>JAWNOF010000021.1:36382500-37007500 GCA_035046165.1 Drosophila rubida
AAGCTTTTACCTCCAGCAATTACCGATCAAGATACAGTAACTTAAGCTTGCAGTCTGCGAAGATTCGCCAGCTCTTCTGGTGATATATGAAAAGGCTTTCAGAGTCTGACAGAATAAATAACCTGTAATGCTTTTAAGTGAATTACTTTGTGTGCTCATTGAGCTTGTTAAGCTGCAGCAATTGAATATAATTGGATTAAACTTCAAAATTAGCTAAAAATGCTAAAGTTGAATGCTTGCAATTGCAATTGAACAAAAACAACACGAATGGACCCGTTCTCAACAAGTTAACTTCGATTTTAGCTAAATCTGGTCTAAACTCAAAGTAAACGAATCTTCGATTCTGCTCGCAAAATGTATAAATATTCTAATTTATATTGCAGTCGACATAAATTTCATTCACACCTCGAAATTGGAAACAGTTTGGCAATTTTTCTTTAATCTTATTTTACAGCTGACGCCATCAAACTTCTGCAGTTCTGGAATAGTTGAGGAGTTCAATAGTGTGTTTAAATCAAACAATTAAAAATTTTTCCATCTGGATCTAAGATAAGATTTTATTCTCGAACATTTTTTATACACTATTCATATTTTCGCTGCTTGACATCATAAGTAACATTGTTATGCAAATTTGTCTACCGTTCATAATGCTATTATTATTATTCTCACCGTCATGAATAGGAATGCGATAAGTTAATGTGGATAATGCCTCTCCCAAAATTTGAAATGGCCCTCAACACGTATTGCCGTCATATTTGTCTGTTTGCTTGCCAAGCTAACTGGCTAACTGAATTCCATTGACAATTGGCATCATTTTGCTGGCGCTATATCTTTATACTTTTACCATTGTTGGGCAATGTCCCTGGACGGCTGCACATAAAACAGAATAGCGGCAATCGGCACGTTTCAACTCCCACACAGTCGCAGCTTTTTACGGCAGACAAATTCATAAAATTTCCTCTATACAGAACTCGATGCCGTCGGCGACCTTAAACCATAAAATGGCGGCCGGCGAGCTGCAGAGCCACAGCACAGCGCTGGCTGTCGATTAAGTTGTGCCCAGGCACAGTGGCAACGCTGTCCCGTCGTCGTTATTGTTTTTGTTGTCGTTGTCGTTGTTGTTGCTGGGCTTGGGAGAGATAAAAAGTGCCATAAAAACGCCGCGCCGCCCGCAGGTAAAACACACACGCAGACCGACAAAGTCAACAGCGACAGCGACAGCAACAGCAGATAACGAAATGCACACAGCATTCGTCCATTCATTCATGCCCACATTCGTATACGGTGTTCATATGAAGAGCGGACGGACAACAGGTAAAGCGGACGACGGACAGACGCACTTGTGGGTGGGCTCTGTTGCTGTTCACTGATTTCTTTCTTTTTCCAATGTGTTAAGCGACGTGCAAGTCGCAGAAAAGAACTCAAAACGCAATGAAGCATGTGTGTGGCTGCAGCAAAAAAGCTAAGTAAACGAAATGTGTGCAAAAGCGAAATCTGGAAGGTGAAGAGAGTGTGTTGAAGAGCGAACCCTTTATTCCACACTCAACCCCTTCGTCGTTCGCGCTCTCGCTCGCAGCCGGTAGGATTCGAACCTACGCTCCCAGAGGGAATCTGATTTCTAGTCAGACGCCTTAACCGCTCGGCCACGACTGCTCTTGGCACATGAGTGTCTAGTTAGCGGCTTTACGCTCGGCATACCACTTAAGCAGCAGCAGCGACGACGACGACGACGACGACCGCAGCGACGGCAGCGTCAATAACGACGACAGCTAAAAATAAAAACATGCGAGTGTGAATAGTGCGAACTACTGTTGCTGTTGCTTTGCGCTGCTGAAGTTGTTGGTGCTGGGTTTGCTTTGCGCTGCTTTTACTGTGCACAGTAGTTGTTGCTTTTGGCTGTGCTCTCGATACTGTTGCTTTTATCTTGCCCACAAATTTTTGACTTTACTTCGCACAGTGGTTGTTGCTTTTACTTTACGCATTTATAGTTTTGTTTTTGCTGTCGACAGTAGTTGTTGCTTTTGCTGCTGCTTGACGCTGTTGCTTTTGCTTTGCACAGCAGTTGTTGCTTTTGCCTCTGTAGCCGCTTTGCTTTTGCGTCGTTTCTCTTGAGCCGTTACGTCGCCAGCTGCCGTAGTGATAAGATACTTTGTAAACTTTAAGCTTCACATGCAATAAACATAAAGCCGTACAAAAACTTATTTACGCTCTATACAAAACTTTTGCCGGCGCCCGCAAACACTCTTGCCCTCTACCGCTCTCACTCCCTCTCTTAGCTACTAATGCTGCTGCTTAGTTTTTGCTTCGTGCTCTTTTTAGTTGTGCCTTAGTTTCGTTTTGTCGTTTTCTGTCATCTTTTTTTTGTTTTTGGCATTTTCATTCCCATTGTTCTCACGTCAGCATTAGCTCTGGTCTTTGCCAGTTTCTTCTTCGTCTACAACGTTCGGACATACATATTTATTGTTGTTGCTTTAGCGCAAAAATGCGTAGAAACAATTTGTTCATCTTTGTCTGACCCCTCAAAGTCGTCTCTGCGCCCGTCGCCTCCTCGGTGCCCCTCCAAAACCGCTCTTCAACTTGCAGCCTGTCCAAAGTAGAAAATCTCTTTGTTCCGTGTGTTAAATGCCATGAGTTTGCAGAATTTCCGCCGCAATTTTGAAAATACATAAGTATGCCTTTCTGTATGTATGTATTATATATGTGTATGTATGTATGTATATAGCAGACCCACCATACAACTATAACTACATATGCATAGCAAAGTCTACACACAGTTCACAATCTACACGTTCTCACTTTCTTTTGCTGGAACAACAATTTCACTGCAATATCGCATTTTATCGCTTGTAAAAGTTCACAACACCACTGCTAATTGTCAATTTTCTACTCTATTCAATTCTCATTTAACAACATGTTTTTAACTGATTTCAAGCTTACAGCAAGACGACAATTTCTAAAAATTAGTGTTTATTTTTGCTTTAATTACTAATTCAAAATTGAAGAAGTAAAAGTTGCAACCACAAAGTTCCAAAACATTTTTAGAATTCACAATTTATTCAGTGTTTATTTTTTAATGTTTTATATAGAAAATGCTAAATCTATTATCTAATAAATCGAAACATTATCTGTATTTTGCCAAAAATGAAGTATTAGTTGTTGCTGAGCTTAAAAGTTTAGGACTTTTTCAATTTTGTATAATGTTTTATAAAGAAAATGTGAAATCTCTTATTCAATAAATAGGAAGATCGTTAATTGTTGATGAGTTTAAGCTCTCGGCGTTATGTGATACAATTATAAAGTGAAAAATACATAAAATTTCATTGACAAAACACATTTTAATACGCAATGTGAACTGTAATTTCTCGTCAGTATAAATGGATTGAAATTCAATCTTTTTCAACGCGAAAGCTTAATACAGAATGTTAAAATTGGAATGTATGTCTGTATATGGGTTGATGTATCTGCAAATACTTCCATTTTTGTGTGACTTCCATGCTGCTTTAAGTTTGAAGAGGTTCAAGTTGTGTTAGGTTTAGTTTCAGGTTCAGCAGCTCTACGTTTTGCCAACTTCATTTCCATTTAATTTTGAAAATGTGAAAACGCAAACGCTGTCGCTTTTAAATAGGCAAATATGTGCACAAATGTGTTTACCCCATTCCATCCGGGTAAGTTTGCCACATTCAGAATATCCCCCCTACGGTCTCTCGAGGGATGTGGGGGCAAAGCGGCGGCCTCCGTTGTGAACTCATTAGAGCACATTTTTAGCTCGAAAAAGCAGTTGACTTTAGGAAACCGCGCAAACAATAACAAGCCCATTAGATTAGCACGAGTATTCCAAAGTGCTTTCAGTTCTCGGTAATCGCAGTCTAGTTGTGTGTGGCAGTTATGCTAATTTGTCGGATGCCAGCCACCTAAAAAGAGTTCAGAGTAGGTATTATCTAGCATAATTGTAGTGCGATTCCGTCTTCTACTTCAGATTTTGCAAATTCTTTAAATATCTCTGTAAGCAATTGAAAATATAAAGTAGAGCACTTTTAAAATTCTTTTCCAGTTACTTTTGTGTTCTCTAAAGGGTCTAACATTCGCACACTTTAACTCTTCAAATCTGTTTGGCATTTACAAATATTTGTCCAGCTTATGCAATCCGTCAATGTGCGTGCTCTGGACCAAAACAGATATTTAAACAGGGGGAGAATACAGGCTGATTTGAAAGTATTTCAAATACATCGTTTGAAACAAGCTAACAACGCGTTAAGTGTGCTCGACTATGAGGCACCTTGTGTCCATTAGCTTCATGATAACTTGTATAAATATCATTCGAAAATTCACAAGGCATTTATGCTATATACTTTTCTTAGGCATCTTTAAACCATTTTGTTCCCAAGGTATACGTAATTTACTACAAAATAAATAAATCGAGTTTCCTGTCTTAACTCAAGCAAATACATTTTATTTTCTCTAGATATTGTTTGAGTTACTTAATTAATTTCGGATGTTGATGCCGATCAAGAATACATATATGTTTTATGAGGCTTAGTTTAAAGATGAAAATCATAGCATGAAGTTTAAATTGTTTGTATGCAATTCGGATGACTTTGGTTTAATTTTAAAATCAATGATTGTCAAATAAGCTTGATACAAGTGTTTTTCTTAAGCATCTTTACAACAGTCTAGTTTTTCTAGATTTTCACGATGTGTATTAAATTGATATTGAATACAGAAATATGAATTTGAAATGTAGTCTGTGAATTATTTTAAAATAAATATTATTTTAATATAAATATATATATAAATTGTTATAAGTTAAGTTTGGCCTATAATGGTGTTTTTTAATGGGACATACAGGTGATAAGCACTGCTGTTTCAATGAACAAACTATATGTTAGTCGTCCCAAAATATACTCGTATGTTATTTTACTTTTTAATTCAGGCAATACAAATAAGAATCATTAAATGAAATTGTATTCATATGTATACAATTTGTATGCATTTGAATTTCAAAATTGTAAAACCCAGCTTTGAGAAAGAAAGTTACTTTTGTTCTTGCGAGTAGAGGTGGAGAACTATCGATGGCGCTATCGACACTATCGATTGTTCAAAATAAACTATCACCACTATCGATAGTTCTCCACCTTTACTTGCTAGGTTTATTTTTCCGAGTTGAAAGTACACTAACTCAATTTACAAGATTTACAAATGTTAATTTTAATCTGCTTTTGGTTGATTCTCTGACATTAATTTAGCTAATTTAGCTAATTTAATTTGGCTCTTTAATGGAACAATTTTTTAAAGTGTTACCACAAGTTACTTACAATACATTTAACTATTAGCTTGAGTTTTTCCCTTCGACTAGCTTTTGTATTTTGAAGTAATTGTTATACAGAAACTATAAAATGTTCAATATAGCTAAAAACATTATAAACTTGAAAACAACAAGCGTTAGATTGCCATAAGTTATGCATAATGCCATAAATGTCAATTCATCTGCAGATAATGCTACGAATTAGCCAAATGGGTTTGGCTAAAAGGTCACAGCAATTGCGTAGTGAAGGTTTATTCGAGTAGACCTACGTGATGAGACACTATAACACTATAAACATATTTAGACAATGTGTTGGCTATTCCAGGAGGTCATAAATATTATAAAAGAAGCAGATAATCAAATTGTCAGCACATAAGGATACGGGGTTAGACGTTTTATCGTCGTATCAGAGAAATTTGCATAGCTTACCGAGAACTTGGCGTTAGGCATCGTTATGACAATATCTTGACTGCCAGCCAAATGTGAAGGATGCTCGTCCCAAAGTCATTTGGCCAACAATGGCGGCTAATACTAAGTGGACTGTCATCAGGAATTGGGAATTTTGGGCATTGAGTATTGAGTATTGAGTGGTCTACGATGATATCTAGCATCTTAACTTTTGAATTGAATTTCCATTGTTGTTGTTGGTGTTGGCGTTGGGTTCGAGGCGAAATGAGTTGCTTGGTTGGCGTTCACCGCAAAACGGGGGATGTTCCCGATATCAGCGATTGTCCTTTTTTGGGGTTGATACTTGGTGCGGCGGCTGCTGCTGCTGATGTTGCTGTTGCTTTTTGGTCGTGCGGCTTGTGTTTTGGCTTGGGTAAACGACGTATAAACGATGTGGCAAATCCATTCGAGTTATGACCAATGAAGCACATAAAATTCTTGATTCGCTGCTGTTGATAGGGATTTGTGACCGCATTTTCGTAAAAATATTGTGAAACTACAACTCAACTAAAGTGGAATCCAATTTGCAACGTGCGTTTAAGAGTGGGAAGGGAAACTCGACCCTTTGCGAGTGTCGTGTGTTGGGGAAAAGCCAGCATTTTCCTTGAGTCAAAGACGACAGACAGCAAGCATTGCTACCTTGGCTACAAATTCAATGCAGATACTTTTGCCGTACGCTGGTAACAGATACTCTCAGACAATGCAACAACAAATCTGTTTTGCTGCAAAGAGACATTGCCATGCATCTTTCGCAGCGTCGTCGCGACGGTCGACGGTCGACGGTCGTTCGTTCGGTCTGTTCGTCGGTCGCTCGCTCGCTCGCATCGTTCGTTCGTTCGTTTGTTCGTTGGTTGCGACGGTCGCCGCATGCCGCAAGCCAAGGAAATGAAATAAATTGCAAATAAATTCAATATACTCCGCCTGTGTGTGTGTGTCTGTCTGTGTTCGCATTAGAGATCCAGTAGCAGAGATACATAAATCAAGGCCATAAATGGCAATTGCGCTCGCTGCCGGCGTCGACAGCAGCAGCGGCAGCGACAGCGACGTCACTTTGATTGGAGCCAGGCAGCAGCAATGGAATTACACAAACATACATACATACAAATATGCGTGTGTGTGTGTGTTCTTGGTGTTTGCTTTGCCCTTTGCATCGCTCGCGCACTTGAGCGTCTCTTGCACTCTTCAGGCCTGCTGCGTGCCAAAGAGAGTGATAGAGCGCGAGAGATCGACAGTTGAGCTTTGAGCTTTTCTGCTCTCATTGTGCTTTGTATGTCATAATTTTCGGTTATTACTTGCAGTACATTAAAGTTGTCCAAGTGCAGTCTCTCTCGTACTCTCTCTCGCTCTCGCTCTTGCTCTCCCCGTGTTGCGGTCGCTCTGTGCAGTTGTGTGCTTAAATCAATCTTTATTAAGCGCGTCCGTTCCCTGCAGTGGCGTCGTGCAATAAAAAATCAAATTGCACTGCCGACTACAGCAGCCGCAACAACAATCACAATAACCTGAACCTGTTTAAAGTGCAACTTGCGGCAGTCTGTGCTTCAGATTTCTCCGCCACTTCTTTGCAGTTGCTTGCAGCTTTTTTCTTTTTCTTCTTTTTTTTTTGCTTTTGTGCTGTTTATCGTTCCACGTCTTCGTTCTACAAAAGTCGAGTGGGCTCTTGTGCTCAATTTGGCCCTCAGCCTGTGTGTTGCTGTTTCGCTTGCAGTTGTTGTCAACGCGCTGCTGCTGCTCCGCCTCTGCCTCTGCCACGGCGCTGCTGGCTGCCCAATGCCCGACTCGCGACTCGCGGCTCGAGCGCATATCGCAAATGCAATCGCAATTAAGTTTTATTTTGTAGCGAGCGCATTTTTTAATTAGCGAACTACGCGACGCTACACTTCGTGTCGACAGCGCCAGCTACCGCCCCAACCCAGCCAAAAAGCTTCCACTCGCCGCTACTGCGATCTTGTTGTCTCGTTGTCGCTGTCGCTGTCGTTGTCGCTGTCGCGTCGCTGCCTACGCGCGCGCGCCGCTGCTAATGATGATGATTGCTCTCTGACTGCAGCCTGGCGTCGCGTCGTGACACTGTCTGCGCTAGAGATGGGCACGAGCACGCACAAAAGCACGCCGCCCGCTGCAAAAGCACGATCAACCGCAGACCAAAGCCTTGCCGACCACAAAAGTGTTATTTGCATCAAGTATTTATATTAAAACAATTCTGACAAGGCGATTGATAAAGCAAATCACATAATTTAGTAGCCAAATGAAAAGCCATATTTAAACGTTTTTATTTATCATTTGATATTTATTTATTACACTTTGAAGGAACCTACATATCGTAAATGCTTGGAGTTTTAACAATTTCTAGCATAATTCGTGAGTGGATTTTAAGATCTATGCAAAAATATAGTCTATTTTGTATCACTAATAAGGAAGGAACATATTTTGTTGATTTAAATAAAAGTTGTTGTCAATATAATATAATACACCTTTTTCCAATATAGCTTCGCTAAAAAGTTGTAGAAGAACCCAGAAAACTTGTAGTCAATGTTATAAATACTCACGCGGATTTCGCTCACGTCACGCGCCCATCTCTAGGCCGCACAAGTATCTCGGGCCGTGTATCTGTGTCTGTGCACTGCATACGAAAAGTGCACGAAAATTTATTCGCTTCTCGATATTTAGCACCCATGGGGGTATAAAATAAAAATCAACAACAGGCAATCGTCTCGATCTCGTTGGATCGTCGCTATATTTGGCACACGGCCCCCTAACAGTGCACCGCACCCCGTTCACGCCCCCTCCCCCCACACACCTTTGGCAATTCTATCTCCACCTCCTCTTCGTCATCGTCGTCGTCGTCGTCGTCGTCTGTTGTGCCTACTGCGTGGCATACAAACGAAATTTTCATATTGATTCGATTCCATTTTCAGAGTTTTATCGTTCGTCACTTTGGGAGCTGAATGCATTTTCGAGAACATAAACGAGCACAGAACGCGAACAAAACGAAAATTTGCATTTGACTTTTATTGACATATTCGCATTTTTATTGATCGTTTTAATTTGCATTTCGATTTCGATTTTGTCTGTACTCGCTGCCTCGCCGGCTGACAACAGAAAAAATAAATAAATAAATAAGCCAAAAGGCCTCTTTGCATTTTGTTGCTATATTTTATGCCCCTTTGAATGTGCCCGCAACGGGTATAATAACGTTGAACAATTCGATTTTTTTTGTAATGCATTTATTTACATTAAGTAATTGAACCAGTACCAGCAATATAGTATCATAACAACACATTTCAGAAATATCTCATACCGACCAAACCTCAAACAAATATTGTCATAAGGACTTATGAACAATTAGATAAACGTAAAAGTGATGAACTTATTTATGTATTGCATTCTCTTCAGGTTTTTAAAAGCGCTTATGATACTTTTCATTTAGCAAACATAGCTGTGATTCTTACTATGAATGGAGCTGCAATATCTAGCTGACAAACTCTTATAGCTCACAATTCTTTGCTCCAACTAAGTTTCTGTTTTAATCCGTAAAGCTCTCTGCAACTCTCTGATTCAAGTAAAAACTTGTCATTGAAATTTCTATATTATATTTATTTTTATTTGCTCTAAGTTTTTGTTTTAATCCGTAAAGTTATCTGCCAATCTTTGATTGAAGGAAAAACTTGTCATTGAAATTTCAATGTTATATTCAATGCACAAAAAAGAAGAAACATCAAGCATAATGCAGAAAGAATATCCAATAATTTTTAAATAGACATTGAGTAAGTAGTTTCCACATTAATAGAAGAATTTGTATTAATGAAGATTACATACATAAATTGTTGGAATTTGTGTTAATGAAGATTAGATACATAAATTGAAGAAATTTGTGTTTCTTTTTCCAGTTGTAGTATTTTGTCATCTCAACTAAATGACAGTATAAGTAGTTATATAGACGGTGATTGGGAAAGTAGTTCCAATACTTATTAAATTATTTGGTTTAATGAACATTAGATACATAATTGGAATTTGTGTTTCTTCCTCGACATAATTTATTTTGCAATCTAAACTAAAAGACAATATAAATAGTGATAAAGAAAGTTATTGGGAAAGTAGTTGTAATACTAATAAAAGAATTTGTTATAATGAACATTAGATACATTGTTGGCATTTGTGTTGCTCTTTCTACTTATAGTATTTTGCAATCTAAACTAAAATACAATATAAATAATCTTAAAGATAGTGTTTGTGAAAGCGCTGGCAATATTAATAAAAATAATTTGTTTCTTCTTTTAATTATAGTATTTTGCAATCTAAACTAAAAAACAATATCATTGCAAGTATTTAAGACAGAACCGGCGAAAGTTACAGGGTATCTGCTAGTCGCGCAGTCGTTGCGCGTGAGCACTTGTGATTTGTGTTTTGTTCATTTTGTCAGTCAATAAACTGGTTGCTTGCCACCACGACACGCTGTGGTGTGTGCAACAAAAACACATTTGCAATATTTATAAAATTTTATTGCATTAATTATTTAATTTATGACTTTCTTTTATTTTATTTTACGACTCGAATTTCGCATTCCGCCTGCTGCTGCTGTTGCTGCAGCTATTTAGCTGCTGTGGCTGCTGTCGCTCTTGTTGTTGTCGTTGTTGTTGCTGTTGTTGGCCATAAAAGCAATAAACACACACATTAACATATTCACAGACTCAGTGACCCGCACTGGGCATATATCAAATGTGATTATTGCGCATTACCGATTGCCTTGTTTACCAACTATTACTACACGCCGATTAGGCAATTGTCGCCCCGCTTCATGCCTCCTGCTTTCCCTCTCACCTCTTCGCGGCTCGATTGCATCACATTGCCAATCTCGATTACAAATTTGAATATTCGCATTTGTAATCGAATGCCTTCGTTTGCCCTTTTGCAAATTGCCTTATTCGCATTTATTATTATTCATTTCACTGCCTTTTTCTTTGAGTTTCTTTCCAACTGACGACCGAAGGTCGATCAATGGAATTTTAGCGACATTATATCTAATCGAAACTGCTGCTATCAGATATCACCATCAACCCCTTATCTCTTGAGCTCATTTCTTTAGATATTCCCACACTTTCTTGAGGCGCTGCAAGCGAAAAGTATTTCAATAAAGATTTATTTACTAATTAAACGCAGTGTTGAATTGTGATAAAACTTTCAGAATAGTTTGGAATCCAATTAAACGATTTAAATATTCAAATATTGCTTAACTTATGTAGTTTTTGAGAGCTGCTATGTTTCAAATAGGACAAAACAGTCAATTGCACTACATCAATCTAATATCTTGAGCTCATTTCTGTAGATATTCCCACATTTTCTTGAGACGCTGCAAAAATGTAGATTTTTATTTACTTATTAAACGCAGTGTTTATTATCGAACTGTAATAAAACTTTCAGAATAGTTTGGAATAAGGTTAAACATTTAAAATATTCAAATAAGGTTTTACAAATGTAGTTTTTGAAAGTTGCTGTGTGAAAAGTAGCACGATACAGTCAATTATTTAATGGGGTATCTTGAGGTCGTTTCTTAAGATATTCGAACATTTTCTTGAAACACTGCATGCTAATTGTACTAATTAAACACAGTATTTGTTATCGAATTGTAATAAAACTTTCAGAATAGTTTGGAATGAGATTAAACGTTTGAAATATTGAAATATGATTTGTCAGAGTTGCTGAGTGAAAAATAGGGTAAGACAGTCTATTACATTACATCAATCTTATCTGATTTCTTTGGATATTCCCACATTTTCTTGAGGCACTGCAAGCAGAGAGTGTTTCTTTAAAGATTAAAAATTACACTTTGTGTTCATTGCCGAATTGTAGTGAAACTTTCAGAATAGTTTGGAATCGCATTGAACATTTTAAACAAATATCAATTATTGCTTTGCTGAAGCAGTTTTTTAAACTGCGAGACATTTATTTTCATTACATTAAACTTCTCTCTTGAGCTGCTTTCCTACAGATATTATAGGTATATTCCTACATTTAAAGTATTATGTAGTAACATAATTAAACGTAGTGTTTATTGCCAAATTGTAGTCAAACTTTCAGAATAGTTTGGAATGTGATTAAACACTTAAAACGAATACCAAATACTGCTCGACTCACGGAGTTTCTTAAAGGACGAGGCATTCAATGATGTACATTATATTCAAGAAGCGATGCATCAAATTTGCAGTCTCAAGAAGGAGTAAGGTTAAGGATAGTAACTTTAAGGTTTATTATTTTTTGCTGAAAGTGCTTGAAACAGAAGGTCTTGAATTATTCATGAGTTTCTACGTCTAGAATTTGAGCAACATTTTAAATTTGCCGGTCAAAAAGGCAAAGTTGTCGAGAGTTGTAAGAGCTGTTCGGTGCATTGACAAGGGTTACAAGGCTCGCCGCTCTTATCAAGAGAAATAAAGTAATTAGAATGGTTTTTTGTTGTTGTGCTTGTTGTTGGTTTTATTTGGGACTCGGCAAATTTCGGACACGCAGAGCCTTGAGCTACTACATCAGACAGAGTCCAGCAGCAACACAAAGGAGGCATAAAAAACGAGACACACACACACAAAAATTGTATGGCACAATCATAACGATAATCGAAACCTGGGAGGCATATTAATGCAATCGTGTTGTGGAAACAATCATTTTCGATGGCCGTCCACTTCCTGGCATTCGACATAAGTTAATAACTGTGCCGTTAAAGTTACGCCGAGGCCTATTATTATTTCATGACTTAAAGCCACCGGACCGAGGGCCTCCGACTCCCGACTCCCGACAACGACTACAACTTCGTGTTCGCTGCTCGTTTGTCCGTCGGGGTTCGTGCGTTCGTGCGAGCAGAAGACGTTGTTGCCAGAGCATAGAGCAGGGCGCGAGCTAGTGACAAAAGGAAACCTTTGCGGTTAATTGCAGCTCTCGACCACCACCACCACCACTGCCATCGACTATCGACGACGCACGGACAACTGGCAACTATTGCGGAGGGGTGACCAGACACTGGCCAGGGTCAAAGGCAGCGTTAAATGTCAATTGGATCATTCCGTCGGGGGGTTGGGGTGGCGTCCCATTGTCATTGCCAGCCCGACAACCTGCTGAGTTCGACTAATGCGTTTATACGACGCCTCATTTGGGAAAAAGCGGGGAATCAAGCAAATGTTGTGGTTAATTGAAAACGTGAACTCAGCTAATGTATCTTTGAAATGTTTTCTTCTTTCCAATTATTGGAAATGTGAATTTGTACAGAAAATATTGCAAGAACACGAACAAGTCACATAGTATTTTGTTGTAAGAAGTCTTGAAAAGAAATCTTTATTGTTTTATTGAAAGAAGTCTTGCAAGGCAAAGAAAATTTTGTGCTTATATTGATTCATTGATTGGTAATTGCCGAATATAAAGAAAAAAGTAAAAAAATTTGTACTTTCTATGCATATAAATCGTTTTGCGACTTCAGAGTTTTCAGTTTGTCATTTCTAGTGTATTATATGGAATTCAAGTATAGAGACTATTAATTATTTATACCAAGAATTAAAGATATATGTATTTTCTTATTATCAAAGTACAGCATTTGAGTTTACTTAATATTGTGCATCCCATTTCTTAAGAACAACATACTTATTTCATTACATCATGTTGTGACTTCATAATATTTAGTTTGGCATTTCTAGAGTATTATAGAGAATTTAAGTATAGAGAATGTTAAATATTTGCATCAACAATTAGAGACATATGTCTCTACAAAAATTCAGTTGAGTTCAAATTTGGCTTATATTTTGTATCGCATTTCTTAAAAACAATTGTATTATGAATATACAAAATCTTAGATTAGTTAATATTTAGCTTCTATTTAGAACTTAGTAGTATTATTTATGTAGATACATAGTATTGCGGCTTCATAATATTTAGTTTGGCATTTCTAAAGTTAATTATTTATAGCAAAAGTTAGCGATATATGTATATTCTTATTATGAAAATACAAAATTTAAGTTTAGCTTGTATTTAGTATTTCAATTCTAGTAAAAACTTACTTTTTATGTATCGTTTGCGACTTCATCAAACTTAGTTTGGCATTTCTAGATTATTATATAGAGAAAGTTAATTTTGTATAGCAAAAGTTAGAGATATTAGATTAAAATACTAAAGATATTTGTATTTATCAATTATAATATGGAATGACAGCAGTGTGAGCTATTTTTCAAGGTTTTTACAATTTCAATAATGCTTGGTCTCTTAAGCATTATTTACTTATTTGCGGCAACGTCTAATGTGTTTACACAATATCACATCGCATGAACGTCGAAATTGTAGATGAAACACAATGCGAATTGCAGAGACAGAGAGAGAGAGGGCGAGGGAACGGGGTCAGCTCGAGTTAATAACAGTAACTATAACTGTCAATAGGCCGGCGATGGCGTGGATGAGAATGGCAAGAGGCGAACACGGCAACGCGGCAACGGGGCAACTGCGTGCAGCATGGAGAAGGAGAAGCCGCCCTCGCCGCAGGCTAATTAGTTGGCCAAAATGCTGGATGCGAGTGTTTCGCAACCTCGCGCTTTATGGCCAAATAAAATGCTTTCGCTCGCATTTAAAGCGAGCGAGAAACGGGCGAGATTTAAAATAAATTATATCGTCATATTCCCAGGGGCGCTTTAGCCCCATTGTTGTTGCTGCTGCTGCTGCTGTCGAGTTGAGTGCTTTACGCCGCCCCCTTTGGAGCTGAGGCAACGCGCAGCCGGCAGGCGCCCAACCACCCACACACACACATGCACGTGGAAGAGGAAGCAGCGTCGACACGCCACTTCCATATGTTACGCTTGGTCCCCCCACCCCGCCTTCGCATACCCCGCTGGGGGACTGTAAAGGGTGTGCGAGGCGTAACACATCAACATCAACATGAACATCAGTCTCAGTCTGAGTCTCAGTCGCTGTCTCAGCTTCAGCGTCCAACGGCGACGACCGCATTGCATGAATTTAACTTAACCTCAAACCATTTTGAGCTCAGCGCGCTCGCCTCTGCCTGCTTAGGCTTGATGCTCGCGCGCTCTCTCTCGCTCTCGCTCTCGCCCTCGCTGGGTATATGTGTGTGCGTTTGTGTGTGCGTCTATTGGGGTAAAATACAAGCAGAACGCTGCTACGCTGTTACACTGCGATAATTGAACATGTTTCCGCTGCCGCAGTCGCTGTCGCTGTCTCTGTCGCAGTCGCCGTCGCCGTCGCTGCCTGCGGACCCTTTTAGTATTTTTCGAAATTGCTTTTTGCTTCTTCTTCATTTTTGAATTTTATGCACACACACACACTCACACACACGTGGAGAACAGCCGATAGCTACTCCATTTTGTATGCGTTGTTTTAGGGTGACCAGCTGACGTCAATGCTAATAACAACAACACCACAACAGCAGCAGTAACATGCGAGCTGAATTCGCAGTTGTTGCTGAGCCACTTTTGCATTCCATTATCATTATTTTTATGACTGAATTTATTTTTAGTGAGCTGCAGCCGCTTCTGATTAGCAACAGCGGAATGCGATTTGTCAGCGTTCGCTCATCGACCTTCGATAGCTCAGTTGGTAGAGCGATGGACTGTAGCGGGTAGAGATACTAAGTAGACATCCACAGGTCGCTGGTTCGACTCCGGCTCGAAGGATTTTTTGCTCACAAAATTTTTATTTTAACTGCATAGCTATTTTAAAATGCTGATCAACGCACTTGGACAAAGACTGCTCAATTAATTGCAGTAGTTAGCATTTTATATATTTTCCAATCAATTTTAACTCAGCTAATTTATGGGTTTCAACGTACGCTGCTTGCAAGTAACAAATATGAAAGTTATTGGACATTTCATTAAGCGGAACATACAATTCTCATATAATTATTTGAAAGACTTCAAATTGTTGCAGCGTGCTTTCTTATTCTCGCTCAGCGAGCACTAGTGCCAAACACCTGGTCACCCTAAAACGTACGTTGTAATGAATGGAAAGCTACCTGGATGTCGTGCAATAAAAGTGGAAGCATTTAATACGCAGTACGCAGGACACGCACATTCTGCCCTTTGGCCGGACAGCGAACACGTATAAGAATGAGAACAAGAACGGGCACAAGGCTAAGGATGTGAGCAGCAGAAGGACACGACACTGACGCTGTAGTCAAATTGAAACATGAGGCGTGTAATGATAGGCCCACTTTCCATATACATACATATTTTATTAACAGACTGCCAGTGACGCGGCAAGTTGCAACAATAATTGATGAAGGCAAATTGAGGCGCCACAACAAAAAACACATACACGCACACACATGAATTAAAAAGTGGCCCCTGGGGCTTTGGTGCTACTGGAAATGCCCGGCCACCTTTTTCTGCGCTTGTCGTCTCATCCCAAATTTTGAGGCCGAAACGAAACGGAACTAAACGAAACGAAACGAAATGAAGCGCATATTGGCAGTCATAAAATGCGAGCTTTATGTGTGCGCGTTTATCCTTTAATATTTTTAAAGCCCAGGCAAAATGCTAAAACACACACAAGCACACACACAAACATATTCAAACAGGCGCATAGACAAGCAGACAAACAGTTACAGCGAGCAGCGCGAGAGGGAGAGCGAGCGCATGAAGGCTTTATAAAAATTAAATATTTACCCAGGAGAGCTGAGCTGAGCAGCGCAGGGCAGCGTAAAGCGCGGGCGGGGAGTGAGAGCGGCAAAGACACAACTCAAAGCAGAGTTTGGGCAGCGCCAAAGAAGGGGTAATGGCGAGCAGGAGGCTACGCTACACACACACGAACACGGAACAGCAAGTTGAAGCAGAAAACTTTTTTGCTTCTTCTATTTTGATGCGCTGTCCTCGTTGTAGCTGCTCTTATGCTTCCTCTGCCTTCGCCACACTTGCGCTCACTTTGCGGGGCCTTGTTGGGTGGTGGGTGGCCTCTCTCTCTCTTTCTCTCCGAAGTTTCTGGCGCGTGCTTTACACTCGTTTGTGTGCTTGCTAATGCTCGAGGCAAATGCTCACACACACACACACACACACGCACGCACACAGAAATAAACTCTCAAGCACAGTGCACATAGAATTTTGTGTTTGCTTTCGACTTTTTGTGCTAAGGACAGCACAGCCACTGCACAGTTGTTGTTGTTTTTGTTGCTGCTGCATTCTATTTAGGGTTGGACCTTGTGTTGTATTCTCTGCCGCTGTGTCCTTATTTCCGGCCACCCTCTTTTTGTTTTGTCATTTCCATTTTATGCCACTTTTCATTTTATTATATTTCGTGATTTCGCCTCGTGCCGCATCCTTTCCCCCCTGCACACAATTCCCCAGAGCTTCAATTATGCCATTTAATGATTGGTTCGGGCCGTAGACAAAAAAAAACTCCAACATGGACAGCCACAATTCAGCAAAGTGTTCTTCGCACACTCCTCAAAGCATTTTTCTTCCACACACACTCATCAACGAAGACAAAATGAATTCTCTACCTGTCCACAATTATATTACCTTAATGTTATTTCATCTCGCTATATAAATTACATCTGTAAATGTTCTTCTCATTAGCAACTAATAATATTTCTCCCTTTATTGAAATTCCTGTTGACTTATGCTTATTCTAGTTTCATTCGAAATGAAGAATGTCGCACATTGTTTATTGAATATTGAAATGCTTCAAATAATTCCAATATTAACGTCGAAACCTTTACCACAATATCGAGCAAATTATTTGAAATTCTACAAACTCAATTTAAACATATATTCAATATTCAACATGTATTCAAACATAACATATTCATATAATTCAGTATAGCGTCGGTATATAGCTATAGGACAGGCTGATAAACCATCGAAGCAGAGTAGCTAGGAGACTCCTAGCTGCCAGACCTCTGAGGCGCTTAAAGCGTCAAGGTTTCGCCAAAATGTTGACTCAAACGTCAACAACAATTAATAAGTCCCTATGATATATATGTAAGAGGTTTGGCCAAAATGAGATGTTCCCGTAATGTGTCGTTATGGTACTATAATATTGCTTGTGCTGGTTCAACTACTTAAAATGTATACAAAAACAAAAAAGTATGAAATAATTATAATAATAATATCATATAACTATGAATAAATAAAATGTTCTTCAAATTTAGTGTTTTTTTTAGACTTACAATGGAATACTTGGCATATGTAAATGTTCTATGTTTAATGCATCAATTTTGTCTTTAAATATACAAAAAAATACAACAATTTGAATCATAACACCCCAAAATATTTAACCAATATATTTAACCAAAAATATATTTTTCATTCAATGAAGTGTTTTTCTTAGATTTACAATGGAATAGTAAACATATTTAAATGTTCTATGTTAAATGCGGCAATTTCATCTTTAAAAATATATTTTCAAGAAAACTTAACATATTTTTAATGCTGTAAAAAAGTTTAAATCATAACATCCCAAAGTGTTTAACCAATGTGCAGTAGGAAATAATTATAATTTGATTAGATAATTTTCTTCTAAAAAAGAGTTTTTAAACATTTTTAAACATTTTAAGAATATATTTATAAGAAACCTTAACATTTGTTTACTGCTGTAAAAAAAATTCAACTCATGGCACCCCAACATGTTGAGTATAATTGTAATTTGGCCTAGATAATTGTCTTCTAATGAAGCGTTTTTCTTAGACTTACAAATTAATAGTAAATATAATTAAATGTGCTATGTATAATGTGTCAATTTCAATCAATAAGTTGCTATTTTCGAGCAATCTAAAAATGCATTATACATATGAATATCCTTAAGTTGTTTAAGGCTTGTTCAAGGCGTTGAACCACTTAATATGTGTTGTCAAATTAAAACAAAGATAAGCCTCTTAATTGCCGCTTTATTTTGAAGCTAGAATTCAATTTGCCACAATTTGATTTGCAGTTTGCACCAGAGATTTGCTGGCAAAGTTAAGTAAATCGAAGGAATCCAATTTCGGCATAAACTTGATTTTGGTGAGTGATTGCGGAACTTGTGAATAATGAAAATTGTGGTCTACGAAAAGGATTTTTCCCTCTCTTTTTTTGGCAAATCATTAATAATGGAAGTCATTGTGAAGCGATTTGCTTGCGTTACTTGCTCGGTATTCCCCGATGGCCGATAGTGCGATTGCGAATTGGATTGAGCATTGAGCCTCGAGCGCTGGAAATCCACTTGGAATATATGTATGAGTGTGTATGTAGATGGAGTGGAGTGCGAGTCAATTTAATTGACACGAACTGGCATTAGACGGGCGGAACTGAACTGCAGCGTTTCCCCAGCGGAGGCATCGACTAGCAACTTGATTTATGGCCATGTCCTTAACTCCGCACACCTTTTTGCTGCGACTCTTTCACTTCGGCCCCCACTCCGCGCGTCCAGCTCCAACTCGTCGTCTTCGACTTCGAGTTGGAGTTGGAGTTGGAGTTCGGCTGCGTGTTTCGTGTTTGGTGTTTGCCGGCGAGTTCCGTTGCCATTCCTGTTCCCGTTGCCGGTTTGCGACTTAATATATTAATCAAAGGCATGAAATCTTTATCAAGTTGTCAAGGCGTCCGTCGGCTGACAATGAGTCTGCGCGCAATGTCGAGATGTCGAGCAAACCCGTTCCCGATCCTTAACACGCACACGCTCTTCCTCGTCGCTCTTTCAATTTGCAATTTGCAATCGAAGTCGGCACGAATAATAAAACTACATAAAATGCAACTACAAATTTTTTGCCAGCATCGTCGCAGCGAGGGCAGCTCCTTGAGTAAGCTCTACAAATCGGATTAGTACGTGTTGCGCTTGCAACTTGACCCCCCTCCCCCCTGCATCAATAGTTGTGCAAGCTGGTGGAAAAGTGTTTTCCCGCTTGACACGTACTTTGTCACTCCATTCACATCTCAATTTGCATGCACTGCCAGCCACAATCGATCAAGTAATTGCAAATTGACTTGAATTAATTGCAGGCATTCAATTAAACTGTTTCACCAGCTAAAGGAATGTGCTTCCCGCAAACGACAGTCTAATTAATCAATTAAACAACTCGACTACCTTAATGTTCAGCTATACAAATACTTCGATAACTGAGATACAATCAGATGTGTAGTTTTCAGTTGACTAAGCTAAGCTTCAATTGTTGTGGGGGAGCCAATAGTATAATTACTGAGGAATGACGGTCCCATTAATCAACTCTATCTATAAATATTTCTATAACTGCGATTACAATAATGAAGCGTTTAAAGTTGAGGGTGTAGTTTTCAGTTCACCAAGGAAAGCTTGTATTGTGTTGAATCTAAACTTAATCAATTACATCAACTCGTCTGCATATTTATCTATCTCAATAACTACTTCGGTAACTGAGATTGCAATATCAAGAGGTTGAATATATAGTTTACAGTTTACTAAGGCACACTTATATATCTTTCGGTGATACAATGGAATAACTATTCAGGCAAGCACTCTCTAAAAATTACAGTCTATCTAATGAATTTATTACAAAAATTTTCAACAATTGCAGTAAAAACTTAGGTAAATTAGTTTACAATGGAGGGGTTGCAAATTTAGTATATAAATTGCAGTGTACTAAGGCAAGCCAATATATATTTGTGGTATCCATTAGGATAACTATATAGCCATGTACTCTCTAAAAATAAAAGTCCAATTAATCGATTTAGACAAATTGTCAACAATTGAAGTAAATACTTTGGTAACGTAGATTACAATATCGAGGAGTTGAACATTTCATATATAGATTACATTTTACTAGGGAAAACTTCAAAATCTTTGGGTGATCCAATAGCATAACGCATTTACGCAATTTGATCTGCACGTGATTATGAGGTTGAAAAATCTCTGTATGATCTATAATCACTATTATGAAAAACATTATTTACAATATCTTAATTTATTTATTTTTAAATACTATAATACATTTTAACTTTTAGATTTAATGTATTTTTCAACATATGAACAATAACAACAGATAATTTTGGTTTTTTTTTTTTGGCGACCTAATAGTATAAAATTATGCAGCAGACATGTTAACGAATGGATTCTAATATTTCTATTTTCCATATCAGCTTTTGAAATCCATTTATATTTTTGCTATTAGTTGAAGAAGCATGATAAGATTTAAAATATTTGCTTTTTTCGGATTTTGGGATCGTATCACATGCTTAAATTATATTCTTCATTGTGGACTTGTTTAATATTATATAAAATATAATATCTTTCCAATTATTATACAAGTTATAACCACACTTCGATTGACCAGCTTAAAAATATATAAATCAAGTGCAAGAAACTCACTTTGTATTTAATAAATGCTAATGAGGTCTTCGAGTTTGAGAATTTAATTTAATTGGATGCCGCAACGCGCATAAAATTGAAAACTTTAGTAGCTCGCATAAATAGAAAGCTTAGTTCTGCTTTCGTTGCGCGCTCACTTTAGTGTTGTTTCTCATCTAGATTCTAAATTTGGTTTTACCCACGAAACAACCCGTGCTCCAACTCTTCCTCCACCTCTCTCTCTCTCTCTTTCGTCCGCACAGAGTGCGAAACATTTTACAAGCGAACTCGGAAATTGTCACAAGACGTTGTTCGCCTCTGAGTCTGTGTGTGTGTGTGTGTGGAGAGGTTTGAGTCTGAGTTTCGGTTTGGGTTGCGATCCGTTTCCAATTCGTTTTGTTGTGGCGGCAAACATTAATATTCACATGTCGTTCGTCGGTATGCGCGACCAGTTGTGTTGTGCTCGGGTGAGGGGGGAACCGAGGGGGGATGGCATAGGAGCCGAGCCAAGCCGGCATCTCCCAGCCTCAGTCGCAGTACCGTACGCGGTGTGCTCTACTGCTGCTCACACTCACTCACACTCTTGGGCTCGCGCTCGCTCTTTCTCCCTCGCGCCTTTGCTCTTTTTGCGCTGTCTAAACAGTTCGTTTGCTGTCTCTTTTGTCCCCCTCTTCGCGCTTTGCTGTCCTTTGCGAGTTGGGCCGCAAAACGCGCTTTAGGCTGCATAAATTTATTTGTCGCTGTCGCTAACTAAAGCTGAGTCGCAGTCGCAGTCGGCGTCGCTGTCGCTGTCGCAGCCTCAGCGACTGGGCCACAAAACTGGTTCCATTTATGCAAGTTTCTTTGCAGTTACCGTTGCTGTTGTTGTTGTTGTCGCTTTCAGTTGCTGTGCTTTTCGTATTGCGCCAGTTGTTGTTGTCGGCTTCGCATTGAATTTTGCACCTCGGCTTTTGCCGCAGATACTACATTTTACTTATCGGCATCTAAATTCAGGCGCTGTCATGCAGTTGACCCCCCTGCGCCCCTCCCGACGCTCCTCCTCAGTCGCCAACTGTGTGTTCCAGCTGCCGCGTAGAGTTTTACGAGCTGCTCGAAGACTTTGTTTGTCTGCAGCAAACTGGAGTTCGTGTTCGGGTTCAGGACACCACACACACACACACGCACACACTGAACACAGTCGAAATATTCGAGGGAAAAGTATCAAATTTCAACTGGCCAAAGCAAATGGTTGATAAAGATGCGAGCACACGAAACTAAACTGCACTAATCGTTTCTGAATTAAGTCGACAACAGTCGCAGCATCAAATTCCAATGATCCAGCTTGATCATTATTAATGTCATTAGTTCAGTTCCCAATTTGCATTGCATTTTGTTTATTCCCCCAAACTTAATTAAGTCGATTTTGAGTGATGATGCTCCCCCTCTCCCGCAACAAGTAAACATCCGTTGCGTGGAATCAAATGATTTCATTGTTTACTCTAAGTCGCCAGCTCTTTGGGCAGCTAGTATCCAGCAAGAGATACTTACACACATATGTATCTAGCTATATTTATACAGATGCAGATCTAACCAGCCTCACACTCGCACTCGCACTCGCACTCCGCTAGTTATTGAGTTGTTCGTTTGTTTTGTTTGCTTGTTTGTTGTTTTTCTGTTTTCTTGTGTAAATAACGCAAGTGAAGACCTTCTTAGTAGCATATCTCTGAATACACTCACACTCGCACTCACACTCACACTCAAACTCGCACTCAAGCTCGCACTCAAACTCACGCTCAGTCGCCGACTTTCTATGCTGCACATTCACATTAAAGTTAATGAGCTTTCGTTTCGTCCAAATGTTTATCTGCATATAATCGAAAGTGACCCAATCGCATCGCACAGTCGGTGCCTTTAGTCGCCTCCAATTTGAATTATGAGCCCCGATAAGCCACACATAGAACCCATCATGACCCCCAACGAAATCTCAAGCTGGGGGGAGTGTCCACATTCCCCTTTTTAACTGCCCAGCATCGTGCCATCATATGTTGGGTTCCCTTTCAAAAATGCCCCAAATAAATTCATCACTGCAAGCTTATCAAGTTTATATAGCATACTCTTTAAAATCGTTTGTCTCCACAATCAATAAAAAGCCATAAATTAAGCAAGACTTAAGTATATCTGCATACAAAATAAGTTCAGCTTATGCGTTAAAGATAATGGATGTTTTTAAACCATTTTTTCCATAGAGACAATGTATTTTTAAAGAAACCTGTGGATCAGAATAAAAAGTAAAATAATTGAAGTTCGAAGTAAATAAGTAAATATGTTAAAAACAAAATTTGTAATCAAAACTCAAATAATTGTAGTTCGAAATTAATAAGTAAATATGTTAAAAATTACATTTTTTATAAAAACTAAAATAATTGAACTTCGAGGCAAATAAGTAAATATATTAAAAACTACATTCTCAATCAAAACTAAAATAATTGAAGTTCGCAGCAAATAAGTAAATATGTTAAAAATTAAATTTTTAAACAAAGAATTCGAAGCAAATAAGTAAATATGTTAAAAACTACATTGTTAAACAAAACTAAAATAATTGATTTTCGAAGCAATAAGTAAATATGTTAAAAATTAAATTTTTAAACAAAAGCCAAATAATTGAAGTTAAAATTCGAAGCAAATAAGTAAATAGGTTAAAAGCGAAATTTTTAATCAAAACTAAAATAATTTAAGTTCGAAGAAAATAAGTAAATATGTTAAAATCTAAATTTTTAATCAAGTGTGTATATTATGTTTTTCGTTTAAGTAAGTTTATTAGATCGCATAGGCAAATTAACACAATCTGCTTAAATGTAGCATTCATAGAAATGCAATTTGCAATTGAATTTCTTGAATTGAATTTCTTGAACTTCTCATAGAATTTACATAGTTAAGTAAAGGTTTTATCTGACTATTTTGAATTGCTGTAACTCACTGAAAAGTTACAAATAAGTTGCAGTTAACTACACTGTAAAATCAGTAGCTATTAGTTTTAGTTAGGCTAGTCTTAAGAATTATAAACAATTTTAAATATTTTGCATGAGAAACTTGAAAATATTATTTGAATTTGTTCAACTGTAGAACAAAGATTTCCAACAGAATCTTCGGCATATATAATATAATATGGCACATAATCTTTTCCATATAATGCAATATTTACTGTTGAAGTGCTTATTAAGATAAGTTATTTAGCCTAGAAATTGTGTTTCTTGCAGCACAATTTATTTATCAGACTTGTAAATTATTTCTTAGTATTCTTTGATACTTTTCAGATCCCTTCAAACTGAATAGATCAAATGCTGGCTAATATTGTGGATATGTTGCAAGCTATATGATCTTACGTGGCATTCTAATGTTGTGTTTAAAATCGAAAGCCATAAATAGAGTCGTCTTCTAGATATTGCCAGCAAAATAGAGCAGCTTGAAAAGTTCCCACGTGTCTCGGCAAAACCGATAGCGGATACTCGATATCTGCTGCTTGGTTGCAAGCGTTGCAAGAGCCAAACGTCATGGCAAACCGTAAATTATGTGCAATTCGTTGCGAAACTTTTGTGCAGACTCGTTGTTGGTAAAAGTTAATTGATTTATATTTTGACATTTTGCAAAAAGCTGGGAACCAGCAACAAAACAAAAAAAAGAAAAAAAGAGAAGGTGCACCATTAAAACTTGCAACTCCAGAGACCTTTTCGTGACAAATGCCGGGAAGTCGCAGTTGCCACAGTCGCCGCGGGCTTTTTTGTTGTACTTCTGGTTGTTGCCTTTTTGCGCTGTGCGCTGGGAGAGACTTGAGCTTGAGTTGCAAAAGTTACTTAATCATGAGCTTCAATTAGTGCAGCGAGTTTTGGAGCCATAGCTCGGGGTACAACAGGCCACATAGCTAAACTTATTGTGCAGACGGCGCGTCGATGAAGCGAAGGAAAATAAAAATGGAGTGTCACGGCTGCCGCACACAACTGGCTGCAGTGGGCAACCGCGAGGGGGAACGGGGCGAGTGGCGAGTGGAGAGTGTGGAGCACGCGGGCAATGCGACGGGGAGTGCTTGAGCGACGGCCAACGGCACCCAGACACAATCGCTCTCATTGTGTGCTGCTTTTGTTCGCAGTCGCTTCGGTAGCCGAACCCCCGCAACTCCCCGCAACTCTAACCATCGTCATCGTCGTCGCGGTCTCAATGAGCTGCTTCCGCTGACGCTGCCGCCGTCGCTGTCGCTGCCGCAGCCAGCACAGTCGACACCCACTCGCCAGCTGGGACTGGCATCGGGGACTGTTTTTACTTAGTGCTTGGCTCACATTCGTTTGCACGCTCTCCTCCTCTCCCTTTGCCACTCCCTCTCGCACTCGCACTCGCACACTCACTCTCTCACACTGCTGGCTCTCCCTTTTTTTGGGTGTTCTCTTCTCTTGTGACTCCACCTCTGGCCCCTTGGGAGACCCACACTCTTTGCACACGCCGACGCTCTCTCCGGCATTCGGCAGCGTTCGTGTTTCGTGCTGACGCCGTTCGGTCGCACTCGTGGCTCTGCTCAGTGGCGCGCTCTGTTCGGCGTCTTTCATCAGCATACATTTCGTGTTTTATCGCTGAGTGATGAAAATTATGTTGATGACGTTTGCACACACAACGTTTGCTCTGGCTCTGCCGACGTTGCTGTCTCTCGGTCGCTCTGCCTAGCTGTGTGCGCTTTGCACGTCGTCGCCGCCGCGGCAGCGCTCCCTACACCCCCTCGGTGCTCGTAGTGCGGCCCCAGCGGCGACGTCGGCGACAACTAGCGAAAGTTGTGCTAAATTGGAACATCAGCGTTTTGATGTTTCGCTTTTGTTTATTTTCTGCTTTTGACGTTTGTTTTGCGCCACAAATTCATAAACAATACCAAATTCATTTGCATCATTTTATTTATTTGCTCTCCATCTACTTTGCAGCTACTCGCACAGCGTTTTAGGCGCAGCACGTAGCCACATTTTGCATAACTCTTTTGCGTCCACTTTCAGTCGACTATTCCTTATATAAGTTTATGCATATGTGGAGCTCTTAAGTTATCTTTGCTTCAACATTGTAAATTATTCGCTGATGCGCACTTCAAGAGAGATTTATATCATATATGCGAAAGTACTTCCATTAATCATACAATACAAAAGATATTACCAAGTGTCGCCATTTTGCAAATATGTGTAGAATTACTGTTTACACAAAGCGAACAAGATAAAGCATAATCGTGAACTGAAGTTACACAATAACTTTTGAGGTCAGCATTGCAGTTACTGACTATACTTAGAACAGTATCAGCTTCTGATGAAATACGAGCAGGAACCAGTGACGTCAATTTCTCATTCGCTTACAATCATTGAAACACACTATTTGCGTTTTGTGATGAAATCAAACTTCAGGAAATTGATTACACATTGTTCAAAATCCGCAACTAATTAAATCTCTCAGATTTTCAGTAGTAAAGTTGCCTGTCTTGTGTACCGATAAAGTATGCTCTCATATTTAAGCGGATTAACCATGGAAACTGTGTTAACTGCATCACAACGCAACAATTTCACTTAATTTTCTTGCTTTTATAACTTGATTTCTTCACAAAATGTCATTTTAAAATAAGAAATTCAACCAAATTCCCGAAAATTTTCAATTTTTATTTCTAGCATGAATTTAATCTATTAATAAATTAAGAAATTCAACCAAGTTGGCGAACATTTTCAATTTGCATGCAATTTAATCTTTAATAAACTCATAAAAGTTTGTTATGTAGTCTTCTTAAACGATTCTAATACTTTTTACCCCAAAACAAAACCAGTTGTTTATCGTCAGTCTCTGGAATTTGAAATATCTCAGATGTTGTGGCATAATTTGGGCAAACTACGCCATTTTTGTGAACTCTCAATACATTTGAAATAGTGATATCATATTTGTGAATCATTTAATATCTGTATCGTTTTGAGTTGAATTACATATTAATGAATCACAGGCAGAAAAAGAACTTAACAGCATTACAAAATATTGGAAAATACTTAATTTACTGTTGCGGCATAAGTAATAAACTCTGTTGTTGAAATACATATATTGACAACAAATATTAACAATACTGAAAAATAAGTTTAGAGAGAAGTACAATTAGGTAAATTGCCTCAACTGTAACTGGTTGGCATTATTATATTATATTTCGCACATAGATTATGTGAGCTGCTTTTATGAAAATCAGGTTCTCAAATCTGGAAAAGCTACTCGAGAAGTTTGAAAACAAATTATACAATATGCAAATGTACAATTAAAACTGCAGATAAAATGGCTATTTAGTTAAATTGGATTTGTTGAAGAGTGCTGATTCTATTTAGTTATAAAGTTCGTGAGCTGGGAAATGGTTTTATTGTGCATTTTAATTGTGCAGTTAAGACGAAAGCCCAGAGAACTGTAATTTTCACGGCAAAATGGCGGTCATAAAGCAGGAAGTAAAAAGTCTTGTTTTCGATGGCATTGAGCAACTTGAGCAGCGAGTTGAACAATGGGAATAAGAAGCAACTGAAAGAGAAGTGGAGAGAATGAGAGCCAAGCTTATATTGTGGCAATAGAAAAAGTTTTTACGGATTGCTGCAGTTTCAAATTTCATAATTGTGTCAGCGATATCACAAGTCAAGATCTGAGAGATGAGATCTGAGGCAAAGCGTGAAGAAAGTCAACTGCACTGAGATTTCGCTTTGTTGGCTGTGTGTTGGAGACTCGCTTTGTGCTGGCGAAATTACAGTCGTCTAGCCAATTTGGGTGACTTATGGGCCAAGACAAAAGAGTTGGCAACTTTTCAGACGCAAAAAACGCTGCAAACAATGGGCCAAACGGACGGCAGGCAGGCAAGTGATGCGATAAATGAGCAGCACGAACACAATTTATTGAATGCGGATGGCTGCAGCAAACGTTGGACAACAACGAAATCGGCAAAAGCCCAAAGACGAGAATAATACGAAAAAGCATTTGCTTGCCAGCGAAATATTGTATGTAATTAGTAAAGACGTGATAAAAGCAGCGAAACGCAGGCCGAAAACGAGACAACAAAAACTACAGAGACCAAAAATAAAAACAAATATTTTAGAGGCCTGTTTTTGCGTCTTGGCGAGGTTTTTATTTGTTGTTGTTATTGCTTTTGGCAACGTTCGTTCGTTCGTTCGTGTGGTTGTTCGTTCAATTATTATCGGCATCGAGCAGACGAAACGAAGTCGAGCCACGATTGAGAGGCCGAGTGCGCTGATGCGCTGTTGCCGGCTTTCACGGCAAAGCCAAAATGAAGCAACCGAACAGCGGAGCGCACAGCAAACGGCAAACGGCAAACAGCAAACCTACATACAACAAAATCAAATGAAAACAACAAATGAGAAGGAAAAAAAATTACGTCGGCCGCTTATAAAATTTTCCGCGCTTTTCTGTTTTGAATCAAAATCCGCACTCACACAGTTGCACGCTCTTCGGATTCGTTGTCGGGTTGTGCGCTCGCGTCGCGCTCACACTCTCTTGCGGCGAATTCGCTTACGCAGCTCGCTCGCTTGCTCTCACTCTCTCGTCGGCTCTCGCGCGCTCGCTCGCTCGCATTCGAAATTCGAATAAAATATTGAGTTCGAATGAATATCTTGTCAGTCGGCTGGCGCTGCCGTCGCGCCGATTGCAACGTCACGAAAAAGGTCACAACAGCAACAAAAACAACCACACACACACATACACAAACACATGCAGGCAACGCATTTTACTATAATTTACGTTTGAGTTGTGCGCTGTTGCCAGACTTCAGACGTTACGTAGCATGGCGAAAATTCAGTCGTCATTGTGGGTTGTTTGCCAGTTTGTTGTGCGCTCTGCCTGCCAGCCAAGTGGAAGGGGAGACGAAGCGACAGAGAGTGAGGGCGAGGCTGCAACTGAGGCTGGCGGGAGGTTTGCTGCGCTGCGAATGGCGCCATTTATGGCGATTATTAAGTTGACGCTGCTGGCGCACATTTGATGAGCTTTTTATTATGCACTGGACTCGCGCTCTCTCTGTCCCTCCCAGTCCAACACACACACACACACATACACACAACTGCAGTAATCGATGTATTCGCTTTGTGGGCTTCATAATGAAAAACTGTCGCCTATGCTAACCGCAATTACAATTTGGTTTTTGCTGCTCTTGCTTCTGCCTCTGCCCATTATCTTTTATGGCCTTTCATTTAATGTGTTCTTGCGGTTGTTTACGGCGCCGCCTTTTGCTTATTTGCCTTCGCGTTTGCTTTCGCCCTTTGCTTCGCTTCGCATTAAACGCATTGCAGCAATAGCACAGCCTAATGGCAACTAATTTATTTATAAATAATTTCAACGAAACGTTCTTCTGCTTTTTTGGTTTTTCGTTTGCCCGCTCGATCGGCAAGTGAAAAATTTAATTATAGCATTTTTGCGTGTCGCTTTGGCATTTCGATTTTTCGTGCTCAGTCGCTCGCTGTGTGCAGAGCAACAAAATACCGAGTAAATTAACTTTTCGTCGATTGCGTTTGATGTTGTGTCTATGAATGTGAGTGCGTGTGTGTGTGTGAGTGATTTTGACTGCGACAGAAAGCATCAAGAGCAGCGTGACGTCACAACTGCCCGTCTACTCCGCTGCGTCTCTGGCTGGCGACGCCATTTTAAATGTGCGACCGAAGGCTGAGAGTTTTGATTGCGGTAAAAGCGAAAGAGGCAGCAGCTGGTGAATCGAAAAGCTCAACAACAACAAGTGAAGAACAAACATAAACACTAAAGCAAACGCTTAAAAGCACACAAATGTACATATGCTAATAGTCAAGTAAATACTGCGAGTACTTTGCCAATGTTTATGCCATGTTTTTATTTGCTGTGCTGTCGCTGCAGCTGTTTTATTTAGCGTGAACATTTTATTTAGCTTCCATGAAGTTTTTGGCATTGATTGCAGCTATTCTAAAAGTTGATGAGCAAAAGAGAATACGAGAAAAGCAGAGGTAAGCATTGAATAATTTCTGTGCTAAGATTGAAATGACTGCAATAAGCTTGAAAATGCAAAGTCCAACTGAAATTTGAGTCAAAGATCTAAAGTGCATCTTTGAAGTCATGATTAGAGCTCTTTTCTATGCTGACGAGAAGATAAGAAGCAGAACAAAGGCTCAAAAATTGTTGCTAAATTACATGATTAACTTTTCTGCTTGGATACAAATTGATTGAATTTGATTTTAAGTGCAGTGCGATTGAAATTTGATTAAAAAGATTGTATTTTAGGCATCAATACTGTGTGAAAATTGAACAATACGAAACGGAAGTTAAAAATCTGTAAGGAAACTAAATTCAAAGCAGTCCGCCCAAAATTGTAATCAATAAATTGACAGCTCTGGCTTTGTCTTCAACTTTCGATGGAAGAATAAGAAATCCGGTTTGAAACAATGTAGTATGCATAATTCATGTACTTGGGGCTTGCTGTCAACTCTCTCAAATTGAAGCGCACTTCCGCTTAAGCTTAGCTTTTCAATTATTTAGCCTACAGCTTGTCGTTTCGTTAATCAACTTCTTAAATATTGGTTAACAATAAGCGCGGCACTTTTCACACTTTTGTTACTCGACCGCAGCACAAAAGTGTCGAAAACTCAGCCAACTAATGAAGTGCAGTAAAATGTGAAACACAGGTGAAGCTGAAAATAAATTGCGGCTACTGTGTGTATGTGCCAGTGTGTGTGTGTATGTGTGTGTGCGGGGTAACGGCACTTTTGACAGCTCATTTCATTAAAAATGGTGATTTGTGTGGCAAGCCAAGTAGCCGGCGTGCAATAAACAATGCCCAAAACAGACTCACTCGCCAAACAGAGTCAGTGGCAGTTGCAAGTGGACGGAGGCGCTGGCCGTGAAGCCATTTTATGACGTGCCACTGCGCATAAGGGCGGTGGCTGGCAAGTGGCAAGAGGCAAGTGGCAGCAGCTGCTGCACAGAGCAAATCACTATATAATTGGACGGCAGTTAGTGTTAGAAATCGATTTCGGAGATCGCTGAACTAAAAATTGGATATGTAAACAGCTTGGAATGCAATAGGAAATCCAATAACACAGAGTACACAAAATTATAGCTTATGTTTGTATAGTGACTATAAACAAAGTGAGCAGTATAAATGCAATTGAAAACCATGCTTTTGCTCGCACAATTCTAAGGCGTCGACTTTTCAAGCTTCAATGGGCGAACAGGCAGATGGACTTTGCTCAGCAGTTTACTGAATCACGGCATCAGCAATTGTTCATAAGAGCGGCTCAGCGAAAGGCCAAAGCAATTTAGTGTGCAAAGTAAAAAAAGGCTTTTGTTATTCGAAGTGCAATGCAGATGCAATCTTGTTGCCGCCCATTGCGAATAGTGTTTTTTCTATGCCAACTCAACTCTCGCTCTTTTTTTGCCGCCCGTTTCATGTTATAGACACAAAATATGTGCGCTTCGGTGCGCTCTCTTCGGCGAACGTAACGAAAGAGAGCGCCGGTGTTGGCAAGTAAAGAGCGACGAGCTGAACAGCCGAAATGCCGCATGAAGAGAGCGTTGGAAACCGGTTGCCGAGCGGCGTGAACGAACGAGCCGAACGCCAGCAAAGAGCGCGATTTGTCGGATTTTCAACGAGAGCGCGCGACCAATGAGCGCAGAGCCGACGACGAAAGCCGAAGTGCGCGAGCGACTGGCGATTGGACAAGGTGGGCAACGTGCTACGATTCGACCGAGTTGTCGGTTGGCTCAGGCGGAGTTATACAAGGGGCGACTTTTTGCAGGAGGCAGGAGGTCTGCGTGTACACACAGATATTGATTGATGGCTTTGCTCGGTCGGTGGGTGTAAAAGTTATCGAACAAAAAGTAAGCGACAACTAATATGGAGTAGACTGATCTCTTATTAATGGCTGCAGCAGTATATTCGTCATCAACTTGTGCTTTATTTGCAAGCTGCACTTTTGGTGTGGCTTACAAAGTAGGTACAGTTGCCACCGCGCATTGGATGCATATTAAAGCGAAGCATGCTGGCGAAATTCCCAGCTCGACAATAACAATTTCGTCGCTTGGCTTTTACGCCGAGGTAAACAATGCTTCTTCTTCGTCCATCATTACTCATTATGAAAATGACAGCAACAAAAAGTATCTAACCATTCAAAATCAGCCATATGGAAAGATATCTTTTCCATGCGCTGCACAAACAACAACACCCAGCGAGGGAAACACACGAAACAAAGGAAAATACTCTGAGTGTATGTGTGTGTGTGTTAGTGGTTGCGTGTATCTGTTGGGCGAGGAAACTCGAGAGTTTTTCGGGGTTGCTGCGTAAAGTCGTTGTAAAGAAGCAGAAGCGTGCAGTGGGCGGCAGGGAAAAAGATTGTGTGCTGTGTGTTGTTGTCTATGTACTTGAACAAATTATGAGTTCGCTTTATGTAAATGAAGAGAGTTTTGTTTGACTTGGGGATTTAGCAGCGCGCTCGTTGGTCTATGAACGCCAATTTATTTGCATTTCGTTTGGCTGAATCAGCAAAATTGTTTTACTCGAAGTGCAAAACACATTGCCAACTGTACTTGCTGCCTATGCTATTAATTGATAACAGATTCATACGATAAATTTCGCTGCGTTTTCATAAGTTAATTAATCAATTTGAATTTGAATGTGCCTTTTTCGATAAATATCGCAATACAACAGTGCTGATGAGTCTTGGCTTATGGTGCGTGTATTCGCTAAGGCGCAACGCCATCTATGGGCCATAGCAGTAACTAGTTCGCTTGGTGGCCGCTGCTGTTGTCGACTAGCTGCTGCTTGGGTTTGTGTCTACGCTAAACGAAACATTTGCAAACGTGAAGTTGGCTGCGCTGTGAACTTAGCGCATTTTCAAATTGAACGAAATGCGCTTTTGAATTCAAATCACAATAATGTGATACTTGAAGTGAAATTGTAAACATGAATTAGAGAACTATACTGAATTATTTATCTTGCGCATTTGAACTCCTCGCAGTGGGCCGCACAATTGTGCGGTGTTGCATCATTTACTATTAAATTCACTCGCTGCTAGTGAAGTAAGCTGGTGCTTAAGCTTAAATGCCTTTCAATTTATTGGCAGCGCGGCCAAATGGAATTTCACTATTTACACATTTATGGCAATTGTATTTCAATTTCTACGCATTAATGTAATCTGTTGAGTTTATGTTGAGGATTACCTGCAAGTAATTGCTTTTCGATTTCCATCAAATGTGTGTGAGCACGAGGCGTTGAAGTATCATGCATCATAGAAAGCGTCGGAGCGTCGGGGAGGCGGATGAATTGATATAATACACATGGAATACATGTTTTATCGTCGTAATGTTGTTTATGTTCATATTTCGTGCTGTTTGCTGTTGTTGGTCAGATAAGTTGACTTAATCACTTTTGGCCAATGCAAATGCGCCCATAAATAACGTCGAGAGAGAGAGAGAGAGAGAGAGCTGTGTTTGCGAGCATCATAGTTCAACTATTCAGCATTTATTCCAGTTACCAGCTACCATAAACCATCGAGCAGATAGCAGATCCTGTGGGCAGCCACCAGAGGTCAATTTACATCTGGTTGGGAGGCCGAAAGGCCGAAAGTTGTTGCCACTGCCACTCATCAATATTGATTGTGGCAAGCTCGATGCTGGGCTGTTGCAGGTGCCATGTTATTTTACAATTTTCGGCACGAATTCGTTATGCCACAAATCCCCAGCAGCGTTTGTCAAAACTGTTGCAGTTGCAGTTGCAGTGGCTGTTGCAGCTCCTGTTACCAAACAGCCGGTTGCACGCTGCCAATCAAGCAATCATAAATACTTCATTACGCTTAACAAGAAAAAAAGGGGCACAGTGTGTTGATGGTGTGCGGCGTAATTAATCAAAAGTTCAGCGAATGATTTCAAGTGCATTTCTGCTGTCAATTTCACAGGTTTTGCGCCACTGTGCGGGGGGGGGGGGAGTGAGTGGGTGGCGGCTGATTTCTTGTGCATTAGTGCAACGCTTGACATTAATTTATCCAGCTGCTGGCAAATTGTTTGGCTTGTTGCACACTTCGAGTGGCATTTGATCTCGTCCCCGGCTGACTGGCAACGTGTGGCAAGGTGGCAGGGTGGCAGGTGGCATGGGATTGTTTAACTGTTGTTACCTGCACGTAAACAGTGGAAAGCTGATTCAGAAACGTGCTGCTGAAATAATAACAATTCCGTTTGGTTTGCCAAATTGCTATTTATTAAAAATCAATGTTGCTGGCAACAAAATCAGCAATTTAACCAGCCTCAGAGCTGCCTGCAGCATGTGGCATGTGGCATGTGTGGCAGCCGTGTGTGGTGTGTGGTGTTGTGTGTGTCTGTTCAACCGGCTGACGTCTACAGTCTCTCCATGGTCGAGGCTCCAGGTCCGCACTGCGGTCGGTGTTTTTGCCATGCTCCAATAACTGTTGCAGCAACACCCACTCGCAGACACAGACACAGACACTCACACAGAGACGGCACATATGCCTGGGGCAAGGAGTGGCGGGAGCTGGGGCTCTCTGGCAGCTGGTCAGCCAGGCGACATTTCCGGGTAGTTTGAAGTAATTGCTTTGCAAGCTGTTGCCAACGTTGCTTCGTCCTCGGACAGCGGCGCAAGGATGCCGCCGCCGTCTGTTGCACACCCGACTCGGGTCGGGAGGCGAGCAGGAGGAGGCGAATGCTGTGTGTGTGTGTGTGTGGTGGTCAGCTTAGCCAGCAAGCGGCTTAAGTTAGGCATTTTAGCAGAACGACAGCAGCAGCGGTTCACGCGGCGTATGAGAAATTTGTCAAGTAAATGCGAGCGGAAACAAATTTTGAGGCAGCTTGCAACTCATGCGAGGGTGGCTTAAGCAATCGAAAGGGCTGAACTTTGGGCTGAACAGCAATTGATATCGATTAAACTTTCCGTTCACTGACAATCCATGCAGTCAATACACAAATTGTTTAATTTAGTTTTCATTGCACTTTTCAGGGGAGTAAAAACTTGAACCAGAGAGAGTTGCTTACTTATTGATGTAAATAGTGGAGCGTATTGTGGGAAGTTTAAAAAAATGTGAAAAATTATGAATATATTTAGTCAATTTAAAATTTATACAATTTATATAAATTGTGGAATTTGTGGGAAGTTTAAAAAATGAAGAATATATTTAAGACTAATCTAACTTCATTGAGTAGTCGATTTAAAACTTTTTGCAGTTTGCAAATGTAGATTGTTTATTTGTTTGCTCTGCCACATTTGAAGTCTGTCTAGTTGACTAGAGAACACATAACTTAATTGGCTTAAATGCGGACTGCCAAAAATTTATAGTGTGCATTGTTTTTGCGATTAAAAATACTGCTCTGACATATTTTGAAGTCTGGCAGTGTAAAGTAAAATATTCTTCAGACTTATTTACTTCAGCAACTTTGTTGTTAATTGAGTACTTGTATTATCAGTCTTAATCAGCGTAGCTATCTGGGTTTATTGCCACGTTTGGGAAAAATCTGGAACGAGTCCAAGTAGAAGCTGCCTCGCTCTGCGATTGATTCTTTACTTTAATTTGATTTATTCCCGAGCATAAAACTTGTACTCCTGTCGAAGTTGTGTAAATGTATTTTAGAGTCCTCCCTCCACACACTCGTGTGTGTGTTGCCAACTCTACGTGACTTTCCATGTAAACGAATTCGGCAGTCGGTTGCAGTTTTCTTTACAGATTTGCCGCTTTTCTTTTGCCATTTTTGTTGCCGTTGTCGTCGTCGGTGTCGTCGGCGTGGTCGCTGTTGTTGCTGCCAGTCAGTTAGTCAGCTCGACCAATAACCAGATCCCCACTTTGGGGGAAGGGGAAGGGGGTGTCCCACACATGCCGTGTGTATCCGTAGCTGTCATCCGTAAACATATCCGGCGTTGGGCTTTGCATTGCGAGCCGCGCGTTTTGCATATTAACTAAGTGAAACATTTCGTTGACAAGTTTTCAAACGTTTGTGCGTCCTGTGCAAATATTTACCTACATGTAAGACAAACACGCCAGCACACACGCCCTATCTGTCCTCTGTCCCCCGTTCCCCGCCACTCCACCACTCCTGTTCCCTGGCTGACTTCTATTTTGGGCGCTTTGTCGCCCGAAGACGTTTGGAATTGAAATTTAAATTCGATACAAAACGCCGCAAATGCTCGATGCTGGACTAAAAAGGGATTTCAGTCCGCATCCTTTTGACCGTATCGCTTAACATTTTCATTTTCTATCACTTACATTTTTACATTTTTTTCCACACGCCGCACCCATTAAAAACTGCTAATAGCGGGTATAATGACTGGAGCGAGCTGTCAAATTGACAGGGGAAAATAATGCCTTACAAGTAGTTATATATTCATCATAACCATATCTACTTTAAGCTAACTATTCATTCGCCTTTTTTTTTATCTGCTTCTAAGCATATATTTCAGGGAACTATAAAAGCAAGCAGCTAAACAAAATTTGTTATCAAAGGAAGTTTGAATTTGTGAGCAGCTGACGACTTGACTTTATTGTATATTTTTTAGATTTGTTTAGATTTATTACGTAATTGAACCACTATAGTACCACATGCTATAAGGACTTTATTGTATATTAAAGTATTTTATATAATTCACTAAATTGTTTTATAGAATCTAATACATTTTTCTATAACACAACTGACAACTTTGGGCGCCTTTAGAGTAATAAAATCCCACTTCTTTAATTATAAGTATTTGAATTGCAATTGGTCTATTGTAACTAGCCTTTAGACTTTAGTGTGATTTTAAAATTTAGAGTGAGTAATAAAACCCCACTTTACTAAATATAAGTAGCTTAATTTTGAATTGCGATTGTTAAAATCTATTAAATCTATTCTTAACTTTCCTTAGAGTGATTTTAGACATTAGAGTACCTTTAGAGTGAGTAATAAAGGCCAATGACTAAAATCAATTAAATCTATTCTTAACTTGCCTTTAGACTTAAGAGTGTCTTAAGACTTGAGAGTAAGTAATAAAATCACACTTTTATAAAAATAAGTACGATAATGTTGAATTGCAATGGCTAAATTCTATTAAATCTATTCTTAACTTGCCTTAGAGTGAATTTAGACATTAGAGTACCTTTAGAGTGAGTAATAAAGGCCAATGACTAAAATCAATTAAATCTATTCTTAACTTGCCTTTAGACTTAAGAGTGTCTTAAGACTTGAGAGCAAGTAATAAAAGTGAACTTTTTTTAATATATGTCCTATTATTTTTAAATTGGAAGTGCCGAACTCTATTAAATCTATTCTTACTTCTACTAAGCTCTTAGAGTGAGTAGTAAAAGCCAAATTTTTTAAATATAAGTCTCTTAATTTTGAATTGCAAAATCGATGTAGATCTATTCGTAACTTTTATAAAGTACTTTTAGAGTAATAAATACCAACATTTTGAAATATTAATTTTGAATTCAAATTGCGGAAATCTATCAAATCTATTCTTAACTTATACTAAAGTGCCTTCAAATTTTTTAAATATAAGTCTCTTAATTTTGAATTGCAAAATCAATGTAGTAAATACCAACATTTTTAAATATTCATTTTGAATTAAAATTGCTGAAATCTATAAAATATATTCTTAACTTCTAGTAAAGTGCCTTTATAGTAAGTAATAAAAGCCAACATTTTTAAATATCAGTCCCATCATTTTGAATGGCCAAAATCTATTGAATCAATTCATGACTTCTACTTACAATCTTTAGCATTTGCTGAGACTTCCTTGGATGTCACACTGAGTATCTCGTAGTCATGTTTTAAAGACTAGCCCTTTTCTTAGTTCATTCTTTGCGCTCTATTTTATTTTATTTATCGCGTTGCGAGGGTGACTGCAACATTTCCAATACAAATGAGCCGAGGCCAATAAGTCCCCTGTGCCGTACGTCTGCAGGCTGTGATGGGGGACGAGTCCTTCGCACAGTCTGGCTTGCCAGGATTTGTGCAAAATAGCTAACAGAAAAAATATGTGTTCGCAGCATACATATTTATTAAATATTGAATGTTTTTCTTTGCCAGCGCTGCCTGCAGGCTAAGAGTTTCCTTCTTTTTTCTGCTCTCCCGTTTCCCTTTGGTCCTTTAAGCCGCAAGCGAGACGACAAGTGGGAGAGAGAGAGAGAGGGCAGCTCCAGCTGGGGGTTAATATTAGAGCTACTCGTGTATGCAAATGTTGCCAAAGATGATGATGATGATGATCAATTTGCCATCGCTCTGGCTGCCAGACGCGTTTAACTGCGAGTTGTCGGCCCATCGAGTGATACCTAGAAGCGCTATCAGCCACTGAGATAATGACATGCGATAAGTCTGTTTCACATATATATATACTATTTATTTATTTATTTTTTTGTATTATTTTAGTGCGAGTGCTTGAGTGGCGAGTCAGGTGAGTGGCGGGGCGCGAGTTAGCGACCATAGATCTCGACGGTGGAGTTGATGCCGCGGCTGACCTGGCTGCGCAGGTTGACCTGGACGAAGCGGTAGTTGGGGCCGCCGGACCACAGGCTGGGCGTGGCGCCCGAGCTGTTGCGGAAGTTGTCGATCACGTTCACCAGGGTGATGTTGTACACGCTGTTGCCCTGCAAGCGAAACCAAATCAATAAGTGTGTCTTCGATGAGAGTTCTTGTTACTTACGGAGCCGGGATAGTTGACGTTGACGCTGATGTAGTTGTTCTTGATCGGGTGGCGCACCACGACCTGGCGCGACAGCAGATAGTCCGAGCCGCTGCGCTTGCCCCAGCTGGCGCTGTAGGCGTGGCTGGCGGCGAGCACGGCCAGGACGAGGACGGCGCAGTACAGGAATTTCATGGTGAACTTCGCTTGTTGTGATTGCTCAAAATGTGTTGCGAAAGAGGCTTCGTTCGTTTCTGTTGGGCCACTGTCAACAGTTGTGGCTTTTATACAGCGCTCTTCTGGTCATGAGTAAGCGCACTGTTTACATGCGAGTGTTGTTTCTCTTTCTTAGTCTTTTTTTAATTAACTTTCTGTGCTCGCTGGCTTATCGTGAGCGCTGCAAAACTGCCTGTTCATCAGTTGTAGGCGACGCCGCCGCCCCCGCCCCCGCTTAACGTTCCATCAACCCTATCAGCGTTGTGATAAGAGCTTTGAATTCGCAGTCTATTATTACCAATGCGTGTTGACTCACGGGCAAGTCGAGTGCAGCGCGCCAAACATGTGTCTCTTGTGGCAACTTCGAGTGTCGCGTCCACTTCAGAATCTCAGTAAATTATTTCGAAAATCGCATCTTATCTGCGCCTCTGATTCCTAGAACGTGTTTGGCCACTTTAATTGATGATAAGCTGCCAATTTGCTTATCACACTCTTTGTGGCTTTGGTACTTTCCTCGCCAATATGTATCAAGTGTGCACCACGGGGGATCCGCAACAGTTGTCACCATTTAATAATACCCACTTTCGCAATGTTGCGCAACACTTTTCGCCAAAGCTCTATCAAACTAGGTGTGCTCAACTCTCATTAGTTGTTATTATTCCCATGTCTGCTATTGCGGCTTAAGATAGTGTAGGTTGCCTCAAAAACATTTCAAAGTTCGCATAAAACAATGTAAATACGAGTATACTCGTATATGGCAACTTTCTATGATTGATCTGCTGTTGAATATGTAATCAATTACTTCGTAATCTAGAGCCGACATTTGTTGCTGGCCAATTCCGTGAACTGTTTATTGATAAACATAAAATGTGCAAGTCAAACTGTGAGACTCTGTCGTGCAATTAACTTCAGTTTTAATTAAATAGCCGCAAATATCATTTCAGACAATGCTCGGCCCACTCGCAGCGCCTTAAAGTGCGAGTTTTGGCTTGCAACACATTGCAACATATCGATTGCAAATGGCTGCGAGCCTTTTTGGCCACAATGGCCAAACAACAACTAACACGCAACTAATGATGTCCTGGGGTCAGGCCGGGGAATGTTGTTTGCTATCTGAGGGATTTGCTTAAGTGCGCATTTTGTGGCTTCATTAAAATCCTGATGACTAATACATGAGCTCCGGCAACTGAGCATTTATAATGTACACACGGACACCCGACCTCGCCTCCCCCTTTGAGCTGCAGCTTCTTGTGCTTTTGCTTTTCTTATCTTGAGCTGCTGACGAAGAAGACTGAGTCTCTGGCTCGTTGCTTGACTGCATATTTATTGCAAATTACAAAACCCGAGTTGCTTGCCTTCGAATAAAATCTCATTACTTGCAGCACGCTCCTGATAAGGGCGCGCAGAGGGAGGGCGGGGAAGGGCGGCGGTCCAATGGCAGTGCAGCAGACATATTTGTCACTTATGAAAGGGATAATTCGCCACGCTTGCCAGCAGCGAGAGAAGGAAAGAAAGGGCGAGAGTCAAGGTGCTGTGGGAATTGCAGAAAAGGAAAAACGCCTGCGGCCAGCGGAAAATTGATGTGCTGGCGAGTGAGAAAAGCGAATGGCAAAGGCGAGTGGAAAGTCGACTGACTGCATTGTGCCGACTCGACTTCGTTGTCTCGACTGTCGGCATTTTTATGCAAAACTTGTTAATCACATTTTATTGACACATGCGAGACAGGCTGCGCTGCGACGGGGGGTGCGTCGGGGGGTGCGGCATGTGGCACGGCGGCAGGGCGGCACTCGGGGGAATCGATTTCCATTTTTAAATTGGGCAAATTAAGGGCGGCTAGTGCTGCGCTTTGACTGCTGCCTGATAAGCAATTTGCAGCTGCCAAGTACCCCCATATATATACCATATATACACCATTTATATACACATTTGAACGCCCCCTGAAACACAGAGTTGTGTGTTAAACGAGTCTCGACAATTGCCAAATTTAAAAGCAATAAACGTACGAGCAAATTTCTGGCTTTACGTCGCGCTCTCCATTCTGCAGCGCTTTGACAAGGGGGCGCGTGCCAACCCGCCCCCGCCCCCATCCCTCACCCGCTGCCTTGCATCTTACGACATGTCTGTGTGTGTGTGTGTGTGGGTGGGTGTCTGGGGCATGCCCCATGCTTGACTGGCATTCCGCTGCTGTGCCATTTGTGCGCTGTAGTCGCATGCAAACGCTTCCCTTTCATTTGCGCTTTCAATGCCAATTTGAAGACCGTCCGCCTGCCACCCCGTCAACCCGCCACCGCTGCCCTTGCGCAGCCACCCCCCTCAGGAACACCCGCTCGTTTGTCAGGGCAGAGTTCAAAATGCGCTTTGGAAAAATGTCAAGTGCGGAATGTGCACTTTTGACAGTTTCAGTTCATTCGCCAGTCACTCATACTCGTGCACTCACATTCACACTCGCACACTCGCACACTCGCACACTCACACACTCACATTTGTCGTCCTTTTGTCGGGCGAGCCCTGTCAAGTCCGTCTTTAACCCTAAAACATCCCTCACACACTTATTGCCATTCAGACACGTACCCATAATAAAACTTCACCTAAATCACAAAGCGGCGCAACTCGCAGCATACCCTGCAATTTACTTAATCAACGAACAGCCAGGAAAGCCAAATTAAATGTATAGATTGTAGTTTAGCATTTGGAAATCGCTTAAATGATGAAGAAACTGCAGCTTAAATACTTAAATGGGTTGCTAAAGTCATTCAACATATTTATTCCCACATTTATTCTATTGTATTTACTTAACAACTATTTATGTATTTTAAATGATGTAGAAACTGCAGTTTAAATACTTATATGGGTAGCTAAAGTTGTTCAACATATTTATTCCCATATTTATTCTATTGTATTTACAAACAAAAATATATCAGTAACTATTTATGTCGTTATGTAGTTCATAGAATTGAAATCAAATGCTGTATAAATTAAATTTTAAATATTAAAATAGAGAGCTAATGCCGTTAACAATAGTTATTCTATTATATTTACTTAACAACTAGTTATGTGACTATATAGTTTAGAATTTGAAAATGTAATAAATGATGTATAAATAAAATGTTAGACATTTAAATAAGCAGCTAATATCGTTTAACATATTGATTCTATTATTTTACTTACCATTATTTGAGTAGTTCTGATATTGTAAATCACATGATTTATAAATTAAATTGTACTTATTTAAATAGACAGCTAATGGCGATTAACATATTTATTGCATTAACATTTATTTATGTGGTTATATAGTTCAGAATTTAGTAATGTAATTATGTGTAAATTAAGTAGCTAATGTCATTTAACATATTGATTCTATTTTATTTACTTATTAATTATTTAAGTAGTTCAGACATTGGAAATCAAACAAATTAAATTGTAGTTATTTAAATAGACAGCCGATGCCGTTTATGCCAAATTGATTCTATTATATTTACTTAACAAATAATTAAATAGTTCAGAAATGGTATATCAAATGATGTATAAATCAAATTTTATAAATTCAAAGAGACAGCTCTGCGTTTAACGTATTTATTCTTTTATGTTTACTTGATAACTATTTTTTATTACATCTCTTTTGAAAAATACTCTCTAAATAATTAAAGCGATAAAGGGTAATTACTTAAATTAAATTATTCAACATACTTTTAAATGAATAAAAACTAAAATCGGAATGCAGATTGAGCAAAACATTGCAATTATTTAATGACAATTGCTTCGCTTCTCTTAGACCTATAAAGTCGCGCATGCCCACCCTGCGCATATGCAGAGGGTATCGTAAACAAAATCAAATATTAGAAAAGCAAAAGGTTCAGCAGCAGCAGCGGCGACAACGACAACAATTACAACAACAACTCTCATTCTCTCAGCGTGTGCTTTTTATGCTTTTAATGTGTTTTTTGTTGCCGCATTTCGTTGCCGCCACTGGCGCTGCCATTGCTGCTGCCGTTGCTGTTGCTGTTGGTGCCACAAGCGGAGAAGGGCTGGTGGCGAGGGGCGCTTGCAAGCAATTGGAATTAGTTGCTGCTGCTAACAAAATAGCAGTAAAAAAACGTATTGCGACAGCAAACGACAGCAACAAAGCAAAGGCTAAAGGAACAGGAAGCACAAGAATCGCAACGGGGGAGAGTGGAGGGTGTGAGAGAGTGAGAGAGAGGGAAAGACTAAAGGAAAGGCATACAAAGCGCTAAGTTGCCTTTTGCCAAAGCACAAAGCCAACTTAAAGCGACGGCAGCTGGTTAGAGTTGCCACCAACAGTTGCCATTGTTGCCGCTGCTTTGTTGCATTGTTTACTCGCTGTTGTTGTTGTTGCTGTTGCTGTTAATTGCTGACTTAATGGCGCTTTAATTAAATCGCAACACTGCAGGCGGCCGCCAACATAATGCCCCCTAGGTTAGCGAGGCTAAAGCAGCAGCAGGACAACAGCGTAAATACATGCACACAATTATACATACATATATACATGGGTAAGCATGTTGTTGTGTCATTCCCCCTGGCTGGCTAAAAAGTTATAAACTGTTTTCGCCAAATGTTGCAATTCTTATCAATGAGAGTAAACAAATTTCCAGCTGACCGCAGACAAAGCACTTTTTCTCCGCGCACTTTTCGCACACTGCAAGTGATTCATTTTGCGTCAGCCCCAAAAGTATGCAACACTTTATTTTCATTTTTATTTGTATTTTTATGCGCTGCCATCTGCAGACAAAAGTCTATTGTTCTGCGCGCCCTTCTGTCGATTGTGGTTTAATTGCTGTTGTCGACATCGATGCGACTTGAATTATCGTCCTGCCGCTATCCTTGCTCGCAGCCATTGCCAAAAATGTGGCGGAAAATTGCAATTAAGAGGGCCACAACACACAACAACCCACAACCACACACAACACTTGGAATTTTGCAATTCTCAGACAGTAATTTATATCGACGAGAGTAACGCTTTCTGCGGCAATCGATGGCGTGGCATCTTCCAATGCCAGTGGCACATACATGACACACTATTTCCAAACGGAGTTGACAGCATTAGCAGCTCATCGATTGTGTCTTCAACGCGCAACTGTGTCAACTTGCAGTTGGGGAAGTGAGTAATTAATTCGTTGGCACATAATATACTCATTCAACCGGGGAGAATTATCTCTGGCAGCCGCTGTCAGCTGACTGCAGAAAATGTCTCATCTGCACACCATCCATCATCGCGCTGAGACACTTGCTTGCAAAAAAAAGTAACCTTTCCATAAGCTGCTGTATTATCAACTCTTCTCTTTGCTTAGCGATACAAGTTATCCTTTGGAATACATTTTAAGCACGCTGAGAAGGAACAGCATTATTATGTCAGCACTTCTTCACGACTAACTGGGCTAGCTTCTTTTTGCGAATGTGGGATTATTGATAATTCCCAGAGGCAGGTAAAATTTCATTAACTCACCATCCATCATTTCCAAGTGTGCGCCAGTGTAACCTTTTTATGTCTTCGGCAAACTATTGTTATTTACGTTCAACTCCTTATCTCCAATAATTTGTCTAGTTTCAGCAGTTCATCTTCGGCAATAATCCTTTGGGTAGCAGTTTTAATATTATGCTCATCGATCAAATTCTGCACACGTCTTTAAGCAGTCAACAAAAGAGTTGCAGGCGCTGGTCCCATCTATCTTCTCGTATATTTAAGCGACAAATGGCGCAGGTGAAAGGCTCGCAGTTTATAATGAAAGCGGTTTCAGGTTCCCCCGAATTCCGACTAATTGGTTGCACAGCAATAAAATACGCATGCAGACAGTTGGCAAGCTGAAACTATCTTGTGTGGCAGGAGTGAAAATGTATACATGAACTGTGAATATGTTGCGTATTATTTTTTGATATAATATTTACGTTTAATCAAATGGAAAATCCGTTGAAATAACCGAACCTGTAATAATAATATCGCGGTTGCCGCACAGCGTACGAGTACGAGTATAATGTGGCATGCACCCTTGAGAGCGGAAATTGTGTGCGATTGCCGGCTTGTTTGTACCCACCTGTCTCTCAAATTGCAGTAAACATAATCTCTATTGGATTTTTGTGCAGCGTTTTTTCTCGCGTGTATCTTGTATTGCACTGCATGCAAAATATATTTATTTTGCTGGCTGTAGCATTTTAATTAACGAGTGCAAAGTGAAAACAGAGAAAACGATACAACACACACACACATACACGTCTGCTGATTGTTGCCACAAAATTCATTATAATCGCTGTCGCTCCGCAAATTGCAAAGCGTTTCAAAACAATGCAGTGCGCATAAAATCAAAATTGATTGCACCGCAAATTGAAACAAAAAATTACACGAATTTCGCCAACTATTTAAAGAGCTACAATTGTTTGAGCAAACAACGACGATAACGACGGCGGAAGCGGAATTAAAATCGATTTGGCAAATGCAATATTATAGAAATCATCAAAGATTCATTATTTATAGCAGCACTTAAATGCTGCAAATCACTTTTCCCGCATCTGTCACTGTCAATACACACAATGGCAACTTTTGCGATAAGCTTTTAATTGGATTCGCGACTCTGTGTGTGTGTGCACTGCATTGATGTATGCTAATTTCGCAATTCGCATTGCCACGGGGCGTATACTTGATCTAAACTTTTGCTGCATATTAAATTCCATGCGGTGGCATTTCAAATCTCTCTATTTTTGTCGCAACACCGAAATGGCGTGGCATCATCTATGCATTAAGCAGACGTCCTTGCGCCAGTGTTGCAAAGGGTCGCACACGTCATTAGTGCCAACAATTATGAGTGCGCACAAAAAGGCGTTAAGCACTCGCCACTCAGCAGACCAGAGCAGAGCAGCGCTGCACTGTGCTGCGCCAGGGGAGGTGTCAGCTGCTGGCACTTGATTTTGGGCACGCACAGCAAACAACTGCGATGGGCCAGGCCAATAGCACAACGGCCAACAAGCAGAGCAGCGACTGCCAAAGCCCTTTGGTCAACTGTGCCGTGCTGTGCGTGGTTCCAGTTTTTGCCAGCTCAGCGAACAAACACACAACGTGGCACTTTTTACTCGCCGCCACTTGCAACATGCCACTCAACGCTCACTGCTCGCTGTTCAAACGAAGGCAGCGGGAAACAAAAAGAAGGCAAAATAAACCAGCAACAGCAAATCAAAACTGACTCTGATTTCGCAATTAGAGCGTGGCAAAGCGATGTCTCTGCCACTGAGAACTTCTGCGGAACACATCAAAAGTGTCTGCGCACATTTTACATTTGTTGCAAAGTGAAATCGATTCAGCAGCTAGCATTAAATATGAGCTCTCAATTCGAATAGCCAGCAGTTACTTTTCCATTTGGGTTGCATGCTTTACACATCGATTGCAAATTTGTACGACTTTAAACATTCAAGTAAACGCGTTTTAGTTGTTATTATAATTTCATAAGTTATACTCAAGCAGCGGCATAGTGATTAAGTATTTTTTACTATTTTTTGGAGACATAGTCTCCACAGAGATACAAATTTTCCGGCAGACTAATTATATTGGGAGGAGCTGTAATTAAATTTGAGTTTTCAATTCCAGTAGCTAGCAGTTACTTTTACATTTGGATTGAATATGTAAAGCATCGGTTACCAATTTGTACTTCTTTAAAAATTTAAGTCAACGCCTTTTAGTTGTTACGTATTTTATTTTACACATTGACGTTTACGTCTGTTAATTGTTGTAATTTATAAGTTGTGATTGGGAATTCTTTACTTTGTTTTAGAGGCGGAGTCTCCACAGAGGTACAAACTATCTATTAAATTTTTCTATCTATTTCTAATAGGACAAACTAGCATTAAATTTGAGCTGTAAATTCCAATGGCTAGCAATTGGGTTGGGTATGTAAATCATCGACAACAAAATTGTCCTACTGTAAACGCCTTTTAGTTGTTGCGTATTGTAATTTTATAAATTACACTCATGCAGCAGCAGGGCGATTTAGGAGCTTTAATTTTTTTGTTAGAAGCAGAGTCTCCACAGATATACAAACTATCTTATAAACTGTTTGGACGAGCTAGCTTTAAATTTAAGCTGTAAATTCCAATAGCCAGAAGAAGCTTTTCCATTTGTTTTGATATTGAATATATCAATTGCAAATTGTATCCTACTTTAAACATTGTAGTATACATCTACTTCTAAGTAATCTTAAAAGAATTCCGCACAGCATAGTGATGTAAGATTCTTTATACATGCAAACTTCTTTGCAAAACTACCTCATAAATATCTTGTCCATATTATAAAAGCATCTAGCTAGCGTTAAATATGAGCTGAAGATTCCAGTAGCCAAAAGTTACTTTTTCACTTGTTTTCAAATTTGAAGCATCGATTGGAAATTCATTTTGTTTTTTTGCTTAAATTCTTAAGCCTTCTTTAGTTGTTATTGTAATTTTGAAAATGTTCGTTTACTTTTTTTTAGTAGCGTGAGTCTCTATAAAGATAGATACTTTGCCATTAATTAGAAATAATAAGAAGAATGGTGAATAAGTTAGAAGTTACTTTCCCTTTGATTTGAAATTGATTGTAAATTTAATTTATTTTAAACATTCGCCTTTTATTTGCTATTGTAATTTTAAGATAATATCACAAAGTAAAATCGAGCAGCTGGAACCTTTCCTTTTTTGTTTAGAGTCAAGCGTCGCTACAACCAAAGAGACAATCTTATTAACTGGATATAACAAAGCTAGATTTCCATATTATGAGTAAATTCCCAAAGCCGAAAATAAATTTTACATTTGTTTTGAAATTCAAAGCATCGATTGTAAATTGAATTTATTTTAAGTTTTATTGTCAATATTATTGTGATTTTAAGATAATATCGCAAATTAAACTCGAGCAGCTGGAATATTTATTTAATTTAGAGTCAAGCGTCGCTATAAAGATAGAAGACAATTTTATTAGCTAGCTAAAATAGTTAGTTAGTTTGGCATATTTCGAGTAAATTGCCAAAGCCGAAGTTCATTTTCAATTTGTTTGTTGACATTGAAATCGTTAATTGCAAATGTATCCTTTTAAGCATTCGCCTTTTAATTGCTATTGCATTAAATTCAAGCAGCAGGAACCTTCACTTTTTTGGAGTCAAGCGTCGCTATAATAATCGAGAGACAATCTTATTAACTAGCTCTGATGAGCAGGCAAGGATATCAATCAACCTGCTGGATTTTTCGCAGCTGCAGCTACTCCAACATTGTCAGCAATTTGTAGTGAAGCTAACTGGAATGGCTTGCGTGCCAATGCATTGGCTAGCTGGGTTGTACGTGCCGTGGCATGCACATCACGCATACGCCGCGTAAGCCAAGTCAACGCAATCAATGCAGCAAGTGGCCTGCTGGCTTACTTACTGCAGCGCAGAGATACTTACTTGACTCGATGCGACTGCAAAGCGCACTGATGTATGTGCAGAGAGATAATAATAGAGCTTTGTGTTTTGTTGATGATTCAAAAGGAACATTTATTTAATTTGCTTTTGTTTTTGTTCATTTTAGTAGAGTTGTTTTGTTGTTGTTCATGTTGATGTTGATGTTGATGTTTCTTGTTGTTCTTGTTATTGTTGTCTTTTGCACAAAAATTGAATTTCTGCTTTGCTATCTTACGGCTGCCACCACCCACAGAGTCAGTCTGTCAGTCCCAAAAACGAAACGAAAAACACGCATAGAAAAGAGAAGAAAAACTGTCGCTCAGTTCAAGCTTTAGTTGGTGTGCGAGTGTTCGTGTTCGTGTGTGTGTGCGTGTGTGTGTGGTGGGGTTTTTTAGCAAATATTTTCCAATACACATATACATATACTAGGGTACATATATCTTAAGTTAGACAGAGACAGAGAATACATCTATATAAAAATTGGTTAGTGTTAAAGAGTGAGAGACGCTGAGAATTTGAATGATAATTTTTAGGTTTTGTTCTTCTCAATTGCTGTGACAGAGTCACCGACTATCCATGTATGTGTTTGTGTGTGTGCGTGTGTGTTGCCTTAAAAATACACAGAGAAAACCTAGTTGATGCACGCTGTAGTTGTATTAGTACGAGTATTAGTCGAGTTTCTTTTGCCGCTTGTTTGCTTCTCGGTTTCAGTTTCGTATTTGAAATTTGCAATAGCAATATCCCTTGGGGATTTGCCATTTGTTTATCTTCGTTTCGCTTCTCGAGCAGACGCTTTAGTACTCAATTTGATGACAAAATATACATAGACAGTACATACAGTCATACATACATACATACATACATTCAGGCTACATACATACAAGTACAAGTTAAGATTTATGCATATAAATTTGAAACACATTCAGTTAGTTATAGTTGTATGTCTGTCTGTGTGTGTGTGTGTAGAGCGTGAGTGTGCGTGTGTGTATTATTAACTATTTAAAATGGTTTTACACTTAGGTTTGCAAGTTAAGGGATTTGAATTGAGTTGCTTGAAGTTGAGACACAATTTCAGCAGAGATTTGCAAGTTTTGTCTACTTAGTGTTAGTTTTAGTGAGAGTACTCGTATTTTGAATTCGATATCATATTTGTATTTGTATTCGCTTTTAGTAACATTCATATTCGTATTGATCAGTGTTTCCATTACCGTTAAGTGCAAAGTAGAACTTGAGCTTTAGCTTGAGCTTATCAAATAAAACATACATTGTACATACACACATATCTTTGTTCATTCACTGTTTGCTGTCTTCACTGCAGTATATAGAATATATATCCTCTGCAGACAGCCCATAGACTAGTTTAGAGAGAACAAGCAGGCGAATACTCAAAAGTATTCTGTTTTCAGATTTCAGTTATCAGTTGTGGGGGATGACTATTTTAAAATATGTTTTCGTTTTATTGCACTTTCCACTAGCGCAGCAAATTTAATTGATGCTCTAGTTTCATTTTATTTGTAGTGTTCGCGAGCAACTTTCAGTTGCGTGTGGCCAACAGAAATTGCAAATAATATCAAATGGAGCTAAGGGGCAAACTAAACGAAACTCTTGAAACAGTAAGAATAACAATCAAAGTAATAATAATAATATCTTAATCTAAGCTGGAAACATGGACGAGCACTTGGATATCAAAATGGAGTAAAACACAAAGTTGAAACACGTCTTAAATGAGCTTATCATCAGTCAAAGCAATTGCTGTGCAAACTGGAGAGCTTTTCATTGAATTTAGCTGCTTTGAAAGCACATGCCAAAGGGTTGCTTAATTGCATTGCCTAGCTGCAAAAGTTGCTAGTTCAAGTCAAAGTGAAGTTCAGTAAATTAAGCAGCTTTTAAGTTTCTAAAGTGCAGCAACATATTATTAGAGTTTAATAATGAAATGCTAGTTTATCAGTGGACTTTGCTGCATAAACTTGCACGACAGAGTTCCTTGAAATGCTTGAATTATTTAAAGCAGCTTTTCCAGCATAGCAAAGCAGCAAGCTTGAAGCTCATTCAAAGCAGAACTGCGCTGTGACAATGATAGCTCAACAATTCAACGATTACTCTCTGCTTCAGGAGTTCTTAGTTGAATTTGGAATTGAAGTGGAAGTTGTTATGAATAAATAAGTGTGAAATGTTGTGGTTATTATTGTTGTGTGTTTGAGAGTCTCCTAAGTAATTTGCTCATAACGTTTAGATTAGCTTGTGACATTGACATTTTTGAGTGTGCTTCGTTCTGTTTTGTTTTGTTTTGTTTTGCTCTGGAATTGTGGTTGTGATTGGTTGTATTGTTTGCTGATTTGAACTTCGTAGCTACTGTTGTGTCTCACGTTGACGAGAGCTGTTTGTTGTCTTATAAATACTTAAGTGCTGTGTCTAATAAAAAATTGCTCGTTTTGTAAATAAATAAATACATTCATCGCTTTCGTAACAATCGAGGACAACATTTGAGAACAAAAGATTCTGCATTTTGTTGTCGCACATTCAACTCTATCCGCCTCCATGCTGCCTCTGCGCACACACATTCAATAAAATATGCATTCTTAATAATTCACAATCGTATATAATTTATCTGTTTTGCATTTGCATAACGCATATCGTAGGTGCATTCAATTTCTAGCTACTTAAGTGTTCAACTCTATTTACTGACGGAGCGTTCCGCATTCCGTTCTCGCCCCACAAATCTGCGCGGCGAAAGCGTTTTGGGGAACACGTGCAACTGCAACTGCAACTGCAACTGTGTCTGCTTGCAACTGAGTGTCGTTGAATGTGCAACTGTCTCGCCACAACGTTGTTGATTTACAATTAGGTTTTGCATTTTGTGCCATTTGAACGCCTTAAAGTCTACTTACACAATACTCTCTGCTTGTCTCGCTCGGCCTAGCGCCCCTCCCCTCTGACCTCGCTCAGAGCTCCGCTCGTCCTTGCATATTTACAGACATCAAACATCTAGTCGTAACAGGTAAATCTCACATTTAAAATGCAAAAGTTTTCAATTAATTTAGCTTAGTTATGCATTCAGTTAGTTGCTTGCTTATTCAACTTCGAGTTAATCCATTCACTTCGTCTTCCCCGTCGCCGTTGCCTCGAACGCAATCAGTTCGTCTGCCTTAGATATACATGCCCAGGTCGACGTGGAAGTCCTGCAGATAGGACAGCAGCTGGGCGGGCGTAGGTCGCTGCTTCGGCTCCGAGTGCCAGCAGCAGTTCATCACCGTAAAGCTGCAGCCCGCAGCAGAAACAAAAAGCAATTGCCATTGATGATCTCATCTGAGGGATTGAAATGTGTACTTACAATTCGTCCGGACAGTTGACGGGCTGCTCCAGGCGGTAGCCGGCAGCCAAGTAGTTGGTAAGCTCGAATATGTCCACCTCCTCGTGCGGCATCTGGGCCAGCGTGACCAGCTCCCAGTAGAGCACGCCCAGCGACCACACGTCGCTCTGCGTCGCGTACACCTTCTTCTGCAGCGACTCCAGCGACAGCCACTTCAGCGGCCGGTTCTCGTTGTCGCCCAGGCAGTCGTAGTCGTCCGGGAACAGGTCGCGCGACAGCGCACTGTCGCAGATCTTCACGTAGGCCTCCTCATCCAGGCTGCAAGCAGCGAGAAGCAAGTGCTATAGTATTGTCTACCGAGGATAGCTGGTCATGTCTGTAAGTTTCTCTGTAAGTCTGTCAACCTGTCTGTTCTCTATCAGCAACCTCCTCTATCTCAACAAATAAGTAATACATTCAAACTAGAACTAAGTATGCAACTACTTCGAAATGAGTGTTCATTTTGTGCATTCTAACAAAAACGCAAAAATATGTATACAAGATTAAAATATATTTATGTTAATAAAGACTTAAGTGGTAGATTGCATTACTACATTTCAGCAAAAACCCAAAAGTATGAACAAATCAATGACTGCAAGCAGCAAGAAGCAAGTGCTTTAGTATCTCCTCTCTCATATATATAGTTCTATCAAGTTCAATAAATTAGTATTATCATCTAACCCCGAAATATGGAACTATCATTCTAACAAAAGCGTAGACAACATTCAAATATATTTATGTTAACTTAAACTTTAATGATGGATTGCATTACTATATTTTAGCAAACTTCAAAAGTGTTTTCAAATTCAACTAAAAGGTTAATATATTGCATAATATTTTTCACTTGCAATTGCTGCTAAAGTAAACTGACACAATCACAAAAACACTAATGAATCAATGCATAATAATTCATCTTCAGACTGTAAGCAGCGAGAAGCAAGTGCTATAGTATCGGGTGCAACAAGTCTCCTCTATCATCTATCTCTTTATCAAGTTCAACAAATTAGTAACATCATCGAACCCCGAAATATGAAACTAGCAATTTAACAAAAACGTAGACAAATATATTTATGTTAATTTAGACTTAAATGATAGATTGCATTACTATATTTCAGCAAAAACTCAAAAGTATGATATACACAATTTAAATACATTTATGTTAATTAAAAGTTGTAATAAAATTTAACTTCAAAGTAAGCAACTAGTTCGAAATGTGAAAAGTGTTAATTTTATGTACTTCCACAAAATCGTAAAAAAAATATATACAATATTAAAATATATTTATGTTAATTTAGACTTAAATGCAATCCTTCATTTCATTACTATATTTCAGCAAAAACTCAAAAGTATAATATACAAAATTTAAAAAAAATATGTATGTTAATTAAAAGGTTAATATTTTAAACTACTAATAAAATGAATCCACGAAGTATGAAACAAGCTCGAAATGAGTGTTGATTTTATGCATTCCAACAACGCAAACATATATACAACATTCAAATATATTTGTGCAAATTTAAGCATAAACGATAGATTGTATTACTATATTTCAGCAAGAAACCAAGAGTATGATATTAAATATATATATGTTAATTAAGTCTTCAACATTTTAAACATTTGTCGTCTGTGCTCAATCGGCTACAACAAACTTGTGATAAAATTTAACCTCGCAGTATGGCACTAGTTCGAAATGGGTATTAATTTTATGCATTCTAACAAAAACATAAAAATATTTATACAACATTAAAATATATTTATGTTGATTTAAACTTAAATAATGGATTGCATTAGTAGTAGTATACAAAATTCAAATATATTTATGTTAAAACTTCAAAAGCATTTTAAAATTTAATTAAAAACCAGATCAATCATGTCAAATGTTTTTATGTGCAATTGCTGCTGAAGTAAACTGATACAATCACAAAAATACTAATGCAGTAATACATCAAATTGATAACTGATATGGCGTTAAAACGAGGTTGTCATGAGTTAAAAACGATAGAGAAATAAGTGCACAGAAATCACGCTAAAATAGCTCGCATTAAAAACGTAAATATCTAAAAAAGTAGATAAATTGAGGTAATTTAATGCTAACTTTGTGCAATTTGCAGCTGCAATAAAAAATGTATTGCTATTGAGAGGCGCACATAAAATTAAGCGACTATGTAGACACATTTATAAAAACAGATAGGAAAATAGAAAAACAGGAAGAGTTAGATGAACCATTAAAATCGAACCCAAAAAACTGTTAGTGAAACAAAATGTAAAATGTGTTGCGAATAGCTATTAAATTTGAAGTTGCTCTTTTTGTGAATTCAAAGCAAACAAAGCGAAAGTTATTTTCATGCAGTAAGAAAAACAAGTTAATTAAGAGAGGTTGTAACTCACGTTTAATACAAAATAGAAAATGAGAGTTAGACAAATCACTAAAATCGAACACAAAAAAGTGTTATTGAAAACAAAAATTGTAAAATTCTTTGCGTAAAACTAATAAATTGAACAGTACTCTAATTTTGATTTAAAAAGCAAACAAAGCGAAAGTTATTTTCATGCAGTAAGAAAAACAAGTTAATTAAGAGAGGTTGTAACTTACGTTTAATACAAAATAGAAAATGAGAGTTAGACAAATCACTAAACTCGAACACAAAAAAGTGTTATTGAAAACAAAAAATGTAAATTTTTTTGCGTAAAACTAATAAATTAAACAGTACTCTAATTTTGATTTAAAAAGCAAACAAAGCTAAAGTTATTTTTGGCAATTTTATGTTGCTAGAAGAATTCAGTAATTAAAAAGAGTCGTGAGCTGCAATATGCCTTCATTGGGCATGAATAACATTACAAATAGAACCAACAAATATATATATTTAACTAAAATATAAAATTTATTGCAAAAAACTTTTAAATTAAGAAGTACTCTAATTTTGATTTAAAAAGCAAACGAAGTGAAAGTTATTTTGGCAATTTTGTATAATAAGAGAAAACACGTTAATTAAGCTGAGTCATGAGCTTGAATATGCCTTCATTGGGCATGAATAACATTAAAAATAGAGCTAGATATATAGAGCTATTGATATATTACAATATAATGCAAAATACATTGCCATTAAATTAAGAAGTTGTCTAATTTTGATTTAAAAAGCAAAGTGATAGTTAATTTGACAATTTTATGCAGTAAGAAAAAACGTTAATTGAAAGAGTCGCCAAGTTAATTAAAAAAAAAGAAATGATATTTATTGCGAAAAGCTATTAATTTTAGAAGTACTCTTATTGTTATTTAAAAAGCAAACAAAGCGGAAATTATTGGTCCAGTTTTATGTAGTAACTCAGAACTCAGAACAGTTTTATGTAGAACAGTAACTCGTTAATTAAGAAGAATCGTGGGCTAAAATATGCCTTCATTTAGTATGAATAATTTTAAAAATAGGGCCAAAAAAGCGTTATTGAAATAAAATGTAAAATGTATTGTAAAAAGCTATTAAAATTAAAATTATTCTTATTTTGATTTAAAAAGCAAACAAAGCGAAAGTTATTTTGGCAATTTGATATACTAAGAAAAAGGACGTTAATTAAGCTGAGTTGTGAGCAGAAATATGGCTTCATTGGACATGTATAACATTTAAAATATAGCTAGATATATAGAGCTATAGATATGTTACAATATAATGCAAAATACATTGCCATTAAATTAAGAAGTAGTCTAATTTTGATTTAAAAAGACAAATAAAGCGAAAGTTATTTTGGCAATTTGATATACTAAGAAAAAGGACGTTAATTAAGCTGAGTCATGAGCTTGAATATGGCTTCATTGGGCATGCATAACATGTGAATTTGAATAACGAGAGCCAGCAAGCGACTGGGAATGCGAAGGAATTTAATTTGGCTGCTCTCGAGCACAAGTGAATGTCTGCGAGCATGCGAAGCAGTCCCCAGTTGCCTGTGTTGCCACCAAACTCCCTCCCCCCCAGTGTGTTCCCTGCTCCACTTACTAGCAGTTGCGTGTGGCGAGATCCTTGTGCACAATGCCCAGGGAGTGCAGGTAGGCCAGCGCCTTGGTGATGTGCAGTCCGAACTCGACCAGTTGCCGCGTGCTCAGCGCAGTGCTCGACTCGCGCGACTTCTGCAAGTAGCTGCGAATCGAAAGGACAATCAATTGTCGGTTGCTGCTGCTACCAACTGCTGCTACTCACATCTTGAGGTTGCCCTTGGACGGATAGGGATAGGCGATCTCCGGGGGGCCGGGCAGCTCCGTGTTGGCCAGCAGCGGCGCCAGAATGTGCTGGTGACTGACGCCGATCAGCAGCGAGGCGTCCTGCAGCAGACAGGCCACCTGCGTCAGCGAGGCGCCGTCGATGACCGTCTTGACGAGCGCGTCGCACGTCTCGCCCAGCTTGCCCGCATAGATGCGGCCGAAGGTGCCCTCCTTCACCAGCTGCTCGTAGCTCAACGCGCCCGGCTGGACGCTGGGTATGCGACGCAGTCGCTCCTTCGTCTTCTCGCTGTGCGCGTGGCTGGCCACGGTGATGGTGCTGCCGGTGGCCAAACCGCCAAAGAGGCTGCCGCTGCCGCCGTTGCCGCGACTGCTCTTCGGCGTGGACATGCTGCAAGCCTGCAAGAGAGAGATAGAGAGAGCAATTCGTAAGTTTTGTAATTGGCTTTTCATTAAGAAGTTGTCGTGAGCGGTGCGCGGGGAAAGGGCAGGAGTGAAACGCAATTTGAGCTGCCGGATTTGCATCTTTCAGTTTGCATCCGTTTACCGTTAGTCATGCACTTGGCTGCGCTTCGTTCATTCATTTTAATGAATTGAGTTCCGTTTCCGCTCCAAGCAACTGCTGATGTTGCCAACTGGCCATAGTCGGAGTGTGGCGTTGCCAACGCCGTCAAAGTCTCGCTGCTGCCAGCGCCATAATTTGTGTATAAAGTAGCAGTAGCAGTTGCAGGGCACGACAGCGACTAGAGGGGGCGCTGTGGGGGCTGGAGCTGGGGCTAGGGCTGTGCCATTTCCGCCAGCCGTAGGACAGCCGTAGGACAGCCGTAGTTGTCTTACGGCATGAATAATTTATTGGTTGGCAAAAAGCTTTAATTCGTCGAGCATTATGTTTGCATAGCCTTCAGCCAGCGCCAGGCGGGCGGGGGGGTTCAGTATGAGCCGAGGGACCGACAGGGGGATGGCAGGGGTGAAGTCAAGCTCCAACAGGCCCTGGAGGAGCACAGACAAGCACAACAACGGCAGTGGGAAAAACGTGGAGCGCAGCTGTAGCGAAATGGCGAGCTGAGTTGTATAAACATGCTTTTTTGAGGTGGCGGCAGTGGGGCAGCTATATAATATATTGTAGATCTGCAGATAGCGGCAGCCAGCTCCCGGCTCCCAGTTGCCAGCTCGTGCGGCAGCTCATTTATTTTCATAAAACACACAGCGAAAATCATTTACTGAACAAGGGGCTGGCTCTCAGCACTGTGGGCTAATAAACTCAAGAAAAATCTCTTCATTTCTTTCTTAATTTGCTGTGGCAATTTGCATAATGTGTGGCCACACATTTGCCGCCGAGTCGCTGGCACTCTGGCTCCCAATTCGAACGCCACCTGAACTCGACTGGCCAACAATTTTCGCTTATTAAAAACAACAGCTTCATGCAGGGCGACAATAAAATTGTTGAGAGATGCGACACAATACACAGCGACAGCGGAAACGACATCGACGGCCATAAAAACAATAGTTGTTTGCCTTTTGTTAGTGCATTTCATTCATTATTGCCTTTATTGCCGCTTTGCCCCAGCCACGCCCTTTGTGCTGGCTGGCCAACTTTGTCTGGCTCGTGTGGTGCTGCTGTTGTCCTGTTGCTGCTGTCACACAAAGAAAATTCAATTAAAACGCAACAATATCGCACTACATCATCAAAGCTACCGGCTTCCAGCTTTACGCTCGCCTCGCCATTGACCGGCTCATCAACACGCTGCCCTCGTCAGCGGCGATAAATCCTTGTCGTCCAGCAACCAGCAACAACATGCAAACCTCGTCCTGCTCTGCAAGCGGACTTCGAGTCGGAGTCTGAGTCGGAGTCGCAGTCAGCTGTGACAGGGAAAACAAAAGTGTCTGCGGATTGTACCGGCGACGCTTTTAATAGCCCCTATTCCCTACTACTCCCCTACTACACACACATAAAAATGTATGTTTATTGCTTCCCATTTCGCTGTCGCTCTGCATCCGCGTTATCTTTGTTATCGGCACAGGATTGTCCTAATGAGCGCAGGTCAAGTGTAATTAGATTTTATGTAATCGGCTTAGCCCTAAACGGCGCACACGATTCAAGCAAATTGAATTGCCAAGTGTATCCTTTAAGCCATGTCAACTTCTCTGCTTTAGCAGCTATTTCAAGTTACCCCCAACACGTCTGTGCTAATACAAATACACCTAGTATATTAACATATTTAACTTATCCGCCTCTCAAGCAAACGAAATATTTCTAGATTTTGTAAAAACACACTTTTTTGTTTACTAATTCTTAATAATAAGCAAAAATCATAATGATTAAGATATAATTCTAGGAAAAGTAGAATAGAAATGCAACTTGTCCACTTCCCTCTTTTGATTCGTAGAATACTCTTTACTCTCTTAAGTTCTCGCTTGCGATAAGTTCCCTTTACACAACATGATCATTTGCAGAATAAATTGGCATTAGAGTTTTCATTTACTCAGCAGCCTAGCTGGGATAATACTTAAATGTACTCGTATTATATGTATTAAATAGAACTATTTTAATAGTTAAATAAGTCAAAACTTATTGTATATTGTGCATATTCCGTGTTTCCAACTTAAGACCAATAAGTTGAATTCAGGTCTCTTACTTCTACAGCACTGACAACTTGTTTTAAAATTTAAAATATTATTGTCAATAATAAGCAATAATTTGATTGAATAGTATTTTATAGCTCTGCGATTTTAAATATTTTTATTTTCACAAATATTGATAGTCTCGGAATAATCTGATTTTTTGCATTGCGAGCAATTTTAATGTTGCATCAACTTATGTTGAGGAAATTTCAAATTTTAAATATTTGAATGGTTAAGTAATCTTTTGTGCTCGCTTTTTTGCAACTTAATACCACCAACTTTGCAACTTGAACACCACATTTAAAATTTAAAAATACTATTGAAACAAATGGCCATTTTAGATTAATGGTATTTTTATGGCGCTGCAAATCTATTATTCCATAATCCATTAGTTTTAACAGCTTTTTATCAACTAATGTTGCTATTTCAGGAACAAAACTGAATTGCGGACTTAACTTAATTTTAAAAATTGTAAACAATTTGAATAATTAAAATAATATTGAGTATCTTCCTTGCTCGTTTAAAGCTAAAAAGTCGTCTTACTTAGGCAGCACTGACAGAAATTTTTATATTTAAAAATACTATTGAAATTAATCGTCTATTTAGGGTAATGGTATTTTTAAAGCGCTGCGTAACTATAATTCTATAATCCATAAGTTTCAATAGTTTTCATACACAACTGATTAATATTTCAGCAAAAACACTGATGCTGCTAAAATTGTAGACAATTTGTATGTTAAAACTAAGCAGATTTGCTAAATCGAAAATGTCAAAAATCGTGGTTGCACGCTGAGCTTTTAATTCATCACTTTCTGCATTGCATTTTAATTTAAACTTAATTTAAATAGCAGCACAAATGAAAAGCTATTTCAACTGGTTGTTAATGACATTTTGGCAATTGGCTTTGTTAAACTTTGCAGTTTTTCAGTGCCACTGAAATTGCGGATATGTTAATGTTGTGAGAGGATTTGTCACTTTCATTAGATATTAAAAGGGGGTCTTATTGCTTTCGGGAGCTCATTTCCATTTTCATTTCCATTTGGATTTCGATTTCGATTTCCATTTTCATTTGGATTTGCATTGGGCCTGGAGCTAACCTCATATTTTGCATTGCGATTGCTGCAATTGCGAACACATCAAATATCCAGCTTTGCTTGATGACCAATGTTTGGTATCACAGTGTGGCAAGGCAAGGCAGCTCCATTGCGCCACGGGCACAAACTGTGGCAAGCGCTCGCATGTTGATTTTTTGTGTGCATGCGAAATGGACAAAATTGCTGAGCTCGTCTTGTTGTTGTTGTTGCCGTTCTAGTAGCTGCCACTTTTGTCGCTGTTGTATCTTATTGCTTAAACTGAAAATTGGAAAGCATCCGTTGATGTCAACTGTCGTTGTCAAGCGACCAACTGGATGAGCCAGAGATGACGCTGCCGGAGCACAAAGAGCAGCCACCAAATAGCAGAGCTGCACGGGGGGCAGAGCGGGGCAGCGGGCTGCAGCTTGTTAGTATAAATTTGCACAAATTTAAAAGGCAGGGTGGCAGAGTGCGAGCTGGCCATGTTGTGTGTTGCCAACGAGGCGACACTTGGCAACACACAACCCAAAGCAGCAGCAACAACAAAGAGCGACAACGACGTCGCTCAAAGCGCTGGCAATGTTGACGTTGGGTTTGCAGCTGTTTGGCTTTGTTGTGACATTTCTAATGACAACACAACATGGCAGCAGGCGGTGGCGACCAGGGGTGGGTGCGGGGCGAGTCGCTCGCTGCTGGCCTGCAAATGACACTTGCACACAAGCGCATAGCCCGCACACACACACAGAGAGAGAGAGAGAGACACAGAGCTACACACGCCCCTCGCTCGTCCGTCGTAGGCACAAATTTCGGCGCACACACTTGACAGGCGTCTGATTTGTTTATGTCATTTGCAGCTCTACGGCTGCCCACACACACACACACCCACACACACCTACACACTCACACACTGCTGCAGAACCACAGCGTTAACTTCTACCGCAGCTGGCTCGTAATTAAAAAAGCTTGATGACAATTTTGCCAGCGCTTCATGTCCTTCTGTGTCCTGGCTGCCAAAATGCAGCACTAACTTTGCAGCAACAAAGCAGCGGCAACGACAGCAGCAACTACGACAACAACAACAGCAGCAACAACTTCGAACAAGTACAATAAAAACAGCCATAAACTATATGATCCACACCGTGGCCACAAGCATATTAAATTGCGCTTCATTATAATAAAGTTCAAGTATTCGCTGCAACGGATATTTTAGAGACTAGCTATGGCGAATAATTACTATGCAGCTGGCCATAATTGAATTTGAAAATGTAAAACACATCATTAATTGCATAATATGCAAACCACAGATAGCAACTGAAAGCATATTATTGTCAAAGCCTTGTTTATATGCTGCTATATTCTACAGCTTCATTATTTTCTATGCTAATTATATGCACACAACAATAGAAATGATCAGTTTACAAATGTCGCAACTCGAACTAAATAAATGCAGCTATGCAAAGTGCAACAAAGGAAAAGTGAATATAGTTGAAATAGTTCAAATGAGTGTCTATAAAATAAACTAATGTTCTCGAAGCAACGAATTTTATTGGCGATAGATTTCTCTCGTTTCGAAGTACTTAAAGTGCAAAAGAAACATTAATATATTCAATATTTGCAATACATTGTTTTAGCAGATAATAGTTGCGTAATTTTAGAACAATATTTAGCAAATAATAGTTGTGTAAAATTAGAACAATCTTGCAGTGAAAACACAATTAGATAAACAACCTTAATTGCGATACAGATACATTCTTTTCCAACATGTTTTTGATTGCAAAAATACATTAAAATTTGAGCAATTTTTCCTGCTCTTTGCCTCACTGTGCATAGTTGGAATTGCAGTGAGCTTGCCCCGAGTTGCAAATATGCAAATGCTGCTTGCAATTTGCAGTTGCTGCTGCTGTTGCATACCGAATGCGAGCCAGCAAAAATGGCAACAAAATATTACGTATACGCCTCAACACCTTGTCACCTTGGCTTTACATGGCAAACGGATGCTTAATGAACTTAAATTAGTCAACTGGCAAGCAGAGCTTGCCGCCGTGTTTCGGGCTCAATTATATTTCAATTTGGCTGACAGGCGAGTGGGCCTCCCCTTTCCCCCTGGCGGCATCTTCAAGGCAGGACACGTGGAATCCGAAGTTTCCAACGAGAAAAGTCTCATTAAATTCACATTTGGCTGGCGCTGCCAGCGACGAACTGCCTTCTAATTGGCTGGCAAACTAATTTGAATACTCGTTTGATTTATGCCTGATCGATTTGGGCGCCAGCCCAATCCAGGACCCAAAGCCTCGAGCGCAGGGACGAGACTCTGACCTGAACCCAAACTTCGAGCTGTGCTGCCAACGCCTACGCTGGCTCTTTGCTCGTTAGTCTTTTGCCGTTCGGCAACTTTCGGGGGCGCCGCTTTGTTGTGGCACCACACAAAAACTTGCAGCTCCACAGCGTCTAATGCATAATTAAAAGGGCCCAAAAGCCAGCCTCGGCATAGCAGTCGAAGTGGGAGCCAAAGGGTCCAATTAAACGTGACGCCCCCTTATACGCACATTTAATTACAGGTAATTGTCTTTCAATTAAGTCTCGCGTGACGCGCGCCACGCCCACGCCCACGACGTGGCGCCTACTTTTTGGGGCTGTGAAATATGTGTATTATAAAACGGCGAACATAATTTCAATGTGTTTGATTGATTGTTTAATCATTGTTTAATTACAAGTGATTTGCTTGAAATTTCAAAGGCGGCAAGTTGGCTCCAATCAATTTCAATTTCAATTTCAATTCCAATTTCGTTGTGTTTGATCCTTTGTTGAGTCACTGTTTAATTACAATTGATTCCATTTAAATTTCTGTGGCCGCCAGTTGACATTTTGTTCGATTGTATTGAGAGCTTCCAAAGTTTGGACACTTCTTCATTAATATTTAATCAAAGTGTAACTCGACTTAAGTGGTTTCTGCCTGCTGCGCTTTTCTGCTTTAAGTGATTGTCTTGTTATAAATGCGATTCATTTATCTGTTATTTATGCTACTGACCCATTTCCACACTAATCCTAAAAGCATTTTTATGGTTTGTTTTTGTTATTTCCAAAGTTGAGTTACAACAAATATGAACGCTACAGTCGAGATTTATCGACTATAAAATACCTTGTACCACTATTCTATGGAAAAGTGGAACTTTTGTGGGTGAAGGGGCAAAATCAAATCCTCCATAACTTTAAAACTAATTAACCGCTTCTGATTAAATTTGACTGAAACGGGGATATTTAGACACAAAACCATTCTACCAAGTTGGAAATAGATGGTTATTCGTTTAAAAGTGTTATTCACAGGGGCGGGTGGGGGGTGTATGGTTAAAAAATAAACTCGTATAGAAACAGACCTAGAAGAATCTATATACCAATTTTGGCTATTCTAGCTCTTATAGTCTCCAAGAACTAGGTGTTCATGCAGACAGACGGACGGACAGACGGACGGACGGACATACGGACGGACGGGCAGGCGGAGGGACAGACGGAGGGACTTGTCTAAATCGATTTAGAGTTCGATTCCAAGCATATTGGTTGTAACCATATAAGCTCTACGACGTTTTCTTCTGGCTGTTACATGCATTTGCACAAACTTTTCACCTTTTCATGTTACAGGGTATAAAAATTGGTCTTGCAGCAGTTTGAGCACTTCTACCGTTGAGAACACATTTGAGCAGCTTCCCAAGTCAATTAGTTGCTGCACTTTGCATGCAAATAACTCGGGTTGTCACTGCTTAAGCTGGCTGCAAAAGTTGCTTAAAGTTGCAGTCAATTAGGCCCTGCCTTTGGCTTCATCGCACTGCTTGAAATACCAATCATACCTTAGGGCTAACTCCAGCTGTTAGGCGTGCCAAATGCTTGCTACACATGTGGCAGCTTACCGTAAGCAACCGCAATGAAATTCGAGCAGCGAAACAGGCTGCAAGTGGTCGAGTGTGAAAGCCGCAAAGGCCTCTGCAACGCCTGTAGCCTGCAGCTGGCCAAAAAAGCTGGCCGGACTAACTGTGGCATTGGCAACATCCTGCAGCAGGAAGCAATCGATGGGATGATGGCCGACAAAAGCTGTTGCCGCAGTTTGCCCTTATCCGGCAGTGAGCGCAAAAGAAACCGAAGAGCAAAGCAAATGCAGCAGCCAAGCACAAACATCGAGTTAACTCCAAGCTATTTGTCAGCCTCCATCGCTCTCACTCTCTCTTTAAACGGAAACGCATTAAAGTTGTGCGCAAATGTAAATAATGCGTTTTAATCAAAAGCACAACACTGGCAAATCCATTAACAGACCTACGACGTACATGTTCTGCCCAGCACACTTTTCACCCCTGACTCATTCGCTTCCCAGTCCACTTCACAGTCAGCGCTGCAGTCAGGCGTAGGCTTAGCTCTTGTCTCATGCGGCGCGCGTCATTCGCAGTCGCCGCCGACGACATTTTTAATTAGCACCTGTTCATGTCGCACGCATCTCCACTAAGCTACACGAAATACTCCCAAGCGCGCCTTCGCATTGCTGTACATCCTCTTTGCTTTGCCCGCCCTCTCTCTCTAACTAACTGTCTTTTTTCAATTGCTCTTTGCTTTACGCTGCTCTCTCTCTCTCACTTTGTCTTTTGCTTATTTGCTGTTGTTGTGCTGGCTTTGCTAGTGGCTTCGTTGCCATTCTCTCGCTCTCCGCTTTGTGCTAGTTGCGCTCGCTCAACCGCAGCAGTTATTCCAGTTATTCTTACCCCCCTCCCGTTCCACACGTCTTCCCTTCGCCTGAGCTTAGTTCTGATCCAATATCCTAATGCCTTTCAATGTTTGCATCGTTTTCCTTTTTGCTTGCTGCCTTGCCTCCTCTGCACATGGCGTCGTTTAGTTTGCCTAGCCTCGGGTCTGGGTCCAGCTAACCGCGGTAGTTGTTGCTCCCTGCTCCCTGACCCCTGCTACCCTCTCTCGTGCCATTGTAGCTGCAATAATATTTTGCAAGTGTTTCTAAACAAGCACAAAGTCATGTTTCAACAGCTGTAGTCTGGCTTCTGTTCGCTGCTGTTTTTATTGTTATTTACTCCCCAACTCCACTACCCTCTCCCCCCTCCCCCACTCCACAGCTGCTGTAATTGTTGTAGTCCCTGCTGTCGTTAGTTAAACTTTCACTGCACATTAAAGCAATTTGGGCAACATTTATAGACTGATTTAATAGAATCCAAACAGCGTACTGCGAGCCACCAAATGAGATATTTCCACACAACTGAGCAGATCACTGTGTGTGTGTGTGTGCTGTGTGTGCTGTGTGTGCACTTGGATATAATTGTTTGACTAGATGAGTGCCGCTCCATCTCCGTCTCCGTCTTGCTCTGCAGCAACAATAATTATGGCAAGCACACCCTGCCACACACACGAGACGAGTCGACTCCAATTTGGGGGCGCTACATATTCATTTTATGCGTTGTCGTCTGGCGTCTGAATCGAGTCCCGGTCCCGACTCGTATTCCGATACGCCAGCCAAGTGTTGGCAAGCGTTACCATAATGACTCTGAAATTGAAGTCTAAACAAACAAGTGCTTAAGCAGAGGCCAACGGAGACGTCGGAATGTCGAGGCAAAGGCATCAAATAAAAATCCGAAAAGGAGTCTCCATGGAAATTGAATATTTAATTATGCGTCAATGGAAATTGCGCCCCGAGATGGTGACGAAAATGGGGCACAACAATCAGCAGTCTTCGAAGGAATTGCGCGTGTTGTCGTCGTCTAGGCGAAATTGAAGCAAGACTCGCTGTGAAGTGTTTAGCAAGAAAAACAGCAAAAAGAAGCTGCTAAATAATTTATTCTAATTCGGGGACAGCTTCGCCAAGGCCAGAAAGTTACATGCAACAAGACAGCGAGGGAGCGACGGAGGCAGAGGAAGCGAAAAGTGTGCAAAAAGTTGTGCATTAATTTCAGGGATTCATTCATCTTTGTGTGGCGCAGATAAAGTCGGGAGGTCTGCTGTAGTTTCCTAGTTGGCAGCCATTGAGTGGCGCAGTGCTGCGACTGTGCGCTTATCTAAACAGACTCACATGCTGCATGCCCCACCCTCAGTGAGACACTCACTCGCTGCGGTATCTACATAATTTAAGTGTGTATGTGTTCTGGGTCTGTGGGTCGCTCGTCGTACGTGCGTGGCGCGCCAAACTTGCCCCAACTGCGAGCTGCCTCGGCAGGTGGCAGACGACGGGGGGGGAGTGCCGCATATTTATGAATGGCTCTTGTTGCGAGTTTAACGCACTGCCGGAGCCTTATCAGCTCGTAAATATAAATTAGAATTTAATTTTTATCGTCGTGCCGAGTTTGGGGCTGTGGCAAATAGCCCGGGGAGCAATCAGCCCGGTGGCCGTTGGCCGTGGCAACGCATCGATTGAAGCTGGCACATCAACGGGATTCATTTCCATTTGCCGAGCTGCCACATGCCACATGCCACACGGCACACGGCCACACGGCACGTGTCGCAACATATCAAAGGCTTTGATTTACCTGAGCCCCTCCACGAGTGTTGCCCAAATCAACCCCAGGGGTGCCATCGAGTGGCCACAGCGCCAGATTGATATTGAGACAGAGTTGTGGACTCACCTGGGTCAGCTGCGAGGAGGCGTAGTAGGATATCCTCGAGGGACAGACGGACTCGGGCTTCGAGTAGATGGTCTCGCCGGCCTGGTCGCCCATCGGCAGCAGCGCCGTCGCATACGGCGTCGGCGTCGGCGAGCTGCGGAAACCTGTCGGAAGCAGGAGGAGGAGAAGGAGCTGTTGGTGTCGACGCCGCTGTCTGTAATGTAATGTTGGATGGAGAGTGACTTACGTTCGAAAATGCTGCAGGACTTCTTGGTGTCCGCCGGATACTTGTTCAGGCTGGCAATGGTCGCGTAGGAGCCCGTCGCGCTCGGCGGCCGTCCGAGCGGATCGAGGCGAATGAACACGTTCTGATGGCTGCCATAGCCGGCGGTCGTGAAGCTGGTGCTGCATGCAAGTGGGAATCAGAGAGCATAATTGAATTGATGGCAACTAGCGCACTTACTGCAGCGAGTCCTGGCGCAGCTGCTTGCGCGCCCGCACATACATCATGCTGGCCACGAGGCCGACGGCCAGCACCAGCCCCAGGGCGCAGGCGGCGGCGCTCATCAGCGCTGGGCCCTGCGAAGGCGCGTGGGCGGGCGCGGGCGACTGGTTGGGCTCCGGCGAGATGCCTGCAATGCGAGACGTTGAGCTGAGCGGTCAAAGGGATTCGGGGTAGAGACTCACCCTTGGCGCAGATCTTGGTGCGCTTGAAGTGGAGGCGGGTGTCGTTGAAGCGCGGCGGGCCCTGCACCACCATGTTCACGTTGACGGGCAGCTGGAGGCTGGCGTTGCCCGTGCAGGGCAGGTAGACGAGGAACGACTCGATCTCCTGCGGCACCACGCCCTTGTGCGGTATGCTCAACGTCGGCGTGCCCAGCGCGTCCTGCTCGTTGGCGTACTCGATGCTGATGGTGTAGCGCAGCTGCAAATCAAATCGTGAGTGCTCTGATGGCAAGCTGGACGTCCGACTTGCGACTTACCGGGTAGGCGATGAGGCTCTGCCAGGAGAACTCCAGCTCGTGGACGTCGGCGGGCACGGGAACGGTGAAGTGCATGGCGTATGTGTTAATGGCTCCCTCGTGCACGTAGAACAGGTCCGCCTCCAGCCCTGCAAAGTACGTACAAATGTGTGTGTGTGGCATGAGATAGCGAAAGTTGTTGCCGCAATCCACCCAACCCCCACTCGGCACAAACTTTGTGCATTCGCTGTTTACTTTGCTGCGCTCCACTTTTCACTTTTGCTGCTTGCAGCGGAAATTGATTTTCTCGGCCGGGACGAAGGGGAGCGCAACTCAACGGAATAATGGCATTCCTATCCGTCTGCAGCTGGCAGGTGGCAGGTGGCGTCAATTGGCTTTCGGTCTCTCGGGCCGCAGCCGCTTATTAAAAGGTGTCAAGTGTAGTCTGACTCGATTACACTGCAACATCATCATCGTCTCGAGCATTGTCATAACTCTAACTAGCATTATAATGCTGTCTGTGCCGGCAACCCTGAGCAAGAAAACAAACACGCCCGCCTCCCCCCCCCCCCCCCCCGCCGCAGTGAGAGTTAAAAAGACGTGAAATTAAATTTCTTCATCCGCTTTCATTGTTGTCTCTTCAGCTGGCTGTCTGTCTGCCACTTCCACTACGCCTTATCCGGCGTCTTGAGTCGCCCTCGCTTTATTCCTAGTCTGCTGCTTTATGTTGCATCATTTACTCCCCGGGATCAGGCTAAGCCGCCTCCCCCTCCGCTACGTCTTCGTCTCTGTTTCGCTTTGCATTGAAAGTCGCAAATGCTGTTTACTCTCTTGAAGGAGACGCGCGCGCGATTGCGGACCTAGACCCCTTAGACTTGGGCTGTCGGTTGTCTGCACCGGATGTTCAATGTTGTATTTCCGGCCGAGCAGCGAGACGCGTATGCGTGCATTTAAGCCGGCAGAGCTGCGAGAGCGTTCGCTCGATTCTTAAAACAATTTCAAATCCAATTACAGAACAAGAAAAAGCATTTTCCTTGCCTTTTATCCCAGTCGCCCCGTTCTCCGCTGCCTCGCTTCGCCTCTGCCCTTTTGCTTTACAGTTTCATTTTGTTTTTGAATCCGAAATTGTTATGCACCCCGCCGCGTTGCCAGCCTTTCAAGTTCCTCTCAATGTGCGCTACTTTCGCTTCCGTTTTCCGCTGACAAACTGCACGACGACGACGACGGCTGAGAAGACGACGAAGCCTGCAGCTGGCAGTGCGCTTCCTACAGAGCAAACACTCTATGCCAAGCGACGCGAGATCGACAGCGAAACAATATATGAAATGCTCTTCAAATCGACAAAAATTGCTGTGGTATAAGTTTATTTAAAACACACTACAAGAAACTCGCATATCGAATTATGGTTTTACAATTGAAATACCATTTAAATTTCATTGCTGCTATAACGAAATTGAAGTGCTTGCTAGACGTGGGAATAATGCAGAGCTGCCTTCGTCTGCGACTCACATTGCGGCACACTTCAAAGCTTTTTAAGTGCAGCATGTTGAAATCACAAACACAACCTCAAAGCGAGTCGCATTAAATATGCACAAACCCACTAAAAGGACAATGTTACACCGCCCCCCACCCCTGGAGCAGGACCCCACTCGACAGCGGCCCTGTCCAAAAGTGCAAACAGTTGGGGGCATGCGCTTGTGGCAGCTTTAATTAATTCAGCTCTGATTCGAAGCGGATGTGCTGCACGCAGTCAAAGAGCAACTTGCAACTTTTCGATTGTGCTTAAAGTCAGCGTGCAACGCAGTCGCCTCAAGTGGCTTTAACATGCCGCACGAGGGGTGACGCCACTCGACCTGGTTTGTGTGAGTGCAGGTGCTTGCTTTGCTTTGTCAAACTTTGGCTGTCTATCATATCTTTAATATCGCTGTGGCAAGTGGCAACTTTGCCCGTCGCCTTGCAAAAGTTTCGCTTCGCATTGCCGCGAGACTGGAGAGTGGGAAGCGAGGAGGAGAGACGAGTTAACACTCTGTTGCCTGCATGGCACCATAATTACCACTACCTGCAATTGTCTCAATGCCACACACACACACACATGCGCGCGTACGTGCCACAGCAACCGCAGTTGCAGCAGTTGAGCTGGATAAGACACCAAAGCTGTACACGGTCGTCGTCTGCGTTTTCTGGGTTGCGGGCGGGGGTTGCGGGAGTTGCGGGGGCTTGGCTGGATAAGAGCGGTGTCAGTTTTCTGCTTTTGACAATGCCGCCACATAATTTGCGTAAAAGATTAAAAGGATAATTAGTGCCATTAGTGGGAGAGCAGCGCGCATTCCCAGAAATTGTCATAGACAGCCGGGTACTATATGGACGGGACTATCTCTCGTTACTTTTGCAGGGCGCACTGATTGCGGCAAAAGCTAAAGTTGAGCGCGGCATTTAATTGGCCTAGTTTGCAAATTGCTCAACAAGCTGCCTTGGCAAAGAATTCCACTTTATGCTTGCTATTTGCATCTAGGTTCGAAGGCAAGCAATGACTGAGTATATCTGGTATATATCTGTATTGCAAACACTACTATATGCTATATATACTATATACTGCTATGCAGTTTGATTGCGTTTACTTCAGTTCAATTGTTGCAGCTGCTATTGAACAACAGGCATATACCTGAATTGCAAACAACAAGATTTTATTCGCACATACGTTTTAAATAATTACAATATATGTATGTGCAATTTGAATGCGTTTAATTCAGTTTAATTGCTGCTGCTGCTGTTAAACAACTCACAAAATGGTTGGTCACTATCGATATTTTCGATAACTCGCACCTGTTCTCTTTGCTGTAACTGCAGCATGTCTGCTAACAGCTCTGCGTTAGTGCACATAAAATGCATTACATCGCTATCGATATTTTCGATAACTCATTGGAATCCCGTTTCACTCGCACCTCATCTCTCTCTGCAGTAACTGCAGCAAGTCTGCTAACAGCTCTACGATAGTATCAGCACTTGACATGCTCTGTGGACACCTAGCAGATCTGCGAGGCGTTGACAGAGCACGGTGCTGTTAATCGTCTGTTAATAGAGTCGCTGGCAGAAATGTGACTGCTTCTATGCGAAATGCATGTGAATGTTAATGTGTGTGTTTACAAGTGAGAGCGAGAAATTAAATATGGCGGATCTGCAAAGAGTGCTCAAACAGTCTGTTAAACTGTCTATGTCTACTTGAGATCAAATGCTGTTGCTGTCCAATCAGCACTGAGTCAAATATTGCATAAACGACAAACAACTTTAAGTAGATTACGGATGGCATACTTGTGAAAATGAAAGAAAAATGACATGAATGGCATTAATAGCATTGATATTCATGTGTTTCGCTTTGTCAATAACTATTTTAGCGTTGACATCAATGCTTGAATTAGTTATTAATGACTACGTTTTGAATATGTCAAAGAATTTTCTCGATGCAAGTGAATTTATCTACGTTGAGTGAAGGGTATTTTGGTGCTGAGCGTGCCCGACTTTGCACACACCTTAACATAGTTAGCTGAACTGCTTTTCTATTCATTAAAAACAATTTCTTGTGCATTTACTTTTAATTTAAAGGGAAATTTGCCTGCACTTACAGCCGCGCAGTGCAGGGCGAGAGGTTCGAATTTCTTGAGGGAGGGAGTGGAGAGGGGAGGGAGCGAGTGTGAGGCCAAGAAATGTGCACATCAAAGTGAAACTTGTTGAAATTGCATTTTTACGCGCTCTTGCACAGCGCTCTCTTGAAGGGCCAGCTGCCTGCGACGTGGGAAATGGGGAAAACGGGAAGTGGGAAGTCGCGCAAGTGGGAAATGGGAAATGGGAAACGGGGAGGGCGAGATGAAAATTTCTGGTTGCTGGGACAACGTTAAGTAACGCAACGAAATGGAAAGCGTATCGTCAAATTTTCGAACAAAAAGCGAAAAAGTTGTTTAATTTTAATGCTGTCGTCACTTCATAGACGACACTGTGGAAACGGAATGGAAATCGTTCGACTCACACACATACACACATCTGTATAGTTGACATTAAAGGGAACTAATTTTACGGCTCTTTGTCAAACGGAACTGGACAGCTGTTGAGGTATGTTGCGAGGGGGAGTGGCACCCTAATAGCCAAGCACTTGAAATTGGTGGCGTTGGTTCGTTTTGTTACAGTTCACGCTGCTCGTTAATGTCGAGCTGGAGAAACGCTCGAAGGGGTTGTGGGCAGTTAAATGGGGCAGCACTTTCAACTGGTTGTTAAAAACATAACGAGCACTGCGACCAGCGACTGGGAAATATTGTATGAAACGGAATATTCTATGAGTTGTCACTAATGAAATTCGATTTGCAGCAAACGATAAGCGAGAACTTATCAAGCGCACTGTTGTCCAGAATCAGAGACGGCTAGCCGTTCATCAATCTCGGACTCGTGGCGCACTTGTTGTGGATTAATATTAATGCTGTTAACTAATTGAAGTGCCCTGATTCAGCGACTACTTTGCCCAACCTCCTCGCCCAGAGCGCATAATGAGATGGCAGCATTTTGCTCCAATTACGATTAAGTGCCGGAAAAAGCTGTGCACAGTTCACGCACGAATGACGGACTAGTTGCGGGTGTTGAGCTGACGGATTCAGCCAGCCTCGATTCGCTTTTCGGCGCCCAGCACCATTAATCAATGGCGGCACGACGTCAATCCCGCTTTACCACGTCCCATGAATGCCTATTAGAGTAACTATTTTGTAAGAGACTGGGCCTCAGATTTGGAATTGGAAATGGGACAGGCACAAGGTCGAGCTGGAGGCACTTGAATGCCAGGCGCCATCAATAATGAGCGCTCGCGTGAAGCGACAATCGGAAGAGCAGGAACTGTGAAGTCGTTAACCGACGAGCGGCAGGTGGAGGCGCAGGAGCAGCTGTCAACAGGATCGAGGGGGAGACGAGGGTGACTCCAGTCGGAAATCGATTTGTGTGTGGATTTGTTTTGTCGTGTTTTCGCGCAACTTTTGTGGTCGGCGTCCTTCCCATTCTCGTCGTTGTTGTTGTCGTCATGGTCAACAATTATTTTGGAACTATTAATGACTAGAACGTGACCCGTGTCTCGCCCTCTGTTTGTTTTCCCTGCGACGAGCAATGAATTCAGCCTGTCGCACTTTGCCACTCAACTATTAATCATATCGAAGGGGCGGAGACAGCGACAGAGGCGTGTCTCCCTCTGCAACTGCGGCTAATCATTATTTTCGAATCGAACTCGCCGAGAGGAACAGCTACTTACCCATCAGTTTCATCACCTCGTGGTGGCTGATGAAGATGTTCAGGTATCCGCTGACCAGAGGCGTCTGCCAGCCCAGCAGCAGCAGCAGTGGGACTAGGAGGAGCAGCGTGCTCCGACAACCAACAGCAGACATAATGAGGAAGTCTCTACAGTTAGTCTGGTCAGACTTGTTGCGGTTGCAGCCAGACGTGCCTCTAATAACTCGATGAGCTGCTGCTCATTTCAGTGGGATCGATGCTTGATGGCAGCCAATTCGAATGTGTGACCATCGGGGCGTAGTCTGGAGTCAGTAGTTGCTTCCGTTGGGGGCACAACTTTGATTTGGTCGCCAGTCGCCAGTCGCCTGTTGGCTGTTGATAGTTGGCAAACAGGCGGAGAGTTCTGCGTTAAAATCAAATTCGAAAACTGGGAACGAAGTACGAGTAGCGTCAACTGCTGCTAACAGTTGCTCATCCGCGTCCGCATCCGCATCTGGAGTCGGCCACAAAGCGACGTGGAGCACTGCGAGGCTGCTGTCTGCCAAATTTGGAACTTTTCAGCCTCTGTTGGTGCCCCTTGTTGCTGCCCCTTGCTGCTGCCAATGGGTTCAACTTCTGCAGTTTTGTTTTTGTTGCGGTTGCTGTTGCTGTTGGTCTCGCCTGTCGACTGCAAGCGGCATCAGCATTTTCGTTAGCTTTTTTATTGGCCTCTCCGCACTCTGCTCACTCACTTCCTCTGCTGTCTGCTGCCTGCTGCTGGTTTGACCAACTGGTTGACTCTCCTGCCTCTCTCCGAGCTCTGCTGATTGTGTGGCGCGTCACGTTGGCAACGTTTCGCCCGCTGGTCAGTGTTGAGCACGTGTCCTGCCAGCTCTCCTCGTCCTGCTCGTCCTGCTTGTCCTGCTTGTCCTGCTGGCCTTTTTGTGTCGTCGCTCGTTAAAGAGTCCTGTTGAATAGAAAGTGATTTAGTTGAGTCTCGCCCAGATGCTGAAGTCTCCGCTCTCTTCTATATGCTGGTGACATTGTGTGGTGCAAGGGCGGTAGGGGAGGGGAGGGAAGGGGAGTGGAGTGGAGTGTGTGGTGCTGTGGTTGAGTGGCTTTATTTCTTGTTTCGAAAACAATTTCCAAATGTTCTCTTCAAGTTCGCCAACTTCTCTGCATGCAAAAGTAATTACAAAGTTGAAAAAAGATTAACAGCTTTGCAGCTCGCACTTCCAGCCATCCAGTGATTGTCCCCCCACCCTCTCTCTACACCCCCCCGCAAAACACACATGACTTGTTCCCTCTGATGTTTTAATAAATTCGAGCTAATATTTGGCCGTTGCTCTGCCATAAATTATGCAGTACAGTGGCCATTGGCAGTGGAAGAACAACACAGCAACAAATAGTGAAACTTTCGGCTGCCAGAAATGTTTTTGTGTGGTTCAAGTGGTTGCACCCTGCTCTTCTCGTTGCTGCCTCTGGTTGCATGCAACGGCCTGAATAGAGTGGAAAGATATGGAAATGGAAAAGGGAAACGACAAAAGTGCCTTCAATATGAAATTGTTGCCAAGAAACCGACTTCCAATTTCACCTGTCTGCCTCTACTCTCCCCCTCTACCACTCTCCCCTGCCACACTCTTTTGTGCCTGCTTCCATTGCCATGACAGCTTTTTTCCTGAGGTTTTTTTGGCCGCAATAAAAATCGAAATCAGGAAACTTTGTTGCCGCTTCCAGCGCAGACTGCGAAAACTATTTAAAGTTTAGCAATGCGCGGTCAACGCATTGCAACTTCGACTGGTTCTTGTTGCGAGGAATGCGCCTGGCTTTTTAATTAAACTTATCTGCGATGAAGACTCTGCTCCTGGCGTCGCCTCACTTGATTAAGAGGCAGATCATCAGGACATCAGCTGGAGCTGCCATTGAGGCTGCAGCTCAACGAGAAGCTAAAGTCGAGCCCATTCAGCGAATTCATTAATAATTCAGAAGACAAATAACAAAATGTAAAAGCACACGAAGACAACTCGCAGTCGACAGCAGGTTGTGTGTGTTTGCCTGAGCTCTGCGTGTGTGTGTGTGTTTACATTGCGAGCAATGTAACTGATTTAAATGGAGCAGCAGACAGACAAAGTGGAAGGCAGTCGGTTGGATTCCTTCGGCAAGGCGGCTCCCAGGGCTGCTTGAGCTGTCTCAGCGGCACTCGAGGAGTGCCGTCGCTCGACTCTCTGCGCCCGCCATCGATAACACATTAACGACATCAACTCAATCATAATCAGCTCGTGGCTCTCGACGAGGAGGACGCCGCAATTGGATGAATCGAGGACACATGGCTGCGAAATTTTCCGCTCAGTCACACGCAGCATTCGTCAGACAGTCGGGTGACAAATTGAGCGACAGTTTCTTGGCTGCAAGACAGCAGAAGGATGCGGCAAGGTGCTTTGCAGGCAGCGCGCTACTTTTCAATTACTCGAATCGAAGTCTAATGAATAATCATCTCTAGCCCACGCCAAGCTCTCGCTGCCATTATTGTTATCATCATCATTTTGCTGGGCCCCTCGCTTCACTCGCTTGCCTTGGCAATATTTATTGATGTTCATTATTGTTTGTGGAGCGCAGTCTATTTATACCCCCACCCTCTTTTGTGGGAGTCGCTGCCCGAGGGCGTGGCGGGCTCGTTTCAATTATAAAATGGCTTTCGTTTCTAATTGAATCGCGAGTTTGAGTTGAGCAAAGTTAATATTTTATTTCCGCCTCGTTGTTGTTTCAATTGCCTGTCCTGCCCTCCACCCCCTCTTCCCCATCCAGCGATTCTTTGCCTTTCCCCCTGTGGGGGCGCCCGCTCCTTCTGCTATTTGCTAAGCACTCCCCCACTTCCCCCTCCCAGCTCCCCTTCCTGTGCCCAGAAACAACGACTTTAAATGCCAGTCAGCGCTGCTCCCGTTTTTCCGTTTTCCCATTTTCGCATTTCCCATTTCTAGGCTTCTGCCAACTGCTCCGCCATGTTGCCAAGTGCCGCGGGGCATTGCTTGTGCTTCAATTGCAGACGGGCGGCTGTTAGCTGGGTTATGCTGATGATAAACTGGCAACAGATTCGGTTGCTGCGGCGGCTGGTGCCACAAATACTCGTAAAGACAAAAGAGGACAGGCCGGGCGGAGCATCGCCGTGGTTATTAAACTGCTCCCCGCCTGCGAGATCAACGAGCGTAACTCGAGATTTTCATATTGCTGAAAGTGAACTCAATGCCATTGCACTCGCTTCGGGCACTTTGCTCATTTGCCAAATAGTTTGCCACCAAATTGCGCCCCTTCAACGTCGGCTATCGTGTTGCAGCTAACAATAATAATATCTAGTGCCCCCGGTGGGATGCTACCTGCCTCATTAGCTTTAATGTCTGCGCCGCTGTCCGCAGCAACATTACAACTAACTAACTAACTACTCGCCACGAGTCAGCGATCGAAACAACATAGGCAAAAAAACAAGCAGCAAACAACAAACAGCACTACACAAAACTAACTACAAACTGTCGAGAAGTTCATTAAATTCGCGTAAATATTTTACAAAACACACAGCACGAAATGGAATCGAGCGGGCAAATTAAAACGCGCCTAAAACTGGCGAAATATTTAGCGCTGCTCTTAAATTTGCAGCTATACATTTTGATAGCTGATTAAACATAAAGAGCCGCTTTTGCATCTATTTACCTGCCCAGCCGTGGCCTGAATAGACTCCCAGCTATTCACGGATACCCGTCCCCAAATCAAGCCAATCGGGTGTAGTACACTAAGTGAGCACACATTTTAAGGCAGCTCATGCTTTTGAAACTTTCCTGACAAATTTGTTGATTCAATGCAATTCTAAATTCGCAACTACAATTCTATTGATTTTGCAGCTCTTTTTATGGTTGCATAAACTAATTGAAATATTAATGCAACTTGTAACTTGAAAGTAGATAACAAATAAAGAGATTTGTTTTTCGCAATATAATTCCACTAATAAATTAAAGCAAAGTTTTACATTTAACAATTCATTTCACTACAATGACTTCAATCAAAAAAAAAAAAAAACAATTGCAAATTCACTTTATTTCCTTAAGCATTCAATTGTGTTAATGCTTGCTTTATTTGCAAAAACTGATCAAATTATTAATGCAACTGATAACTTAAATGCTAAAATATAATTTGTCAATAAACATGTTACAAAAGTTACTACAAATTTGAGCTAAATTCCCAATTAAACTGCTTGCTTGCTGATATCAACAAGTTTCATTTCCGAATTCAAATTAAAAACAGAAAATAAATAAATAAATTATATAAAAATAAAAATTCAACTATTGAATTTTATTTTACATTTTATTTCACTATGATAATTTCAAATATTAATTGAAAAATTAATTGCAATTTTATTGTATCTCCTTAAATTTCTACATATTTTCATATATGCTTTATTCACAAATACTAATAAAAAGAATATACAAAATAAATACAAATAAATTGATGAATTAAAATCAATGTTAAATTCAGAATTGCAAATAGGTATTCAATAAAATTAAGACAAATTGGCACAAAATTCTTGGTTAAACTACTTGCTTTATCAAATTACTTTGATGACAATAGAGAAGTTCGCAATATAATTACGATTTCCATTTAAACTTTTATTTCCACATAATTGCTTTAAATTTCAATTCAAAAATGTATTAAAAATTCATTTTATTTTCTTTAAGCGCTATGACTAATTAACATAAAATAACAAACTAATGCATAAAATTTCACAATGTTAAATTAGAATTTGAAAATAATTGTATAACAAAAGTTTCAACAAATTTTAATTAAAGTTTCATTTTCGCAATATAGTAGCACTATTAAATTAAAGTAAAGTTTAGCATTTAATAATTCATTTGAATATAATTGCTTCAAAGTTCAATTGCGAATCTATTTATACTCGAGCACGTCCTTTTGGTAATGTAATTGACTAATGGGAATGCAATTGTAATTGCAATCTGTAGCCACATTTATAGTTGCCATTAGCATTCATTGTGCGGACAAACAAATGGCATTCATGGCATTCTTTCTTCGCGCATGGCACTGCTAATCTGGCCGATCTGGAGTGCGAATAAAGACTCATTGAAATGCCCCTGGTGAGCGTAGATTGTAGCTGGGCAATCGATTAGAGCCAACTGGGTGCAATTATTTAGTGTGGGATAATTGGGGTGGAGGCGCAGCGTAAAGCCCCCGTTTTCTATGAACATTTTGTGCTGCTGACTGAACCTAATGTCCAAAATGCTCGACGTCCTCCTCTGGGCTAATTTGTACAGGCAATTAATTTACATTTGGGAACGGCGAGCAGCGAGCCAGAGGGGGGAATGCAGAGTACAGGCCATTATTGCGATTTTGTTTCATTTGAGCGGAAGAGAAAGACAGGGAGAGAGAGCGGGGAGGGAGAGGCATATGTAATGTTGATAAAGCACATATAAGCGAGGGAGAGAGCGAGAGAGAGAGGAAGCGGAGCTGGACGATTTGTCGTTTGTGCGTCGCACATGTGTAGCAAATATGGCAGCTCGTTGTGCTGCGGGAGCAGACGGAGAATGCGGCTGGAATTGAGGCTGCAATTGGAGGCTGGTTGCCGTTGTGGCTGCCACTTAATTTGCTGCAGTCTAATTGACAATTTGTGAAATTTCGAGTGCAACATGTCGCATTTATTTAAGGCATAAATGCGAGACGACATCGAATTCAATTATGCAGCTGAGGAAAGCGATGTGATTTCTCAATCATCGAGCATCAAAATGCAATCAAAGCGACTCTCAATTATGTTTTATTAGTGCACTGCTTGATACGAACGTCCTGTGTGTGCTCTGAATTTATGGTTATTACCCAGACAATGTGACAGAATCGCAGCTTAGGAACATTCCAGGAGATGGCCGAAGGACACCTCGAGCGGCGAGTGGTCGCCGCTTTTATCTGGCGAGCGCCATAAAAATGTCGACTTGCGCGACGCAACGACCGATTTTAAAGCTGTGAAATGTGAGCTGGGTAATCTTGAGCACAATGCGGGTACAATGGCGCAATAATCATTGATTTATTACGACTGTCATTCCGGGTTATTAAAATCATCTTTTCGCCCACAGCGCACACAATGGCAGACAGCAGAGCCAAAGGATGGGCTCCCTATGCAGATGCCATATTGAGGGCAACTAATTGAAACGTCGAGTCGCAAGTCGAGTCGTTAAGTAAGCGCTAAAAGCGTGCCTAATCTATGCATATTTCTCCTCTTCGGCTTCGGCTTGAGCTTTGTCGGAACAGTGTCGAGAGGGCGGGGAGACGTGCACTTAGCAGGGCGAAAAGAAAAATGTGTAGCATACTTTCGGGCGGCAACATTTAGTTTCACTTTGGCCGGCCATTGTTGTGCTTTATGCCTGCCCATTTATGAGCTCAAGAGCGTGTCCCCCCGTCTCCCCTCCCGCGCACCCAGCGCACGCCAAGCACTTAGGCATTCCATCAACATTCACCATGGCGTGTCTGAAGCGTTAGCGTGCGGAAATGTGCTGCAGAGCGGGAGTAGCGGGGTGTCCATTCAGAAACTGTCCAAGATTTGCATAACTTTTGGGCGCACTCAAGTGCCTCGAGTTGTTGTTGCTGCTGCTTGTGATTTGAACGGATTTTGCGGCCATTTACTTTCGCTTAAGCCAACTCGATTCGTCGCGACTTGCTGGATACGCTGGTTAATGTGAGCCGATTTGCCACATGTGCTGCACGCGTATCCAAAGCCCATTACAAGGGACAACTGCTTTTTGTTGCCTACTTTTCGGTGTTGGCAAAAAGCCTTTTGATCTCTGTCGCCCCTTGCAATTAGTGTCAGACACTCGACAAACAACGCCACACTGCCACAAAAGGCGAATGTTTTGTGCTGCTGCAGAAAGTTTGCAAGTTGGCCAAGCAGTCTGGCCGCGGTCAGCTCGACTTTTCGCCCAGTGCAGCCTCGCTCGGAGGTCCAGCTGGAGTCTGAAAATATTTATTTAGTTTCGCTTTGAAGTGGGTCGTCGTCTATCGCTTGGTCACGGACGGGGCTCGATTTGGTCGAATGTGTTGAAAAAAGAGTGTTTAGCAAAACACATTAAATGCTTACTTATCAAAACGCAATCAGCTTAAGAGCTGTCAGACGGCCTGCCTGCCTGCTTGCCTGCTGCCTTCTTGCTTGCTGTGTCCTTCGTCCTTCGTGGCGCGCTGCACTGTCAACCGATATGAAATGTTATGCTTTTAATCCTTTCATTGGCAATTCGACACAGCACTCGGCCACAGCCTTATGGCCAGTTTACACGCACCGAGAGGCGGACACAAGCACACACGAACGCACACAGACTCTCTCTTGCTTTTGGCAGCAAGCACTTTATTCGGAGGCGAGGTTAATCCTTTCGGCTGTCGCCCGCACTGAGAATGAATTCACACTTTCCACTTTCCGTGGACACTTTCGTAATATTTGTGCTCGGGCGTCATATATCATTGGCTGGCACAACAATGGCTGTAATGAGAAAAGCGCCTTGAAACTTAAGCGCTCAAAGCCCCATTTAAGCCTGTCAACAGCGCTCGCTGGGGAATGTCCTTGCCGCCTCCGCTGGTCGGTCTCGGCCTCGGTCTCGGTCTCGGTCGGTCTCAGCACGCACAACGCACCGCAGCGCACCAACCGCGACCAGGACAACTGACGGAACAAGACACGCGGCTGACGATGGCGCAGGACGAGCACGAACTTGACGACTGTTTCGACTGTGCCGCTTACGTTTATTAATGATTGCTGGCCGGGGTTATGCTTACGGTTATGGTAATGGTAATGGCTCTCTATATATATATATGTGTACGTATATGCTGATGGCACAGGAACTAGTTTTGTGCGGCAATGCACGGACGGATGTGAATTCGTCACTTGGCGACGATTTGACTCGTCTCGCGATTCACGAGTCTCGCGTCTCGCGTCACGCTCGGTTCGTTGTTGTGTGTTTGCCTTCGCGCGCTCCTCGACCGCTCGACCGACTGCCTGCAACGGAAAGCTGTGTGCGACTGACTGACTGAACGGCCATGGCCCAAAGGACCTGTGCCACCACAGCAGACGAGCGACGAGTGACGACCGCTCGGCTTCGGCCTCTGTGGGCACATGCGCAGTGCGTGGCGAATTATGCCGGTTGCCACATGTGGCAGGGGCAGCAGCGGAAAGCACAATTGTTTGCAGCCTGTTGTTGCTGTTGTTGTTGTCGTCGTTGCTGCTGCTGCCCCGCCATGCAACTGTTGCGCATTTTTTCCAAATGGCCCGCAAGACAACGCTGCCTGTTTGTGTTTTTCCCTCGCCCCACCCGGCGAGAGGAGCGCGTGTTTAGTCTAGTGTAGTGTCGCCGATGAGCCGATTAGCTAAATAAGCATATCGCCTAATTTGATAATTATTGGAAATGTTGTTCGACAACACAACTGCTGCACAACACCTGCTGCTGATTGTCGCTCCTATCGGGGGATATGTCATGCTCCAATTCACTTGGGCAATCAGCAACTAAATACACACTCGCATTTCTATTTGCGGCAATGCGTATTTCAGCTCTCCACCTGATTACGAATTACCTAAGAATTGAGTTCAGCCTGAAGACTGCAGCTAAGTTGGTGGATTCATCGATTCGCTGAGCAACAAGCACCTTCTTGGCTGACACTTCCAATAGCTGTCGACTGCCTTTCTCAGCTTCAAATTAGGCGGTCAGTCAAACACATTGAACACTATTAACTATTAGTTGTGGCATCAGTGTAGCTTAGTATTGGTATTTGTGTAGAATACCTAACAAAATGCATAAATATCGCATTTTGTTTGCAAAGTAGTAATTATTGGTAATTTGATAGTATTTTCAATTTCACTTGAAATCTATTTAATTTCAGTTTTAAATGGAAATGATTAAAGGGTACAAGTAACAAAGTTTACTAGAATTACTGTGCAGTAAAATTGCTGCTTGTGGAAATAAATAAAAGTATCCAATTTCTCACATGTGATTCAAAACGTTGTAATTATTTGTAAATTCAAATTATTTACAACTTTGTTTAGATTTCAATTTCATTTGCAGCAATATTTCTACGACTGCATATTCAGCTAAACGATAGTTAAATAGTATTTATATAAAATTGCAAATCACACATAATTGAATATATTGATCACAAATGACTCAAAGGGTAATAACACTAAATTATTTGCACTTTGATCAGATTTCAATTTCATTTGCAATAACGAACGATAGCAAAATAGTATTTATATAAACTTAATAGAAATAGCAAATCACTGTGTAGTAAATTTTATAATAAATGAATGTATTGCTCACACATGAAGAGTATTGATTATTTACCAAATTTAAATTATATACAATAACATATAATTTAGAATTCATTTGCAGCAACATTTCTGCAGCTGCAGATTAAACTAAATAATTGTCAAATAGTGTATATATAATATACAAAAATAATTAAATGTATCCGATTTCTCGCACATGATTCAAAGAGTAATAATTTTTAATAAATTCAAATTATACACAATAATTTAAACTCAACAATTGTTAAAGAGAATATCTCAAATTTCTTACGCATGATTCAAAGAGTAGCAAATATTTAGTAAATTCAAACTATTTAAAATTGATTGCAACAATATTTCTATACCTGATTAAGTTTTTTGGATATTTGTTGAAGAGTATAAATGTTATCTATGAGAAATAGCACAACACTTTGTAGTACGTTTTTGTAGAGCTGAATGTAAACGATTTATGCCATTCAATAAGTAGTAATTATAATTTAAATGCAACGATATTTCTGTACCAGCTGATTAAACTAAGCAATTGTTAAAGAGCAGTATGTGTCAAATTTCTCACACATTATTCAAAGAGTAGTAAATATTTAGTAAATTTAAACTATTTACAATATCTATACACCTAATAATAATGTAAATAAATATGAGAAATAGCACAACACTTTGTAGCAAGTTTGGATAGAGTTGAATGCAAACGATTTGTCACATAGGACTTACGTTAAAGAGCAGTATTAATAATTAGTAGATGAAAGTTATTTAGAATTTCATTGCAACAATATTTCTATGCCTGCAAGTGTTTAGCTTTATATGCAGCTATCAAAATATTTCTAGTAAATGCCCGCACATGATTCAGAGAGTGGCAATTAATTGTTTTTCTTAATTTCATTTGCCGTGGATGCCTAACAATATTTCTACTCTTGTCGCTTAAACTATTTGCGAATAAATTATTAAAGGATTGCGTCAATTGCTGTGCATTAGATCAGCAAAAGCAGTGTCGAATGAATCCGTTTGGTAATATATAGCATATTATATACAACACATATGTGTGGAAGTGTGTGTGTGTGTGTGTGTGTGTCAAGTAGCCCTATTTGTTGTGCTGCAAATTTAATTTGTCACTCAAAAGCCGTCGAAATGAAGCAATTTCCTGCCTGCTGCCAAGAACAGCAGCAACAGCAACAGCAACAGCAACAATGAGAAGCAGGGCGCAAGAAGAAGCAGCAGCAGTGGCGGAGAGTAAAGAGCGACATTCTGCAAACTAATTAAATGAAATGAACTCGAATGAAACTTGGCCCCGAACTAAGCAAATTGGGCAACTTGTCGCAGTAATTACATCAAAATTTCTCACAAAAAACGACAGGCGAAACACCAAGAAGAAGAAGACGCAGAAGAAGCGGACAAAAAATACGAAAACGTTGCACAAAATGTGTACTGTACTATATAGCATTTATTTATAGAGGAGTATAGGAGTGGACTATGAAAACTGTCAGTTTGATTCATTCGGCCCGAAAAGTTATTTGGCAGGCCGTTGGCCAGCGGACCTGTCCGACGCTGACAGATGGCCAACGAGGGGCCGACGAGGGGGGTGGTGGGGGTAAATGTTTGAACGACACAAAGCTTAATTTGCTGGAAGAACGAATGTCAATTAAAATTTTTTAATGAAATAACTTTCTTTGATTTGGCAGCGAGAATCGCGAGTGGGGCGCGGGGCGGGGGGCGAGTGGGACGCGGGGGCATTTGCCAGCTGCAGAAATTCAATTAAAAAAGGTTGATTAGTTCGCAATTACATTGCCAAACGCCGCCTCATTACCGAGCACGCCACTTACGGCACGCCGACGAGCAAATACTCTCTAATTCAGAATGCCTGTGGAGTCAGAAGAGTTTTGTTCAGCTTACAAAATAAATGTTGTATTCCAACTACAAACAGTTTTTATTAAGTCATAGCTTTTTTTAGACTGCAACAGCTTCAAACTAATGGATTCTGTTTTTAAGCGATTTTCTAATATTATTATTTGCCATAACATAAACTGATTTTAAGCAAATTTCTAGTAATACTATTAGCAGTATAAAACCTTAAACTATTTCTTTCTGATTTTAAGTAATTTTCTAATAATATTATTTGTAATACAAACTTACAGCATTTTTTTTCTGCCATACAATCTTGAAACTGTTTATTTTTGATTTTAAGCAATTTTCTAATATTATTTGCAATACAAACTTTAAGCAATTTGTGTCTGATTTTCAGCAATTTTCTAATAACTTCATTTTCAATACAATCTTGAAACTATTTGTGTTTTAAGCAATTTTCTAATATTATTTGCAATACAAACTTTAAGCACTTTGTGTCTGATTTTAAGCAATTTTATAACAATATTATTTGCTACAACTATTTTGTCTGATTTTCAGCAATTTTCTAAAAATATTATTTGCAATAGAAACTTTTAACTAATTATTTCTGATTTTAAGTAATTTTTTAATATTATTTGCTATACACACTTTAAGCAATTTCTTTCTGATTTTAAACAATTCTTTAATAAAATAATTTGCAATATAAACTTAATTATTTCTGATTTTAAGCAATTTTCTCATAATTTTATTTGCAATACAAACTTGATACTTATTTGTTTGTGATTTAAAGCAATTTTTAAATATTATTGTAGCTATATATAATATCAGTCTAACCTTCAAGTAAGTAATTGCTGAATGTATTCAGAGCAAGTATTTTGTAAAAGCTATAGCTTTTTATTAATTGAAGTTCCTTTTTTTATTTATTCGCATTAACTGGGAATTGAAATGCTTCTTAGAATTTGTTTGGAAAACTTAGACGTGCTTCTGCGGAAAATTTCCAAGCTTCCCGAAAAAGCATTAAAAGTTGCCGCTTGTGAGCGGAAAAGCGAGCGGAAAAAACAGAATTCCGTCAGAGTTTAGCGAAATTTTGTGACAGCCTCCTGCGCCTGAGCAGGCAGGACACTTTGGAGTTTTAATTAAGGACGGCGAACGAATCGAAAGAAAAATCTCCATGCAATGCGACAACCCCCCATATTTTGGGAAGCTGGAAATATAATTGGAAATGTTCACGCTGCGAGGCTGTTGTGGCAAACCCTTTTTCGAATCGTCGGCCTCATTTATGACATTTACACGTGCAACACAGCTATTGCCGCACGGCAGCCATTAAGTGGCAGCCAGCTGAGCTGCGAGTGATAAGCGGCAGCTCCCAAAAGGGCGCCCACTTCTGACTGATAACTGTTAACTTACGGCCCGGCTCGATTGAGCGCACAGTCTGAAGGTGGCAAGCACAAGCTGTGCAACCACTAAGCCGCCAGACGAGCACTTATCGGCGCAGCAGCAAAACGCTTTCGGTAATGAGTGGAGTCCAACTGGCAGCACGGGCGGGGGGCAAGCGGAGTGAGTGCGCCACCCCACGTGCAACAAATTGGGAATTGCGAGGAATAACAATAAGCAGCAACGAAACGCGCCAACAGTTGCAGCAACTAAAAAGCAAAAGCTGCATCAAAGTGCCAAAGTTCGCGCCAACCCTCGAGATGGAAGCAAACACAGCAAAGGGCTAAGCAGCCGGATAATAATGCGAAGGCAACAGCAACAAATGTGTGCAACGCGATCTGTGGCAGCAATTGTTCCTCTCCCTCTCTCTCTCTCTCTCGTTCTGCGCGTGGCAGGCGACAACAACAAACAGCAAATAGAATCAAATCGCAATAAAACGAAACGGAATCCTCTTAATGCGGCATGTAAACAAAATGGGCACGTGACTCCAGCGAGTCGCCGAAACAAAAGGCGAACTACAAAACTTGTGTCCTGCCACCGCCAAACAAATCGCCACGTGAGCGTAATCCTCGCACAGTCTGCCGCCCAAGCCTTATCTCCATCACTTCTCGAGCAGCCCGAAGAAGAGCTCTGCACACTTGACCACACGGAGCCAGTCGCAAGCTGCAGGCTCAACGGCGGCTTTAGTTATCCTTGAATGGCTGTCAAGTCCTTGCCTCGCCTTACAAATCGTTGCAGATTCCCAAATCAAATATTTCTGCAGCTCGACGAAATGTGCAACAATATAAAAGATGTATTCGAGCTGTGGCCGAAGCGTGTCCATTCATGTCCACTCCTGTCTATTCCTGCAATCCTTTGCCGCAGTCCGAGTCCGTGTCCGAGTCCGAGTTTGAGTCCTATTCGAACTCGGACATTTTGGGGCATTTCCCTTATTGCTGCAACGCTTTGCTCTTATTGTCAGCCGTTTTCCGTTGTCCGTTGTCGTGAAAGCAGCAGGAAATTCACAGGGAAAAGCGGAAAAGTGGAAGAGAGAAAAGATGCTGCTGACAGTTGCAGTTGAAATGCCTGCAAATTTGATGTCTGCGATTCCATTTATTCTAGAGAGTGCAACGCTGCAACGCTCTTGGCCAGCTGCCAGACTCCAGCTCACGTATTGCCAAGTGGTTAATTACATCCCTAAATGGAGAATTACTTTATAGCACAGCCCGTCTAGATGGGCATATGGGCAGCAGGCAATGGCCCAAGTGAGTGGGCCAACTACACTTAGTTTAATGCGTCGCAATTTGCTCTGCTTTGCCTTGACGAGGCAGACAGACAGACGGACAGACGGACGGAGGAACAATCAAGATTTTTATGAGAGAAGTTATGAAGTCCGAAAGATAATAATGGGCCAACACTTTATGCTTGGCACTAATTCAAAATCCGCCAACAAGTTAGGCACACGCCAAAGGGCATCGAGCCAAGGCCAAGTCTGGCCGTGCACTGAGAGAAATGCGGAGCCATCAGTCAGCAGAATCACTCTGAGCGATATTGCGTATACGAGGAGTGAACCAAACTAAACTCACTGCAGACACGCAGCCACAAAAGTCAGGCGAGTAAATTGTTTGATGCTTTGAGGCGCAAACTCAGCAAGCATCCGCTTGTAGGAAGTGGACACTGCCAAGAGAGGGAGGGGAGGCGGAAGCGACGGGAAACTTTGCTTGCCAGCAGCAGTAGCCATCAACTATCAACTGCGAGGCGGCACTTCGACTCCGGGCTGTGGGCAGAGGGCCAAAAGGATAAACAGCGTCGCAATATGAAAGATCTGCCCACATGAGGAGGAGAGGGGGCTAGGGGGAACTTCTTTTATTGCGCCTTGCTTCACGCTGTCCCGAAGTAGTCGAAGTAGTGCCAAATTCTTATGATTGTAAAAGCTATAGACCAGACACTGCTCTAGCCACTGTCTGGGATTGGAAATGCAGATGAAGATTGAGAGGGGATGGAACTGTGGGGAGCACTCTGGCGGGCTGTGGGGCTGTGTCCAAGTAAATGAAGCGTGACGCTTTGTTTTCCTTTGATTTAGTTTTATGAGTCTACATCGGATGTAATTGAATTATGCAACTTGGCGCCGACGCCCAACGGCAGACAACAGACGACAGACAACACACGACAGACGACAGACGACTTTATTAGCATTGGATCGTAAAAGCGAACTACAGGGGATGATGACAGGCATGATGACTATGACGATGTCGATGTCGATGACGATGATAATAGAGAGGATGCGGCTGTTGCACAAACAGTCGATGGGAATGAGGCAGCGACATGGTTACGCTTTTTAGCGGTGATATTTGAATTTTAGATGCTGCTCGTTCGCGGCCAAATGAGTTGGAAAATATGTCTGTGGCTGGCAGTCAGTCGCAGTCCGAGTTCGAGTTCCAATCGATATCCAGGCACATCGAGAAGCGACTCAATGAACGCTGCCAATTTGCATAACTCAATAAAGCGGCGCATTAATCGACAACTGATAACAGATAACTGATAGCAGCGGCTGCTGTGGGGATGAATGATGAGCTCGCAACACCACTCAGCAGTGAAGTCAACAACATGCCAACTTCAGGCAGGAACAAAGCGATGTGTTCTCATTGTAGTTGATGTGAATAGGAATTGATACTGCAACGGATTAGAGGTGGAAGCGAGGCATGTTTGAAAGGAGGCCAATTCCCAGCAGAGTTGCAAACGGGTTCAGTTTCACTTCGCAGAGAGCTGCCCATAATTAATAAGCGAACAATCTGTCATGTGGACTAAGAAGCGAGAAGCGAAAGTAACTCGAAGCCTCGCTTGATCCCTGTAACCATAACAAGCTCTCACTCGACTCCTGTGGAATGCGGCATGTGGCAGATTCGGAGTCAGAGTCAGACAGCTCGCTTCAGTGGCTTCCAATTACAGTTTCATGCTCGTCCACTGTCACTCGCACTCGCACTCGGATCTGTTGCGAGGCTGACGCAGTTTAAAGCTGGAGCCGTTGACAAATCGAAATCAGAGACACTCCTCTCCCCCTGTCTCTCCCTGCTGTCTACACTGCAATTGGAGTGGCGATGCAACGATGTAAAGTGTTGAGGCGAGTCCGAGTGAGAGCCAGGGAATCATTTGTGCTGTTTGTGTCCTGTTGGACAAGGACTAAGCTGTGCAACTGACAACAACTCCTGGTCCGACCAGCAGCGATGGCTCACGCATTGACACGGCAGCTTACGAGGCTCCAACGATATCGTTATCCCCTCGACACGATACTGGGAGCTGAGGAAGTTAAAGGGCGAAGGAGGAGGAAGCGGTTGCCGAGTTGACACAACAAGTTGAAGACTAAGCGAGCAGAAAGCAGCCCAAGATTGTTGCAGCCCTATATTATAAGAGGATGCAGTTTAGTGTCTCACCTACACACTACCCACACACCCTATATTCCCTTCCCCTCCTCGTGCTCTCTTTATCGCCTTCTCGCAACTCGTTCAAGTTCTTGACGCGTCGCAAAGTTGCCCGAAAATGCTCACGTGCCAGCGACGTGACCAAAATGTTTGGCCATAAATAAGGCAAATATGAAAATAGGAAAATGAAGACTTCAAGATGAAGCCCACAAATAGTAGAGGAAGCAAAAGTTTTCTACTCAGTTAGTGAGTTCATATGTTTTCCTGAGAACTCAACTCGCTCTGCACGAATCCTTTGAAAAATTCATCAATGAGTCGTGAGTCGTGAGTCGCAGCTGAAAGGCCCCCTCTATCCTCTCCGTCCTTGGGCATTCACTCAGCACTCAAACGAATTCAAATACAAATGCGAATGCGAGTGGAAGGAAAACGCAACCGAGTTGCACTGCTGCGTGGTCAGTTATAATTAGGGGCGCTTTCAGGGTTTTATGGGCGAAGCGATTAGCGACAAGAGCGACAAGAGAGAAGCGCGGAGAAGAGCAGCGAAACACTTTCACGTTGACCCACTGCGAAGGGAATCCTTCGGTTTGTCTTCTGGCCAATTCCAATATTGTTAATTGGCGACATGGTTCCATCAAATTCGGAGTTCGAGGAACCCAAGCGACCCATAAACATATCGGTTACAGCCGAACTCCCATTCAAAGCAGCTCTGAGTTATGTTCCCAATGTTTACCTAGGGAGGGGTTAAGACAACGGATAGGGGATGGGGAACGACTTGAAATGGGCGCGGTCTTGGGTCGCGACTCGTGGATATGCATAAGTCAGTGGAAACATGTTCGCAGTTCACCAGCTGGGCTCGATTCTGTGCCTGAGTCTGTTTCTGACTCTGATGTTGAGTTGATTAATTGGCCATAAACCAAGCGATTATTGTAATAATTTGCAGGCGAGAGAGGGAGAGAGAGGGAGATAAGGATATTCTGTAGGACTTCAGGAAGTTGCTAGATAAACACATTTGAGGAGAGTGCAGGACTGGACCAAAAGGAGCCCATAAATGCCACTTCAAGTGGATGCCGAAGAGCAAGAAGACGCAGCACAAGCAGAACTGAAACGTTTACCGTTTTGATTGTGGGGTGCAGTCGTCTCCTCCCTCCCCTCCCTCCTTCACTTCCCTTTGGCGGCCGTTTCCGATGAACTGTTGATTTTCCCTTGAAGTTGCACGAAGCCACCAGAGCTACCCCATAATCAAGGGGATGTGGATGCGGTTCCAGTGGGGCAGACGGGGAGGAGGGGCAGACGGGGAGGAGGGGCAGCTCGACGCAGAGCTGTAATTGCTTAATTTGATTACGTGCCGCCGTAAAAAGCAGAACAGGAAATTTGCACACACACACACTCTCGCTCTCATACATGCAAGCTCATGCTCTGCCCTGGGTAATGAAGTTGATTCGCCGTTAGGATGGGTGGATAGATGGATGGATGGATGGATGGATGGATGGGTGGATAGGCAGTTAGCAGGCAGTTGCACACGTGGAAGTTGCTCCCCTGGCGAGAGGGAGAGGAAGAGACAGTCTGGATACTGGCGCGACTTTAAACTGCTTCCCAGGCGCGGAACAACTCGATTTATGTTCCGACTGAAGCCAAAACCCTTTGCCAGAGTGTCGCCAACTCGCATATGCGGATAACAAGCAGAGCAGGCTAAGTAGCTGCAAATTCAGGACAATGGCGTCAACGGCACGAAATGGAAAACCATTAGCTGTTCTTCGGTTCGCTTGGGTTCAGCTTAGTTCGGTTCGGTTCGGTTCAGCTTGGTTCGCTCGTGCGATAATTAGAAGCGACCTCTGCACGCTCAATTAGAAGCTTGTAAGCATTACACTCCACTCAAGGGAACAGGGGGAGGGGGTGCAAGGGGTAGAATTGAGTATAAACACTCTCTAACTGAGTTGCAGTAACAACAGCAGGAATAACAACAAGAGCAACCACAACGAGGACAAGGAGCGAAACAGCGGGCAAAATGGCCGCAGTGTTGAAGGCGAAACACGCGACGAACTGCACCTAGCTAAGAGGAGGGTGTGGAGGGGGATTAGGCCGGAACGCAGGCGGGTCGAACACGCTGTGAAACCGGCAAAGAGCTGCCTGATGTGGTCAAGGGGGAGGGGGAGGGCAGAGGAAAAAGGGAAAGCGGCGACTCGAATGTCTTAATTAACTGTTAGTTGCACTCGCGCGAATCAATGGGGAGCAAGCGCAGTGGGTGCAAGCGAGACAGAGACAGAGAGGGAGAGAGAGAGAGAGAGAGAGTTACTGCCACGGCTTGTCGCCTTCGTTGGCACTAAATAACGCCGACGTCGTGCCTCAACATATTTATGATTTGCAATTATTTTAGAGAGCGCTTCGCCACGGCTGTTAGACAAAGATGAATAGAGAGGGAGCGAGAGAGGGAGAGAGGCGCTTTATCTGATTTCGGGATACACGAAGTGTGCATAAACGTGAACACGTCGCCATCATCATGCGAGTTGTTTTTGCTTTTATTTTTTTGGTGGCGGCGCCAGACGAAAGTGTTGGCTAGATAAATGGCAAGGGAGGGGAGGAAGGGTTGCTGCAGTGGCGGGCGACTGGAGACTGGGCTCACATGTCACTTGGCCATAAAAAAGTTTATGTCTGACATGAGCCAAAAACAATTTGCATATATTTTCAGTGGATAACAACTTAATTTCAACCGAGACAATTGCGCAGGGTGACGAGGGAAGCGAGGGGAGCTAGTTGTCTGACTGTCACAGCAATTAAAGCCAACAAGCAAAATGCAGAGCCAGCAAAAGCAACAGCAAGAGACGCTATACGCAATCAGATTGCGATTCGAGCACTGCACACTCTTCAATTGCGATTGTTGTACAAATTATTGATAAAAAATAACAAATGGCAAAGCTATGTTCGGGTGGGCTCAACTGTACTCGCTACCCCTTTGGTATATACTAAAATATGCCAAAACTTATTTTATTCATATTAGGTATTCTTTTTATATTTGGCATATTTGGTATTTTGATTTTCTACTATGTTGAACATTTCTCATAAAATGTACCAAGCAAGTTCACACTGTTAACTAAGGCAGCCAAATATTTGGGTTTTCCTCACATAAAATAGTTTCAGAATAACTTCACTTTTTTACCTTATCAACCAAACTTTCAAGACTTCTCCAGACAAGTTATTATTGTGTGTTGAAGTCTTTAGCTTAAAATTACATTCACAAATAGTTTTTTGCGATTTGCGGAGTCAGAAGACGGCGTGACAACGTTTTGGAATTAACTTGAGTTGCGTATGATATCGACGAGTATTGTTACCAAGTTTGGTTTCTCAAGCTCTTGTAGTCCCAGAGGTCTTAATGTTTAAACGGATGGACAGTCGGACAGAAGAAAGAATAAACATTTTGTCTTGGCGTTGGCGAAAATTTCTTCTGTCTCTTAATGCATTTCCTTGTGCCCCAACTACCTTCTGCCCTATGAATATAGGGTATAAGAACTTAATAGTATATTTGCAGATTACTTGTAGCGATTGAGCTTCGAACTTTGAAGACAATAGTTTACGATCTAATGGTACTGCAATGTTTAAAAGCTGTTTGATTTTATTTCAATTTATTGACGCAAGCATTTTGATGTTTCCATTTTTCCACTTTCCCACACACAACTTGTATATTTTATTAATAAAAAAAAGAGTTTACTGCTTTTGACTCGAGAGCACTTGGACTATTTTGCTGTTTTACGGTTTAATACTTATGACAAGAATGCGTTTCATTGCTGTTGTTGTGTGCAGCTCGATAAGTGGATTTTATGAGTTGGGATGAATGCATAAATTGGCTTGCTTATAGCTTAATGGGCCCTTTGACTTGTGCAGAATAAAGGAAAATGCTGTCAGCATTTTCTCGCATACATATATTGACAGTAATAAAGCTATATCTGGAGTGCTTTGAGCGAGCTAGCGCCATGCTTTATTAGCTTTCTTTTTGCAGGCTGCAAATTCCGTTAGGAGTCCTTAAGTTTGCCCTTTCTTTTTTTTCTTGCATTTCGCACCTTTTGCTGGCATTCGCAGCGGGCGTTGCAAGTTGCATTGAAATTGCTTTTCCACAATTCTTTTCTCTGTTCGAGTGACGGCGAGCTGCTGTGGCGCGCAACCTCTTTTCTCTTTATGCGCTCGCGTTCTACCTTTGCGAAAAAAACGCCAAAGGGAAGAAGGCAGGGGGCGGCAGGGGGGTCACAGTGAGGAGTAGAGATGTGGCGCTGCAGCCAAAATGCAATTTATTTGCTGTCGCGCGCATTAAACGCGCTGCGCTGACTTTTGACTGACGCCATATTTTCCGCCACATTTGCGGCGCGGCGCAACTTCCGCTGTCGCTGCTGCTGCCGCTGCTGCTGCTGCTTTATGGCTGCCACGCCCACCGCGTATGCAAGCCGTGCGAAGCTTTCATTTTTCAAAACTGTCAGCTGTGCACAATTCACACAGGCAATCTTAAGCCCGCTGCCCCGCTTTGCTATTGGATCTGAAGTATTCATTGTGCGCGTGTCGCACTTTGTGCTTAGCCATCGAAGTGTGGAGTTAATGGGCACCGTGCGCTTGGCTTTCACTTCTGTCGAGGCCTTAATTACGCTGCAAGACGCGAGTTATGCAGCATTTTTCATTAAACTGTGTGTGTGTGTGGCAAGCGACGGCGGAAGTGGCGCGGCGACGGGGCGGATGTGGCGAGCGCCCAAAGACGGCGACATCGACAAACCTTTGTGCGCTGTGCGGCTGACAGCTCCGCTCCAGCTCCTGCTCCCGCTCTAGCTTATGCTATTGCGCTGGCTACATGGCTAAACATGTTCACTAGAATTTCGTGTTCGTTGCCATGTTGGGAGTCGACTTCAAATTAGCATAATCAACATGAAAAGGCAGCACACACACACACACACACACACACACATAGACTCTCAGACAGGACTAAGCAACTCACTCAGGGTCCTTGCCGGGTGCCTTGGGGTGCTGGCGCTGCTGAGCTCGACCACAGCTCTTTGGAGCGCCTTTAATTACACTGCCCTGCACAAATGATGAGCTGGCGAATTCTTGTGCAGTGGGCGTGTCCTGCCGTGGGAAGCGGCCCAAAGGACGCACGCAAAACGAGACCGGTCTGGCCGAATGACTAAGAGATTGCAAAAAAGCGCCCGCAGCCAGACTAGCTGCTAGATGAGCAGGACAGGAGCGTAGACAAAGCGATTAGTAATCGTATTTCATAGAGAGCAAGCAAGCAAGCAGCAGCGGCTAGAAGGGAGCTCAAATTGAGATAAACTTGAAGCAAAGTGGATGAAAATGAATCGCAGAGCAAAAAGTTGCCAGCCAAATGCAATGGATTAGTGTAGCACAAGGCTGTGCGCCACTGCGACGCGTCTGCAAAACAACTTCAACTTGAATTGCCGTTTGCTGTTGTTGCCGAGTCACCAGTGAAGCCGCAGTGCTTGCCTTTGTTGCTGCAGGACAATTGGCCCAACAATAGAGCCTTCAATTATTGAGCAACAAAGAGTGAAGGTGACGTGGCACTCAACCACAATCCCCCTCCCGATTGAACTTGTGGGTTAAGAGCAGCCTACAAATGTCAACAAAGATTGATTTCATCGCCCCTCCTCCCCTCGCCCAGCGCATGTGGCAAGGGATTAGAGCCCCTACGTGGCAGCGCGTATTGGGAGCTGCGAAAGCAAACGAAATTAATTTCATGCCTCGCAGATCTCAAATTGAAAATAATTGTTGTTGAAAGAGCAAAACCATAAACTGACGGGGAAGCCCGCACAAAACAACTGCGCTCTAAAGGCAGCCGCAGCAGCAGCAGCAGCAAACAGCCACAACACTGCTGAAAAGCCGCAAAAAGAAAGCCGAGCAAAAGGTGTGAACTGCCGCCGTAATAAACTTCATTGTCTGCCAAAAGAAAGCACATGACCAACAACATGGATGGATGAATAGAAGGAGAAGGGGGAAAAGTTCTGCCTCCCTCAGTCATCTGTTTGGAAATAAGAAAAATCCACTTTAAAGCAGCGACCAACAATCGGAATGTGTTGCGAATTTTAAAGCGCACATCAGATTAGTTAGCTCGCAATTTGAAGAGTTGCAGCTTTTAGCAGATTCTAAAATGACGAAATGCTGCGAGTGCAAATCAAATAAGCAAATAAGCAAATGAAACAGCGAAGAGGAATTTCGCAATACCAAAAAATTATTTTGCTCCTTATGAATAACTCGTTCATTTCCTCAATTGTTATTAAACGCAAGTCATTTTTCCATATACGCCAGCAATTGCTTTAGCCAATTGCATTTATTTGCAATCGATATATTAGTAATGCTATCGATTATTGTGTTTATTTAAATTGTGTAAAAGCGCCCTCTGGCGTGAATAGCTAATACTAGACAGAAGAGAATGAAACAGACACAAGCAGATCGGCGACACTGAAATGTCATTCATCGATAAGTCGATTAATACCAAAATACCAAATAAAGCACGCTGAGACAAAGCAATCAAAATGTGAATTAATTAACTTTGACTAAAATAGTTAGTTATTAAATTATGCAACTCACAACAGCAAAAGTTACTGAGCACCTTATGGTAAATTTCTAAACTGAAGCAACGCTATCAAATAGCTGCCTGTTCTGTTTTGTGGCAGAAAACTTAAGACTATCAGCAGTTGCTAAAGCTGCCAACAATTTTGCATAGTTCTGCAAGTGATTAAATTTAGATTATCAAATTTGTTATACACAATGTCGCAATATAAATAAATTTTACTTTGCAAGTATTCAAATGATTTGTGCAGACTGCTAATAGCCGTAGGAGAACTCGTTATGAAAGCAATAAGATTAGATTTCTGCTTGAATTTCAAGCGTGCTTAAATGTTAGATTTATTTTGTTTGAGAAGCAAAATCTGAAGTTGAAATGTTGATATTAATTGCAGCTTGCTGTAAATACACAAACTATTAAATTATCTGCTGAATTAGAATGGCAAGATGAAAGAGAATTAGGAATTGCATTCAAGTAGCCACTTCTCGACATTAACAATTGTTGAGTTTCGCCAAAATATTTGATTGGCCAATTGTCTGCAATAAATACTGCAATTAAAATTTGTGGCTTCGGCACTTGTCTTCGATTGCACGGTCGCCACGAGCCGGCTGTGCATGTGGCAAGTGCACTTCAAAGTGCAACTTTGATACTTTTAATTGTGGGACAAGTTTGCCGCTTTGTCCCCTCATCAAAGATGCAGGCAACTGAAGTGAGTGCCTTGTGGCAAAGTCAACACGAAGACACGACCGTGTGTGTGTGTGTGTGGCAAGTTGGGTGGTGGCACAATCGCTCCTGCTGCTGCTGCACGGGTAATGTAAATACATGTGCGAAACGAAGCACCTGAGATATCAGCTTGCTCTGCACCCAAGGTTGCACGCTTGCACAACAATAAAAATGAGATACCCTCAACCTCCTCCCCTCCTCTCCTGAGGGGAGCAGGCAACTCATTGTGGCAGCAGCTAGCATTATGCGTTGCGGTATTGATCCAGAAATTGAATGTAAATGGCGGCCGTGCGCTGCAAAGCGCAGCTCAAATGAATCAAAACGAATCAAACGTGGTCTGATACACGTGGGAATCGCGCAGCCGTCGCGACCGAAGTTCGAATTGGAATTGGAAACTTGGCAACAGGCAACCACTTGGCTGCCCCGCCATAGACGTCAGACTTCTGCTAAATCATTCAGCGGCCATTAAACTGGCAACTGGCAAGTGGCAAGCGGCGAGCGGCAAGCGGCAACTGTGGGCGGCTGCATGCACTTGGCCAAGTGTCATTGACTTGGCTGTGGCTGTGCTTTGCAACTTAAAGCTCTCGGCTGCCGGCCAGCCGACCAGACTGCAGCCAGCTCGAGCTCGTAATTCCTGCAGATAACCACGAGGGCCGCACCATGGCAAGCCATTACATCTTATCTCGGCCAATTGCTTTTGGTCAGCGCTCGGTCGCTGCGGTCGAGCGGCAGCGTGGCCAGCCAGGCTGGGGCTGGCTGGGGAATTTATGGGGAGGCCACGGCCAAAAGCCAAACATGCGAATAATTTAAATCAGCTGCTGCTGGCAACACCTGTGGAAATACTTTTGCTATCAACACTCGCCCAGCTCGCCAGCTCCCCTCGTTGGCATTTCGGGCATTTCCCTTAAAGGCTAGAGACTCCAGACTGCGACTTCGACTTCGACTTTGTCTGTCGTACATCACGCATATTTCGGCTGCTTTAGGGCCCCCGCTTCGCTTCCGTTTTATGGCTTTATATTGTGTGTGGCAACTTCATTGAGTTGTCGCCGGCGTCGCGTCGCTACGCGTCACAGAGATTTTACGACCATGATGGCGCATTACATTTTATAACTTATCAAAGGGCCTCGAACTCGACAACCGCCCTCCCGCCACTTGCCACTTGCCACATGCCACTTGCCGCGAAAAGTCATTGAAATGTTGGTTAACTGTAAATTGGCTGTGGGCTGCATGTGCGAGCCGCGTTAATTGAATTTCGCGTCAAACAAAAGGCAAAACTGACGGCCCTGCGGCTTGTCACTTCCCTCCACTTCACCCCCCGCCTCGACACACGGATTCGCATTTGAGTTAATATGACTCTAGGCTCTGATAACGAGGACATTCATAATGGCATTGCCGCGATAAAAGACAGCGCCACACGTCGCACTCGATTTCCATTTCCTGGTCCCAAGCAAATCAAAATGTTGGCGCTCGACCACATTGCATCAGCTCTAATCTTTGTGTGTTCGCCATTGTTTACTGAGTTTGGAAATTGTTCATAAATACTTCGCGTTTCACACACTTCCACTTTTCAGTGAAGCTATTTTCGGCGACACATTTAATTGGCTTGCAATCTAAATAAATATTTGCACTGTCAGCTCTCTGCTTCAATCACTTTATTTATTCAGTTGAGTGCAAGTCACTAATGAAAAAGCTAAACTAGGCAAGCTATAAATTACTTTGATGGATGCTCCCAAATATATTACATTTCTGTTTCAAATGAGAAATTTTAAGTTATTTAGATTTAATTAACTTTTCACAGCAATGCAAAAAGCATTTTGTAATTATTATTATCTAACCTCGAATGCGCGCTTAGTAATATCATTTGCTACTTATTATTAATAAATATAATAAAATAGTAAATAAATATATTACAATTTAATAGGAAATTTATTTTGATAAATATATATTAAAGAAAATTATTACATTTCATTCTTATTTCACTTTTCGAAACCTTGCAATAGGCACTTCATAATTATTAGTATCTTAATTTGAATGCGCGCTTAGTAATATCAGTTGCTACTTTATTATTAATAAATTTAATAAACTAATATAAATATTTTTTACACGTTAAAAGAAGTTTTTTCTTTTATTTTTTTTATTGCATTATAAGGAGAAAGTTATTCCATTTTATTCTTATTTCACTTACCATTACATTGCAAAAGGCATTTTATAATAATTAGTATCTTAACTTGAATGCGTGCAAAGAAATATCATTTGCTACTATTAATAAATATAATAAAATAATATAAATATATTACAATTAATATGGGATATATTTTGATAAATATATTTTCAATGTATTATTGAAAACAAGTGAGAACAGTTATAGTCGAGCTAGCCCGACTTTGATATACCATGTACCATTTGACAAAATAAAATTTAAAGCAAACCATGTAAAATTGTCGTCGTACTAATTTACTTCCACTTAAAATAATAATACATGAAACCCAACGAATACTAAGATGCAGCCAATATAGAAGAGATCACATCAAACAACATTCACATCATTTCATTGGAAAAGCAGCAGTCCAGCTCTGTTGTTCGAATACGCATGCACACGCACACATACAAGCAAACCTGTATGTGTGTATGCAAGCGTACGAAATACAAGAAGACTAATGCTTGTTCTTGTTGTTGTTGTTGTTGCGCCCGCCTCTTGCGCTTGCTTATACCAAAGCTAGATTTTATTCGATTTGAACCATATTTTGGATTTCGGTTAATATGATAAACATCTACATATTGCTCTTTAAGTTATCTTTCTAGCACTAAGGATCCCTGAATTTCTTGCGGCTTGTGCGCGAGGGGAAGGGCAGGGGAGGAAAAAAACATAAAGCTTATCTGCGTAGTTGCATATTACACCTAAATCCAAAGTTTGGTTACTCTAGCTCTTACCATCTCTGAGATCTAGGTGTTCACACCGACAGACAGACGGACAGACAGACAGACAGACAGACAGACAGGCAGACAGACAGACAGACGGATATCGATTTTACTTTCGATTCTGATAATTTTGGTTGTAACAACAAATGGTCCGCGGGTCTTCTTCAATCTGTTAGATACATTCTAACGAACTTAATATACCTTTGTACTTATAGGTACGAGCGTTGCTATATATATTTCTGGCCTAATAATGAAAATACGAATATTTATGATTAAAAATGGCTTTATTGTTTTTCAAAGTATTCTCCAGCAAGACTTATACACTATTGCATGCGCTCAAACCAATTGTCGAACCACTTTGTCCACTCGTACATGGTATATATAACAATCAGAAAAAGCTTATATTCAACTTAAGTAATAATGAAGACTAATTTGCAGTTTTGCAGTCTGCACTGGACATAAAGAGTATTTAGGTTGTTCATTCTTGCTTGAGTGCTCTACTCTGTTTTTCTATCTAGTTTACTGCTATTGCAACCACATTTGATGGGACGTCAAAGCCGTTTTGATGTAATCGTGGAATGCGGCTATCAGAGCATTGTTTTCTATTTATCATATGTGACTGCTTCCCTGCGTTGACGTTAATTCAATTTAACGCTCAGTTGAGTGACGTCCTCAGTTGTGCAACGGAAATTGCCAGACCGACCTATGCGACTAACAACAGCATTTCAGAGGCAATGAGTGTCCATCTGAGGCAGCACTCCCCCCACTCCCATCCCTCTGCCAATGCCTTAGAATGGGAGCCAAGTGAACGAGCTGGGGACGGAGAATTATGCAAGCAGTTTTGATTGAGTGCAAAGCGAGTTTGTACATAATTAAAAGCAGGTGTGTGTGTGTGTGAGTTGTCGGTGTTATTAAATGCAATTGTTATTTTGCAATCAATGCCAATTAAAAGCGCCATCAATCTGGTTATGGTAAATGCGTTTTTGTGCGTCTGACGCTGGTACCAATATTACGTATACGCACGCCGCTAAACCGCAAGCAGGAACAAATGCGCGAGTTGCAGCGCCGGATTAACAATAGCAATAACAATAACAAATCGGCTGCGTAATTGATTTAAATGCGAATTTAAAGCGAAATCGATTAATTGGCTGAGCGGCGCATTAAACTGCAAATGTGATTCCATTCAATTCGACTCGATTCGTGGCAAGTGAAATTGGCAAAGTTGAAGCCACGCGATTATCGATGAGGTCGCCAGCGTTCTTTGCAATTGAAACTGAAATCGAAACTGAAACTGCATTAACTGCTCTGAGCTGTGTTCTACTCAATTATAGTGTGCTCTGGCCGTTGCACAATTTGCTGCGGTTGCCGTGGCCGTGCCACATGTGCGACTTAAATTGGCTTTGGCGCAAATTAACAATTTCATTTGATAAATCAAAGGGTCAGTGCGACATGGCAGCCAAACAAACAACAAGCAACCATTCAAAATAGACTCCCACACATTCGCATTCACATTTACAGTCGCATTCAAATTCGCATTCGTTCCGATTCAGTTGCACGCAACATTGGGCACAAAGACTGCTGCTTCTTCTGTGTGTGTGTGTGTGGCTGTGAGTTTATATTCAACATGACATGAACACATCGAACACCCACGCATCGAGGAGCATTCATTATGCATTGTTGCTTCCACCCACACACACACACACATACAGAGAAACACACACAGACTTTTGCATAATTCCGTCTGTCATTCGCATTGGTTTTCTGGCTACAATTGCAATCGAATTTATTCCCTTCTCTCTCGCTCTCGCTCTCGCTCTTCCCTTAGCTGGCTCTGTCGCTATCTCGCATAAATTGAACCATTTTGCTTTGTGTTCAATATGTTTAACAAGCAACATTTCGCATTACACAGCAAATTTGCCAGGGATGTTCCCAAACGCCATTTCAGCTCTCTGAGCAATTATCACAAACCACAGCAACGTCTCGCTTATTCACTTGGCAAATTGCGAATGCACAAGAAACTCAGATTTATTACCTATATAGCCTATTTAGCTCATTATTATTATAAACTATTTAATCATTATTTATCACTTAGAGCTTTTATATTATTTTATTACAAACTTCAGCAACGTCTCGACTATTCACCTGGCAATTTGGGAATGCACTAGAAAGTCCGATTTATTAGCTATAGATAAATGCAAAGTGAGACTAAGTATAAAATGGGTGCTACCTAGTTAATCATTATTGATCTCTTAAAACATTTATCTTATTTTACACAAACTTCTTAATTATTCACTTGGCAAATTGCGAATGCACAAGAAAGTCAAATTTATTACCTATATAGCCTATTTAGCTCATTATTATTATAGACTATTTAATCATTATTTATCACTTAAAACATTTATATTATTTTATCACCTGGCAAATTGGGAATGCATTAGAAAGTCCGATTTATTAGCTATATATATAGATACAAATTGATATTATATATAAACTGGCAGCAGTCCATTTAATCATTATTGATTACCTAGAACATTTATATTATTTTATCACTAACTTTAGCAACATGTCATCTATTCACATGGGAAATTGGGAATTGGCATGAAAGGTGTCAGCAACATCTCGACAAGAAAGTCCGAGTTATTAGCTATATAGATAGATAGAAAGTGACATTAACTATGAAATGTGAGCAATCTTTTTAATTATTATTGATCACTTAAATTATTTTAATAATAAATAAGCAGGAATAAGTTATCTAAATTTTGTATATTATTGCTGTTATTGCACATAATATTTAACTGCAAGTTATGACATTTTATGGAGAGTATTGTTGGTGTCACACAACCTTGTATCGCTTATTACTGTTGACGCTTGTATCGTTAGTTACTGTTGACTAATACATCCACAGACTTCAGTTGGCGATCAGAAGAGCAGGCGCTTGTCGCACTGCCATGCAAATTCCAGCGCCTCGCTCTTCGAACTGATTTGTCAGAGAAATGCAACAGGCCCTTAGATTCAAGAGCAGCCTCCGCTGGTAGTCGTGGAATTTGCAACACTTTTTACCCAACACTCAGAGGATTATTCGCTTATTTACTCTCAGAATGCGCCTTGCTTATCTTCTCTCATGAGCAGCTGATGTAGCTGCTGCACAGCTCTGCTCTGATCTCAGAGCTGTGCTCTCAGCATCTAAATGGCGTTGATCTCACCAAGTGACTCACAGAATCTCGAACTGTTACTGGGCGATCTGTATGTACCTGATTTTGTTAGTCTTGGAGAGGCGTCACCATAATTATGTGTGTGGTTGTGTTAGTCTTAGAAAGGCATCATCACAATTTTGACTACTGGCCTGCATCGGTTGCCTTACATAGGTTTTGTGACACGCTTTCTGCAATGCGCTCTTTTTTTCTATTGGACAACTTCAAATATCTCAAATATCACAGTAACTTGCTGTGTGATCTTTCGTACTTAGTTGTCAATCGATAAAATAAACCAATAATAACATTAATGACACAATTACTATTTATGATCAATATACAAGTTGTTTAGAAAAAAAGTGAACATTAATCTGTTTTTCTAAGGGAAACGCAATATTTCTTTAAGATTCCATTTTGTAACATCAATATCTCAAGAATCGCGCTCATTTGTTGTATGATCTTTCATACTTAATTGTCGATCGATTTGACCAATAATAACATTAATGACATTATTAAGACCTGCTGTTAATTATCAATATACAAGTTGTCTAAAAACAAAGTGAACAAGCTACATTAAGGCTAATCCTCCTCTTTAAGTTTCTGTCGGGGATTTTGGAAATTTGCTGGCAGAAATTTGGTTTTAATTGTGTCGAAATGATGTTGGAATTGCTTAAAATTGCCATTGAGAATGCACATGAGCGAGGAAAATGAGTTTCACAAGTGGATGCTGAGCTAAGCTCAACAAATATAAATAATTTGCTGCACGTTTGAATTGCTTTCTTTGGCAAATTGTGCACATTTGGGGCAGCAAAATTGCAAGCTTTCTGTATTCGGCAGAGAGTGAATTTGCTCGTTCATAATTTTGCAAGTTTGTGGCAACAAATCGAAAACTCAACTGTGGTATAAAAGAGTCAACTAACGTGAGTTTCGTTGGCTGCTGTTGCGAGTGAAATAAAATGCCGATGAAATCAATTTTGGAATTCATTCAGTGCTGTTTGCTGCTGGCATTTCTCAGTTTTATTGGAGCGCACTGTGCATAACAATAGTTGTGCGATCAAATACATTGCGTTGCAAAAGGACAAAAAATGTATATGAATCAAATTGCCAGAGTGAAGCGTGCTCGACAATGTGACACTCAATAATCAAGTCCATTATGCTTCAAAAAGCGAGCGGGGCCAGCGAAGGAATTCGGGCAATGATGATTGATGGCAGCACTTCGCACTGGATGCTGATTACTAAATCGCACAGTTCTGAAAAGCAATCAGTAATCAAAAAACAGCCAGAGAGAGAGAGAGAGAGACAGACAGAGAGAGAGAGATGGAGAGTGAAAATGTGTACATTCCTGTTTGTTTTCACACTCAGTGCACTCTTGACATGGGCAAATAAATAGCACGGCTGCCTGCCAGGGTCAGGGCTCGAGCACATTGAAATATCAAAGGAGCGTGCGAGTCGAGAGCTGTTTGGCTGCTAGACTAGAAATTTAAAATCATATCGAATGCGAGCGAGTAAATATTGGTTTGGCACGAAGTCATTGCATTGAGGGAGGTGGAGGTGGAGGTGGAGTCATATGTGCACACGGATTGCAGATGAATTCTGATTTTTAATTAAAAGGCTTTGTGCAACAATTTTGTTAAATCATGCACGTACTCGATATGTCCATGTGTGCGGGGGAGGGGAGCGGGGGGAGGGCAACTTGTGCAATTTGAAATGCATAACAGTTTTAAAGCGAGCTTTAAGTGCTTTCGCCTACAGCTGAGTCATTTGTTTCATGACGAGTTTCTGTTAATATCCATCAGCTGCATTCGATGTACAAGTGTGTGTGTGTGTGTGTGTGCTTATTGCTTGTGTGCACTTCATTTATTTTATGCGTTGTATCCCTTAAATGTACATGTACTTGGTTAGTCACTCTGCCCCCCTCGTTTCCCTTCGTTACGCTGCATAAAATTTATTTCGTTTTTATTATCATTTCATGCATGCAACACACACACACACACACACACACACGCTTGCATCGCAACGGAACGTAACGGAAAAAATTCCGAGAAACGCCTGCAATTGACCTCAGCTCCTGCCCTTTGCCTCCCCCTGCAAGTCCTTTGGTCTACGGCCAAGAGGCTATAAAATGCTTTTCAAGGGACAGCGAAGCCAAACAAAACACACAAAAGCGAACGACAACAGAGCGAGCGAGAGCGAGAGCGAGAGGGAGACAGAGACAGCGCGGAGAGAGCGAGAGAGCGGGTATCGAAAACACAAGCGAAAAAGAAAACAAACAAGGTGGCGAAAAAAATAGTTTCGTCCTCTTGTAAAAAATATGTAAACTTGCAACACACGACGACTATCAACGACTCCTCTCGTTGCTCCACCTCCCGCTCCCGCTCCTGCTGTTGTTGTTGTTGTTGCCATTGTTGTTGTGCTGCCTTGATAAATATATACAAAAAAGTGCAGCAGCAACGGCCATAACAATGGGCGGCGCGAGGTGGGGCAGCGAATTGCTGTCTATTTTAGTTGCTGGCGTAATTTTTTCACATCCCCCCCCGCCTCTACTCCCTGCGCCCTGCTGCGTGTGCTTGTTTTCTTTTTGTTGCGTTCAAATAATGTCATTTCGTAAATTGCTTCACTAGCGGGCCAGCCCCCCCCCCCTCTCTCTCTCTCTCTCTCTCTCTGCCCCCCAAAACATTCAAGCTACCCTCGCTGGCATATTTTTTACGGCTTCCTTCGCTCTCGCTCTGCGTGTGTGTGTGTGTGTGTGTGTGTGTGTGTGTGTGTGTGCTGGAATGGCGGTATGTCGCCGTGGTCCTCGACCACGTCGCCGTTAACAATTGGCCTTTTTAGTCCGGAAAGTCGGAGAGCGCTGGCATTGTTTTCGGACCGGGTGTCGGATCGGATCGACGCTGCCCCGCCCCGCCCTGCTCGTATGTCCTTTTTGCCCCCGCTCCCCCTCCGTCCCTTCGCTTCAAACTTTGCCTTTGTTTGGCGCGAAAATCAATTAACGCGCTCAATGAGCTTCAAAAACTTTGCAGCACACACACGCACTCTCAGCCGCCCCCAAAACACCCCCAACACACACACACACACAGAGACACACACATAAAGAATACAAAGCCAATTTACAGTTAACCAAAATGTAAATGGCGTCAAGGGAGCCGCTTGTCCTGAACCTGTTCATGTCGCTGTCAATGCGGTTGCCTGCCAACTGCCAACTGCCAGCTGCCAACTGCGCGCTGCCGACTGCCGACTGCTGCCAGACAGAAACCGAATACCGAAAGCAGCCGCAGAGACGGTGAGACGGGGCAACGGGGAGGGGGAGGGCGTCCTGCGGAAGTGTCAACTGTTTTGATAAGCTGTAAAATTTAATGTGCTGCAATGTCATAAAAATCTGTGGCACGGCCACAAGCACAACACACGAGGCGCACATGAAGACATTAATGAAACGATACGACTCAAAACGATGCCGGGCGAAACAAAGCAGCCGAGGCACTACAAGAGACGCCTCCCCCGCTTTGATGTGGTTAGTTAGGCACTTTTAGAAGCCCACTCGCAACTTTGCATACCCGGCTCGCAGAGGGCATTCGGCAAAGTCGACTTGGCCTCCTTTGTGACTCGCAAACTGCGGCCCAATTTGTGGGGCGTTCTTGAAGAGCCTGCAAATAAAGTTGGCAATGTGTCGAAAATAAAAATCACAGTTCAAGTGTTCGAGTGTTTCAATTGTTTGTTTGTTGTTCCCAAAGACTCAATAAAAAGTAAGCGCTGCAATTGAAAGTTATTGAATTATTACCTTAGTTGATTGCTAGATTTACTACTATTCAATTGAGCGAATTCTACAAATGTGTAGATCTATCTGTTGATTGAATTATTATCTTAGTTGATTGCTAAACTTAACATACTACTATTCAATTGTGCGAATTCTACAATTGTGTAGATCTATCTGTGAAACTATCACAATTGTGGGAACAGACTTCTAAAAGTTGTTTACTAAGCTCACAACTGAACTGGATTTGGTTTATTGCATTCTGTAGTTATATTTTCAATTAGCTGATGTCGAAAGCTATTGAGGAAAGCTCATAAACGATCGATTAAGGATAATATGATATTGAAAGCTATTGCGGAAAGCGCATAAACATTGGGACATTATAAAACAGAGTCTCTTACAAATTGAATTGAAATTATTAAATTGTGCTTATTCTACACCTAAGTAAAGCTATCTGTAAAGCTATGACGAAAATATTGTAGTCACAGTCTTCAAAAATTATTTTACTAAGCTCACAACTGAACACCATTAAATTGATTGCATTCTATACTCAGATTTTAAATTAGTTAGATATAAAAAATGCTTTGCAAACTCCTTAAGCTACGAATAATGTAAATTATTAGACAGAATCTCTTACGAATTGCATTGAATTGAATTGGATTTTGGTCAATAAAAATCAAGTGTTGCAATTGAAAGTTATTGAATTAAACTTACAAATTGTGCCGAGTCTACACTTGAAAAATTGTAGCATAAATATTAAAAAAAAGTCTTCAAAAAGTAGTTTACTAAGCTTACAACTGAACTGCATTAAATTTATTACACCATATTTTTAATTAGCTGATATCGCAAACTAAAGGAAAGGTAAGGGCAAATTAAATTGAAATCGATTTTGATTGCTTACAAAACTTACAACTATTAAATATGCGAATTCTACAATCTAAAAGAAAAGTGATCAAAAGGTATTTTAATAAGCTCGCAGCTGAACTCTATTAGTTTACATCGAAAGCTAAGGAAAATATACAGACAATTATAACACCGAGCCTCTTACAAATTGCATTGAATTTTTTGGTTGGTCAAATAATTTACTATTATTAAATTGTACATGGCAACAGACTTCAAAAAGTAATTTACTAGTTATATATCGGAAAATTTAAAGAAAAGCGCTTAATCGAGATATATTTTGGAAGTACAACCCAAGTCTCTTATAAATTGAATTGAATTTTGATTTTGGTAGCTTACAAAACTTGATAATATTAAATTGTGTGAATTCGTTATTGCTTTCTGTAGTCATATTTTAAATTACCTAGATATCGTCAGCAATTTAGAAAATACCTTTAACTATAGAAATTAGAAATTATAGGACAGAGTCTCTCACAAATTGAATTCAATATTTATTTTGGTTGCTTGCAAAACTTAGTACTATTTGTTGAGCTTATTCTACACCTAAGTAAATCTATTAATCTGTACAAATTTATTGTAAGAACAGTCTACAAAAAGTAGATCAATTAGATCGTTACAGAACTGCATGCAATTTATTACAGTAGTCGTATTTCAAATTAGCGATATATCGTAAACTCTTGAGAGAAGTCCTTAAACGAGAAATATGGCAAATTCAGAGAGAGTAACCAATGTCCTGCTGAAAGTATGGCAGACAATGCCAATGAGTTGCTGCTGAAATCAAGCAACTCTTGCTGCCTGCCTATAATGATTTTCCATATTGTTGTGCCGGGTATGTCGGCGTCGAGTGCAGTGGAGCGTGGGTTGCGCTGCTTGCTTTCAGTTGAGCAGCCGCGAGTGCGCGGCACTGTGGCAGCTGCAGGTTTCCCCACGTGCCACGCGACGGCGTATTCAATTTGAGATCAATATAAGAGCACAAGTGCGAGTGGCAAGCGGAGTGGGAAACAGGATAACAACAGGACATTTACACATCATATTCCACACTTCCACTTATTTGTTTTTTTTTTTTTTGTATTGTTTGTTGCTCGACGAAGCGATTTAGCGACAAGATAGAGTACACACTGCGCCCCCTGCCGCATCTTGCCCCTTGCCACGTTGCACAGACTTAGCGAGACGCCTTTGTGGCGTGCTGATTTCTCAGGTGGTCGCTTTCGCACATGTATTTACATTCACAATGCGAGTGGATGAATCATCGCTGAGTGCCCCACTCGTGTATTGACGCAGTGTTTCACTTGGCTGTGTGTGGCATAGAGCAAGCTAGAGCTGTTGCCAGTTACCAGTTGCAAATTGCAAGTTGCAAGTTGCTCGTGTGCACTTGAGCAAACATTGGCTGCATCTTTGACAAGTCAAACGGGAGTGTGCTCGTCGAGAGTTGTCCAACAATTAAGAGTATCCAACTTGCCAAGTCCTTTGCAGCAATTTGAAGAGTGGTTGGCGTGCTGCAAACTTTAATTGCATGTCCAGCTCAAAGTAAGCACAATTGACCCAATCAAACCACTTGGCAAACTTTGACAATTGTTTTTGATGCCATAGGCCAGACAGTGGCTCCTCTCTCTGAAAGTTGTGTATTGCAATTGCGGTTCGTGTTCGATCTGCTGCGTCTATTGACCCCTCGTGCTCTAAGAAAAACTTTCGGCATTTATCTTTGCCGCCCCCGCCCCAAAAACATCATCCACTTGCCTTTCTGTGGTTTCTCCCAAAAATTTCAACTCCCTTCTCAAATATGCTCAACTGTCCACTCATGTCATGTTGTGTGTGTACTCTGAGTGGTGTATGTGTGTGAGTGTTTGAGTGTTGTGTGTGTGGCTTTTCAACATTCTGTTTATAATTGTTTACGATTTGTGTTTTTTGAGCCATGAAATTAATTCCATTGCTTGTTTTCAGCACGTTGGCAGTGTTAAAGCCTGACCTCTCGTCGCCAGCTTTAAACTTGCCCGCCAACTTTCATTTTCCCATTTTCCATTTCCCACTCAATGCCAAACGTCCTTTGACCTTTGTCAGACTTTCACAATGCTGCCAGCTGCCAGGCCCAAAGTTTTCCGACGGCTCCCCGCATTATTCAACATGCCAAACTGTTCATAATTATTAATAACTAGCGCAGTGCCCCACGCGTGTGGCGTCTCTCGCAAGTCTACTCGATTTGGGGCGACTGCATCGCAAATAAGCTGGAATTCGCCAGAAAATAAAACGCTTTAATCATTCTCCTCCTCAGATGCAAGCAAATGCAAACGAAACATCTTTAATTAATACCACATTAATGTTAACAGAGATTAGCCAATGACACGATTTGTATTAGTTAGACTTTCAATGAAAACCATGTGTTTAATATTTAAGATATAAGTTAAACTGCAATTACTTAAGAATGAAATTCATTTAACTATGTGGCGTAAATATAAAGCATGACATATACATTAATACCTTATTAATGCTAACTGAGATTATCCAATGAATCGAGTTGTATATTTGCAACTAAAGTAAGTTAAACTCTTTACAAGAATCATGTGGATTTAATATTTAATATTTCAGTTAAGCTGTAAATACTTAAGAATGAACTTCATTTAACTATATATATTATTATGACTAATTCATTACATATAACATTGCAGCCTTTGGCTCTAATCCCTTTTTAGTTTGTAAATTTAAAGCAAATGTTATTCTGCGCATTTTTGGTTTGTATTTTTTGCTATATTTTTTAAATATATTATATATATATATATATTCATTACTGGGATATACAATTTAACATTACAGACTTTTGCTTAAATCCATTTTCAATTAGTAATTTTGAAGCAAAAGTTAATATGGGCAATTTTTGCTTGTTGTGTTTCCGTAGTTTGTTGATGATAATTTGATAAAAGTTTGAGTTTATTTATAAATAGTTGTACCTACAATTAATTGTACTATATTAAATATAAAGCATTACTGTTATATTCAATATACCATTGCAAACTTTTGCTCAAATCCCTTTTTCATTTGCAATTTTATGAACAGTATTTTTCTCTTGTGTTTTTCTGCGTTTTATTGATGTAATAATTTGACAGAGATGTGAGTTAATTTGCAAATAAGTTACAAATAAATTAATTGAACACATATCTTAAATGTAAAGTATTACTGTGATTATAATATAACATTGCAGCCTCTGACTCAAATTCCTCTTTATTTGCAATTTTAAAGCTGTTATGATGAGCAGTTGTCGCTTCTTTATTTTTTAGCTTTATATAATATCTTAAATAAAACATTACAGTGATATACAATATAACATTGCAGACTTTGGTGCAAATGTCCTTTAAAGTTGTAATTGTAAAGCTGATATGATTCACATTTGTGGCTTGTTTTTTTTTCAATATAAAACATTACTAAAAAACATTACTAAAACATTAATATAACATACAATAAATGGATGGTTTGTGGATGTAATAATTTGATAAAGATTTGAGTTAATATGCAAATATGTTACAAAGAAATTATATCTAAACTATATAGCATTACAGTCATATCCAATATAGCATTGTAGACTTTTGCGCAAATCCCTTTTTTATTTGTAATTTTAAAGCTATTATGCTGCGCATTTTTCGTTTGTTTTTTTTAGCTATTTACATATCTTAAATATAAAACATTGCAGTGATATGCAATACAACGTTGCAGACTTTTGCACAAATCCCTGTTTTATATCCAATTTGAAAGCTGATATGCTGCGCATTTTTCGCTTGTTTTGTTTTAGTTACATATAAAATCTTAAATAAAGCATTACAGTGAAATGTAATATAATGTTGCAGACTTTGGGTCAAATCCTTTTTTTATTTGTTATTTTAAAGCAAATGTTATGCCGCATATTGTTCGCTTTTTCTGCGGTTTGTTGACGTTAAATAAATAATAGCTTGTTTGCTTGTCGAATCACGGCGCAATAAATAATTTAAGGCATTATTTGAAAGTGTAAATTGCGCACTTGTTTGCCGAGTCTCCGATAAACGTTCATTTCATTTAATACAAATTGCGGTGGCCGAAAAAGTGCAGTGGTTTTTTCACACACAAAGATTGTTTAAAAAGTTTCTTAGTTGAGTATTTCCACCTGTTTTCCCATTTGCTTTTTCCAATTGCGAATTTGCGTAAAAAGTTGCTATTCGAATGAACTCTGAATATTAAATGCAAAATAAGCGAAGCGAGTCAGCGATGCGTGAGTTTGCGCTAAATTCTTGGAGCTAGCCAACGCTCTGTGTAGTGCTCCGATTGTGAATGTGAACGAGTCTCCACACGAGTCTCCATGCCAACTGAGTGCACTGGCTGTGCATGAAATTGGCGGCTCTGGGTTCGAGTTCGGTTTCGGATGGGGTTTGTGTCTGTCTCTGGGTCCGGCAGTCGCATAGAAGTGCGTAGAGCCGTGGATTTTTCGCTTGCATGAATGCTTTTCGAGTCGAGTCCATGCTCCGCTCTGCGCTGCTCTCGATATGCCAATTGCAAATTGCTAAAGTGTTTCAACAACTGTCAGAGTTGCCGGGGCAACATTAATAGGCAGCAAGCCAACTGGCAATCGCCATCGCCATCGCCATCGCAATCTCAATTCCAATTCCGATTGCAGCAGCGGCGCTGGTTAGCGATTTTCGACCTGCCGAACGGCGTTTAACTTGCAACTTGAAACCATCAGCAGCCTGCAACTTGGCACTGGCAATTTGAAGTGGAGGCAGCCAGTTATCAATGAGCATTTAAGTGACTTTCCTGCGAGGCGATTACAAATGCTCTCTGTGCCAAATTTGTGCGCAATGGATGCCGACCTGCAAAATTGAGATGGAGATGGAGATGGCGATGGAAGCACAACTTTAACTGCAGATGGACCCGGCAAATTAGCTTAAAAGGCAGCGCCAACTTGATGGCTAACACAAAAAAATAGAGCTGCAAAAAATGCTGGCAAATTAATTTCAATGCTTCGCCACGAGTTCCCATGCTGGGTAGTCAAATGGACAAGGGTATGATAGTTTAGTGAGAGTCGCACAGAGAAATTTCTGACTAAAGTGTGAAGACTGCAAGAAAGTTGTTTTTTTGTGAGACTTCAATAAATTCTTTAAAATATTGTATGCAATAATGCCTCTATTAGTTAACTTAGAAAGTGAAATTTAGTTGTTTCCGTTCGAGAAACACTTTATTTTAGTGAGCGATTTAAACTAGATTGAGTATATAAGCATAATGTTATGCGTACATAAAATGTATAAAGAGAATATTTTCAACAATGATTTAACATAGTTAGAGTATATATGCATAATGTCCACTTAAGATCTATAGAGAGAAAGTTTTCAACACTTTATTTTAGTGAGTGATTTAACATAGTTAGAGTATATATGCATAATGTTATGCATATTATGTGTTCAACACTTTCTTTTGATGAGTAATTTAAAATAGAGTACATATGCGCAATGACCACTTAAAATGTATTGAGATAATGTTTTCAATACTTTAATTTAGTGAGTGATTTAAACTAGTTTAAGTATTTAAACATAATGTTATGCGACCTTAAAATTTATTAAGAGAATGTTTTCAATACTTTAATTTAGCGAGTGATTTAAACTTGTTAGAGTATATATATACATAATGTAATTAAATGTATTAAGTATATTTTAAGTGCTAAGCAATTTAATAAAATTTCATTAATAATTAACAATCTACATTTGTTACAGAATCAGCGCTTCCCTTATAACATTTTTCTTGCTAACGGGTATTTGAAAGTTGAGCAGACTGTGAAGTGCAGTTGTCTAGTTAGTTTTTTGCCTCGTTTTGTGGAGCAGGACAAAGTTTTGGAACACGCGGCGCAGTCAGCGGAGGGAAAATTCCGTTTGACAGTGAATAAAATTGCGCGCGTTGCGTCTGCAAAATGAAATTCATTTGGCGCCCAACGTGCGCCATTCTGGCGCCCATATACGTATATGTGCTGAGCAAGTACAACCTAAAAAAAACTAGAGGGGGGGAGGGAATAAGCAGAAGCCAGGTGGAAGGGGCGGGCAGCGAGTTCGCCATGCAATGGCAAAGTTTTCGACTCGTTTTTGGGGCCTTTTCGAAAGTTTCAAGTTTATTAGCGTGCCACACACAGCGTTGCAGTGTTCGCAAGCGTCCTGCACATGGAATCGAAATATAAATATAAGAAGAGCGAGTCGGAAAGAGAGAGCAACAGAGAGAGTGAGAGGGAGGGCGTGCATTTGACACTAGTAAAAGCGTTTGCCCAGAAAGCCAAAGGTGAAAGCAAACACAAAATGCATTTAAAGTAACACAAAGCGAAAGCTTTTCGTTGCTGCCAATCCCTGTTCTCGGCACGCCCCCTACCGGCCACCCGCCCACCCACTAGCCGGCTTAATTCCCGCTCATGGCAAATGGATTTTTTGCTCGCCGCTTTTTATGGCCGCACACGCCACAAAGTGGCTTAGAAAGTGAAATCCATTTCCATGTCCTACACAAAGTGAATGGAACGGATTTCATTCGGCTTCCTTTTTTGGTGCCTGCTTCGACTGTGCAGCTGCTAATACCGAATCAGAGTGCTGCCTTTCATAAAACAGCAACTGAACTGAGTAAAAAACGTAGCTTGAAGTCTTAAGTCTAATCAGATTGTCTAGCAGTTGGCCTCTAGAAAATTAGCCGTAACTAATAACTACTGAACTTTGAGCAGCACTAATTGTCTCAGTCCGTTCGCCGCAGTCTCATTTCGTCCTGATTATGCTAATACATCAAGTGTCGGGCAGTCAGTGGCTCATCGAGTTGCATTGAGTTGGGCAGGAAGTCATGACACTTTGAGAAATGGCTGCCGCATTCCACTGGCTGCCGCTTGCCGCATGCCACATGCATCTCTGTCAGAGCACACAGCTGCCAGCTGCCAGCTGCCAGCTGCTGGCTGCCCTAAGTGGTCTCCAGTGGCAGGATGAGCGCGCCGCACAGCTCGCAACTTGAGGCTATTGCAAATGTTGCGGAAAATATGGCGTCAGTCAAAAGTCAGCGCGACGACAGCAAATAAATTGCATTCCAGGTGCATTCCCGCCCAGCCCCACTCGGCTGAGCCATAGACCGTGAGCCAAAGGCCAGTTTGCAAATAATTGGTCAACTCTACCTCCGCTGCCCGCTCCCCCTGAAACTGCATCTTGCCCTGCGGCGGCGGCGACTTCAACGGAATTTCAGTTTCAATTCAGTTCTGGCCAACAGTCGGATTTATAACTATCCCAGGCTGAGCTCCTTGCCACACTGTTGTCACTGCTTCGCCAGCCCCAAGGCAGCTTACGCAATAGTCTCGCCAACTCCCCCCCCCCTCCCTCTCTCTCTCACTCTTTCTCTCTCTGTCTCTCTGTTCTCAGTCGCAGCTCGAATGTATCCTAAATTAAGTTGTTATCCACTGAAAATATATGCAAATTGTTTTTGGCTCATGTCAGACATAAACTTTTTTATGGCCAAGTGACATGTGAGCCCAGTCTCCAGTCGCCCGCCACTGCAGCAACCCTTCCTCCCCTCCCTTGCCATTTATCTAGCCAACACTTTCGTCTGGCGCCGCCACCAAAAAAATAAAAGCAAAAACAACTCGCATGATGATGGCGACGTGTTCACGTTTATGCACACTTCGTGTATCCCGAAATCAGATAAAGCTCCTCTCTCGCTCCCTCTCTATTCGTCTTTGTCTAACAGCCGTGGCGAAGCGCTCTCTAAAATAATTGCAAATCATAAATATGTTGAGGCACGACGTCGGCGTTATTTAGTGCCAACGAAGGCGACAAGCCGTGCCAGTAACTCTCCCTCTCTCTCCCTCTCTCTCTCCCTCTCTGTCTCTGTCTCGCTTGCACCCACTGCGCTTGCTCCCCATTGATTCGCGCGAGTGCAACTAACAGTTAATTAAGACATTCGAGTCGCCGCTTTCTCTTTTTCCTCTGCCCTCTCCCTCCCCCTTGACCACATCAGGCAGCTCTTTGCCGGTTTCACAGCGTGTTCGACCCGCCTGCGTTCCGGCCTAATCCCCCTCCACACCCCCCTCTTAGCAAGGTGCAGTTCGTCGCGTGTTTCGCCTTCAACACTGCGGCCATTTTGCCCGCTGTTTCGCTCCTTGTCCTCGTTGTGGTTGCTCTTGTTGTTATTCCTGCTGTTGTTACTGCAACTCAGTTAGAGAGTGTTTATACTCAATTCTACCCCTTGCACCCCCCCCCTGCTCCCTTGAGTGGAGTGTAATGCTCACAAGCTTCTAATTGAGCGTGCGGAGGTCGCTTCTAATTATCGCACGAGCGAACCAAGCTGAACCGAACCGAACCGAACTAAGCTGAACCCAAGCGAACCGAAGAACAGCTAATGGTTTTCCATTTCGTGCCGTTGACGCCATTGTCCTGAATTTGCAGCTACTTAGCCTGCTCTGCTTGTTATCCGCATATGCGAGTTGGCGACACTCTGGCAAAGGGTTTTCGCTTCAGTCGGAACATAAATCGAGTTGTTCCGCGCCTGGGAAGCAGTTTAAAGTCGCGCCAGTATCCAGACTGTCTCTTCCTCTCCCTCTCGCCAGGGGAGCAACTTCCACGTGTGCAACTGCCTGCTAACTGCCTATCCACCCATCCATCCATCCATCCATCCATCTATCCAGCCATCCTAACGGCGAATCAACTTCATTACCCAGGGCAGAGCATGAGCTTGCATGTATGAGAGCGAGAGTGTGTGTGTGTGCAAATTTCCTGTTCTGCTTTTTACGGCGGCACGTAATCAAATTAAGCAATTACAGCTCTGCGTCGAGCTGCCCCTCCTCCCCGTCTGCCCCTCCTCCCCGTCTGCCCCACTGGAACCGCATCCACATCCCCTTGATTATGGGGTAGCTCTGCTGGCTTCGTGCAACTTCAAGGGAAAATCAACAGTTCATCGGAAACGGCCGCCAAAGGGAAGTGAAGGAGGGAGGGGAGGGAGGAGACGACTGCACCCCACAATCAAAACGGTAAACGTTTCAGTTCTGCTTCTGCTGCGTCTTCTTGCTCTTCGGAATCCACTCGAAGTGGCATTTATGGGCTCCTTTTGGTCCAGTCCTGCACTCTCCTCAAATGTGTTTATCTAGCAACTTCCTGAAGTCCTAAAGAATATCCTCATCTCCCTCTCTCTCCCTCTCTCGCCTGCGAATTATTACAATAATCGCTTGGTTTATGGCCAATTAATCAACTCAACATCAGAAACAGACTCAAGCACAGAATCGAACCCAGCTGGTGAACTGCGAACATGTTTCCACTGACTTATGCATATCCACGAGCCGCGACCCAAGACCGCGCCCATTTCAAGTCCTTCCCCATCCCCTATCCGTTGTCTTAACCCCTCCCTAGGTAAACATTGGGAACATAACTCAGAGCTGCTTTGAATGGGAGTTCGGCTGTAACCGATATGTTTATGGGTCGCTTGGGTTCCTCGAACTCCGAATTTGATGGAACCATGTCGCCAATTAACAATATTGGAATGAAGAACAGAAGACAAACCGAAGGATTCCCTTCGCAGTCGGTCAACGTGAAAGTGTTTCGCTGCTCTTCTCCGCGCTTCTCTCTTGTCGCTCTTGTCGCTAATCGCTTCGCCCATAAAACCCTGAAAGCGCCCCTAATTATAACTGACCACGCAGCAGTGCAACTCGGTTGCGTTTTCCTTCCACTCGCATTCGCATTTGTATTTGAATTCGTTTGAGTGCTGAGTGAATGCCCAAGCGAGCAGAGTGAGTGCTTCAATGGTTGAATAGGGAAAACTCTTGAATGGCGACGAGGATGACGACGACGACGACGACGACGACGACGACGATGGCGATGGCGAGTGCCTCGGATAAGGCGGACACTGTTGAAGACTCCCCCACTGACCTAATGAGCCATTTAGCCAATTGGGGTTAATGTCTACAGAAGGACGGAGAGGATAGAGGGGGCCTTTCAGCTGCGACTCACGACTCACGACTCATTGATGAATTTTTCAAAGGATTCGTGCAGAGCGAGTTGAGTTCTCAGGAAAACATATGAACTCACTAACTGAGTAGAAAACTTTTGCTTCCTCTACTATTTGTGGGCTTCATCTTGAAGTCTTCATTTTCCTATTTTCATATTTGCCTTATTTATGGCCAAACATTTTGGTCACGTCGCTGGCACGTGAGCATTTTCGGGAAACTTTGCGACGCGTCAAGAACTTGAACGAGTTGCGAGAAGGCGATAAAGAGAGCACGAGGAGGGGGGAAGGTAGGGAATTGGAGGTGTGTTGGGTGAGACACTAAACTGCATCCTCTTATAATATAGGGCTGCAACAATCTTGGGCTGCTTTCTGCTCGCTTAGTCTTCAACTTGTTGTGTCAACTCGGCAACCGCTTCCTCCTCCTTCGCCCTTTAACTTCCTCAGCTGGAGCCTCGTAAGCTGCCGTGTCAATGCGTGAGCCATCGCTGCTGGTCGGACCAGGAGCTGTTGTCAGTTGCACAGCTTAGTCCTTGTCCAACAGGACACAAACAGCACAAATGATTCCCTGGCTCTCACTCGGACTCGCCTCAACACTTTACATCGTTGCATCGCCACTCCAATTGCAGTGTAGACAGCAGGGAGAGACAGGGGGAGAGGAGTGTCTCTGATTTCGATTTGTCAACGGCTCCAGCTTTAAACTGCGTCAGCCTCGCAACAGATCCGAGTGCGAGTGCGAGTGACAGTGGACGAGCATGAAACTGTAATTGGAAGCCACTGAAGCGAGCTGTCTGACTCTGACTATGACTCCGAATCTGCCACATGCCACATTCCACAGGAGTCGTGTGAGAGCTTGTTATGGTTACAGGGATCAAGTGAGGCTTCGAGTTACTTTCGCTTCTCGCTTCTTAGTCCACATGACAGATTGTTCGCTTATTAATTATGGGCAGCTCTCTGCGAAGTGAAACTGAACCCGTTTGCAACTCTGCTGGGAATTGGCCTCGTTTCAAACATGCCTCGCTTCCACCTCTAATCCGTTGCAGTATCAATTCCTATTCGCATCAACCACAATGAGAACGCATCGCTTTGTTCCTGCCTGAAGTTGGCATGTTGTTGACTTCACTGCTGAGTGGTGTTGCAAGCTCATCATTCATCCCCACAGCAGCCGCTGCTATCAGTTATCTGTTATCAGTTGTCGATTAATGCGCCGCTTTATTGAGTTATGCAAATTGGCAGCGTTCATTGAGTCGCTTCTCGATGTGCCTGGATATCGATTGGAACTCGAACTCGGACTGCGACTGACTGCCAGCCACAGACATATTTTCCAACTCATTTGGCCGCGAACGAGCAGCATCTAAAATTCAAATATCACCGCTAAAAAGCGTAACCATGTTGCTGCCTCATCCCCGCCCCCATCGACTGACTGTTTGTGCAACAGCCGCATCCTCTCTATTATCATCGTCATCGACATCGACATCGTCATAGTCATCATGCCTGTCATCATCCCCTGTAGTTCGCTTTTACGATCCAATGCTAATAAAGTCGTCTGTCGTCTGTCGTGTGTTGTCTGTCGTCTGTTGTCTGCCGTTGGGCGTCGGCGCCAAGTTGCATAATTCAATTACATCCGATGTAGACTCATAAAACTAAATCAAAGGAAAACAAAGCGTCACGCTTCATTTACTTGGACACAGCCCCACAGCCCGCCAGAGTGCTCCCCACAGTTCCATCCCCTCTCAATCTTCATCTGCATTTCCAATCCCAGACAGTGGCTAGAGCAGTGTCTGGTCTATAGCTTTTACAATCATAAGAATTTGGCACTACTTTGACTACTTCGAGACAGCGTGAAGCAAGGCGCAATAAAAGAAGTTCCCCCTAGCCCTCTCCCAACCTCCTCATGTGGGCAGATCTTTCATATTGCGACGCTGTTTATCCTTTTGGCCCTCTGCCCACAGCCCGGAGTCGAAGTGCCGCCTCGCAGTTGATAGTTGATGGCTACTGCTGCTGGCAAGCAAAGTTTCCCGTCGCTTCCGCCCCCTTACACTGCCCCCTCTCTTGGCAGTGTCCACTTCCTACAAGCCGATGCTTGCTGAGTTTGCGCCTCAAAGCATCAAACAATTTACTCGCCTGACTTTTGTGGCTGCGTGTCTGCAGTGAGTTTAGTTTGGTTCACTCCTCGTATACGCAATATCGCTCAGAGTGATTCTGCTGACTGATGGCTCCGCATTTCTCTCAGTGCACGGCCAGACTTGGCCTTGGCTCGATGCCCTTTGGCGTGTGCCTAACTTGTTGGCGGATTTTGAATTAGTGCCAAGCATAAAGTGTTGGCCCATTATTATCTTTCGGACTTCATAACTTCTCTCATAAAAATCTTGATTGTTCCTCCGTCCGTCTGTCCGTCTGTCTGTCTGCCTCGTCAAGGCAAAGCAGAGCAAATTGCGACGCATAAAACTAAGTGTAGTTGGCCCACTCACTTGGGCCATTGCCTGCTGCCCACATGCCCATCTAGACGGGCTGTGCTATAAAGTAATTCTCCATTTAGGGATGTAATTAACCACTTGGCAATACGTGAGCTGGAGCCTGGCAGCTGGCCAAGAGCGTTGCAGCGTTGCACTCTCTAGAATAAATGGAATCGCAGACATCAAATTTGCAGGCATTTCAACTGCAACTGTCAGCAGCATCTTCTCTCTCTTCCACTTTTCCGCTTTTCCCTGTGAATTTCCTGCTGCTTTCACGACAACGGACAACGGAAAACGGCTGACAATAAGAGCGAGCAAGGCGTTGCAGCAATAAGGGAAATGCCCCAAAATATCCGAGTTCGAATAGGACTCAAACTCGGACTCGGACACGGACTCGGACTGCGGCAAAGGATTGCAGGAATAGACAGGAGTGGACATGAATGGACACGCTTCGGCCACAGCTCGAATACATCTTTTATATTGTTGCACATTTCGTCGAGCTGCAGAAATATTTGATTTGGGAATCTGCAACGATTTGTAAGGCGAGGCAAGGACTTGACAGCCATTCAAGGATAACTAAAGCCGCCGCTGAGCCTGCAGCGAACTGCGAACTGGGTCTGGCTGGTCAAGTGTGAATAATTCAGCACTCATGCAGAGGCCATTGAATGTCTGCGAATAGTTCTGAGAACTGCGAACTGCGAACGGCGAACTGAAGACACTTCTCCTGCTTTATGGTGGCGCCACGGGCAGCTGCAGTCGCCGGAGATGCGGCCAGGATTATTTTCACGCGGCAATTTGTCCGGCGCCAGCAATTTGATAGTTTCACGAGGGATCGAAATAAGGGTGGAAGTGGCTGAGGCGGGTCACGTGCCGCTTTTGTTTACATTCCACATTAAGAGGATTCCGTTTCGTTTTATTGCGATTTGATTCTATTTTCTGTTTATTGTTGTCCTTCGCCTCGCGTGCTTGCCACACTCACACACACGAAGTCGCACAAAGGGCAGTTGCAACCACAGATCGAGTCGCACATATTTGTTTTTTGTGCGCTCGCTCGCATTCACATTATTATCCTCTGGGTTATCCCGCACTCGGGTTTTCTCCGGTTTACTTTTGTCCCCCGTCTGCTGCCAGCTGATGGGGTTGGCGTGAACTTTGCCACTTTGCTGCAGCTCTTCATACCCGGTAACCAGGACGCTTAGCGGGATTAAAGTATTTCGCGCGACAGGAAGACGGCAAGCAGGACTCCTAAATTCTTTCTACTTTTTCTACTCCTTAAACGCAATTCCAGTTTGTCTGTGATTTTAGATGTTACTCTATTACTTTTTCTGATGTGTTCAAGGAAGAATCAGTATTCCATTGAGACCTCATATTATTTACTGTGTAAGCGCAGTTTGGAACGGCTGAGCAGACATTGCAACAGTCTCGTGAAAGGTGACTTCCTGACAGTTCATAAAGGCATTTACTAAATGGAGTAGAATTTGTCAAGATAAGAGACTACTCAATTCATGACTCTGTAAGTTTTAATATATTGAAAGGTTTGCTTGATATTTCAGAAGTAAAACTGAGTTATTAAGGTCTAGCTTTTGAATAGTATGAATTGGCCTAAATTCTAGTTTTTTTACTTCTTCAATGCAATTCAAGTTGGTCTGCGATTTTGGATATTACTTTACTATTCTTCCTTTGATGTTTAAGGATCCATATTATAGAGAGACATCAAAACTTTAACTGTAGTAGGACAGTTTTGATTTAGAATTCAAGCTGGTCTGCGTTTTGGCTGTTACTCTACTATTCTTTCTGGTGTGGTAAGGGAACCATATTATAGAGAGAACTGAAAACATCAACTGTGGAAGAGCAGTTAGGATTGGCTAAGCAAACATCGCGGCTAAGGTGACTAACAGAGTTAGAATTTGTCAAGACAATAGACCACTAAATTCATAATTCAATTAGCTTAAATATATTAAGAAGTATGCTTTACTGTGCTGCTAAGGCCTAGCTTTTAAATAGTTCGAATTAGCCTAAATTCTACTTTTCCTACTTCTTGAACGCAATTCAAGTTGGTCTGCGTTTTGGCTGTTACTCTACTATTCTTTCTGGTGGATTGGCTAAACCAACATCGCGGCTATACTTCCTAGTCCATTAAGGTGACTAAAAGAGTTGGAATTTGTCAAGACAATAATAATTAATTCATAATTCAATTAGCTTAAATTTATTAAGAAGTATGCTTTATATTTGAGTAGCAAAACTGTGCTGCTAATTGACTGAACCAATATCGCGGCTATACTTCCTAGTCCATTAAGGTGACTAAACGGACTAGAATTTGTTAAGACAATAGACCACTCAATTCATTATTTAATTGGTTTTAATATGTTGAAAGTTTCGCTTTATATTTGAGTAACAAAACTGTGCTGTTAAGGGACTACTTTGGAATAGTACGAATTCTCATACTTAATATACCTAAAACTCTATTCAAGACTGTAAGAAATCGTTAGCAGCAGAGTCTGAAATATGAGCGCATTCTGCACAAACTGCAAATGCATTCAAATTGTTTCAGATTCAATCTGTAAACTTGCCGGGTATCTGGCAGTCGAGCAGCGCAGTGCGACTTGCTCTGCTTAAACGTCTGTCATTTGTTGTTGCTGCTGTAGTTCTTATTGTTATCCTCCATTTGCGAGCTTACCATTCACAATTTGTTGCCAGAAGGGTGGCTCACTTAACCTTATATTTCCCACTCCCCCAGCCCCTTGGTCGACTGGTTCTTTTTTGGTGTATCTAGCGGGTAAGTGGGCACGTCCCTGGCTGCCGCAATGATAAGTGCCTGTCAGTCGAGCAGACTCCTTTCCGCCACGCCGTTAATGCACTCGCATGTTTTATGGCCAGCCATCCATTGTGCAGCTCCCCCCCACCCCAGTTTAGTTGGTGTCCTTTTAATTGAATTGCAAACAAAAGTTGCTAATGCAATTGCAGTTGTATGTCAGATTCGAGGCAATTAATTGTGGCTATGATGGATGTGAAATAGACGTGTCCACACTGCCCGCCTCATCGTCACGACAACTTGTCCAATTTGTCGGCCTCGTCTGTGTTGTGTGTCTAATCAAATTTCCATGCCAATTGAGATGGGAGTTTGAATTAGTTATGCAAAATGAATGCATGCATGTAAAAGTGCCAAAAGTGACACCAGATTGGATTAGACCTTTGGACACAGGACGGCAGACGGCAGACGGCAGACAGCAAAGCTGACTGAAGCAAAAAGAAGGCGCAACAGTTGCAGCAGGCTGCAACACGCCACATGCAACTTGGACACTCAGTGCGCATGTGACCACAGAGACGGAGAGCGTGGCCAGCGTTATTCGGCACTCGGATTTCGGATTTGTTATGTAAACAAAGCGCCACACGATGACGATGATGATGATGATGATGATAATGATGATGATCCGGTCTGGACAACAACTGGCCCAAGACGCGGCGCGCAATCGATACATTTTTGCCAACTTTAAGCGCCTTAAAGTCCCCCTGACCTAATGTCCTTTCGGCTGCTGTCAGGCGCTGAAGATGGGTAAGCGTCGCACCTTGGCGAGTTATTTAATTTATTTAACCAGTCGTTCGCATGTTATCCCAGCCTAGCTGTCTGACACCAGGATGCTAGTAAGCAACCCCAACAGCGGGAGGGGGAGGGGAAGGGTGCGCGGCAGGGCAATCCCGGTCCACGCGCTGGTGACAACGAGGACAGCAAAAACAGCATTTGAGCTGATTGCGTTTTGATAAGCATGCTGCTTCAACGTGTCTCTGTGTGTGTCCGTGTCCGTGTGTGTGTGTGCGTGTGTGTGTGTGCAAGTGTGAGAGCGTGTTTTACTAAAACGTTTACTCAGCTCATCCAACAACCCGCAAGAACCCGGCCAGCAGACTGTTGTCGACCCACTTCACACATGTAAACAATTATTTAATACCCTGCAAGTTCATTAAGTGCGACAACGAGGTATAACAGCTGAAGACAGTAAGTGCATTTTCGATAAAATATGTATAATATAAATAATATATTGTCTGCAATAATAAGGTATTTGAGAGTTGAAGTCAGCAAGTGTATTTTAAGTTAAATATGTATAATATAATATATAATTTATATGAAATATTGTCTGCAATAATAAGGTAAGCTAAGGTAAGGGTTGAAGTCGGCAGGTGTCATATAAATATATATAATCTATTATTTGCAATAATAAGGTATATAACAGTTGAAGTCAGCAAGTGTATTTAAAGTCAAATATGTATAATATATAATATATTGTCTGCAATAATAAGGTATATAACAGTTCAAGTCCGCAAATTTATTTTAAGTCAAATATTTGTGCACATGTGAATGGTATGTTGATTTAATTTTAACTAAACTTACAGTATTCAATTTGAAATTGAAGTATTCATTTAATTTCAACTAAAATGCCAGTCTTCATTTTAACGTTAGTTTGTGAGTGGATTTTGCATGCCTTCATGCTGCTTTTTAATCAAAAAGTACTTTTTAAGTAAAATAACATATATTATGCATTGTCAATTGTATTTTGCAACCTTATTTGAAATTCTAATCTCAAAATTGAAGTTTGTTTGTCTTGGTTGCTTTTTATGGAATAAAATATACAAATAGTAATTGCAAGTAAATGTTAATGCGATTAACTCTACAACACTTTCTCGCTTTCTGCACAAATTTCATAAAAGATACTCCTATTGAATGCTAATTCCTTTCGTGCTTTTTTATTCAAAATAAGCATTTTTAGCACTTCTTAAATACAAGATACAAGTACAAGATACGCACAAATTGCATAAATTTACAGCGTATCTCCTAGTCAGCCTTTCTGGCGTGTCGCGCAAGTCAATGTGTATGCCGGCGTGTTAGTTTGTGAACTGTTGTCCAATAACCACAGCATTGCGTGACCAACCTTCATATGTGTGTAAGGGACGTCTGTATGTGTGGTTAAGGGTTTGCTTTTGTGGGCTGTGGGTTGTGGGTTGAGGGCTGCGCACTGTGGAGCATATGTCCCATTCGCATTATTATTTCAGAATTAATTAATGACCTTAGCCTATACTAAACTCACAATAAAGTAGGCTCAAATTGTCAAGAAATATTTGAGAGTTTTTCAACTGTTTAGAAACCAATTTTAGAAGCTTGAGGAATGGAGAAATTAGAGATTTTAGCAAGTGCTTAAGATAAAAGCCAAACAATAACAAACTAATGCTTACTATTGTGATCTTGTCTTATCTAAAAAACAGAAAAAAGTATTCACTAAATTGAAATTGGTTGCAAAATATAAACAATAGTTTAAATGTAGCATTAATACTTTCAATAGTGCTCGCTAAACTGTAGTTGGTCCCATTGTGCTGTGGACTGTGGGCTGTGGGCTGTGTTTGTCCAGTGTCTGTGATTGTTGGCTGGGCGTCTACGTTTGTGTGCTTAAATGAAATCAGAAAGAACGTTGACACTAATTGAAATATGCCAGAGATTAGTCCGGTTACTTAAGTAATGCCAAATAATTGAAGGGCGCACACCGCCCATTCTCCTCCCTCCCACCCGCCAGCCCCCTCCACAGCGAGCACTATTCCACTTTTGTGCTACTCCCAAGCTCTAAAAAAAGACGGAGGCCGCTGCTAAATGAAAATTATGCAAATTTCTCAGTGCGCTTGGACACTTTTCAATGCTAGAGCTAGAGCGCAGTGCAAGCCACCCTGTTCCCCCCGCGACGTGCCCCTCTGGTGCTTGATTGACTGGCCACTAAGTGCTTTGGCTTCAATGCGGATCATAAATAGCAGCAGCGCCAACAACAACAGGGGAAACTATGCACAACAAAGAGTGCAGCACAAATTCGCATACCCTGTAGACCCGAGGCGGCAGAGTGGGGTGGTTTGAAATGGATGCATTTGCCATAGAAATGCTTTGCTCTAATAGAATCTTTACGAATTATTTACTTTTATCATTTCGTAGCATTTCAAAAGTATTCAAAATAAAACAGAATTCATACAGAACCCCTTGTCTCTAGCTCTTTATTTTCACAAAGGTTGACGGCATTACTACCTACCTCAATTTTAAAAAAGAAACAAACATTCTTTAAAAGTGCCTACAACGCTTGTCTCTGACTCTCTCCTCTCACAAAGATTGACATCATTACTTCACTATCTTAATTTAGAAAAAGGGAAAAGAAAACATTCTTTAAAAATGGTATACAACATTTATTCATTCTTTAAAATGGCATACAACACTTATGTCTAGCTCTGTTTTCTCACAGAGATTGACAGCATTACTTCTCAATCTAAATTTAGAAAATAGAAACAAACATTCTTGAAAAAGAGGTATACAACATATTTAGTGCTAGGGTACTCTAGCCGCGACTACGCAATCAACAGCTCTGGGCCTTTTCTGCGTTGTTCTCTGTGCTCTCAGTGGTTTAATGCTTTGTGGCATTGAGCGAGCCGAGTCGTCATACCACGATAATAGGAGCAGCAGTCAAAGGCATGCTCGCAGATTAGGCACGAACTGAGCTAGGGAATAATTCAATTTGCGTTTCAGTCGGTCAAGACGACGTTGGAGAACGTGGAAAGGACATGAGCCTAAGTAGGCTAAGTGCGGCAAACATAATTCCCAAATGCTAACGAGAGTTCGTTGACTTTCTTTGCTAGCAACGTTGTTGTAACGTAAAGTAACTTCTCCAGACTGAACGACAGACAGTCTCGGCTTTGAGGTGGGCATAAAACTCGAGTCTAATAACCGAAATGACAGCCATAAATCAATGATTATTGCCCATTGTGCGTGCTAGCTGAGGACGCAGAGATGGGAGACGGGAGATGGGAGATGGAATTGTCTGGCACTTTAAAGTGGCGAAATCCGAGATATTTTTATGGGCATTTGTGAGATAAAACGACTGGCCAGAGCTCGGCGCAGTCTGCAGCAGCGATTCTGTCGCCTTGTCGCCCTGTCGCCCTGTCGCCTTGCCACTTTGTCGCTTTATGCACAATAAATTCAGCCACATAATATGGAAATTCCCAGCTAAGGGCCTCACTTCTCGCTCACTCTCCACCACACAGTGTTGAGTTATAAAACGTAATTGAGGTTGTATTTCATGCCAAATGGTTGCTCAGTTGGGATTCACTCGCAAATCGGCAGCCAGGTGGCTTTCAAGCGCACAGCAGAGACTGCTACAGCTCAAAATGATGATAACCATAACATAACATATTTAGGGGCTGGCAAGTCACGTTCCGCCTTCGGCTTGCACAGCCGCACAATTGAAACAGGGCTATCGATTTGCGCCTGGAATTGGCCTCCAAAATATAAATAAAGCCGCAAATAAATGCGCTGAAGTCGACATTTGCGAAATGCCTGCCAATTGCGAGTTATGCAAATAAATTTAAAGCTTAACCATGCAGCTTATTTTCGATGCGTTCGATATCGATAACTTAAGCGAGCTTAAAGTTCAACGCGACCGCAAGCAAGGCATGCATCGCATCAATCCCAAAGCTCACTGGCAGTTGTGTAGCACTAGTGTTAAGCACTATATTAGCAAATAAATGCGCATTTGTAAATTACCTGCCAATTTCGAGTTATGCAAATACACTTTGAAATAAATTTCATGCTTAATTGTGCAGCTTAAATTCTATGCCTGAGATCGTTTACTCTAAGGGACAAACGCTTAGGCGAGCTTAAAGCTCAGCGCGACCGCAAGCAGGGCACGCATCACAATCAATCCCAAAGCTCACTGGTAGTTGTGTAGTAGCACTAGTGTTAACTAGTATTACGTTAATGCCATTTAATGTATTGCATTAAGTATTAAGCCGTGTGTTGGCTTTAAAATAAATTTACAATTTCAATTTGGCATTCGAGCGGAAATTGTGAATTATCGTCACACTTTAATCCTGTCATAATTATTAATTTGCCATAAATTGAAAGGCGTAAATTATATTTTATCGTTATCTGGCGCTCGCACTATGCGTCTCCACTCGGCCCAGAGCAGCCCAGTCCACATATACATCATCCTTTATCGAAGTTCCCAACTTTTTCGTGCGTCATTCGCAACGTTGGAATGCAAAACAAACAAATGACAGCTTCAATTACGAGTCGGGGCTATAACGACTGGAACAAAGAGCTTTTTCCATCCAGCCTGTTGTTGTTGTGCGCTTCGAATATTGGACTGTAGGCCGTACCTAATGTAAATTAATTGCCCATACAAATTAGCCAACAAAACAAAAATGTTTCGATTTAAGCCCACAGAAAAATGTAGTCGGAAACAGGATGACCAGCAGGCACACTCGAGGAGTGATCGACTACAAGTTACTCTACACCATAAGTTATTAAATATGTTTCTTCAAGAAGTTAACAACACCATTGCGAGCAATTTTTGATAAAAATAATGGACATAATAATATTACAAATAAGTAATTATAAATTATTTTGTATTTAAAAAATAATACATATATACAAAAAACGTATTATCAATTAATAAAAGACAACTTGTGGTTAATTATACTTATATTATTTTGAAAACTTGGAATTACAGTAACATATTTGAATTCAAAATTAATTAATGATGTTAATTAGACTGTCACGTCCAAAATCAATAATCAGAAAATACAGAAATAAAAGGTATTTAAAATAAATATAGACAAATTTTAGAAAAATATTAAATTCATTAAATATGTATTCTATTTGAAAACTTGAAATCGAAAATAAATTTATCTTTGAAATAAATAAATGATGTTAATTAGACCGTCACATCAGAGATCAATAATTACAAATTATATAAATAATAGGTATTTAAAAAACACTATATATAGACAACAACAAATAAGTAATCAATTGAAGGAAAATATTTAATAAGTAAATGATAGCTGGTAGATATGTATTCTATTTCAAAACTCGGAATCATAGTTAGAAATTTTACTTAAAAATGAATAAATTATGTTAATTAGACAAGAAATATAGCATTATTTTAATACTAGGTATTGGAAAAACGAATCACATAGACAACAACAAATAAATTATAAATTTTAGAAAAATATTAAATTAATAAAATACAGCAGGCAGATAAGCATTCTATTCGAAACCTTGAAATCCCATTCAGAAATTTGGCTTTAAAATAAATAAATTATGTTAATGAGACTGTCATGTCAAATTAAAAATTATTTCATTAATAAGCATTTGAAAAACAATAAATATAGACTACAACAAATAAGTTTCCAACTTAAAAAAAATATTTAATAAATAAAAGACAGCTGCTAGATATGTATTCTATTCGAAAACTTGAAATCACAGTTCGAAATTTGACTTTACAGTGAATTTTGGCCTCTTCAAAAATGTATTAATATCAACATATACATTTCAGTTACTACTCAATTGTAAATAGAAACTGAAATTGCTGTTACATAGCACACTAGTGAACTAATATACCCCATTACGAGCACTTACAGGGCTAGCCGCAACAATATTGTCGTGTGGCAGGTAACAAAGGCCGAAATGTCGCTCGTTATTTTTAATCAGTTATCAAAATTTATCGCTGAAAATTTGTCTGGCCCTCGCACGGCAGGGCCGGGCACAAGGATCCGGGGATCCTGCCACAAGGAGCCGGCGAGAGCGGTTTGTTTCTATGCCGCTTTTATGCACGCACCGTGTGCTATGTGTTTAATTTTAATTTGGTGTTCGGCAATAACGCGAGTTTAATGAAGTTGCCCCCCCGCGCGAGTGTTGCACTTGCCACTTGTTTATTGCCGAAAGTGCGTGCAACACATTAAACATAATGAGCGAACAGCAGCGATAAACACCCAGAGGATAAGAGAGACAGAGAGAGAGAGAGCGAGAGAGGAGAAGAGCAGTATCAACGATGGCACTTCATGCAACTACTCGAAAAGCTCGATTGCAATTCGATACGCTGCGCTCAAACTATTTGCCAAATGAGCAAATAGCTAGCAGCATCCTCCCCCTGCCTCCCTCCCCCCCCCATCCACCGTATATTCCCGCACATTCACGCTCAGCGCTTCAGCTAAGTGGAGTTCTAGTTTGTTTTGCACAAATCGATTTGCAACATTTTAATAACGATGGTGAATTAAACGCTTTAAACACAAGTCGACGACTTTAAGATACCCTTGGCTATAGTCTATTTCGAGCACTGCACAAACCTCCCAGGGGGGGCGGAAGAAAAACAATTGCAGAAGCTGAGCAGCTAGCTAATCCCCCAGCGGCAATGAGAACGTGGCTTGCCTCGCAATTAAAATCTCCATGGAGCCAGGTGGCGACTGAAGTAATAGAAATTAGGATAAAGTGTGTGCTGACTGCGGGGGAGGGGGGAGGGGTAGGGTAACAACAACATTGGCTTAGCTTTTGCGCTGCCAGCGAAGATTCAATTAGAAACGAAAGCCATTTTATAATTGAGAGCAGCCAAGGCGCAAAGCGAACTGAATCGCAGGCATCAATAAATATTTTGAGAAAGAGCGAAAGAGAGGCAAGAGAGAGAGGGAGGGAGGCAGCAATTCATTAGGCGCTGAATCATGTAATTGAAAAGTTTTTGACACAACTGACAGAACTCACATCATCATCAGCATCAACATCAGCTTCTAAATTTATCACCAGTCGCGAAGGCGTGACAGCTGGCAACGTGTCCTGCTCCTGCTGCTGCCGGGTCTAGGGACTGACTGATGATGCGTGTGACTAAGCAGAAAATTCCGGCAGCAGCATGTGACTCCGCCAGTCGCAGCAGACAGTTGGCGACGCTCCCCCCGCGCTGGCAGCCCGCCCTGATTATGATTGAGTTGACGTCGTTAATATGTTATCGATGACGAACTGCGCAGGGGGAACGGAACGGGAGGGGGGGAGCAGCCGCAAGGCAGCAGGCAGAAGGCACAACTGCTGCCGGCTGTTTGTCTGTCTGCTGCTCCATTTAAATCAGTTACATTGCTCGCAGTGTAAACACAAACACACACACACACACACACACACGCAGAACACACACATCCTGCTGTCGACTGCGAGTTGTCCTCGTGTGCTTTTACATTTTGTTATTTGTCTTCTGAATTATTAATGAGTGCGCTGAATGGCCTCGGCTTCAGCTTCAGTGGAAACGTTTGCTGATGTCCTGATGATCGGGCTCTTAATCAAGTGAGGCGACGCCAGGAGCGGAGTCTTCATCGCAGATAAGTTTAATTAAAAAGCCAGGCGCATTCCTCGCCTGGACCGCAACAGCAACAAGAACCAGTCGAAGTTGCAATGCGTTGACCGCGCATTGCTAAACTTTAAATAGTTTTCGCAGTCTGCGCTGGAAGCGGCAACAAAGTTTCCTGATTTCGATTTTTATTGCGGCCAAAAAACCTCAGGAAAAAAGCTGCCATGGCGATGGAAGCAGGCACAAAAGAGTGAGGCAGGGGAGAGTGGTAGAGGGGGAGAGTGGTAGAGGGGAGCGTAGCGGCAGACAGGTGAAATTGGAAGTCGGTTTCTTGGCAACAATTTCATATTGAAGGCACTTTTGTCGTTTCCCTTTTCCACATCCATTTCCATATCTTTCCACTCTATTCAGCCCGTTGCATGCAACCAGAGTCAGCAACAAGAAGAGCTGGGTGCAACCACTTGAACCACACAAAAACATTTCTGCCTGCCAAAAGTTTCACTATTTGTTGCTGTGTTGTTCTTCCACTGCCAATGGCCACTGTACTGCATAATTTATGGCAGAGCAACGGCCAAATATTAGCTCGAATTTATTAAAACATCAGAGGGAACAAGTCATGTGTGTTTTGCGGGGGGGTGTAGAGAGAGGGTGGGGGGACAATCACTGGATGGCTGGAAGTGCGACCTGCAAAGCTGTTAATCTTTTTTCAACTTTGTAATTACTTTTGCATGCAGAGAAGTTGGCGAACTTGAAGAGAACATTTGGAAATTGTTTTCGAAACAAGAAATAAAGCCACTCAACCACAGCACCACACACTCCACTCCACTTCCCTCCCCTCCCTCCCTTGCACCACACAATGTCACCAGCACATAGAAGAGAGCGGAGACTTCAGTATCTGGGCGAGACTCAACTAAATCACTTTCTATTCAACAGGACTCTTTAACGAGCGACGACACAAAAAGGCCAGCAGGACAAGCAGGACGAGGAGAGCTGGCAGGACACGTGCTCAACACTGACCAGCGGGCGAAACGTTGCCAACGTGACGCGCCACACAATCAGCAGAGCTCGGAGAGAGGCAGGAGAGTCAAGCAGTTGGTCAAACCAGCAGCAGGCAGCAGACAGCAGAGGAAGTGAGTGAGCAGAGTGCGGAGAGGCCAATAAAAAAGCTAACGAAAATGCTGATGCCGCTTGCAGTCGACAGGCGAGACCAACAGCAACAGCAACAGCAACAGCAACCGCAACAAAAACAAAACTGCAGAAGTTGAACCCATTGGCAGCAGCAAGGGGCAGCAACAAGGGGCACCAACAGAGGCTGAAAAGTTCCAAATTTGGCAGACAGCAGCCTCGCAGTGCTCCACGTCGCTTTGTGGCCGACTCCAGATGCGGACGCGGATGCGGATGAGCAACTGTTAGCAGCAGTTGACGCTACTCGTACTTCGTTCCCAGTTTTCGAATTTGATTTTAACGCAGAACTCTCTCCGCCTGTTTGCCAACTATCAACAGCCAACAGGCGACTGGCGACTGGCGACCAAATCAAAGTTGTGCCCCCAACGGAAGCAACTACTGACTCCAGACTACGCCCCGATGGTCACACATTCCAATTGGCTGCCATCAAGCATCGATCCCACTGAAATGAGCAGCAGCTCATCGAGTTATTAGAGGCACGTCTGGCTGCAACCGCAACAAGTCTGCCCAGACTAACTGTAGAGACTTCCTCATTATGTCTGCTGTTGGTTGTCGGAGCACGCTGCTCCTCCTAGTCCCACTGCTGCTGCTGCTGGGCTGGCAGACGCCTCTGGTCAGCGGATACCTGAACATCTTCATCAGCCACCACGAGGTGATGAAACTGATGGGTAAGTAGCTGTTCCTCTCGGCGAATTCGATTCGAAAATAATGATTAGCCGCAGTTGCAGAGGGAGACACGCCTCTGTTGCTGTCTCCGCCCCTTCGATATGATTAATAGTTGAGTGGCAAAGTGCGACAGGCTGAATTCATTGCTCGTCGCAGCGAAAACAAACAGAGGGCGAGACACGGGGCACGTTCTAGTCATTAATAGTTCCAAAATAATTGTTGACCATGACGACAACAACAACGACGAGAATGGGGAGGACGCCGACCACAAAAGTTGCGCGAAAACACGACAAAACAAATCCACACACAAATCGATTTCCGACTGGAGTCACCCTCGTCTCCCCCTCGATCCTGTTGACAGCTGCTCCTGCGCCTCCACCTGCCGCTCTTCGGTTAACGACTTCACAGTCCGGCGGCGCAGTTTGTTGTTTGTTTTCCTGCTCTTCCGATTGTCGCTTCACGCGAGCGCTCATTATTGATGGCGCCTGGCATTCAAGTGCCTCCAGCTCGACCTTGCGCCAGTCCCAGTCCTACTTCCAATTCCAATCTGAGGGCCACTGAAATAGTTACTGTAATAGGCATTCATGGGACGTGGCAAGCGGGATTGACGTCGTGCCGCCATTGATTAATGGTGCTGGGCGCCGAAAAGCGAGTCGAGGCTGCTTCAGTGCCAACTGTCGCCCCTCCACGCTCCATCATTCGTCCGTTAACTGTGCACAGCATTTTCCGGCACTTAGGCGTAATTGGAGCAAAATGCTTCCATCTCATTATGCAGCTCGTGGCAAATCCGAGACGGTCGTAGTCGCTGAATCAGGGCACTTCAATTAGTTAACAGCATAAAAATAATCCGAACAAGTGCTGCACAAATCCGTGAGATTGATGAATGATGCCGACCTCCAACTCCGACTCGGACTCGGTCTTGCTGCAGCTGTCGCTCACGTCAGTGGGTCAGCGACTCTTTCCCCCCCTAAACCTAATAGCGGAGACCTCGAGCAGCAGTGTTTGCCCCTCGCTTGCTCCTTCGCTCCGTGTTTGGTTCGATGGTTTGCTGAATGCGCTTGCATTCGAGTTCGCTGAAGCATGCACGGTCTCCCGGGCAATTGACACTTCACAAAGCGGCGAGCCTGCTGCCCCCGTGCCACTCTGCCTCCCACTGCTCCCTCCGACTCACGCCGCTCTCTTGTGGCATCCTTTGAATTCAAATTGGATTTCATTAGCGACAACTCAAAGCATCTTCCACTTTCTTTGTTGCTCTTTGTAATTTCCTGTCCTTTTCGTGATTGTCCGAGATTCATTCTTCTCCTGCTGCTTCTTATTCCCCCTCCCCTTCTTTCTCTCTCTCTCTCTCCCTCTTTGTTCGTCTTTAACCCACTCCACGGACGCTCGTTATGTTTTTAACGACCAGTTAGCACCCTGTTCTCCGACCTCTCTTCTAATTCCCAGCTCCCCGGGGCTGTTGCTGTTTCAAATCAACTGAAAAAGCTGTACTGCACTATGGCATGACTACGAAACACCCGGCAGCCATCATTAGTCTGCTAATCGAATAACTTGCATAATTTTCATTTAGTGCGCATGCTGCACAACACCCCAGTGTGTAGTGCATAACAACACTGCCAATTAATCGCCGGTTATCGACCAACCACCACAATTGGGCTGCTCTTCGATAAAAATTAATCGAATCGGTTAAATAATTTAGTGTTAAGCAAATAAGCATAGTTTTCTTTTACTTATATATACTAAGTACAAGTTTAGCAAGTTTGGCATGCTCTGTTACGCTCCGGCTGCCGGGTATAATTAACAAGCAGCTCGAAATCATAGAAACTGCCCCCCTCTTTCAGCAGCCGGCTTCCATCGCAACCTGACGTTGCATGATTTCCTTTCAGGCCTCTGGTCGCTGGCCGCTCTATGGATACTTGTTCGAGTGGAAGACGCGTGACGGTTGCACAACTCCCCCTCCCCCTGCCTGCCCCTTGTCGTCTCGTTGTCCCAGTTTTTCTAGTTGTTCGCCCCAGCCTCGGGCGCATATCTCGCATAGCTTCACTCACTGTCAGCCGAGATTGACGTGATGCATTGCCGCAATATGTGAATCGTGCACATAGTTTGTGCTCTCTGCAGCATGCCGCCTCTTCTGGTTGCACACCCAGTTGAGGAACTGTAAACAAGAGTTAAACGTCCGCCTCCCACCCGCCGATCCAATCGAGCGCCTGTCTAAGGACATGTCTGCTTACCCTTCGATGGCGTGACGACAACATTAAAATTAAATATTTCCTTCGCTATTGTTGCAAAGATGTTCTGCTCTCCGTCAGCCACTGCGTCGCGTTGGCCCGGCAACAGGCCACCCTCAACCCCAACTCCAACCCGAGCCCGAACCCCGCTGCGGAGCAACCCCCGACACCTTGGAGAACTCGCTGTGCAAGGGCGCGTAAAAATGCAATTTCAACAAGTTTCACTTTGATGTGCACATTTCTTGGGACACGCCAGACCCGAAACCCGAACCCAAGTCGAAGACGGAGGGGGTTGGCGCAAATTTCCCTTTAAATTAAAAGTTAATGCCAAAGAAAATTATTTTTAATGAATAGAAAACAGTTCGAAATCGCCGCATTAATGAAAACCACCCTCCCGGGATCGCTCGCCCTTAACCTCGCGACTCCCCCGCGAGGCGGAGTGGGAGGCAAAGAAAAGTGCGAGCAGTTTTTAAACTGTGCCAATTAAACACGAAACTCGACTCTGATTCGGGGAGCAGCCAATTAAAAGCACCTCAAACACGGCGAGGTGTAAAAGCGAGCAGGTTCTAGGCAGGATGCAGGACGCAGGATGCACTCCTGCGCAACGCTTGCCAACTAATGACACTAATTATCCTCTTAATCTTTTATGCAAATTGTGCGCTGGCATTGTCAAAGCTGAAGCTGGAGTTCGTTGCCCCTTCAGGTGCTACGTCTGCGGTTGCAGCGTCACGTATGTGTGTGGCGCAGCTATTCAGACAATCGCGGGTATTATAATTATGGGATGCAAGTGCCGGAATGCTGCCAGGTTGCATAAAAAGCCGTCTGCCGGCGTCTGCAGAAAGTTTCACGCCAGCCCATGACCAAGTTGGCGCTCTGCAAGCCGCGCGATACGAGAGAGGGCCAAAAGTTGTGCTTGTCTTTATCGTCGGGCCAGGAAGCAGCCGCACTAAAGAAAAAGGTAAAGTGGCGCATCGGAACGTTGCAACTTGTCAGCGTATGAATCACATCCGCTTCGAATCACAACTGAATTCATTAAGCCTGCCTCACCCCCTTGTTGCTGCCCCCTTTGCTTTGTTGTCCTAGGACTGACAAACATGCCCCAGACTGACATTGTGCTTTTCGTGTGTTTGTGCATTTCTAATGCGAGTCACTTTGGGGTCATGTTTGTGTTTTTTAGTTTGGCCTCGTCTCCCCAAATGCATGAATAACGAAGAAGAGAGGGAGAGACCTTTTCAACGGTGCCTTTGGTGAGTGGAAAGCGAAAGCAACTCGCTGGGGACTGCGCGAAGGAAACCCAAATTTAATGCGGTGCTTCATAATTTTGTATTCAGCAACGAAATGAAAGCTAACGAAAAATGCTTTTTCTTGTTCTGTAATTGGATTTGAAATTGTTTCAAAAATCGCCTGGCTGCCTGACTGACTCTAGGACTCGGCTAACTCCTCGCCTTCTAACGTTCAACTTCCGGCCCAGACGCACACAGCCAGAGAGGCGAGGAGAGCAAACAACATTTGCGACTTGCGAGCGAGGGCGAGGAGCGAGAGACAGAGGCAGTAAAAGCGGATAAAGAAATTTCATTTCACGTCTCTTTAGCTCAAACTGCAGCTCCTCTTTCAGAGGGAGGGAAATCTGGGATTAGGACGTTGCCGTAGCTAGTTAGAGTTACACAAAGCAAACGCTGGCGACGTCGATGAAGTCTCGTCTCAAATCGAGTTAGACCACAATTGACACCTTTTAATATTTGCTCTCGCTCGCTCCCTGGCTGTCGTCGTCGCTGTCGCTGTCGCCTTATCGGAAACGCGTCCCTCGCCCCGGTCCCGTCGCTCGTGTCATTTGAGACAAGTTCGAAAGCGAGAAGCAATTGACGCCGCTCGCATTGTCGCCTGCTGGTGACGGATTCGATTTCGATTATTATTGTGTTGGCTGCGTTTTGTTTACCCGACCGAGCGAACTTCAACACCCCCCCCCCCCCTCGTTTGTCGAGAAAATCAATTTCCGCTCTCTGGCTGCGGGGGGAGCAAACAAAAACTGCAGAAAGTTGGCAAACAGCAGTGGAAAATCCGACTGCTGGATGTGCGTAACAAAGCGATTTGTGCAATAAACTTTCCCTGCCGCCAGCTACACTCGTGGTAGTGCAACAGCAGGACCCGAGGCGGACTTGCTCGAGACATCAACACCACTCGCTCTGCTCGAGACACTCATCACTTATCCAGCCAACAGGTGTGCCAGGCACCGGACACTCCACTCCAACCCTAGTGGCATGTGGCAGTCCCTCAAGGGTATCCGACTACACCTTGCTCGCTGTCCATGGCACCCTGGGGGCTGCTTGGGCCGGGCTGCAGGTGAATCAAAGCCTTTGATATCTGGCGGCACGTGGCAGCTACAAATGGGAATGAATCCGCAGATTGCTCCCAGATCGAATATCCCAATCGAGTTGGCTTTCGGCAACGATCAAAATGAAATTCTAATTTATATTTACGAGCCGATAAAGCGGCTGCCCGCAACGGCAGCCATTCATAACTGTGTGCCACCTGCCCAAGGAGCCGCAAACCCAGCGAGTTGCCTCGCCTCGCATTATGTAGATAAGTGTGCGAGAGTGTGGCAAGTCTGCTTAGATAAGCAGTGTGTGCTGCTGCGCAGTCCCCAAGCAGTCGCTATCTGCTCCCCATCCTTGCCACCGGCGGTTGCAAGTGGCTGCCCCTGCCACTGCAAATTAGGAAACTAAATGCGAAGGGAAGCCCCAAGAGCAGCCAGCAAACCTCAAGCATAATCTGCCGCACATAAAGACGAATCGCCCGAGTTAATGCTAAACATTTTACAGACTCATCGCTCCGTACTATCGCTGCCCCCGACCCCATCCCCACCCCCGCCTCCGAGCCGTCCCTCGATTTGCGCTGCCTTTGGAAAATTTAACTTTCTGGCCTGGGCAAATCTGTCGCAAATTAGAATAGAATAAATTATTTAACAGCTTCTTTTTGCTGCTGCCTTTGCTCGCAGTCAGTAGTTCATCGACCCACGACCAGACGGGGCGCCATCGCTCACATCTCGCCTAGACAACGACGTCTCGGATCCCTCCAGCTGCTGAATGTGTGTGTTGTGCCCATTTTCGTCACCATCTTCTAACGCAATTTCCATCGACGCATAATTAAATATTCAATTTCCATGGAGACAGCTCTTGGATTTTTATTTGATGCTTATTCCTCGACATTCCTGCGTCTCCCTTGGCCGCCTCCTTCCACCCACCCACTTGTTTGTTTTGAGACTTTCATGTCGGGAAACTTGGCAGCACATGCATGAAGTATGGGCGAAGTTCTCGGTTAAGTGTGTAACAAGAATCATATCTATATCCATAACCATTTGCAGAGTGAATTACAACAAAAGTGGAGCCCCAAATTAGCGTCAAGTGCGACGGCATATGCCTGAGCCTCAAATTAGGGTGAGTGGTGTCCACAATTACGGTGAGACGGGGGTCGGAGTCGGACAATTATATCGGAGTGGCACACACTCAACGGGATCTGCTCAGTAGTGTGGAAGTATCTCATTTCGTGCCCGCACTCGCTTTCCATTAAATCAGTCTATAAATGTTGCCCAAATTGCCGTAATGTGCACTGCAAGTTGAACTAGCGTCAGCGGGGACTACAACAATTACAGCGCGACGCTGGGGGAACTGGAGGTTGAGGAGTAAATAACAATAAAAACAGCAGCGCACAGAAGCCAGACTACAGCTGTTGAAACATGACTTTGTGCTTGTTTAGAGAACACTTGCAAAATATTATTGCAGGAGGCAAGGATGTCGAAGCGGCTGCCAGGAACAGCGACAGCGACAGCATTAGGATATTGCCATGACGCATGGGTTGAGTAGCTGCTGCGGTTGCAGCGCCACCAACTGAATAGCGGCAAAGTTGAAAGTTGCCGGCGAGCAGGCAGGGGAAATGAATGGCAGCGGCAGAGATAGCGCAAAGTTGAAAATTAATGCGAGTCGCGCAGAATTTTATGGAGATTACGCGAACGTGAACAGAGCAGGTGCTAATTAAAAATGTTGTTGTCGCCTCGTTAAAGAAATTTGTAAATCAACCTGCAAATGACGCGCTCAGCATGAGTAAAGTTAAGCCTAGGCCTTCCTCTGCCCTGCCCCCGACAGCCAGATGAATGGGTAAGCGCCTGGGCAGGGAAGAAGTCAGCGAGGAAAACTGTCCTCCCTCTTCGGTGTGGTGGGGGGTGGGGGCAGACCCACTGAGGCGGCACGTACGCCGTTAATGGATTTCCCAGTGTTGTTCTTTTGATTAAAACGCATTATTTACATTTGCGACGCAGCCAGCAGCCAGGAGGGGTGGGGAGGGGAGGGAACGCAGGCGGAACGACAATTTAATGTCTGCGTCGAGCTTTAGGTGCAAAGGTCGGGGGGCAAAGGCGGAGCAAAGGTTGACAAATTGCACAGCCGTCGCTTGATTTTTGCTCAGTTTTCGTCGTGTTTTTGCATAGTTTTTGCTCGTTTTCGCTTCTCGGAATTTTGGTCGTTTTTCTTGCGCCAGAGTCCTGGCGGGAGGATAGTGGCAAACTACGGCGGATGCTTTTGTCTGCCATTACACTATTGATTGCTTCCTGTCAGCCGCAGAGAGACAAACGGAAGTCGCCAACGGATGTTGCCTTTGTTGCCCGTTCAATGTTGCCCTGTTAGCCTGCTCCCAGTTACGCTGTTACCGTGTTAGCCGCTTGCCCAGTTGGCCTGTCCGACATGGGCTTTGTGTGGGATTTGTCTAGCCACTTCACATAAGCAGCTCCCACCACAGTCAAGATGGAGTGCGTCAAATGGGCACGAGGGAGCCGGCAACCATCAGAGCGCGGTTTTTGCACCATCCATTTGCTGCTGTGTTTCCCCATTGATTTCATTGCGGTCGAGCTCTGACCTAAAAGCGGGGAGGCCATTAGACGCAGTGTAAGGGTTGAAGGGTTGACGGGTCAACGACGGATTGACAACTATAATGAGCCGAAGGCAATAATTAGCTAACTTTAATTGCAGCAAAGAGTCAATAAACTGGGTCAATCACTTCAATGCAGGCAATACTTGAGCTTTGATCGGAAAGCACTTAAACAAATGAAATAAAGGGGAGCGTGTGAACGAAGAGGCAGCTTTAAGAATCGATTAAAGCAAACAAATAGCGGCGCAATTGAAATGTGATTAAGTCTGACATGTAATCGCTCAATATTCATGAGTGCACACGTTGCACTCAATATCAAGCGGAACCATCAATCAAATATAAATTGCCGTTGAGTTGAATTATAGTGATATCAAATTGCATTGCCTGCACTTTGGCCACGGCACAGGCATTGTGACGAAATTGGCGTGGAATGCGAGCGGGAATTCTGCAGTTTGTGCACAGAGCTATAATTATTTAATAAAATGCAATTTCTATTATGGATGAGCGTCAATCGATATCGCATGCATATCGATAATCACTTGCTGCCAACTTAACACAAATGAGAGCCAGTTAATAGAGATTCAATTCGCAGCCAACTTAACGCAAATGCTTAAATAATTGATGCTACCAGATCGCTGAAATTACCGGCAAGCCGGTGAAAGTGGATCACAAGATGAATGCTAAATTAATTGGGGTCGAACAGTTTTCCTTTTATTAAAGAGCCTACACTTTGCACGTATGCAAGATGCCAGCGAGGCGAGCATAAATTGAAATATAAACGCGCGCTGGCCCTAACTTTGAAACTTCCGCACACAGCCCACCACCCACCACATCCCCCCTCCGTCCAGCTCCTAGCAGCGGGCCAACGCGACACGCCCACGATGGCCCAGGCGACACCTGGTGACTAATTTATGTTCATTAAGCAGGCGTTAAGTCGCCTTGAGAGCAGCTGGCGCCATCCTTGGGCTCCCTCGCGCTCTCTCCGCGATTCAACTCATTTGCATATATTTAGGGAGAGCGCGCGGGCGACTGCCACGCAATTGCCGAAAACAGCAAACAACACACAATACACCCAGCACCCACACTTACACTCGCATGCGAAAGGAGAGCTGAGTGCTGTGTCTGTGTCTGTGCTGAGGTGACAAACCAAAATGTGTAGTTTCATGTAATTTTGTAGCTGCTGCTGTCGGGCAGATTAGTATGCAAATACATGTAGAATGGAGTGGAGCAGGAAGAGTAAACGGTGCGCTTTGAGCAGAGATTACAAGCGAGACGGAAACAAGTGTGAAGATGGCGCAACAACAACCACAAGCAAACGGAGCAGACACAAAAAATCAATTTACACCACGCGTTTCACTCTGCTCGTCGCTCTCTCACTTTCTGTCTCGCTCGCTCTCTAATTTGGGTGTAGTGCATTTCCGTGTCGCATGTCCGGAAATGGCGAGAATTAAAGCAAAAGTAAAGAAAAGCGAAGCTTAACCAGCCATAGGCACACACACACACCCAGACACAAACTGATTCAGTTGTGGTAATCAGCTTGAGAGCTCTGGTGCTCCGAAAACCATTTACGCAATTCGCTGGTTCGCATAAAAATGCGCGTAAATCCCATCAAATCTATCAAAATCATTTACGTACCACACATAAAATGAAAAGCAAGGTCCGCGCACTGGCGGATCAGGTCAGGCTCCATCAGTGTCAGCTGCATTGGATCTGATCCAATAAAGGGAAGCTGCAAAAACTTTATCAAACGCCAGCAAAACAGTTCGCACCAGAAAATGGCGCCAAACTGACAGCGATAGCGACAGCGACATCAGCAGCTTACCAACCATCTCAACAACGCCAGACGCCCTGTCGAGAGAGAGAGAGGGGGAGAGAGAGACAGCCTGGCTGGCAGTCAGTCAATTGTAGTTGTAGTTTCTGTGGCTGTTGCTCAAAGTTTTAATTACACGTTCGCATGGGCCCCGAAACTGGGGAATTAAGACTGGGCACAGGGGACGGAGGACTAGGGAATTGCCTGCAGGTACACATACAAGGGCAACAACAACAACATTGGCCTTGGCTTGTTACACCTATCACTCCTCCACATTCACTTCATTGTTTCCATCTCTTTCAGGCCTGGGCAGTGCATGCCTATCGTAGTGCGCGTAGTTGTTGCAGCTGCATGCAAAAGCACCGTTGTTTCGTATTTACTTGGCGACAAAGATTTATCACCCCGAGCAGACGCACAACAACAAGAACATGAGCAAATACAAGCGAACAACGAGGGTTACTCAATGCGTTGTGAGAAGGAAACAAAATGAATGAACGGTAGCACAAATTTGCATGCATAAACATTTGAATGAGTTGTGAATTAAACTTAGCAAGCATTTGAACCACCCTCGCTTAGAGCGACACAATATCTGTCGCAGTTGCAGTTTTTGTGGGGAGTTTTGGGCTGTTGGTGGCTTTTGCTGCGTGTGCGTTGAAGGTGGAGGTGGAGATGGCTGGTTGAGTGGTTTGTTGGCTGGTTGGATTCCGCTTTCAGCAAATAGATGAGCTGGGTGATGGGAGCGGGAATGTGCGCGGTTTGTCAGCTTGCCGGCGCACTGATGATGGAGTGCGGCATTGTTGCATTTTAATTGAAATTTCTTTGTAAACTTGGCCTGCAACAGCAACAATGAGACTAACGAGAGAGAGAGCGGAACGACTGCAGCAACAAAAACGTGTCGCCTGCAATCAAAAAACAAGCGACAAGAGCACAACGCCAAAGTAGCAATAATAATGAATGAATAAAACGTACAGCGACAACACAGCAACTACAACCGCAGTCACAGTAACAACAATAACATCAACAACAACAACTTTTATTGCCATGATTTTTTGTTGCTATTATTGCAGCTGCCCCGCCAACAGCATAAAGGTCGAATGGTGGGTTTTGTGTGTCTCCCTCTCTCTTTCTCTCAAACTCTCTCGAGGGGGCTTGGGCATTTTTGCGGCACAACGCAAATATAATAATAAATTTCGCATATTGCTGCTGCTTCAGCTATTATTTTTCATAAATGAAACTGTTGTCAATGGGATCGACTCGTGCTGCTGCTGCTGCTGTTGTTGTTGTTGTTGTTGCTTCCTGGTTGTTTGGTTTTTGTCACCGCTTTATTGTTTCACCACCCACTGACTGGCATTGCGGTCACTTTATTGTTTGCCGGATATGCCGACCACAGTTGCCAGTTGCCAGTTACGAGTTGGTAAAGTGGCCTAGCTGCCTGCTACGAAACAGTCGAGCGACAGAGGGAGCAGCCGAAAGGAAGTGGGAGTGAGAGAGGGAGAGGCGGCGGCTAGCAAACCACGTAATTTGCCGTCTGATGAAGATTTACGACATGAAAGCCGCAAAATAAACGCCAAAATACAAAGCAAAAAGCCAATAGACTGCAGCCAGCCCTCCACCTGATCCCATCTGAAGTAGCCCCGTCATCCCCACCTCCATCGTTACATGATGGATGCATGGTGGCGACCAAGAAGATAACCCTACGCTGTCGACTAAAGCTGCTTCAAGTTGGCCCTTTGCTGCCGGCCATTTATGTAAATTAACGCAACGAAATGAACAGATTTGTCTCGTGTTTATTAGCCAAGATGTAGCCAAACTTGGCCATAACTCGCACGCAGTCCAACCCAAGAGACGAGCCTACAAGAGTTGCCATCTTATGAAAACAAATTGAGCGCCACTCTCGGCCATCAAATGAGTGGGCGTGAAGCGCCCCCGCTCCCTACTCATTTACCACCTCTCTTTCTCTCTCTCCCTCTCACACACACATGCACACATGTGTATCTGGTCTTAATGGCAGCTTTATTAGAGAGCGGCTCCTCTCTGTCGTCTGCTCTCAGCTGAATACTTGGAATGCCGCTGCTTTGAGTCCACTGTTGCTGCTGCTGCCCAATAAATAATTCATGCTGCAAGTAAAATGTCTGCACGGAAATGCCGCCCAACCGGGAGGCGACTCGACAGCCCCCACAATGTGGGCGTGACGCCAAGGACTATACGGATGCGGCTGATTGTGAATGATTGTGGCTGCAGATGCGTGTGTGTAGGCGGATGAGCAATGAAGATAAGCATGCCGATGCGACAATGGAGATGGGCTTGCTCTGGAGGATGCGGATGCAAGCAGAGCATCAGTCGAACAGACATCCTCAAAGCGGAAATGTAATGCAATTCCCGAAACCAAATGAACGGGTTTAATGCGTCTCTACCAAGCGCCAGCTCCGATTGCGTCATCGGATGGCAAACTACACATGTTGCGGACCATATCGAGATGACAGCCAATTAGGAGTTGAGCTCTTTCACTTCGTCTTTAAAATATTAAACAATGCAATTGAAGTTCCACAGCTTGTCGATGAACTGAACTGCATTTGAAATACTGTTGAATAATATAAAATGTAGCTAAAAGTGAAATAGACAGAATCAAATAAGAACGTATCGGAATAGCTGGCTCGTAAATACTTTAGAGATCCTTCAGTGGAGTAATCTAATGCAGTTAGATGTCTATTTATAGCCATGCTATAATTGGCTAAAATAGACAATCAAATATAAGCAAGTATCAGAATAGCTGAAGAGAAATATCTTATCCACACACTCGTAAATGCTTTAAAGATCCTTCATGTGCTTTCCCTCTGTTCCTAAGTAGAGTAATCTAATCCAGTTAGATGCCATTTATAGCCATACTATAACTGGCTAAACGATTAACCCCCTGAACTGTCAATTAGGATGTAGATATTATCACTCTATTCGCCAGCGCAATAATAAATTCGTTGAGTGCAGAGTCTCAGTGAGCGCCAATTCAGGGTTAGAAAGTAGGAGTAGTCATTGATTTATTATCACACCATGGTAATTGGCTATCTACATTGAGCAAAGTGGGCGTAAAACACTAGATTGGCTCTTACATTTGGCTAGTTTCATTGGCGATTGCAATCGCAGTTAATAGAGTGGAGTAGCTGGATAGGAAGCAGCATCGTTCGCTACAAATGCAGATTGACTGAGTTGCCAACCAGACTGTGGATGGCTTGCCTGGCATGGTTCTTGTACAGCATCAGGGATATGTTGACCAGGAAGGGCGCCGCCAGCCAGACGATGCGTGTGCCAATGCCGGTGGCCTCGCGATGGAAGATGCCAGAGGCGGCGCCGCGGCCCGTGTTGCAGAAGGACTCCTCGCAGCAGGAGGTGCAGGCATAGAGCTTGGTGCGCTCGCCAATTATGATGCAGCCGGGCTCGCAGTTGACAGTGCAGCGACGGTCCAGCGACCACATCTTCGGCGAGCTGGTCGAGTTCTCCGTGCTCGTGGTGTAGGAGAAGCGCTTCACCTAGTAGGGAATAACTTCGTTAGCTAGTCATGTTACACAACTGAAGTGAACTTACCATGCAGATGAACTCCTCGCCCTGGCACTTCTTCATCATGGCCGTGTCGTTGCGCACCACAACATCCACGCAGGCCTGGCCGTCGTCCATGGTGTCGCAGGCATAGCACCAGAGCTTGTTCACCCGCTCAATGGCCGCCGCAGTGCGATGAATGTGGCCGCCGCTGGTCAGCGAGTTGCTCAGGCTGACGCCAGAGCTGGCGCCCAATCCGCCAGGCGAACTGGTGCCCGTGCCAGTCACTGTGCACAACAGAGATTCATTTATTGATTTTCTCAGCCTAGTCGACAAGGACACCCTGGCCTTCGCCACTTACCGTTGTTCACGCAGGCCGTGAAGACGATGGAGCAGGACGTGAGCACGAAGTAGGCGAGCGTGAGCAGCGCTCGGGACATGATCTAGCCACCAGCTGGACCAACTAACACCTTGACTCTAAACTACAGCGAATCCTGCACACTTAAGTTGCCTGATGACCTTTGTTTATGTGCCAACAGCCAACTGACAGCGAATGTCAGAAGAGCAGCAGACGAGAAGAACTTGCGCAGTGGACGCTAGCCAGGAAATGTTAGCTAAGGCACACACCCAGCTGCACCATAGCAGAGCTTGAAACCCCAGAGCGCCCGCCTCATTTCGAATTTAGAAAAGCAGAAGCGCGCGAAGCAAGGTCGATTTGAATTTCGTCACGCAATGTGTCTGTGCGTGATGTTTGTCCACGCTGAGAACTTTTTTGACATATTCAAAAATATACCAAAAATACGCTTTTATCTTATTCTTCAACAATCCGATACCGATTACTATTTCATCGAGCGACGTTTTAAGTTGAATGATGAATTTAAAAAAATTGTAGTTGCAGGTGAATAACCAGAATCAGCTACACTTAAACTTTTAATTATTTAAAATTAATTAATTATTTAGTTGTTATATTTTCCGTCAACTGAAAACATAATGTTCGCTTACACACATACTACAGACAATTGACTTTTCACGTTGACAGTTGCCTAATTAGCTTTCCATGACACTTCAGCCTGCCTTATCCTTCCACCTGAAAACAAGTTGCCGAAGTGACACAAAGACATTGCCGTTTTGTAGCATTTATTGCGATAAACCGATGAATTTAGAGAAACAGATTAACATAACACATCGAGGGCGCTCAGTAGAGACGCAGGTACTGCAGCGCCTGGCGACTCTGCATCGGGTAGAGCTCGCCAATGTTGTACATGAGGTCGACGATGTGCGTGGGCCGCAGCATGCGCCAAGGCATGAACTTGAGCGTCTTCTTGTCGCAGTGAATGTCCTGCTCCAGCTCGAGAGGCAGCGGCACCTCGTTGTACAGCATGCGGCCATCGACACTGCGCTGCAGGGTGCAAGGCAGGCCGATTTGGTCGGCGAAGCACTTGAAGAGTATGGCGCGCTCGAACTGACAGCCGCTGCGCACCACGCCGAGCGGTATGAAGTTGGTGTGGTACGAGTAGCGCAGCTCGGCCAGGTGGCAGCGCACCGTGTGGCGCGAGCACTCCTCGGTGGTGTTCAGATCGAGTATCTTGATGTTCTCGGACATGACGCCGTTGACGGCCTCGGCAATGATCTTGCACCGCTTGGCCACGTTCTCGAAGTCGATGCTGCGGCGAATGCGGTCCGGATTCTCCACCAGACCGTGTAGCTAGCGAAGCACAGCGTTTAGATGGCAACTAACGATAGCATTGTGCAGCAGACTTACGGCCAGCGTCTGATTGAGCGCCTCCAGATACTCGGGCAGCTTTTCGTCGCCGGGACGCTTGCAATACATCCACTTCTGGTCGCCCCCAACGTCCATGCCTAACAAACAATGTTCGGGCACATTGACCACATCGCACGGCTCCGCCTTGGGGCGATCGAAGTTCACCACGAGCACTGCCTCGAGCGGTGAGCAGTCGGTGCGCAGCAGACTCTGGAAATGGCGGAAGTCCTCGAACTTGCGCTTCGACACGTAGAAATCCTTGCCAGCCGTAATGTCCGTGAACGTCAAGCAGTTGCGTATGCAGAACTTCATGGTGGGACACTTGGCCAGAATGCTCTCGATAGCCGGGCCCCAGGTGGACACGCAGAAGGCGTGCTTCTGGTACATCATCAGGCTGCAAAGCGAGTAGATCGTGAGCAAGCAGCCACACAGTCAGGCAACCACTTACGTCTCCAGTATGCCGCGGTCTATGTAGGCGTCCACAAACTCGTTGAAGCGCGTGGTCTGCAGTATGAAGTTCGTCACGGCCGTCTTCACCAGGTTGGAGAGCGATTTGAGAGCGCGCTTGATCGAGGACACAATGAAGTTGTTGAGCAACGTGCTGCGTACAGGCTCCTCGTCAATGATGGTGCACAGGCAGCGGAAGATGTTGTGCACGAGTATAGCGTGGGCATAGGAGCGCTGCAAGCAAACAGTGGATGAGCGAGGACAATCAGGAGACGGCAACTTACCATGAGCAGCTGGGCGATTTTCTCGGACAGCGAAGTGCACTCGCCCAGCACCATGCGATACTCGTCGTTGCTGGCGAGTCCCTCGATGATTGCGAGTATGGAGAGCACCAGGTCAATGGACAACTGCGGCAAGCCCTGCTGTATGGTGGTGGCCAGTCCATTGGCAATGTCCATCTCTATCAGCTGCTCGCCCGTGTTCCGGAAGGCACTGGTTAGCAGATGGCCAACCAGCTCGGCGGCCTGTTCCCGTGTCTTGATCGACACCACCGGCGAGCGAATCAGATTGACGAGATGGACCAGCAGCCCCTTCTCGTACTCGGCGACGACGAGACGCAGCGCGTCGGGAAACTCGATCAGACGGTTAATGCCCATGATGACGAAGGGAGCCGGCTCCGGCTTGCTCTTCATCAGGCAGTCGATGAACATCTGGGTAATGTTGGCGGCGTGCATGCGACCCAGGTACGCCTGGTACTTGGCGGCCTCGGCGTAGATGGAGATGATGGTGCAAATGACGTCGGGTCGCAGTATTTCGATGTCCAGCTTCAGTTGCTCCACCATCTGCTCGAAGAGGTTCTGCTTGAAGAACAGATTGGTCATCTTCTCGGAGCGCAGCGCCGTGGCCAGCACCTCGATGATGCCCAGGGCGTCGGGCGATTGCGGATTGCTGCAGAAGGCCTTGACCAGCTGCTGCAGCACGAACAGACAGCGATGCAGTGGCTCGAAGACGCTCTCCTCGCTGGTGTCCGACAGCAGGGTCTTCAGCACCTTCAGCGCGGCCAGGCGAATCTCCAGGAACTCATTGGTCAGCTCGCAGACGATGCGATCCACTGGGAAGCCGGGCAGTGTGGTGAATGCCAGCATCTCTTCGGCGCTCTGCACTTGCAGAATCTTGTGCAAGGCCTCAATGGAGTTGTAGACGGTGTCGGGATTGTCCGAGTTGACAAATATGTTCTTAAACTTCTCGAGGAATTCAATATTTTCCAAAATATTCTGAGCCACCTGAGGATCGCGCAAACACAGGTTGATGATGTACGTGAGATACTCGACACAAAAATCATCGTTGTCCTTCAGATAGAAGCGGTAGCTCACTTCGAGCAGCTGTGCCGTCTTCTCAGTTTCGTACTCGCCGAGTTCCGTGTTATCCAAAATGGCCGTGATGAGGAACAGGGCAAAACGCCGCACAATCACATTGGGTGAGTCAATGAAGAACTCTTTTTCAAGAAGTAGCTCTAACACCTTATTCTCTTTCAGCTGGACAATGTTTTCATCCCACTTGCGAGCAAACTCCGAAATAGTATTGAGGACAGACTGCAGCACAGCTTCCTCCTGGGAATTTAGCAATAATAAAGCCGTTTCCAGTCTGTTTATGGTAATCGTGATGCCCCCAAAGGCATGCTCTTGCAGCTTGGTGCGATCTGGATACTTGGCGCGAGGTTCATAAATACGTTTTGTTGCCATTGTGTAATTGAATTGTATTAGTTGCTCATTACGTGACTTAAAACAACGAGGTACTGATTGGAATCTTTTCAATTCAGTTCAAAAAACGCCTTCAAAAATAGTTACGTAGCGCGCAGCCTTTGTCACGCAGCTGTACATACGTATGGCGGCTGACTGGCATGTACTTAGTGCTTGTCTGTTATTTTTACAAATGAAATCTCATCAAATGTGATAATTTACTATTTTTCAATGCTATTTAAAGATGCATAAGTTCGTTAACAAGATTCTATTGCTAATTTGAAAAGAATAGAAATGATCGCGAATTGTACGAGCACAGCACAGCATTTGAATTGGCATCATGTGCTGCAAGTTGGCAGCACCATACCGAAGAAATCATATTAACGGCAGAGCAAGCGAATAGGGTGGAAAACGGAATGCATAAGAACGCGACGCTTGTGTATGTTCGCTGGCATCTCAATAAAAAAAGATTTCGAAACTGTGATGCGTGCAATTTACTAAACTAAGTAAACTTCTTACCATAATAAATAAAAATAAAATTGTGAAACAGGCAAGTCGAGCGAGGCATTACGAACCAATAAAGCAATTGTCAATAAAGTAAATTTCGCGGGTCAACAAAGAAGCGAATATAGCAAACACAAACAACAATGTCCAAGCCAAAGGCAACCAAAAAGCGCCACAGAAAAAACGCCCAAAAGGAAAATGTGGAGGAGCCGCCCGGAGAAATTGTGGCATGCAACCGCGAGCGAACATTGGGCCAAGGACCCATGTACACAATTCTATCGAATGCCCAGCTCAACATGACCTTCCACGCGCGCTACACCAAAGAGATGCAGCAACTGTACTCCAAGGTCAGTTAACATAGTGGGATGTTGTCGGCTGTCCAATTGAGTTCCCTGTGTGCGTTTGTGTTTGTTTGTTAATCGTGTGTGTGTTTGTGTGTGTGTATTTCGTACTTGCAGCTGGATCACGATGCATTCATGTTCACATTTATCAAGATGTTGAAAACAGTGCTGGAGGCGGACGAGCACAATGAGTATGGCAATTTGGCGATGTCGTTCTGCGCCACGTTCGTCACCAGCTTCGAATCGGAGAAAACGCATCCCATACTGGCCGAAACCTTTTCCTGGCTGCTATCCGTGAGTGCCTACTGTACTTTCCCAGTCTCGCTCGATCGTTCAACTTCTCTATTCTGTTCTCCAACAGACAATCTCGAATAGTCCGCATATTCGCCATCGCATCTGCATATTTGTCAATCTGATACTGAAACATCTGGGGCCAAATGCCGCACTCGATGACACACAATGCGATCAAATACTGCACTACATGCTGGATCGCCTCAAGGATATTTCGCCCGGCGTGCGCAAGGAGGCTGTTGTGGCCATGCAGCGTCTGCAGATGCCCGACAATCCCAACGATGAAGTGCTGTGTGCCTACCGCTATCACTTGAGCTCCGATCCGGCGCCGCTTGTGCGGCAATACATCATAACGTGCATGGGCCGCAACTATATAACCGTGCCACACATTCTGCAGCGTCTGTGGGACGTGGACGAGAAGGTGCGACGCCACACCTACATTAACATGTGCAACTACCCGGTGCGCTCCTACAAGGTGTCGCAGCGCCTCACGCTCATCGAGCGCGGGCTGAACGATAGCTCCGATATGGTTCGCAAGAACGTTATAAAGTATATGCTGAAAACATGGGTTGAGTCGTACCAGCAGAACTTTATACATCTCACGGCTGCCCTCAAGCTCGACTCGAACGAGGAGGAGATACTGCGTTTCCGGCGCGTCGCTCGCCAAATGCTGCTGGTGATCTTCGATCAGCACGACAATAAGATGCTGCTCAAGCAGTTGCCGCTATCCGAGGACTGCGAGCTGCATCGCTGTGTGCCCCACGAGGCGCTGACCGTGGAGCTGTTGCTCTACTGGCAATGCCTCAGCAGCTACTTGCAACACAAAATGGCCGATGAGTTCGAGCTGATCCTGCCCGAGCTGAGCGTCTTCTGTGACTACATAAAGAAGTGAGTGAAGCATAGTCCAAAGTGTTAGCCAGAATAGTTAATTCATTCATTTCGCTTGCAGATTCTGCCAGTTCCAGAAGCCGGAGATGGACAAGTTCGCGCAGATCGAGTTCCAGTGCATGCTGCTTTCGTTGGTGGAAATGCTGCAGACTTACGATTTGGGCGACGAGATCGGGCGCGGCAATATGAGGGAGCTGATCACACATCTGCTGAAGGAGTGTCTACTCGATCACAAGATCATCGCCGTCCTGGTGCGCTGCATGGAGCTGCTGATAAGCGATGTGAGCGCACGCATGCAGTACTTCATTGACATCATCTATGAGATATGCGAGCTGAATGCCAAGCAAAACGATTTGGTGCACGATCGCAGTTTGATCGATAAGCTGCTGGGCGACGGCGACACGGCGCTGGTCATGAATCTCAATTCGCTGAAGGTGAAAATCCTCGAGTTGGAGGAGCTGGAGGAGAACTTTGTGCGCCAGAAGGAGTACATACGGGCGCAAGCCGTGAACGACGAGAAGATTGCCGTTACCGAGGAATACACGGATCTCATTCAGCCGCTGCTGGAGAAGCATGGCGTGGTGGAGCTGCCGCCGCGTCCTAAGCTCTCCAAGCAGGAGCGTGTGCTGAAGGGCCTGCAAATCTCCTTTCACATGGTGGCCTCTGAGCACGTGACCTCTCTCAATCCCAGCATCTGCAAGCTGTACAAGGTAAGCGAATAGTTTAGGAGGCAGTAAATGGGATTTATTGATAACCTCGGTTTGCATTGCAGGATTTCGTGTGTCGCCACCTGGCCTCCTCGGAAATGGACATCTTCGAGTGGGCCATCAAGTGCGGGACGACGTTCAGCATTTTCTACGAGGCATACACCAAGGAGGTCTTCGACGTGGTTGTCGATCAGTTCTACAAGGACAACAATTTGCGGCTCTGCGAGACGGCGGCTCAGTGTCTATTCGAGCTGATGGATCACTATGGTGTTGATTACTTCATCGACTTGAATCAAACAGCCTCGAACCCGGGACAGGCGCCCAAATCGAAGCGCCGCTTGCTCTACACCATGCAGGACTTCTACGACGGCGAGGAGGATCGCAGCCAAAGCCAGAGCAACGATCAAAACACCGACATCATTGGCATGATGGGATTCTTTGTGGAGAAGGTCGTGGACAAGGGCATTTTGGTGGCCATTGTGCGTGGCCTTTGCCGCCTGGTGTTGCGCGGTCAGCTGGACAATCGCAGCGACATTGTGGAGAAGCTGCTCAGGCGTTACTTCAATCCAAATACGGGTGAGTTGTGGGTCGTAAAATACGCTTTGAATAACTTACTGACAGCTCTACATTTTGCGTCTAGAACCAATTGTCAGTCAGGTGCTGGGCATGTTCTTTGAGAATGTTGTGGAGCAGAAAATGCAAAGCATTCTGCAGCCCTGCCTGCTGCCCATCGTGTGGTCCATCATGAACAGCAGCTACGATTCGCCGCTGCACGATGTGGTGCCTGGAAATGTTACGAAGTTCTTCATCGATCTAACCACACAGGAGCAGAGCAAGCCGGAGAGCAATATACACAATCAGATAGCGATCAGTTTTCTGCACTACATACAAAACTACTACACGGAACGCAAGGAAATGTGCCGTCTGCTGGCCAAGGATCTCGTCACGCTCAAGCTGAACGTTCAGAATAGCACGCAACTGAAAGATGAGATGTTCGAGTTGGCCGACAAGCTGCTCAATGTGAGTAGACGCTGCCGTCGATTCGGTTGTAGTTCCATTACTTATATTGTCATTTTGCAGAGCGATTTAGAGTCGCGTTTGATACGCAACATCGTTGACTTCAAGGACATGTTGAACGGCTGCTTCAAGCCGTCTGCACGTAGCCCTGATGGCAACGACAGCGACAACGATGCCGAAGAATGCGACAGCGTTACAGCGACCACAGCCTCCACATCGGAGTGCCCAGTGCCACCGCGCAAAACCATAGTGCCAACCATGATTGAAGAGGCCGGCGAAGTGGACTCAGTGCCAGGGTCACCAGCTCCAGCGGCAGCTACACGCACAGCGCCTTCCACGCCAGTGACAACAGCGCCATCGACACCAGTTCCAGCCGAGGCGGCTGAGCCGGTGCTGACCACGTTTGGTACCAAGAATCAAGTTGGCTTACGCTTCCTGCGCCGCTCGTTGCACAATTCAATAAGCCATTCGGATGGCGACAGCGTCTGTGGTTCGCAGTCGCCATCGCATGAGTTGGAGGCAGTCGAACAACAGAAGAAAGAGGCCAACGAAATAAGCAAACGACATCTGCGTCGCGTCAAAACGAGAGAGCGGTTGGAGAAGGCGATGGCGCGTGCCTCCAAGACACCAGAGAAGCGACCAAAAACGCCTGAGCCGTCAGTGGCGAGCGCAAATGAAAGCCAAAACGAAACCGCAGAGAAGTCTCCAAACAAAACTGCAGAGGAGTCTCCAACTAAGAGGGCAGAGAAATCTCCACATAAGGCCGCAGAGAAGTCTGCAGATAAACCCGCAGAGAAGGCTTTAAATAAGCCCGCAGAGAAGTCTACAAATAAGGCCGCAGAGAAGTCCGCAGAGAAGTCTGCAGATAAGCCCGCAGAGAAGTCTGCAAATAAGGCCGCAGAGAAGTCCCCAATTAAGGCAACAGAGAAGTCTTCTAATAAGTCCACAGAGAAGTCTTCAAATAAGGGCGCACAGAAGTCTACAGAGAAGTCCCCTATTAAGTCCACAGAGAAGTCTGCAGATAAGCCCGCAGAGAAGACTTTAAATAAGCCCGCTGAAAAGACTTTAAATAAGTCCGCAGAGAAGTCCACAGAGAAGACTTTAAATAAGCCCGCAATTAGGCCCGCAGAGAAGTCTGCAATTAAGCCCGCCGAGAAGACATCAATTAAGCCCGCAGAGAAGTCTGCAATTAGGCCTGCAGAGAAGACTCCAGTTAGGTCCAAAGGGAAGTCTGCAAATAAAACGGCAAATGAATCTGCGAATGAAACCGCAAGTGAAACAACGGCAACAATTGTCGAAGTTGCTCCCAAGACTCCTGCCTCACCTGAATCTGTAAGTTTGTGCATAGCTATGTATCGGATTGATGCTTAACCCTTATTTTCACACGTCTTTGTGCAGCTCGACGACTCTGATGTGATTGTGGACTCACCCACGGTGATCGTTTCCAGCTCGACACCAAGCACGCGCAATGCGACCGGCCTGCGCATGCGCTCGATGCGCCGAGGGGCAGCTGGTGCTCGCACCTCGCCCACGGGCAGCAGTAAAGTGAGTACACAACGCACAAGCACACGCATGCGCCTGCAGCCTTAGGCAGGAGCTCTAAGCAGACACGCACACTAGCTGTAGCAGAGACACGTAGATCTTCCACCTTCACTGCAAGCAGAAGAAACACTTTAGAATTAGTTCTCTATACTATGTAGTTTTTAGTTGCACTATGAAGAAAGACAATTTTCATTTATGTACTTTACGACAATCGTGGATAACGAAATGAAATGAAAATAACAGAAAAGAAAAACATGAAGTGATCGTTGAACAAGTTGAAATGAAACACTTAAAAACAAAACGCTGTTTTCTTTACGCTTAAGCACCTAATGTATGTAGTTTCGCAAACAGTCCCAAGTGGACTCAACTTGTTTATACATTTCCTAATTTACGATTTTGCCTCTTCTCTTCTTTGTTTCTCCTCTTTGCTATGTTGCAGAAGCGCAAAGTTCTACACCTTGAGATTCAGACCCCGCTGCGCAATGGACGCAAACGTGTGCTGCGCAAGTCGCTGCATGCGGCGTCAGCGGCGGCATCGACGACGCCGTCCTCCGATTCGGGCACATCCGCACAGCGCATCTCGCCACTGCGCAAGCAACAGCGACTGGACACAAAGACGCCCACGCGGCAGAGCAGCAGCGTGGCGCCAAAGGCGAAAAGCAGTCCCACGGGCAGCACCACCTCGTCAGTCAAGGAGAACACGATGCCCAAGGAGAAGACGCCGCAGCCCAAAAGGCTGTCCGCATCCCAGGCGCTGACCAGCACACCAGCGCCTCGGGTGACGACGCGACACTCTGCGCGCAAGCTGCGCATCAACGCCATTTGCATGACGCGCAAACGCATGTCCCTCGAGTTGAGTCTGACCGAGGGCAATGCCAAGATGCCCACGCCCAAGCGAGTGCGCAAGGATAAGGGTCGCGCCAGCATACCAACCACCAGCGAACGCTCCACGACCAACACAAGCACCACGAGAACCACACGAAGTGCGAACAAGCCTACGACGACAGCGCGGGAGTCGCGGGCAAGCCGTGCCGCTCACGCAGAGGCGGCGTCCACCTCCTTTGGATCTACTCGCAATCGTCGCAAGTAGCCTTCCCACTTCCCTGGCCCCCGACCCCGACCCCATCCCCGTTCCATTCCCTTGCCCCTTTCCTCATACTCAGCTAGCAAACCTACACAGTAATTAGTTTAATTTTAATGTTTTTTAAAGTGTGTTCTTTGACTGTAAGCCCGTCTTCTGCAACATTGTACGCGTTCCAATGCTTAATCCTTGTAAATTTTATGTATAATACGTAGTCTTGTTTAAATATAAATATTTAAAACGAACGCAGTGCGAACTATTATATCTATTGGCGTATTAATCGGTAATAGCAGCAATTGCTCAAGTTTAGCATTGCGAAACACTTTATAATAAAGTGCATAAGTAGATAGCTGGGAATGTGGATTGCAACTACTCCAAGAACGATTTGCTTTGTTTTACAGAATGTATTTATTTCGTAAATGGTGTGAAGGCGGTACTGCGAAACTGGCGATATGTGGGATAGGATGCATACATGTTAACGTATATATAGTGAGTGTACAATTAATTAAGAACTAGAAACGTTGCATTATCGGATAAGTACATGCTGAGATTCGCTCATACGTCGCGCAGAGGCGTATGAAGTAGTATTAGAAACTTGTTTGAGCAGTGATCGAGTTGAGTTCGAGAGGGGGGCATAGACTTAGTTGCTACAATTAGAATTAGAGACTGAAAATGCTTTAGATACAATCATGTAGTCGCGTAGTTGCGCATAGACGATAAGGCCATGGAGGTTTGTTTTGAACAGGCACATGGTATTCCTCTGTGTGTGAGTGTTGTCCGCTCAGAACTCAGAGCTTGATGCCCTTCAGCTTGACGGCCGTGGTGTGCAAGTCCCACTCCTGCTGCAGCAGCGCCTCGTAGGCTGCGGCCAAGCTGAGCTCCGAGTCGGCGAGTATGTTCTGCAGCTTGATCAGCTTGATCGACTTGTGCACATCCCAGTTGATGAACTCCAGGGCATCCAGGCAGCGCGTGGGCGTGCTCTGCGAACGAGAATACAGAATTAGTATGGTAAATGAATGCAGTTGCAACGCTACTCTCTACTCACATCCTTGCCCAGCACTTTGACCATGATGCGCACCTCGTCCGAGTCGACGCCGCGCTCGCAGCCGCGCGGCTTCTTGTCCGAGAACTCCAGCAGATCCTCGCAGCTCACCGAGTTCGAGTCGGCCAGACGTGCCGCAGTCGCCGCAAAGTACTCGGCCTCCGTCTGCGGCTTCTGTGGCGGCGTCGTCGTCGTCGTCGTTGCACTGGCGGCGCTGGAGGCTTTGACATCATTGCCATTGGTGGCGACGCTGTGATTCATCGCTTGGTTCACGCTGGCGCGCACCTTCTTGAAGAGCGCGTTCCCGGCCAGCTCGTTGTCGGCGCACCCAAAGCGTCGCCCGCTGTCGCTCTCCGAGGTCGCATCCTGCGGCACTGCAGCTGCCTCAGCTGCCACTGCAGCGGCTGCCACGGCCGTTGCAGCCGTGGGCGCCAGCTCTTGAGGCACTGCCACCGAGTCGAGGGTGGTGGAGCTGCTGCTGCTGGCCAGCGGCTTGTCCAGGTTGCGCAGCTCGTCGTCGTTCACGTAGAGACCCGAGATCTGCGCCGGCTCGAAGCCCACGTCCTTGCTCTTGTTGTAGTGCTCCTTCTGTATGGAGAAGTTGAGGAAACCATCAGTCACATCCGGCGACTGCAGCACTCCCTCCTTGCCCAGGTCCGCCTCCAGTATGCTCTCGAACTGCAGCGAGGCGCTGTCCGTCAGCCCGGCGGCATCGGCAGGCGCCAGCTTCTCCAGGTTCTGGTAGGTGTGCGTCGACACGCCGCCGCCCGCCAGGCCAGGCATGTTCTCGTACTCGCGCACATCCGAGCGCCGTCGCACGCTGTTGGAGCGCACAGCGGCCACCACTTCAATGGAGCGCGCCGGCTGCTGATGCTCGCGCGTTGTGCTCAAGGCTCCGGCTGAGTTGCGGCTCGGCGCATCCTCGGCGAAGTCCGCCAGCTTGCTGAGCGTGCGCTGCACGCCGTTGGCCGGTATGATCAGTGGATACTTGCGCACGTGCCGCTTGGTGCTGGTCTTCACCTGCTTCTTGCCCTCGCGCGACGGCAGCGGCAGCGGATTGGCCTCCTGCGGCTCGGGGAACTTGTAGCTGCCTAGCGTCATGTAGCTGGGACTCTCGCACGACTCGCCAGCGCCCAGCGAGTTGCGGTTCTCATCGCCCGCCTGCCGCTCCACGCTCGCCTGCTCGGCGCGCTTCACGCGCAGTGCGGCTCCGCGGGTGGGCAGCGTCATGGGTCGTGCCGGGGCAACGTCGTGCTGCAACGTGGAGCGCGCGCAGTCGGCGCCGTTGTTGAGCGCTGCCAGCGGCTCGGCGGGATGACTGAGTTGGCTGCCGAGGCGGCGAGGCAGCGTCTTGGCGTTCATCAGCTCGAACTCGTCGGTGTCCATGTGGCGGAGTAGCGTGGCCGCCGGACTGGGGCCGATGTCCAGCATGCCCTTGCGCTCGATCAGGCTGTTGTAGGCCTCGCGTCCCTCCTCGCCGATCAGCGACTGTGCGGGATGAGAGGGAATGAAATGAAGAGCCAGGATAAAGCAATGTCCAAATAAATACAAATCATAAGAGCAACATGTGGGGAAATGAAATAGTGAATAGAACGCATAAAACTAGCTTCTAGATGAGAACGAAACGTTGATGATGTTTAAGATAAGTTGGTGGAGTCTCTCAAGCGAAGTTGCACAAGTTTGGGGTTTTTCTTTTGCTTTATTGAATCCCTTTAAATATACACAACGTTTTTGATTACCAATTGGTTTGTTTTGTTTTGGGTTTGTTTATCGTTTGGTTCTTAGAATGCAAACTTTGTATATATATATAATTACTTGGAAAAAGTTGTAGTTTAGTTTGGTTTTTGTTTTTGTTTTGGTTGTGAAACGCTTCGAACGCATATTTTAGAATATCAATATATCAATTTATAGTGTAATCTTGTAAGTAATGCTATATGAAATAGATATGAATTGTATGAACTTTGTAATCATAAGTAATGTTATATCATATTATGTATATAAACTTTGTATATAAGTACTTTCATTTTGGTTTTCTTCACTTTGGTTATCGTTATCTTTACCGTTATCAATAAATGCATAGAATGCGACAAATCTTTTTATTAAGAATATTTCCATATATCCATATATGTATGTATATATATATCTCACTGGAGCTCTATAAAAAAAGTGTAGACGCGCTCGAGCGGCGCTTTGTGTAGTCAATCAACCTGGGGATTAACTCTCGGTTTACAATCGTATCGTATCGTTTTTGTTTTTGTTTTTGGAGAAGATGAAAATACGCTTCGCTTATAGATCTACTACCAAGTAATTCGAGAATATTTTCCAATGCAAACGTATCCGAATCCGTATCGTATTCGTGTATATATAACTAAATTTCGACTCTTTCGACGGTTTTGCTCAGTATTATCATTATGTACGCTAATATATAAATATGTCTGCTTTATATATATATATATATATAGTAAAAATGCAAGCGTAAGGATATGGCACATAATACACATCTGCATATGTACGAGTGTTCGGACAATATTTTCAATATCTTTTCGATTAGTTGTCTCCCTTGCTAGATCCCTCAAATTCCAAAATGCTTAGTCGATTGGGTCTACTAGCAAAGGTTCGTTTCTTCTTTTTTAGCTTTTTGTTTTCTCTTTGATGTTGGCGATGAAAAAGGATTGTCAACTTGTGTGTGTGTGTGTGTAACTTTGTGGTGTGTGTTTCCCGATGACTGTGATGGTTATCTGTGTGGTTGTGTGTGTGAGTGTCTGTGTGTGTACTGTTTGTTGTTCCTGTTAATACCCTGTCTGACTTTATACATGCAGTTGAGTTGTCGATTCGATGACTTCGATTAATACTGTTGATATTACTAAATCCTAAATCGGATCTATACAGATCTCTATATTGATTGCTGCATCGACGACTGTGACAACCACAAGCTCTGTTGTGCTCTGAGCAACATGCGAATGACGATGATGATGATGATGATGAGGCTGATCTACTGCGATCTGATAGGAAATCGGTTTCAAGAGTCGCCCCTGCCCCTGCCCCTTTGCCCTGTCTGTCCTGGAAGCCTTGTCGTTGAAAAGAGTCAGAGTCTGCCTCTTCGGTAGTTTGCTACGTGTAAGTATGTGTAATTAATATTGCTTTAACATTATTGAGCTGTTTGCTTCGAATATTTAGCGTTTGGGTTGCGTTTCCCAGGCTGCCCTGAACTAGTTTTCTTGCATTTATTGCTTATTGTAACTCTCAATTCGATTGATCTGTAACTGGTAACTGTAACGGGTTAGTTCTATCTGTATCTGTATCTGTATCTTCATCTGTATCTGCTGCTTCCGCATCCGTAAGCGACTTGTGTCCGCGACAAAAAACAAACAACAGTGTTGTTACGAGATCTTGTGCTCGTATTATTATCCGTTCTGAGAGGTCTTCCGTGTTTCCAGATAAGGCACACTCTCAAAAATGCAAATCCATAAAAAATATACACACTAATATGCTAAGAGAGGCTGTAAATACTTCTACAATTTACTTTTCGACACACCACTGCACCACACTGCAACACAACCCAACACACACACACACACGCACACCCATCGATCTAGTCTGAGAGCACATGTCCGAATAGTAAATTGAGAACATATTTCAGCATTTTCCTTAGTTATGGAGCCGGACTGGGCGGAATCCGCGGCGCAATGAACTCGCGTCGGAACTGGAACTCGTCGCCGCTCTCCGTGCTCGTGGACGAGCTGCTGTCGCTCGAGTCCCCCGCTGCCATCACCAGCGGCAGCTGCTGCTGCTGTTGTTGCTGCTGTTGCTGCTGCTGTTGGAGCTGGCGCCAGTGGAGCTCGTGCTGCTTCACCGTCGACACGTGTATCTGCTCCGGCCAGTGGAACTCTGTGGGTCGCTGTGGCTTCACCAGCTGCGCCTGCCCAGCGCCGGCTCGCTGCTGCTTGAGCTCGTCCGGCGAGCTGCTCACGAAGTTGGTCGACGTGGGACTCTTGCCCGTCAGCCGACTGATGTCGAACTCGTGCAGCGCCATGCCGCCGCTCATCGGACGCTGCGCGGGCAGCGCCGCGGACGCAGAGGCCGTGCGATAGGTGGCCACCGCCGACGAGGCCGCCGAGGAGGAGCCCGAGCCGGAGCTGAGCTTCTGCGACGTGGTGGGCGCCAGCAGCGCATGCTGTGCCAGCTGCGCCGTGTAATTGTTGCCCGGTCCGCGACCGCCAAAGTCGTAGATGCGCTCGTCGTAGTGGAACTGCTCGTAGCCGGCGCCCGGCCGATGGAAGCTGCGTCGATTGCCGCCCAGATTGTAGTGCGGCGCCGACTTGATGCTCGAGTTCGAGCCGTACAGCTGGCGCGGCGAGACAATCACATCCCGCTCGTCCTGGCAGGCGGACTGCACCTGCCGATTGAGACCCGCGCGCCGACGTCGACACAGCGAGCTGCTGGAGCTGGCGGCCACCCGGGCGCGTATGTCGCACTCGGAGCGCGCCAGGCTGGGCTTGGTGCGCGACTCCTCGCCGCTGGACGAGCTGCTCGAGTCGAGCGTCATCGGGTTGTAGCTGAGGCGCCGCAAGGTGCGTGCTCTGATCGAGCGCGGCTTGTAGCTCGCCGAGCGACGTGGCAACTGTTGCTGTTGATGCTGCTGCAGCTGCTGCTGCTGCTGCTGGGCGTCGACGCGAAACTGACGCGGCTTCGGGTCGGACAGCACGGGCGAGATGGGCTGGAAGCTCTCGTTGAAGGAGGTGGAGCGCTGGCGATAGCCCTTGCTGGCCACCGCGTAGACGGCGCCGCTGCTGCTCGCGTTGAGGCAGGCGGACTTCACGGGGGAGGCGCTGGCCAGCAGCTGCTTGGTGCTGTGCCCGTTGCCGAAGCGCTCGTAGCCACTGCTCATCACCACGGGCGGCGCACTGTAGAGCGCCTCGCCCTTGCCGGGGAAGTAGCTCTCCTGGGGGCTGTAGCTGCTCTTCTGGCTGCTGCGGCGCGACAGCGAGATGTTGGTGTCGCGCGACGCGAAGCCCGTGTCCGGCGTGCTGCTGCGCTTGTCCTCGAGCAGCTTCTGCTCGCTGGCCGTGGCCAGCTGCTGGCTGTGCAGCTGGGCCTGGTTGTGCATGTACTGCAGGTGCTTGTCCAGGTGGCTGGTGGCCGCGTTGAAGTCGAACATCGTCTGCACGCCGTTGCTGTAGCTGTAGACGGCGGACTTGAGGCTGCCCGTGGCGCTGCTGATGCCGTCGTCGAGGGAGCCCAGCAGCTGCGGCAGCTGCTCGTTCAGAATGGTGTCGTTCGAGTCGCTCTTGTCCAGCTCCGTGTACGTGTGCATGAAGTCCAGGTTGAGCGCCTTCAGTGTGTTCTCGATGTCCATGATGTTGTCGTTGATGCTTGCCGGCTGAGGCTCCTCGGCGCTGCGCTCCCGGTTCAGCGGGCGGCTGAGGATTTCGCGTGACTTCTCGAAGAGGAAGTCGGAGCTCTCCTTGTCGAAGATCGGAATGCGCAGCTCGGAGCTGTTCTTGATCTCGCTCAGCGAACGGAATCGCTGCTCGATGCGCGGCGTGCGGGTGGGGGAGAACGAAACGGAACGAACGCAAAAACAAAACAACCAAAAACAAAGCAAAGCAAAGGTAACGAACGAAAGCGCAACGCGAACGGGAAGAGAAAGATAGAGAGAGAGAGAGGGTGGAAGAGTGAAGACAAAACAGCGCTAGATTAGACCATTCAAATTGCTACAGTCGAGTGTGCTCGACTGTCGAACACCCGTTGCCCGTTTTCAGAGAGTAAACCACGCTTTGTCCCCAAAACAGTTTCGGGCTCATCAAAGTGTATCATCATTATAGACTGTAGTTCGAGTGTTCCTTTAGGAAGTGTGGCAGGCAGACGGACATAGAATGCAAATACATTGGGATGCAGGCCACTCAGTCACCGCACTTTCTCTCCACATTCGAGTAACGGCAACGAGCAGCTGCAACCACATTGATTTGCCTAGTTCTACGCACTCCCCGGGACTTTAGATGGAGGCTGGCTCTGCCTACCTGAATGTCGGGTATGCTCTGCAGCTCCTCCGTGAAGTTCTTCTTCTTGGAGAAGGGCGACGCACTGCCGTGCGTTGGCGTCAGCGCCGAGTTGCGCGCCCCGCCTCCGGCCATGCTGCTGGACTTGTCGCCGCCGCCGCCGCCGCTGCTCAAGTGCGGCAAGCGGAAGCTGAACTTGCGCTTCGGACTGTGCGCGGCTGGCGTGTGATCCGAGACCAAGTCAATCATCGATCTGCGGGCAGAACAGAGAGCAGCATTAAGCACTCGCAGTCTCACTCAGTGTGCAAGTAATGACTCACCTGACACTGATCTCGTTGGCAATTTCGATGGCGTGATTGAGGATCTTCTCGTCCTTGACCGAAATGGGCTTCACGGTGCCCGTGGTCGCCTTCTTCTTGGAGAGCAGGCCGTGCTTGTTGCCATTGGTGTCGCCGGGCGCTTTGTGCGCGTACTTGGCAGAGAGCTCGGCGAACTCGTTCTTCGAGTTGACGCGATCGAAGTCAGGCGACTTTGGCTGGCTGCCCGAGGCGCCGCTGATCGAGCCGAACATCGAGTTGATCTCGTCGAGCAGCGACGGCCCAAAGTCCAGTTTGTCGCCGGTGATTTCGTCATCGGATATCTCGTGATACTCGTGCAAATCGTCGGTCGCATTGCGCGAACTGGCACGCCAGTGACTCGGCTCGCCGGCGGACGAGTGCAGACTCTTGCCGTCGGCGCCGTAGTTGTTGTTCTGCAGCGCGTACGCCAGCTGCTCCTCGTCCAGCTTGTGCGAGGCGAACGGGTTCGAGCCGGCAAAGTCGAAGGAGCTCTGCCCGTTGCTGGGTATCAATTTCGGTGTGTGCTCCGTGGAGGGAATAAACGTGGGATTCATGGAGGTGCCGGCGCCCTCGGGGAAGTAGCCGCTGGCCGTCTGCAGTGAGTCGGGACTGGTGGGCGTCGGCGGCAGCAGCAGCGGCGTCTGCTCAATGTCCTCCGACGGCTTGTACGGCGTCACAATCTGCTTGGGCACATGGTTGTACTGTGTGGAGTGCAATGAATGAGTATGAACCGAAAAGGATAACGATGGTGACTCGTCTCACTTACGTTCTGCGAGCTGCCGAGGAAGGCGATGTCGCCGAAGGTGGCGCCGTCGATGCCCACGTGTCCGGTGTGCTTGAAGTCGTTCTGCGGCTTCGATATCATCTCGGTGCGCAGCTTGCGCTTGCTGATGCGATGGTCGCCGACGCGACTGAACGAGTCCCGGTTCGAGCTGGGCAGGCCCTCGAGGAAGGCGACCGTGTTCGAGGGATTGAAGTAGCCCGTCTTGCCGGTGCTCAGCACACCCTTCCAGAACGGCGTGCCCGTGTTGCGGTCGAGCACGCTGATGATGTCGCCCTGCCGGTACAGCAGGTGGTCCTTCTTCGGCTCCACGCAGTTGACCACGGCCTTCAGCTGCTCGGGCTTCATGTCGGGCAGCTGCTCGTGGATCTCGCTGAACTTGGGCCGCTTGGCCGCGTCGTCTTGCCAGCACTTCATCATCAGCGTGTAGTACTCGCGCGGACAGCAGTCGGGCTGCTCCAGGCGCTGGTAGTTGGGCGCATCGATGGCCTCGAGGATCTGCAGGCCGGTGAGCGCGGCCCACGGCTGGAAGCCGTACGAGAACATCTCCCAGAGGCAGACGCCGTACGCCCACACGTCGGAGGCGTTCGTGAAGCGCAAGTAGTTGATGCACTCGGGCGCACACCACGCAATCGGCAGCTTCAGATTGACATTGAAATTGGTCTTGTAGTAGTCCTTGCCCACGCCCAGAGCGCGCGACAGCCCAAAGTCCGAGATCTTCACCTTGTCCTTGCTGAAGACCAGAATGTTGCGCGCCGCCAGGTCCCTGTGGATGAGGCGCTTCTGCTCCAGGTAGCGCATGCCGTTGCAGATCTGCAGCGCGAACTCGCAGAGCGTGGGTATGGTGAGGAAGCTGACGCGCAGCCCCGAATCCTTAAGGCACTCGAGTAGGGAGCGCAGGTGGGCCAGCTCCGTGACGAGCATCAGGGAATCGGTGGCCAGCACCACGCCGTACAGACGCACAATGTTCTCGTGCTCGATTGAGTGCATGATGGCCGCCTCCTTGAGGAACTCCATCGGATTCGATTGCATGCGCTCGCGGCACAAGCACTTGATGGCCACTTGAATCTGTATGCATGTGAAGGGGGGGTGGAACAAGAGAACAATGCCCATTATAATTACTCCACTCAACTTGAGTCAAGTTAAAGGGAAGGGGGCAACTCACCCGCTCGCTGCCGTTTGTCCAGACGCCCTGCTGCACAATGCCGAACTCGCCGATGCCCAGCTGCTTGTTCACGCTAATCGCATCCGCCGGTATGATGTGCTTGTTGTTGGGCACCTTGCTGCCCGGCGAGCTGGCTCCGCCGTTGCGCGTCGCCGTCGTGGCGGCCGCCGCCGCGCTGCACTCGCTGGGCGACTGGCCGCCGCTGGGGCCGCCCTCCTCGCGCTTCACAATTGTGGCGGGCGCTTGCAGCAGCCGCTTGATTTTGCTGAGGTAACTGTGGGGGAAGTGCTTCTCGTAGAACTTACGCAGTCTTCGGATTTCCGGTCGCGACAGACCAATGAAACGCAAATCCTCATCCGCTGCATATTTAAATTGGGCTGCATTCGTTATTTTTAATTCGTTTCTGCGCCGCAATCGAGTGGGAGAAAGAGCGTTTCAAATGAGTTCAGTCAGCATATAAATTCAAGGGAGAAAGCTGCAGTCGAGTGTGCTCGACTTTCGGGTACTCGCCAGCTATTTTTAGACTATGAATCAAAGCAACTGAGTCATTACAGCTGCTTCGATAGCAATTATAAACCCAATCATTTCAAATTACAATTAAGTGCAACGATAAGGTAAGCTGCTGCGTCATAAATCCGTCGGCCCAATTCGCGAGAATTTCATATCACTAGCTTGCATATCTACCATAGTTGTATTTACAACACAAACAAGAAGTCGATCAAAGCTCTATCTTTGTTGACGACGCACAAGAAATACTTCTAACTACTATTTGCTAGTCGCTCCTTATTCCTTAAGGGCTATTCTGCTAAGAGGCGTGAGCAGCATTCTATTTGGAATTTGGTCAAATTGGGTCACAGCACTTACTTGATGGCATTGTAGTATTGCTGCAGTTCGGACTCGGTGAGGAATTCGTATAAATCAATCTGTGGACACTCTGGAAGATACAGAAAGAGGAATATAAAAATAAAGACGAGTATATAAATGCATATTTAACTTAAGTATGCAAGCGGCGTCTTTTAGAGAGACACCAACAACAGCTGCACTCCATAATGTTCCCCATGTGTGCGTGTGTGTGTGCTTGTGGTGTTTATGTGTGTGGGTGGTATAGATTCCTACACCCGCAACCAAAAATAATAATAATAAAAATAAAAAAAGAACGCCAACACATTTGGATTGACTTGATTTCCATTCATTGCCAGCGGCGCCCTGCCCTCATTGTGTGGCAGGCAGCCTTTAAAATATTTTCATTTCTTTTATTTCAACATCTTTATCTCCCGTTCCCACCGCAAACACACACACACGGAGACACACGCACACAGATACGCACTAACACAATATTGAATATTATTCTCATTGCCTTTGCTGCTGCTGCTGCTGGTGCTTCTTCTTGTTCAACCCGTACCCGTAGCATTTGTCATTGTCGTGTTTTTGTTTGCCTTTGTAAAGGAAACAACGCAACACATGTACACACACACACACACACACGTGCACACATAGTGGCTGACATGGCGTACACACAAGTATGCACATATGGGTGAGTGTGTGTATTTTGTATGTACACAGATTGCCTGATAATGTCCGTTAAACCCCTGGATTGGCAATTTGAGTCATCAGCAGCGCGGCATTCGACATTCATTGAGATAATAAATTCCATGGAAACAGACCACATCCGCTTGCTTGCTTGTTTTGATTGTTTGTTTGTTATTGCAGTTGCACTAACTGCTGCTGCTAACTACACACACACACACACACACACACACTAACACACCCTTACGTATGTGTACGTGCATCTTTTTCCACTTGAGGTCAAATAACCGACTGCATGTATTTTGTAATTAAGTCGGCAAAGCTATCCCGCAGGATTTCCAGTTGTCCTTGAATTTGCAAAATAAAATCGATCGGCCAATACACACACACACTAACACACCGCCGCCCTCACATACACACAAGTAACACAGAAGCTACTACTACGTAGCAGATACAATTTTCGCTGCACTTAAAACACTTGTATTTCCGTTTCATATTTGAACTTTCCATTTTTTCACTTTTTAGTACGGATTCATGGACAGTTTTAGCACACTTTTTCTCACATATTTGCAGTTTTTATTTCAATCTTACCCATTTTATTTTTGCGTATGCATTGTTTGGGAGTACTGCATCTTCACCAGTGTGAACACTTGCGACTGTAGTGAAAAACCTCATACTACTTCGCCGAGAAATACCAACTCACGCACTACCACCATGGTCACACTGTTTACGCTAACAGTCATGTTTCGAGTTTAACAGAGCGTTAAACTGAACAGCTGAGACTAAAACAACACCTGCTTATCAGTTTTACATATTTGTTTATTAAATGAAAACATCTGAGCGGTCTTCAATTGGAAGCATATTATTGAATCCATATACATAATTTATAATAAAGTACTTCAGCTTGTAGCAAAAGCGGTGATAAGCAGAGATAAATGTGAAAATTGATCGAAATCCTGTAATCCTGTATTGGTACCTAGAAGAGACGGAAGGTATGCGGAAAAGCGGAAACGGTCATACGATCAATCACTGCCTTGGTATGCTCATAGCCCAAGGCATTGTTGATGGCAGCCAGCTCCTCAAAGTTCTCCCGTGTGCGCTTATCCTCAATCAACTTTGAAACGTATTTGTACATGCGTCCATAGTGACTATGTGCGTATGCATGCCACACTGAGAACTGGATCGCCTTGCTGTCGTTGGCATCCACAAATTTAATGATCTCCGTGTACACATCGTTAAGCTTGCTCACGTTATCCTTCACATTATCATCCAGCACTGCCAGCTTAGCGAGTGCAATGCCCTTCTTGCTGAGAGCTTCGATTAAATTGTTCCTCTGCTTGTCCATGTTACTAAAATTGCACTTATTAGAAATGAAATTGGGAAACCACATAGCTGCGGCACTCACGTTTTGATCTTAGACGCATCTGGGCGCGCGTCATTCTTCAGTCCATAGAAGGACAACAGCGCATCGATGTCAGTTTGGTCAATCACTAGATCTGCCAGCTTCACAACACGTTCCAAAGCGGCACGCTGCTTCTGCAGATCACCGCTAGAAGCGTCGTCGCCTTCTGAGCATTTCTTTGTAATGGCAGCGACAAAACTTAATGGCAGTTGCGACTTTAACTCGGTCGACTCAATGTTCTGAATGAGCTGCAAATGTGCCGGCAAATGCTTGGGGTGTGCTGCAATGACATCCTGATAGATCTTCTCCGCCTTCTCCATTTCTGAAATAGGCAATGAAAATAAGTAAGCGGGGTATTGGCATTGCTTCTTCAGTGGACTTACCGCACTTGGCAATATGCGTGCACTGGAAGTCGCGCAAACTCTCGGCGTAATCGTCGGCGCTAGTCTTGCCCTTTTGAGGTGAGCTGGGAGATGGACCGGCGTTGGCGGGCGCATCGTTCTGCACACTGACTCCATCGCCGCCCGCTGAGTTTGCAACGCTGGTCGTTGCTTGAGAGGTGGCCAGTGGCTTCGGCTTGGCACCGTTGGCGTTAACAGCGGCAGCTGGTGCTGGAGTGACGCTATTGGAGGCGGCACCATTCGAGCCGCCATTCGATGTGGATTTCTTTTCGGCCGGATTGAGCACGTAGTTGAAGGGATGCACAGCAATGCGACGACCAGCCTCGTCCTTGGGGAAGACCAGGTTGCCGCTCAACCAGGCGCAGTGCGCCGGCAGATTAGCCTTGCCGAGCCGTTCCTGAGCAATGGGCGCAATGTAAAGCATTTTGCTGGCTTCACGTATTTTGGCCGACGTAAATTTGCGGCCACTAATAATACATTGATTGTAGCTATCGTAAAAGTCCAACGACAGCATATTGGACAACTTATATGAGGCAATGAGATTAGCTTCGGAAATCTTTTCGAGCAGCTCGCGCTTTTCGTGACGTATCTGCAGGCGAACCGTGTATTCGCCTTTCTCCAGCTTGGTGAAGAAGGTGTGCGAGTGGGCATCGCCAGTGGCCACCAGAGACTTGTTCACATCGAACAGCATCCACATTTGAGACTCAAACTCCGATTCATACAGCAAGTCGTTAAAGATCGGCGCATATAGCGCCACCTCCGCTGCCTTGCTCACGTTCAGATTGTAGACCAGCAAATTCTGATAGATCTGTCTGCCATCTGGGATGACATCGCGCGTGGCGCTCAATGGCGATATCTTTGCCTCGCTGGGTCGCAAAACAATTGCAGCCGTTTTGAGCTGCAGCAATGGCTGAATTTCCTCAGCAACCAAGGCGCCGATCTCCAGCTGGTGTATGCCACGCCCAGCATGCATGACGTCTAATTAAAATAGAAACTAATCATTAATCGACAATCACTAAAATGAGATCTTTGCTATATTTACAGGCATTTGGATTGTTTGCGGACACGCCACGGAACTCGAGGCTGTACTTCAAGTGGCTCTGGCCGTGATTACACCAGTACTTGGCAATACAAAGCTCGAGAATCTTGTTAGCCTGCAATAAGAAGCGGGTTAAAGCTGCGAGCTATGGATAAATATTTGTGATGCCTTACCGTAACAGGGAATGTGGTCGTCGTCTCGAATTCCGAGTTGACGCCAATGATCTTCATGGTCTCCAGTTTACGGCAAGATTTGTGCGGCAGCAGTTGGTTTGTGTGCAAGAAGAATTTGCCAATGTCGTTGCCACGATTGGGATCCGTAATGCGCATGCGCAACACTAAAATATAAACATTACTTAAAGTATTTCATTGAACTTAATACAAGTCAAACATACCTGCCCAAGTGGCCTTGTCTGGCACTAAAATAAAGTCCCTTTGAATGGTGTTTGGTTGGAACTCGACGCTCTTATCCCCTCTATTGCTAGCTGGCTCAAAGACAGGCGTATTCTCAACATTATCCAGCACATGCGGCTGCACCACAGTGACGGGTATTTCAAACAACGGACCCTTTTGAACGCAGTCCGTATCGTAGGCTTTCACACTATAAAATAGTTGAGTGTTAGATAGATTCGGCTTAAGAGTGCTAGACAGCGGCTATAGCAACTTACACTGCACTGTGGACACCCGGCTGCAGGCTGGTTGGATCGATTCTCACCACAATTGAGCGAGTGCCGTAGCTGAGGTCCAGAAAAGAGCCACATTGCACCCACGGCTGCGAGGGCACCAGGCTGAGACGCACATTAAAGTTGAACTTGTCCTTGGGATCTGTACAAAATAAAGACGCGTTAAAAGTACTTGATTTAAAAGGGATTCTCAGTGCTCTTCCTTACCCGCTTCCTTATCGTTGAAGAACACAGGCTCAATGTTGACGTTGAAATCAGTAAACCTGCGCTGCACGCCGTCACGCATGTGAATGCCCTTCTCGTTGTTGGCACCCACGCGCACCGAAAAGCTGCAAACACGATGTACATATAGTATTTGAGATATATACACTTGAACGACTCGCTTACCGCAGCATGTTGTCCTTGGACTGACGGTGCTCTAACAAATGCTCGAAGGCCTTCTCCACGTTCAGCAGTCCATGACCCTGGGCATAGGGATCGACGTAGCCCAGCTTGGTGGCCGTAACGCTGATGGCGCGTTTAATACTATAGGGCGAATACTCAATTTTCTGTTGCTTTAGTCCAGAGATGAGCAAAGCCACAGCTCCTGCCACATGTGGCGCAGCCATGCTGGTACCATTCATCAGCTGCGACTTGCTCATCGTGAACTGCGGCACTGAAGTGATGGCACCTCCGGGTGCACATACAGTGACGCCTTGACCACCATCGATGCAGGGATCGCGCGATGTCCATGTGTAAACGTTGCCAGGCAGCTTTTCACGCATTGCGTACTCGGCCTCCATCATCTGCGGCGACACATACGCTCCCACGCCTATCAGAGTCGGCTGACTGATGTCCGGGGGCGTGCCCACAGTGCTAAGGGCGGGACCATGGTTGCCAGCCGAGGCAACCCAGACGACGCCATACTTGTTTACCATTTCGTTCATCAATTCGCCGATTCGGCTGTAATTGGAAGCAAGAGTTAAATCAATCGATTGCAGTGGTATTCGTGCGTGGTATCAATTTCAGACGCCAGTCAATGATTGTATACAAAAAAAGCAAAGAGAATCTACCATACGATAAAGTTTCGTTCAATTTACCTCGGTACACTAATCTTCATAATTTTACGCTTTTTACCCACAGACGAAGAGATGGCATCGATCTGCCTAAAATCACAAGTAGCACATGCCCGACTCTGAGAAGCTCTTAAGTGCTAGCTTTTTGCTTACCCAGAATTCGACCAATTAGAATGCTCGCCGTAGCTCATATTGATCACATCAACGCATCGGCCCTCGCGACAGAGCTCCATCACCTTCATAATGCCGCGTACCAGCGCGGAACCCGTCTCCATGGAGCCCAGTCGACCGTCGCCAATGGTTATGGACACAATCTTTGCATTCGGCGCGACGCCATCAATGTCCCGCGAGCTGTGATTGCCACTGGCAATCGACGCAACGTGCGTGCCATGAGGAGCTGTCGAAGTATAGGAGTAAATACTACGATGCTACTGTGATTGCTGGGATAGTCCACTTACAGCACATGCCTACAACTTCCAGCACGTTGCCCTCGTCATGCACATTGACCGAAATGGAGAGGAAATCGTTGACATTCTTCGTCTCGTGCGTGTTGGTGTATTCGCCAATGCGCAATGCCTCCTCCAGTTCACCCTGCTCTGTAGTATCAATGATGGTCAGCCATCCACTTTCCGTGGGGAAGAGCACGCAGTCGTAGGAGGTCTTGATATCGTTGTACAGCTTCTCGTAGCTGTTGAGCATATCCAGCTCAAAGTCCAAGTTTTCCTTCACAATCTTCTTTTCCCACGGCAGCTTGGAAGACTCGCCTGCAACCAAGAAGCACAGATCGTCAAACGAACTATTAACAGGCATTGTTGCTTGTGACATACCTGGATTCTGCGCCTCAAACTCGACAATCTTGCGACTGGCATTCGCAGTGGCCGTTTTATGCGGCTTGTCCCAGCTCTTCAGCTTGGCCTGGGCAACAATATTGTCGCGTATCTTTGACGGCACCAAGTCGTGGAAAGATTTGATACCCACACGCACAGCATTATCTTTATCTGTATTTAGTCCAATAAGCTCTGGGCTGAGCTTCAGTGTGCGGCCGGACAAGCCTTTGAAGTTGCCTTTTTCATCCGGCGTTACCTTCTTGCTCATGTCCACGTCGCCACATCCCGAGCAGTCGAAACGTTCAATAACCTTTACAGTTTTGCCATCGCAAAGCGTCTAACGAAACAATAACAAAATTGATTAACAGTTTCAACAGTTTCTCACCACATACTTAGTTTACAATGGGGAACTCACCTCAAGACCTGTGGCCCGCGGATCGACACCGGAATCAAAAATGGCGATGGTCACATCCCGACCGTCAAATTCCGGGTATTTTTGCAAGAAATTCAGTACACCTGTCTCAGCTTTCGGCACCTTTGGGATAAATAACACTCTTTTATTAGACACTTGTGCAGCTTGACATGTAGAGTAGTATAAATATATAAACATATATATACATATACGTACCAGGGCCGCCGTGGGAAACGATGACTCGACAATGCCGCTCAAATCGCTTGCCATAATTTCGCCAATTGTATTGCCGCTTTTGTTGACTGCGCTTTTACGTTTTGTGGAACTCTGCGTTGGTGGGTCTTCAATGCGCACTCCTCTAATTATTTCGTTCGATTCACGTGATCGGTATGAAGATTGGGTCCTCCGCTCAGCTCTTGATGCACCTTTAATAGAATGATGAGTTTGCGGTAATTCTCTGCGTTGCACACGTATATATATTGAGATGTCCAGGCGTTGCCAGGCTTTATTTTTTCCAGCTGCTTATTTTAGACACTGTGGCAAGGCCTACCAAAACTTGATATTGTAATCACTTTATTTCAAATTGGATATAAACCATTGTTCTCATAATGACAATTATTAATGTACTAGACATAAGATAAAGCATAACTTTTATATAGCTGAAATAGAAAATATCGTCTGTTTCTCCATTGTATCGATATATCGATAGTTGACACCTAGCCAGAACAGCTGTCTGTCCTTCTGTCATCTGGCCGTGTTTTTTGTGTAGCCAAATAATACGAATTTGTGAATTTGCATCACACAAACAAAATGTGGTACGAAATAATACCTTCTGCAGCAATCATCACCGTTGCACTCTGCGTGCCGATATACGCAATGTACGGCCTACAGAAGCTGACAATGGGAAACGTAAGTAATTGGTTCACGAAAATGCAATTCTTATATAATCTGCGTCGATTGACCGCGAACCGAAATTTATTAAACATGATTCCAAAGCGGGGACGCAATACGATCAGCTAAAAACTACAACTTTTGCACTTTAAACGTCACCGCACACTTTCCACTACTAATTTCTATTTGACTTCTCCACACCACAAACAGGCCTATCGTCGGAATATGGATGATCGTTTTTCCCGTGTTATGTACCAACGCGATTTCCGACTGACCAACAATCCATACATCATAAACGTAAGTGAACATTCGAAAGTTTCAAATTTTTATCATTTAACGTTTTGTTTCTATTTCGCGAACAAAGTTAATGCATTAATTCTTATTGTCAACTATTAACCATTGATTCATTCATAGTTATCGAATTTGTTTACATTTTAATCAAAACAAAATGCGTTTATTTTTATTTAACATAAATATTCATAGTCATGGAAATCCCATTTAAGTTGTGCATGTTCATACATTTTGTGTACCAAAATCAGAAATTGAGAATTCGTCTCCTATTTTTGTTTTACAGGGTCTGAATGCTATTCCAGATGAGGGCAAAAAATAAATCGTACATAGTTGCAATTGATTAAGCTTAAGTGCAAAAAGTTAATAAATTTACAATCGAAATCGAAACTAGTTTCTCGTACTTGGTTTTTGTTAGGATCAGTTTACAGATGTTTCCCAAAGTTTTCAAAGGTCTGTTGTGCAATTTTCTACAACATAAATAATTTCAGGGTCTTGAGGCACTTCCAGATGAAGATGAAAACGAGAAAAAGGATGAAAATGTGAAAAAGGAAGAACATGAGCCAAAAGATGAAAAAGCAAACAAAACCAAATAAGAATTAAATGTAATGTTAAATTGAAATGTGGTCTTCTAAACAACTAGAATAAACTGGACGCTTTACTACGTTTGCCGCGCAACAAACAAACAACCCTGTTCTTGTGTTTGTGTGTGAAAAAACCACCCCTATGGGGACGCTTCCCCCAATTGGGTTGTCAACTTTGTGGTATTCTGAAAAAGGCGTCGACAGAGGCGAGTGCAGAGCGTAGAACGCAGAGCGCAGAGCGCTGTGTAGAGAATTCAATGTGTTTAAGTTCAAGTTGAGCCCGTTTCGCGAAAATAGCATTTCAATAAAACTCTTTGTGTTTTGGTGTTGCCAGTGAAAGACTCGTGAAATGTATTTAAAAGGCGCCTAAAACAGCAGATTGCAAAATCGCCATTGAAAAGCAAATACTTCTAGTGCTGCTGCTGCTGCTGCTGCGAGTTGGGCCATAACTATATACAGACACAACACACAGGAAGCAGCTATGGCAGCCGGATGGCGGTGGGGGTCCGCCAAGGGTTGGGGTTGGGGTTGGGGATGCGAGTGGGGCCAAAGTTTTGTGTGTATAGTTGTTGTTGCCCTTGGGCTTTGCGTGTTTTTGTTTACATGCGAGGCGAACGCGAATTCGGCGAATGCCATCGACGTCGAGGAGCCGGCACGACGCCACCACCAGCGACATCACACCACGGACTACGAGCGGGAAAAGGAGAAGGAGAAGGAAAAGGAAAGGGAGCGCGAGCGCGAGGAAAAGGGCTACTGTGCGCCGTATAATGGCAAAATATGCAAGCAGTTCATCAGCGGACCCGTGTGGTACAGCCTGGAGGATCCGAGCGGCGGCTGGCGCAACGAACAGGTCACAACAGCGCTCTGGGACGAGCTAATTACGGACTTGACGGGTCTGTGCCGCGAGGCAGCCGAGGTGGGTGACCCTTAACTTACCTATATAATCACTAGCCTAGCTCACGCTCATGCCGTTGTCCACAGAAAATGCTTTGTGCTTATGCATTTCCGCGTTGTCACGTCGAGAACGGACGCTCCATCAAGGCGCCGCTCTGCTTCGAGGACTGTCAGGCGACGCATCTGCAGTTCTGCTACAACGACTGGGTGCTGATCGAGGAGAAGCGGGAGCGCAACATGTTCCTCAAGAATCGTGCGCACTTCCGGCTGCCCAATTGCACCGTCTTGCCCCACTACGATGCGAACGTGCGACGTCCCAGCTGCTCGTACATTGGCCTCACCGAGATCAAGGAGTCGGAGGTCAGCTGTGAGTAACTGCATTCAGTGTTACCCCAGTGGAACGCTTGCTAATCTCTGCTTCCACAGACGACTGTCGCAATGGCAACGGACGCTTCTATTTGGGTTCGATGAACGTGACCAAAACGGGCATTCCCTGCCAGCGCTGGGACACACAGCATCCCCACATGCACATACAACCGCCGCTGGTCTTTCCCCAGCTCATCGAGGGCGAGAACTACTGCCGCAATGCGGGCGGCGAGGAGCCACAGCCCTGGTGCTACACCTTGGACGAATCTGTGCGCTGGCAGCACTGCGACATTCCCATCTGCCGTGAGTTTACTGGCAGCCACTGACTGCAGTAGCTAATCTCTGGTTTTTCCTTGCAGCTGACTACGTGGATCCGAATGCCAAGGATCTGAACACTCCCATCAAAATGGAGGAGTTCTTCACGCCCTCAATGATCTTTCTGCTGGCTGGCATCGGTTTCATCGGCATTGTGGCGCTGCATCTGATCATACTGCTGGCCTACAAGCTGTCCAAGCACAAGGACTACTCGCAGCCAGCTCAGGCGCAGGCGCACAGCGAATGCAACGCGTCGGTGCGTGGCGATTGCAATCTGTCCGCCAGCCGCGAGACGCTCGGCTCGACTGGATTTGCGCCCACGAATGCGGCCAAGTGTGGCACGATACGCAGCACAGCGACCATACACAGCAACTGCATCATGCTGACTACGACGGCTGCCGTGCAGGAGCCCAAGACCAAGCTGAATGCGCGCCTCGAGAAGCTGGAGTATCCGCGCGGCGAGATCGTCTATGTGCGTTCGCTGGGCCAGGGTGCATTTGGACGCGTCTTTCAGGCGCGCGCACCTGGTCTGGTGTCGGGCAAGGAGGACCTGCTGGTGGCCGTCAAGATGCTCAAGGACGATGCCAGTGACCAGATGCAAACGGACTTTGAACGCGAGGCCTGCCTGCTGGCCGAGTTCGATCATCCCAACATTGTGAAGCTGCTGGGCGTCTGTGCTTTGGGGCGCCCCATGTGTCTGCTATTCGAGTACATGTCGCCGGGCGATCTCAGCGAGTTCCTGCGCGCCTGCTCGCCCTATGCCACGCACCAGGCACAGCCGCGCAACCGACAGCAACTCGATGAGCTGCAGCTGCTGCACATGGCATCGAATGTCGCATCGGGCATGTTGTATCTGGCGGAGCGCAAGTTCGTGCACCGCGATTTGGCCACACGGAATTGCCTGATCAACGAGCAGATGCAGGTGAAGATCGCCGACTTCGGACTCTCGCACAAGATCTATCTGCAGGACTACTACAAGGGCGACGAGAACGACGTGATCCCCATACGCTGGATGCCCATTGAGAGCATTCTGTACAACAAATTCTCGCTGGAGTCGGATGTGTGGGCGTTCGGTATCTGCCTCTGGGAGATCTTCTCGTTCGCCCTGCAACCCTACTACGGCCTCACCCACGAGGAGGTGATTAAGTACATCAAGGAGGGCAATGTGCTCGGCTGTCCGGACAATACGCCGCTCTCAGTCTATGCGCTGATGCGTCGCTGCTGGAACCGCAAGCCGAGCGAACGTCCTGGCTTCGCGGAGATCAATCACTGCATCCAGCACAGCATCGCCGAATGCGAGTGCAAGGCGATGCTCTAAGCGATTGAAGCGAACAAAACGAAAATCAAATCGAAATTATTCCGTCACGTTGCAGCAATTTTATGAATGAAATGAATCCGTATCCGCAAACACTTAATGCTCTCCAGTTGTCTTCCGGAGCAGACGCACAAACACAAGTAGCCCTGGACTTGCTATCAAATGCATTTACTACACATATAGTATAGTATATATAGTATAAAGAAGTCTGTCTACACAACAACAGTTCCAACACTTCACGCCATCTCATAATCTGTTTCCGTTTCCATTCTGTTTGTTTTCCTTTCGCATTTCGTTCATGGACATTGAGCAGATTAATGTTTTGTTTATCATTTGGCTTCTCGAAGCCAAAGTAATTAATATACTCGATATTAGGTATTATTATACGATATATTACTTTCCACAACGAACGCAACAAGTCAGCCATTTTATTGGTATTCGTACTCTCATATCTAGTCCGTAGCGAACATAAGTTTAAACAATTGCAAAAGTCTCAAACTCAATAATATGCATATAAATATGTACATCTATATTAAAATCGTATACATATGTAATTTGGATTAGACTCCAATCGGGTTTTACTAGACGTTAAGCTGAACGGTGAGTCGAGACTCTCGTTGATATCACTAAAGAGCTGCTGTCCCCACAACAACGCAGACTCTTGCACACGAATCGCTAAACACCGATGACCATCAAACAATAAGGAATATGATATACATATATGAAATATTTAGAGAACTGTCTACAGCCTCAATTTCTTAGGACATTTACATAATAATAACAATCTTGTATCAAAAATGTTGATGTAATTTGTATAATATACTTTACGTAATCGAAACTACTCCACCACATCTTGTATCCTTCATCCCCTCAGCAGTAGTAGCTGTCGTAGTAATCGTAGTCATAGGGATAGCCGCGTCTGCATGGATACGGGACTGGCACCGGCAGCGGCAGCACCCCGAGTCCAATGCCACCGTATCTGTAAGGGAGGTAGCCACCATAGCCATAGCCACCGCCATAAGGACGACCGTAGCCGCCTCTGGGAGGTCCGCCAAAGCCGCCTCTAGGTGGTCCGCCAAAGCCACCAGGTCTGCCGCCTCCGAAGCCGCCAGGGCGTCCGCCTCCACGTCCTCCGCCGAAGCCACCGCCACGACCACCTCCGTGACCTCCTCCGTGACCACCTCCGTGACCGCCGCCACCTCCATGACCACCTCCGCCGCCACCGCCACGCGCTGTTGTGAGCTCTAGGCAGCTGAGCAACAGGGCGAGCAGTAGAAATATCCACAACTTCGGCATCTTTAGCAGCGTTCCTTTGCGATCTGATTTCTTATTGCGACTAAAGCGAATCCAAAGAGCAAATGGCAGTTACTACGTTCTTCTGGACCAGTCGAATTAATTAGAGTATCCATCATAATTGGCGTTGACTCTCTGAAATTTTGTAAATTCCCCCACATCGTGCACAAATATCATTTTTCGCATATATGTATTTGTTTTGCTATATCACAGGAACCTAAAACCTAAACAATAAGATGCAATATTATATATATATATATAGTACTTAAAGAATGCGATATAAATAACGGAGGCATCAATTATTCACGGCTCTTGGCGGGCAGTTGGTATTTTTGCTGAGCACCAGTCTTTCCGGGTCTAAGGAGAGTCGCTTGAGCACATCGTAGATCTTCTCACGAATCGCCAGCACAAAGTCTGTTTCGCGCCCCAAGATCCAAATCTGATCGGCATAGCCAAGCGAACCAATGCTGCCGCAGGACCACAAGATGGCAAAGTTATCATAGTCAGTGTAGAGCACCTGGTATTTGCCAGAGCCGGGCAGCAGGCGCGCAATCACCTCTGGAAAACGGGTGTTGAACTGCGGAGCAGATCAAGTAAATTGATTAATTAAACATTAGGTGACCGATAGGTGATTGTGGTCATACCTTGAAGTCCATAATGGAGGATCTGCTGTTCTCCGGCGTGGCATAGCCCAGATTAACATTGGGATTGCCAGTGCTGAAACAGGGGAATAATGAAAATATCTCCGAAATACGCATTTAAATGTAATCGCGTCACCTACATGCGATTAACGGTCTTTATGGCAACCTCCAGCTTGAAGTTGTTAAACTTGGACAGATCCGCTTTGTTGTAGGGCTGAAACTCGAAAGTGGTGCAGCCCGAGGCGATTTCTGGCAAGTAGAATGAACGCTCCACCTCGTACCAATGACCAAGTACCTGAAATGATTGATAATTGAAGATCGATGCAATCATTAGATGCGGCACTTCGAGTTTCGGCACCAAGATGCCAGATATTGTAGCCGCTTGCGTTTCTCCCGGCGGCGATGAGTAAGCTTTTAACTGGGTTACTATTATACAAAGACGCATAAAGAGAAGAAAGGAAAGTGATCCACGATTCGTCGACGTCTGAATACTCTTGTCCTTAGATTTGTTTGCAACTAATAGTTTACTCGGGGAATCACACAAGACAACTTCAAATGCTTTATTAAACGACCACAGAATACATGGCAACGAATTATTTATCTAAATACTCGAATGTTCTTCCAACGCTACCCCTAAAAAATATTGCACTTAAAATAGCAACTCCGCTGTTTTTAAGACCTTACACACTACCTACAAAAATTCGACTACCTTCTTTTAGGGTATACAAAAAAAAAATCGGTAAAACATAAACCTTTTAAGCATTTATTTATTTTTTTTGGTAAACTGGTTTCTCCGCCGCAGCAGAGCCATCATCAACGTCATCAGCGCATTGCCCAGTGGCGGATACTATAAGCAGCCACTGTCAGCGGAACGTCATAAAGCACTCAGTGCTTGACAATTATTCTTGGGGTCGGGTCTTTGCCCTCCACGCGAATGATGTCAAAGAGTTTTTACGCTCACGATAACTGCTCAACAGCTCTGTCCAATTGGACAAAAGACTTGTACAATTAGCAACTAGAGACTGCGGGCAAAACAGTGATGTCAATGCACTTGCAACGTGACTCAAACCGTCAGGCAAGCACACAACTGTGATAATATGCAAAACTGCTGTTGACTAGAACGCATTCATCGCACTCTACCCTGCGTGCTGTTCTCAAATTGTCACGCTCTCGTCTCTAGCAGCCTCTCACTCGCTCTCGCTCTCACCCGCTAACGAATTTCGTTTTCATTTTGCGCATAGCGATGCCGAAGCTCGAAATGATTTTTCCAAGGCGATAAGCTGGCTGTGTTTATTACATATGATTAATGCAATTGAGTGGATAAATTGACTAAATCAATTTTCTAATTTGAGAGCGACCAACTACATACTTTGGCGAGCTCTTTGGCCCGCTTGTCCTTGGCGTGCCAATGACGTTGGACATGGTGCGGCTTGGCCGGCTTGATGGCTTCTTGAATGTGAACAGAAGTGGATTGTTTGCCATTGGACGACAGCTGCAGATAGAGTTGCTTTATGCATGTGTGTGTGCGTGATTGTTTGAGTGTATTTGTTTGTTTGTATAGTTGTTGTGTCTCCTTCGCTGTAAACTGGTTTGCACTTTTACATTGTCCGAAGACATCGAATTAGTTCAAGTTCATCTTTATGCACAATCTATAAAAATATGTTTAGCCGACGCCTTGTACTAATTCATGGAAGTTTGACAGAGACTCTTTGTTATGTTAGTTTTTATACCACCAAGGCACAAGGCTATAATCGTAAATATTTGTCATCATTAAAATTAGTGCATGTTGTAACAGGTGGAGAAAGACTTAGATGCCGCCCTTATACAGATGCAAGTGTTCTTGCCTAAGTGTTCCTAGGAACAGCTACGATTTTGCTGAAGACGCTTTTAAAGTGTCCTACGCTCTGATATTTAAAATCAAATTTATCTTTGATGTATGGAATCCGGGTACGCCGCAGTCGACTCAAACTTTCCTACTCGTATTTGTTGCTATAGTTTTACGATTCACTTTTTGGTGGCAAAATGCATGAATAAACCTTTTATTGTTTTACCTTGAAGTGCCATTAATTTGTAGTTTATTCACAGTTTACAGGGTTAGGACTGTCATCGATCCCAATGGAACTTACCCGACTCATGTTGAACTTTGGCATCGATGGATACTTCGGGCAACGTCCAAACCCATATGCGTCCGTTTGGCCCACAAATGTCAATAACAGCAGCGACGACAGCAGCAGAGAAATTCGCCAGATTACGCAAAATTGTTGTTCCGTCATATTATTGTTATTGTTCGTTTGGTTGAGATGAGGTCGACAACACTGGAGAGGATTGGCACAGTTTTACGCTAGGTGTTTCACGAATGCTCGTACGTTCTGTGTAGAATTTGAAATTGAGCTCGCGCAGCACTTTATTATGCGGAATGTAACTTCCGTTTTGGATGTCAGTTGGCCAATGAACGGAGGCGTTGTTGCTGTACTTCCATTTCCTCAAAGGGAGTTGTATTTGTGTGTGTGAGTCTATGTTGTTGTTATTGTTTTGGTTTGCTTTGCATTGCTTTGTTTTGATTCGAGTTACTTGTAATGTTTGTTGTCACTCCGATTCACCTATTAATATTCCGCATAAGAAATGTGCGATAATAAAAACGTGCTGCGCTGTTGCTAAATTTGGAATTAAGCCTTTGCTTTCGGCTTGGCCGATTGCCTGCTCAGTTAGTATAGCATAAATGCAGCAAGAGTGAAAATGAAACGAGCACGGGGCACTTGTCTCTTTTGTGTTTAAATATATCGTTAACTAGGTTGGCTCGTGCCTGACTAGGCGTTACGTAAAGGAAAAGCCAAAACCAGACCACACTACGAAAACACTACGAGCAAGCCATGCGAAGCGGCACGAACCGGCTGCCGCAAACGATTCGATCCCAGCCAGTCATTTCCCCCTATTCTTCCCCCTGCCAGTCCAAAGTGGAATGCAACAGTCGGGGACTGGTTAGTGAGTGAATGGGTGAGTGCATACAACAGGAAAATGTTGCACATTCATTCATAAACAAAAGTAAAAGGTCTAATAAAGGAAGTCGGAGCTTGCCAATTTCTGTAACAGTTGCTCATGAAATGTGTCACTCAAACCTCCAGAGTTGGCTCAAGTTCAAGTGAACTTACTCTAACTGCAACGGCAATTGAAACAACTTGAAACAACAGCTATGTAAACAAATAGGAAAAACAATAATTTCCTCTAAATGGAAAGGAAGTCGCGAGATGTATTATTTTTCAACACTCCGCTTGACGCATGTTTTGTAATCGGACTCAAGTTGTTATTTTTTATTTGTCGCGACTAGCAAAAATAAGTATATAAACATCGACAATTGGCCAATCGGCTGAAGCGTCTAAAATTGCCATTCCATAATCACCGCGAAAAAAGTGTTAATTTTTGCAGACTGACGAATAGCAGGAAAAACAAACAAAAGCTACACAAGCACAGGCACAAGAGATTCATTCAATTACAAATAATAGTTGGGTGGAATTGTCAAAGGCCAAATCAATTGTAAATGCTGCGGTTTTATACACATGTTGAACATGGCTTTACTTGTTATCTTTCTGTTTATTGTGCGCGCATCTTGTTATCGTTCACAAAAATGTCTTTTTTAAATTGTTAACACGCCTACACGACTTTTCTACGACTGCATCCACTCCGCACGACCGTTGGAAATATACTGATGTTTTTATCGCATCGGCATTTGAGAAATTTGAATTGGAATCAGTGTGTACCCACCTCATGTAGATGCCAACTATTATGCCACGGGAATGCACTGACTGTAATATCGATAGCTATGTTATCGACCGACCGCCATAAATTTTCGGCTGCCAAACAAATAGCAGGCAATTTTTTTGTTGGTTTTAAATATATTTGTTTTTACCATTAACAAATGACGACTACGTAGATTTTGCAATCGCATTATCAATTCAATAGGCCATGGCTGCCTGTGTGCTGTGCTTTGAACGCTGCAAGATCGGCCAGTCCTATAAGATATTTTCCGAAGAGGGTTTGCGGCTGAATATTTACAAAACTATAAACAAACATTTCTGGCTCGAAGTAAGCGATCAATTTATGTCAACTGTTTGACTTTTATTAATCAGCATATACATTGTATTCTGTAATAAAGTTAAACATTGCGACTGGCATTAGCGAGGAGATCTGTAAACAGTGCTGGGAATGCGTAAACAGCTTTAACGCGTTCTACCAACGCGTCTATCTAGTGCATCAAGAACGACGCGAGCTCAAAGATGTGCCCATTGAGTTCTGCGTCGCAACGGAGGCGGCGGCGAATCCACTGGCACTTGGCACTGAATTGGATGCACTCGACGAGGAGTTCTTTGCCACTGGCAGCATAAAAGTCGAAGTAAACGAACTGGAACCATTGCCCAAACTGGAAGTTCTCGAACAGCCAGCGACTGAGGAAACGAAAGCCATTAAACGAGCTGCTGCTGCCGACACGCCGACGACTGCAAAGCGGCGCATCAAACGCGAACAGCAAACGCTTGTCAGCGACTCCGATGGCGATATTCCACTAGCCGAGTTCCTCGACATTAAGCAAAATGGTAAAGCGGTGCATGCAGAAACGCCAGCCAAGGGCAGACAGCTGCGTCGAAGTACTCGTGGTCGTGGGCGTCCACCGAAGAACCCTAAGACGCCGCCCGAATCACCGCCAGCCAGTCTAAAGAAAGAAGTGGATTCGGATGATGAGTTGGACAACCTGGACAACGACATGGAGTTTGTGCCGGCTGAAGCGGTGCTTGGCACAGATGACAGCGAAAGTTCCAGCGAGAGCAGCGACAGCGACACCGGTGACAGCTTGCCAGACTTTGTGCCCGAGGAGCGCTTCGCAGAGATTCCCAAACGCGTAGTGGTCAAGCCCAAGAAGTATCGCAAACGTCCCAAGCCATTGGTGCCGCCGGTGCGCATGAGTCGCGAAGAGATCGAGAAACGGAAGGCGCAACAAACCGAATTCGATGAGATTATATTTGACTTTTTCAAGAAACTGCCCTGCCACATCTGCAACGTGTTGGTGCGCAATTTCGGGGATATGCGACGCCACCAGCGCATGTCTCACCACATGGAAAGTGGTTTCATCTCTTGCTGTGGTCGCAAGTTTCATATGCGCCGCGCATTGGCCGAGCACGTGCTAGTCCACAAGAATCCCGAGCATTTTATGTGCACGCAATGCAGTCGTGTGTTCCAAGACTCCAAATCCCTGGAGACGCACGAGCTAACGCACACCAATCCCAAGACAGATACGAAGGAGAAGCGAACTTATCAGTGCGACAAGTGTCCCAAGTTCTTCACCACAAAGGCGGCGGTCGAGTATCACAATGCATCGAAGCATGTACCCAAGTCGGACTTCAAGTACACCTGCCCCGAGTGCAACAAGAAGTAAGAAGCAAAATCAATACAAGTTTCAAAACTGACTGATTCACTTACAGGGTGCCCACAGAGCGTAAGCTGAAGGAACATCTGCGCTACATGCACGATCCGGAAACTGCCATCATCTGTGACAAGTGCGGCAAAACGTTACGTTCGCAAGCGAATCTTAAGAAGCACCATGAGCTCGAACATTCCGACACGCCACGTCCCAAGCCCGACCCCGTGCAATGCGAGATTTGCGGCACCTGGCTGCGTCACATGTCTGGCCTGAAGCAGCACATGAGCACGGTCCACGAGCCGCCTGGAGAGGAGCATCGCTGTCACATCTGCAACAAGAAGTCCACCAATTCGCGAGCACTCAAACGACATATTTACCATAACCACCAATGCGAGAGAAAGTTCCGCTGCACCATGTGCGAGAAAGCATTCAAGCGGCCGCAGGATTTGCGGGTAAGTAGGCTACAGTTTAAACGATTTAGCTCTACTAATGCCAGCATCTGCAGGAGCACACATCCACGCACACGGGCGAAGTGCTGTACACCTGTCCCAACTGCCCGCAGACATTCTTTTCGAACGCCAACATGTACAAGCATCGCCAGCGTCTGCATCGTGCGGAATGGGAAGCGGATCGCAAGAAACCCCTGCCACCCAACATAATGCAGCAAGCGGTGGGCGCCACGTCAGCGATGAAGAAACGACAGTCCACCAATGCCGGACCTGGCCTATTCACACAAACCGACGAGGCTGCTGCGAGTTCCAACAAACAGTAGCCTTTCATCTGTGGAGTTAGTATTAAATATTTATGATAGCATAGGATACAAAAGACGGACTCCTTATTTCTTCACACTGAGGTACATTTATAGATTAAAGATACACCTACTACATACACATTTGTATAATCTAATCTAGTGCTCGTCCTGCGGTATTTGAATGGCATCACATACGCCCTCGTCCCGGTGCACACTGGCCCAGTGCTGGGATAACTCTTGACTGATTGCGCGCCTGAAGACCATGCAAGTGATGTGTGGTAGTTTCTCGAAGCGCACACGCAACAGCCCGAGCTTGGCAAGTGCGAAGCGCCAATTCTTCATGAGGCTGGCGTTTTTACCGACATGCTGTGAGTCGGGCGTGATAATGACTAGAATTCCCTCGGGACGCAACAGCTCATAGGCCTTGCGGCAGCTAAGCAAGCGCTGCTCAGCGCTGGGCATGTACTCCAGGAGTAGACTGAATATGACGCAGTGATAGTAGTTAGCGGGTAGTTTCTTGACGCTCTGTTCACAGATCTCAGGCTCTGTGAGTTGGGCGTCCACCTCGACGGTGAGAAAGTCTGCCTGTAGCACCAAAGCTCCTTGGGCCGGGCATAGATCGATTGCTGTGACCTCCATATGCGGGGTATTGCCAAAAGGGTTGAAGCAGCTGCCTACATCCAGCACATGCAGCCTATCGGGCGGCTCATCCATGTACATGCACTCTGTTTCGGCCAGCTCATTGTAGGATGCCAACAAACGCTGTTCGCGCTGTCGCTTCTGTAAGTAGATGCCCTCTGTGTAGAAGTACTTGGTAATGTAGTCGATGGCCCACTTGATGCGACTGCGGGCCTGCAGCTCTGTCTTGTTGGTGTTTGTTTCCCATATGCCTGCGAGCTGTCGCATAGCATCTGCGTATTCGGCCAACTTGGCTGCATTGTGCGGTCCCGTGTGTTCCTGCCACGCGCGTTCAGCACCGTATAATTTTGTGAGTTGCCGCAGGCTGTCGTGGCAGCTCTTCACAATGTTGGCCAAACGCTGGTGTTCCTCAGTAGCCATTTTTTTGTGATAGGAGTCTCTGAGCGTCGAGCAACAAGCTTTTTTATTGGCACCTGTTACTTATTCTCGTAGATAAACGCAGAGGTGGAGAAACATTGATGATAAAATCGATATGTCCAAGAATTTACAATAGTTGAAAACACCGAATTTTTAAGCAATCATCACTCTTTTTTGCAGCAAAATGATATTTTTGTATGAATTCATTTATTATTGAAGAAATCGTTCTTTTAGGTGAATTCAGACTTTTTGTTTCTCAAAAAGAGCTTCCCAAAGCTTTTGTATTTGTGGAGGTGAGACCACACGCAACATTGGGAAAATATACGTTTTATCGCTGATGGAATATACCAAAACGCAGAAACCCCGAAAACTGCCACATCTCTTCTAAAGAGTGTACTATAAGAGCGCGTAATTTAATGTATTCAAATCAAGTGACAAGAACAATTTATTTTATGTAATATTTAATAGTCATTAATATCCTAAACGGTTTTAATGATCCAAATATTTATAGTAGTCTATATGTATTAAGTACGTTCGCACACATTTATGGAATAAACATCAAGGAACAGCCCAAACGGCAATTAGTGGGAGACAAAATTACTAAATGTAAAATTAATAATGAAAATAAATCGTATTCCATATTGGCGTATTTCCGATTGTTTTGACCACCACTGTTGTATTGCCTTTAGACATGTGTGACCATTTAGTTTCACTATATGGCGGAAATGTTAAATTTTTCACTGAAGCTGTTTGGTCACATTAGCGTCTTTTTAAACACAGCGCGGTAATAAATTTGATATAATTAGTCACTAAAACTTGCAGTGATAAACAAAATTATAAAACCCGAAATAGTGGAAACAATGTTTTCATCAGATATTTGTTAGTTTGTCAGGTTATTAAGAAATTATGATGTAGTTATTGTGTACTCAAATGTAAAACGGCTTTCGCATTCAAGATATAAAAGGTGTTCTTTTCTTTAATGGTGTCAGTTCTTAACGGGTTTTGTATGCGAGAACTACGTATATATTTTCCATTCTAATTTGCTTAACTCAAATTGAACTTAAACTGTGTGGTACTGAGCAACAAATGAAATGAAATATAATTAGCGTGCCATTTGAACTCACTAAAGCGCAGTCAACAACATATTGTAAAGTAATAAATCGTAAGTGAAAAAAGTTAGCCCATTTGAGCTTGCAAAATAACATTGCATATAATTGAATGCAGCGCAAACTGCAATACATCTAAACGAGCTAATCTATTGCCATACTCAATGACTACAAGCTGCTGAACGCCGCAATAAGTCAATGTGTTAGCTTAGTGCACTTGTGTTTGTATCAAGTGCAACCAGTATGTTAAAATGTAAAACAAAATCGCGGATAAATGCAACTTTTTCATTCTTAAGTAAACTCGTATTTACAATATTTTAATTGTTTATATGTTCAAGCGTAAAACAATCGGCACCCAAGATGAGTAAGCAAATTATGGGATGGGCACGAAAGTCAAGTAAAATAGAACGGAGAAGGGGGTAGATAAGCATAGAAACTATGGGCCTCACGCCTTATCAGCAGAGTACATCGGCATCGGCATCGGCGTCGACCATAAACAGTCCAGACTGTTGCGAACTGCCAATTTTGAAAGAGTTCCAGAAGTGTATCATACTAAAGGTCAAGACTGCGTAGGAACACATGCTCGAAATAAATGACGCATATATGTATATGTTATATGTGTTATGTGTATGTCTGTAGGAATTTAAACGATAGATATAGGTCGCATACTTTGTACTCTAATTGCCAACGAACTCATTAAACATTACACACCGTGCTGAGTCGCTGACTAATTGGTACTTGACGCATAATGTCATTATCACAGACAGATAGTCGGGCTTAACTAACTTGTTCTAGAAATCATTAAATGTTTAAATATGGCAATTCTTGCAATCTTTTCGCAAAAAATATAGATTTTAAAATCAGGCAATTAATTAAACAATTAATAGAGAAATAATGAAACTTAAATTTACTTTGGAGAGTGGCGTAATATATTAGTTGTCAGTTGCAACAATAGTTTTTTACGACTCAGAGCACGTACAAACCTCTATAATACAACATAGTACTCTGTATTGCGTGCCAAGTTGATAAACAGAACTAATATTATTGGGGCAATTAAGTGAATAGTCAATTGTTGAAATTGACTAGGTTATTCTTATATAGAGAAGTCGCCAGACAGGTCTGACGTTTCTAATCTAACTTGAAGCAGGTCTCTAAAGCAATAAACCGTTACGAGTGTAATGCTTGAATCCACAGATAGATGGCATATAATACACAAGGGGAGTAGTTGTGCTTGTCTGGTTCTTTTCTTTATCAATACCAACTTATCGCTGGGGTAATCACTGAATTTAGTTCTTCGGCTGTTAACAGCGATTTTGGATGGTTTCTGCCGCTCACCATGCGGTCGCTTGACTAGCGATAAGGATAAGTACGTAGTATTCGTATTGGAATTTCATTTGTTCGACTTGCCAGTCGTTGAAGCGTCGTCTACACAGCCGGACGCCATTCTTCCGTTCATTACCCCAGCGCAATAAGTCAATTACGAGAAACAACAAGATGAAGATCGAATGGGCTCCAGCTCACGTGCCGCCGAAGCGGCGCTTAGAAACCTTTGTTACTGGCATCTTGACGTTGATCTTCTTTAGCTTGCCTGTGCTCTCAATGGGAATCGTGGCTTTACTGCTGGTAAGATCTGTCAAAATGTTTACACTTCGTTATTATTAATCACTGTATTCCTGCAGTTCTTCGGCGGCCTGGTGATACGTGCCTCGGTCTTGATCTATGTTGTCTATATCGTCGTGGAGCACAAACGCAATTACTCAGCCATGGATGGCAATGGGTAAGAACTCTATCATGCTACCAAGTCGCTAATTGTATTTCTAATTATTTTGTCAATTTGCTTAGGTTCATCTACTATCGCACAAATCCATTGTACCGCATTTATCGCAATTACTTTCCCGTCTCCTTGGTCAAGACTGCGGACTTGCCACCAAATAAAAACTATATTCTAGCCAGCTTTCCACACGGCATTCTTGGGTAAGTGTCGAACACCTTGACATTGTGTATCTTATCGCAGCACTATAAATATAACATACTTCATGTGCAGCACGGGCATTTGCATTAACATGGGCCTCGAAATCAGCCAGTGGCTGAAGCTATTTCCTCAAGTGCGTCCGAAAGTGGGCACTCTTGATCAGCACTTCGTGATACCTGTGCTGAGGGATATACTGCGCTGGTGGGGCTTGGTCTCCGTCTCCAAAGGCTCTTTAAATTATTATCTCACAAAGTCCAATGACCCCAAAGATCCCAACAATCGCGACGGCTTTACCTCCAATGCTGTGGCCATTTTGGTGGGTGGCGCTCAGGAGGCACTCGACTCCCATCCTGGACAATATATAATCACACTGAAGAATCGCAAAGGCTTTGTCAAAATGGCCATACGCACAGGGTAAGTTGGCTATTATCGTAAAAGGGATATACATTCACGATTCCCCCGCTTGCAGCTCAGCCATTGTGCCCAGCATTTCCTTTGGCGAAGTGGATATCTTTGATCAAGTAGACAATCCTCCGAATTCGCTGCTGCGTCGCATGCAAACCTTGGTTAAGAAGATAACTGGCATATCGCCATTGATTCCCGTGGGTCGCGGTTTCTTTAACTACACCTTCGGATTCGTTCCGTATCGCCGGCCAATAGTACAAGTTGGTAAGTACAAATTGCAGCCTAACATTAAAGTGCTGCAAACTTTACTTTGCAATTATTCGCAGTTGGCGCGCCAATCAATGTGATACAAAGCTCAGAGCCGGCTGCTGATTATGTGGATGAAGTGCACGCCAAGGTCGTGGCGGCAGTGGAGCAGCTATTTGAGCAACAGAAGCAAAAATATATGCCAAACCCAGCGAAAACAAAGCTGGTTATAAATTAAGTGAGAAAGTTGCATATACGGACCTGCCAACTCCATTCATATGGAGCCAACACATTCGTTATTTTGCAAGCAAAGCAAAACGGTCACACTGTGTGCTAAATTTGAAAATTTGAATTCTAGCAAATTGGGATATTTAAAAAACTTAGTTGTAAGCGGTTAGTGTAAGGCAATAATAAAAGTAAGCTGGTTAATTTTAACGAAAGCGTATGTTTTTTTTTATTATTATTAATGTTTGTTTACCAATTAAATTTGTTACTTCGTACATAAATATTATATACAAAAGGAAAAGGAGGAGTTGAATTTTATATTGGAAAACTTAACTATATATTTTTTTAGTTTTTGCGCTTGTGCCATAATCTTTCTTTCATTCATTTATTTGGTTTTTTTTTGTTTTTTTTTTTCAATATCTTTCAATTGTAACTTGTCATTATTAATTAGTATATGTACTAGAATTTTGGTTTAACAACTATGTATATAAGGAATTTTAAAAATACAATATTACGCTACAATAAATTCAATCGCAGAATTTTTCGAGTAAGGTACAATTACATTTTATTTAGCAACAAATCACCTTTCATAATGTATTCTCTAAAGCAATAATTATTTTAGGGGACGTTAACAAAACCGATAAGTAAGACCAATAGAAAAGTTTGCCTAATTAATTGTAGTTGGCTTCATAGATAGTTAAATCATTCATTATCTACACGAAACTAAAGACACACACAAATGTATTAGGAAATTCTGAAGAAAGTATTTGTACAATTTCAGAAAAGGAACACTTGGCATAACTTGGGTTGGGATTTGGTTAAATGTACTCGTAAATCGCTATAGAAAATGCATTGCTGTTGATCTTGTTCTGTGATCTGTACTTTAGTAACAATATCTTCTGTGTTAGTATGTCTGTATATATATGTATATATATTGAATCGAATGGTGTATAGTCGTATGCAAGTAGGATCATCTCTCTTTAATTGTTGTATAATTCATATTCTGTGGGCTTTGTATTAGTATGCAAGTATTTTGTATTCTAGTTTTTGCAGCTAGTCGGACTGGTTCTCACTTTTCTCTTTCTATATAGTATTCTTCTTGTATTCACTGGACCTAGTTGGGTCTTCTTCTAGTTATGCGAGTGAGGGTGACAAAAATATATATGTATATGTATATGTATACTATATACTATATAGTATGGTACTAGGTTTCAAGCAATTGAATTGCTATACATTTCAACTAGCATATAAATATAATTTGATTAATTTGTTTAGCAATACAAAATGTTTAAGTTACTTTTTGGCATAATTTATATGTATTTCTTGTGGTTTCTTTTTTTTAGTTGTGTATGTTTATTCGACGATGTTGGGTTTTAAAAGAGTTTTTCAAAGTTTTGGTTTTCTATCAATTAGTAAAGAGCCTAAAAACATTTGCTAATTTCATATCATATCATTTAAATGCTAGCTCTTTTTTTCTTTTTGTTTCGTTTAGTAATTTTAATTTATTTCTACGGTTTAGGTACTAGCCAGGCAGCCGACGACTTGCGAATGGGCGCAACAATGCAAAAGGCTTACGATATTTGCTGTGGTTCCAAAAAGCGTAATGTCTTTTATCTAAATTTGTTTGTATTTGTTTTTGGTTTTATCATCTTCATCATATATATTTTTGGTTGCTTTAAATCAATCCCTGAGTGCATTTTTAATCTTGTTTTTTTTTAAGGTTCTGCTTTTTATTGCTGCTTGATTTATTTTGGTGTTTGCTTCTTGTAATTGTTTATGCATATTAGGTGTGTTTTCATTTGTTGTTGTTGTTGTTGTTGTTCAGCGTTTTAGAATTGATTCGGTTGTCCAATATTGAGTGTTGGTAGCGCGCGTGTGCCTTAATTGAAACAGTTATCATTTAACTACATTTAGATACGAATTCTTTGTGTTTTCTTTGATTTGTTTTTTTCCTTTTCTTTTTTTTTTTGTTTTTGCTTAGTTTTTTTTACCAATTAGTTAAAAATGTGGCGTGTGCTTTAGTTAAGTCGAGAAAAAACGTTTAGTTATTTTGCAACTTGATCGTTTTTGAGCGTAAATTGTGCATGGAAGAATAACAAGGACTTCGTGTAACGTGTTCGTGTGTGTGTGTGTGTGTGAATGTGTCTGTGTGTGTGTGTGTTTGTAATTGATTTAACATACTTAATCTCATTTAACATTGAACATTGATTACTCGTTAGGTTGTTTCTCCCTTTCTTTTGCTTTGTTATTGGTGTTTCAATTGCGGGCCTTACGGTGAGCTCTAATTAGATTTAGTTTAATTTATCATTCATTAATTAATTCATCAATCAATTAATTAATTGAGTATGTAAGTATGTATCTACAAAAGTTTTGCGGCTTAATCCTTCCGTTAACAAGTTCAAAATATATAATTATTCTCATGTTTTGTTGTGTTTTCTTTTTATTCATTGCACAAATGCGCAATCATCATTTATTTGGATTTTTAGTGTGTATATTTAATATATATATATATATATGTATATGTATAATTTAGTTTTTTGTTTTTCTTGTATAATTACAATTGAATTTATAATATGTACGTATCTGTTTTTTTTTCGGGGTGTAGGGATAACAGAGGGAGGGGGATACGCTTCTCGTCTTACTCGCACCATAATAATACATTTTGAGGGATCATATTCATATAGTTTGTAAGTACTATCTGCATTCTATAATTTCAATAGTTCTGAATTTCTCAACTTGTCAGCGATAACTATAACAATGATTCATGTTATCAATTCAATTTCGCACTCTAATCGAAATCGAAATTGTAATTTGTTCAGCATGCTAAGTACATAGTTTAGCTCCTCAACTTGCCTAAAAAAATTGCCTAAATCTTGCGTCTAATTTTAGTTGTAGCAAATCAACAATTTCTAGCTTTCATATTTTTTTGTATGCACTTCATAAGAATGTTTTACATAATTTTTGGGCTCTCTATATATGATCGGCTCTCTTGCTCTTCTTACTATCCATAGACCTAATTGCAAATATAATCCAACAATGCTTGCGCCTCAATTAATTGCACGCAAACGCAAGTAAACAAAAGGTTACTTATAATTAACAAAGAAAACAAGAGTACAATTCTATAAAATTTATAAAAAATTTCATTATACGCGTCTGTATGTTTGTGTATATATGTTATGTTTATATGTAAGTATCTGTATCTGTATCTGTAGCTGTAGCTGTATCTGTATAGAGCTGTCTAGACAGCTACAATGGCCGCCATCTACGAGGCAGTCGGCACGGGGTTAAAATAATGCAGGCCGTTGGTCTGTGGGGATGCAAGAGAGAAAAGAGAGAGATTATGATTAAATACAACAGATGGATAGGGCAAACTTACCGCCATATCGTATTCGGTAATATAGGCGGGTATTTCCAGCTGATCCTTCGTTATGGCCGAGTACAGATGCTCGACGCCGGGCAGCGAATGCACTTTGGCCTTGATGGCGGGCGCCATGAAGGTGGTGAACCACCAGGTCATCATTTTCGTCCAGAACGTGGGGTGCACAATGTAGAAGGCCTTCAGGTTCTTCTTGTATCTGTCGGAGAGCATTATTAGCATAACTTTCGAAGTATAGTACAGAGGGCGTTCGTCACTCACTTGTATGGCAAGACACTGTAGACCTCACGCAGCCAATGCAGCGACGGATAGTTGTTGGTGGACGTGAGGGTATGGAAGTAGGCGATCACATAGTCGCCCTTAACAATGGGATCCAGCAGCTTTATCAGATACAACAGTGCCTGCAATGCAAACAGTTATTAGTCGCGAAAGTGCAGAGTTGTGCCAGCATGCGACTCACCTTCTCCAAGTCAATGTTCTGTGCGGGGAACCATTTGCCGCAGAACACAATCACAGGTCGGCCCAAGCGATCCACGCCGCTCTGATAGAGACAGCCAATGCCGGATACTTCAGTCAGATCCTCAACTTGTGCCCGCTGCAGCAGTCGCTCGTATCTGCAAGATGAGTAAGCGCACACAGTTTCAATTAGTCGATTATTCCATTGTGCTAATAGCCCTGCTAACTGCCCACAATGTGTCTGTAGATTGATCATGCGAATGCGAATGCGAATGCTGAGCCATTGTTCACTCGCCTGTCAGTCAAATCAGCGGCAGTCATATGAATTTGTCTGGCTGACTTCTATGAAGAGAGCTCGAGCAACCGATCGAATTGCCGGTTTGTGTGTTTTGTTGTGCAAACTGTTTAAAATTCTCGACACATTTATTTATTGGTGTTTGTTTGGCTTATTATACATTATACGAAAGGTGCTCCACATTTCGAGATCGCTATCAACTTTAATTTTCGTGCTGGAACCAGCTCAAATAATTGTGGAAATGCTCAAATACGATTTCCGCTTTTCAAATGTTCATTTATAATTAATAACTATACAGCATTGTTTGCCAAAGTTGTTAATTGCAGAGGTAGGTTCACTACAACCCTAAATTTAGTGAAGGGAAATACAATTTAAGGAGGTAATCGAGGAATATGTGAAAGTAAAATGTTTTTAGCATTCATCATTGGGATTGGATTATTTTGAATGCTGATGTAATTAAAAGCTTTGACTTTTGCAATATTCGCGTAAACAGCACATTAAATTGAATGAATCATGAAGCGCAAACAAGTGAAGATAAGACTGTTGACAGTCTCTTCGCAAAATAATACAAGTCGAAGCAATAAAAGGTATCGGGCTCCAAGCAAATGCTAATTTGTAATAATTGCAAACTGCCAATTGTTTTACAAGACGTTACTGCCCAACTTCAAAGTAGCGTTTGCCCCACCAAGTGTAGCGCAGAAGATTGACTCAGAGAATTGGGGTAAAGCGTTGACTTTGGATATACAAATACAAGCTACACACGAGTATTAAACACACTAAATGGTGTTAATGAACCAGTTTTATTTTCTTTTTGATATTGCGGACTGCGACTGACACACGCCACGCCAATTGTTGATGCTGCCTTGTTGTATTTATAGACGACTGCTTTATTCTTTTTATCACTGCTGATGCTGCAAAGTGACGCAGTGGACGTAACACCGGCAGTTGGCCAGCTGACTGTTGACTGCTGACTGGTGATAAGGCCGTAACCGTGGCAGTTACGGAGACAGCCCCTGCATTCGGCAGCCCAAGAGACAGATGGAGATAACGCGATTGCCGCAAAAAACATAAGTGGTACTATAAACCAAAAATGCGTCGCATTGTGACGCAGTCGGCAAACAAGCTGATAAAACCGATGAACCCGCTATTGCCCTACACTCGGCCAGCTACTCAAATTGGCGTGTGGCGTGTGAATTTGCATCAGATAAATTCAAATGCAATTGTTGTGCGCCTTTTTTGGAACAGATACATGTATCTACTACAGTCGCCGTTGGCTAATAGAACTCTGTGTCGAGTCTACGGCAAGCGGGCAGGCGATGTAGGCAGTGTTCGCTGTAGCCATGACAGTAGTTATTTATACCGCACCACATAATAACAATACTATTTTCTCTTCCTCTTCGCATGCCATTGTTCAGTTGAATCGACAGCTTCGACCCGTTCCCACTTGCCAGGGTCGCGATTGCTTTCAATAATGCACGACCACTGATGAGCTGTCCAAAGGACCTTATCGACTTTTGACTCGTGGCATATCGCTCGCTATAAATACACGATAACTGGCTATAATAGCGTGCCAGAATCCTGCCAGAGTAGTTCGAAATCTGGCTGGCTCGATGACGTCACGGCAATTAGTGTGAAAACTGGCGAAGGGCGAAGAAAGGCGGCGACGTCATCGCCATACAATCAACTTTAATTGAATGCGTCGTCTCCTCCGCCTCGCCTCGTGCGCCTCGCAGCGCAGCGCATCGTTCAGTTTCAATTGATTTCTTGGGCATGTTTACCTCTCTTCCGGCGTCTCCATGAGCTCATCGGCTGCCATCATGTCCCCGGTGGTCTCCTGCATGGGGCTGGAGCCCAGGTCTATGGACGTCATGCCCTCGAGCATTGTCATTGTGTGTGTGTGTGTGTTGGTGTGTGGGTGGCTATGTGCTTGGTTTGTTTTTGGGTGGGTGGGTTGTTGTTGTTGTGGTTGTTGTTGTTGCTGCTGTTGCCTTTCCCCTTTTGGTTTGGCTTCTGCTAGTTCTAGTTCAATTATTTTGTTGTTCTTGCTGTGGCTGTTGGCTTTACAAGTATATCGATCGAACTGGCAACTGTATGGAAAATATTTTTCTTTGCTTCTGCTTAAGGCTTGCCCTTCCTCTCTTGCCGATTGCACTTTCCGCCGATTGACGCAAATCGCGCAGTTGTTTTTCGCCTCTTTATAAATAGATGTCTCAAAAATGTTCTTGAGTTGTGGCAGCTTTTATTTTTCCTCTTATTTTTTTATGGCCAGACTTTTGCGTTGCTTTCGGAAGCCGCGTGAAATGTTTATTATTAACGACGAAAACTTGCGATTATAGCATCGGATATAGACTATGTAGTCAAGTATAAGTATTGGGGTTTTATATAAATCTGGTTGGCCAATCTCTCTATTCTAAACCGTTTTTGGGGCGCGAACACAACGACCGTTCGCCACGAGCTGCGTTTCTCGACTGAACTCAGCGGCCGCTCTTCTCTTCAATTGCCAGCTCCTCTGCTCCACTGCTTCACTGTCCCACTGTCCCACTACCCGACTGCGCTCCCACAAGTTGCAGCTCATCTCACGTACGTGTCTACACCAAGAGTGTAGGCAGTCAGGAAGCGCGCGCTCTCTCTCGCCTACTCTCTCTCTCTCTTTGGCAAGTGCTCTCTCTTTGTGCGTTTGCGTTTCTCTTGCGTCTGCGCCCTTTTCGCTGTGCAGTGACATCAACACGCAGAAGACAAGAAATAATAACAACGACCAGCAAGTTTTGTGGGAGGACAGGAAATCGTCCAAGGACATGGCAGGCTGCTACCTGACAGCCGCCAATCGCATAATGCAAATGTCAGTTTTTGGCCCCGCCTCCTCCCGCCGCCCCGGCCTGTCCAATGAATCAGTTAAGTCACTCAAACATCGCGTTCTCGTGCCACAGAGTGACGTATGCGCTATTTTCATTTAAACGAAAGCAAACAACATCGCGCACATCACACTTTCAACGCTCTCGTGAACCCCAACTCAATACATTGAACCAACGCAGCGACTGTTTGACAGTCTGACAGTTTGACTGCGATTACTTACGAGGGCCCATGAATAACGTTTGTTAAGATTTATTAAATGCCTACAAAATGCGATGACACACGATACAAGCTGCCTGCCAAGCAACCCCCCCTCAGCACAGCTCAGCTGCGGCCCAAATGAAACAAACTCTGTGGTTGCATGCACTCAATGAACTGCAACACTCGAGTTTGAATTACACTCGCGTTGAGTTCAGGAACTCAGTCACAGTCTGTTGGGGCGTGGGGCGGCGGTGTGCGGTTGGGAGCACGGGTTGCAATGATCATTGGCCCATAATTAAGTTGACAGAAAAATGCCATGAAATTGAAAATTTGACATTGAACGTCAAAGTTAACACCGAATTGGCATTCGAGCTTATGCGATTTACTTTTCAGCAATTCTCTATGCACACTGGGAATTGAATTGAATTCAATTGGATTGGATTCAATTCGACTGGATTGGATTCGAGTCGTACTACTGTTCGTTTTTCGCTTGTTCGCTCGCTCGTTCAGCAAAATGCAAATTAAGACGCAATAAAGATAAAGGCTAACTGTGAATACAAACTCAAGCGAGGGCAGCTCAGCTAGTTGCTTGCATAAAGCCAATAACTTTTGCTGGTAACGTGTTGTGTAATGTATATTTATACAATGCTTAGTTTAGCTCGTGACCGTTGCGTAATTTTATTTTTAAAAACAAAATGCCTAATACTGGTAGTTACTTTGCTAAATGAAACGTAAAGTAGAACTTTTTAAATCGCAGTTTAGCAAATTAGATTTGAATGCCTGTTGATATTCCTGTTCATTTCTGCCTAGAAATACTTCAGTTTAGAAAAGGGAATAAATACATTTTGTTTATTCACAAACATATCCATGGCATTCTCTTTGAAGTGCTTATTTCTAGTAGATTTACTTCTGTCTAGAATTACTTTACTTTAGTTTTAAAATGGAATACATTTTGTTTACAATTCTTAAACATATCCATGGCATTCTCTTTGCATTGCTTGTTTGTCAACAATTCAAACTGAAAGTATTTCGAGCTTTTGCTACTGCTGCAGCGACCCTCGCAAGCATAATTGATAATTGCGCTATTTACTAACTTTAGGCTTGCCAAGAATAAACCCCTCCGCAGTTGGTCACAGTCTTAAGTATTTTTAGGAAATGACCCTAAAAAATGCCAAATGAACTGAAATTCGGACATGCGATTGATGACGTCGCCGCAGGACAATGACGTCGTTTGTGGTACATATATTTTACTTAGTATAAGAAGTGGTGCACGAAACGCGGTCACGTGCCATTGTCCTGTAAAATTTGCATAGGCGCACAAGTGTCCAGTTGGGCAAGCAAACGGGCAGCTGGCAGGCAGAAGGACGAAGCATGGGAATGGCTGGTCAAAGGAGTCATTTGTCAGCCACTTAAGATATTTCCGGCACGCGCCCTCGGCAAATGTATGAATCTATTTGTACTTATTTATCTGCAAGTGTAACGCGTCGTATAACAATTGTGTTTATGAACTCGAGCAGCGACTGTGGAGTGCTGGGCAATCCTGTGACAGTTTTACGAACTGCAGACGAGCCAGTTAAAAGTGTCAACGCTGTTAATGACGTAAGCGAGCGCTTGATATGACGGGAAACTGTTTACGTGCCTGGCCATTGCAATTGCGTAATGACAACAGGCAGCAAACAAAAACAATAGCAATAACAAGTGTTGGTGGTACAGATCAATACAATGGAAGACGAAACTATATATATGGCAAGTCAAGTTAGCTTTACGGTTTGACAAAATTGAAAATAAGCGACTGCTTAGTGAAAAATGTATACAAATTTCCCCAGTCAAGCTTCGACAATAGCCGAAATAAACTAAATTAATTGGCTAATCATTTAACTAGTTACTAAGTTGAGAAAATAAATCAATTGATTCCCTGCATCTTCTGTTTATATTGCTGGCTAAGAGTATCTCTTTATGCCCGCCTAAATTGCATATTATTCGTCAGCTTTTCACGATCAATCAACTTTAGTTTAGTTCAACAATTCTAGGCAATCTAGTGCTGCTCACCTGTCTTGATGTTCCGGGCACTCAATGCCCTCGGCAACGACGCTTTCAAAGATGCCAGCTATGGGTCGATCGCTCAGCAGATGCTGTCTGTCCAGATCGCGCTGTATTTGGCAAGGGAATTGAGCATTGAGTTAGTATCGTATATATAATTGGAAAGCGAGGCTGACGCACCTGTATCTGTGCCTGCAGTCCGCTGCTGTAGGAGTTGAGGCTGAGGCCATTCATGTCCCTGGCGCCGTACTCCAGATCCGAGTTGTTGCCCTCCATGTCGTGTGGACTAACGTCAGAGTCGTCGTCAGCTGCGAGAGAGAGAGAGAACAAGATAGAGAGCGGGGTTAGCTGGAGTGGGGTTTGAGAGGTGCCCCAGGTGCGATTTACATGAGAACTCGAATGAATTGTTTATCATATTTGTTTTTGTTTGGCTTTGTTGTTGGGATTAGCAGGTCGCGGCCCAGCCTCAGTGCGTTTGTTGATCGGCGTTTAGCTTTTTGCTCTTATCCGCAACTTCAGTGCTGCGAAATTTGATATGAACTGAAAGCGACGCCGGCGTCGTCCGCTTTTGGACGCTGCTTTGTGTCAACTGCAGCGGCGGCCGCGACGACAGCGACGGCGACGGCGGCTGCGACGCGAGAGCAGTCAGTTAGAAGGAGGCAACGTGCGACGCCCCCTCTCGCTGCGACAAGAGAGAGAGAGAGAGAGGGAGTGGGAATGGAAGCGGGGAGGGGCGGGGAGGGGATGGCGAAAGATGAGACGATAAGCGAGTTGCGTTGTTTTCAAACGTCGACATGATTTAAGCGAGCGCCAAGCAAAGAACTTGGCCAACAACAAACAGCATCAGCGAAAAACGCGCCTGACATTCAACCAACAACCAACTGTCACGATAAGCCGCACAGTTAATTTGACTGTTTGCCTATGCCTTTTTGATCCACTTGCGTAACGCTCCTGGCCCTAACAAAGAACATCACAACATCAGAAGTCGCCAACAACCTACGAATGTCAAGTGCTCATCTTCCAAATATATATATTGCGACTTATCGTTTCAAGTGAATCTTTTGAAGAGCAAATAATAAGTTTTGTTATTAACTGTAGCTGGTAATCAAATCGTAAAGTAATCACAAAAGTCGCAACAATTTCAGATCAAAGCAACATCACTAAATTGAAATAGTTAACTGCGAAGCTCAAACTTTTTCAGCACCAGCAAATAAATTTTCGACATAATTATATGCAGCGGCGTTTAAGTATATGGAACTACATTGGAATGACAGTAGTCATAAAATATAAAGCGCAAAAGTCAGAGCTGGGATCCCAAATCGATTACCGAGCGGCATCCAATAACTGTTTTTGTGGCAATAATAAAAGGCACAGGGAAGCAGTCAGCTTATGACTGCGAATTAGAGCAGAAATTGCACAAGTTCCCCAATGTGCGAGGGTAGCCACAGAAGTCCCCGAACTAATCATGCTAAAGGTTAGCGCTGCAATGCATGTGTGTGCGGCCACAGCGGAATACAAGCCAGTGTGTGGGTGTGCAATTCGCAAAAGAAACGTAAAAGCGGCAAAAGATACAGGAAGCGCGAGAGAGAGAGATAGAGAGAGAGACGCAGCAACTGCAGTTGATAGCCACAGTGGTTTGTTATGCATGTATGTTGGTTTATGCGTCAACGTGTTATGATTCGCCAGCTTGTGCGCAATTTAATCAACGTGGGATTTTAACATTGCTTTACACATTTGCGTGCAACAATATAATAAAATAGTGTTAAAACATACGAAACTGTCACTCTAATTTAAATTTCCCAACATATCAAATTTGTAATTCAATTCCCCTCGAAATTTCCCATTGCCAGCTGTTTGTGCCTTTTTACGAGCTGCCTAAAGGTATGCAACACTTTTTGAGTGCAAGTAATTGACGTCACCATCGGAAATTGCCCAAATTATTCACATGAATTTCATTATTGTTATTCAAAACAATTTAAAGTCGCCAAGGCACATTACGAAATAGCTTTGATTCGATTTGCATAGAATCGGGAGTCTTTGAACTTCTATTACACTTACAAAATGTGCGGGAGTCACGCGTAATTGGATTGCAACGCAATTAGTTTGCTAAATCAGTTGTGAACAATTGAAAAGCGACGGAAACTACGCGTAATTAATGCAACTGCCGTTTATAACCGCACGAAAGCGTCTTTGGCACGTAACTGAAGCCATACCACTGACTGTGGGCAGCACTTTGCCGAACTTGGATTCACATTCACATTCGGATTCGGCGCTGCGACTCGCAACACAAGAGCATATATCTTGTACGTGTGTGTGTGTGTGTGTGTATTGGTGGTTCTAATCTTATCAACATCGACATTATCGGCAGCCGTTGAAGAGCCAAACAAAGAAACCAGCACAAGGGAAAGGCTACAGCCAGCGAAATGATGTCAAAATCAAGCGCTGTCCAGCCGATAACTGATTAACGATAAGCGCACTGATAACACGCCTTCGATAAACGGCACAGACGTCATCGACTGAACACTCACCGTGGTGGTGACGCATGTGCACACTGTGACTGTGCTGCGGATTGCGTATGATGCGTATCTGGCGATCGGGATCGGGATGCTGCGGCTCGCCCAGCTCGCCGCCCGTGTCCTTGGGCAGTTGCCACAGCGCGCTGCGCTCCTCCAGCTGGTCGCGGGGAAAGTAGAGCGGCGCGAGGACCTCGTACGTGCCGCGCTCGTTGCTGTTCACGCACAGTATCACAACCTGCAGTGTAAACTTGTCCAGGAAACGACGAATGGTGCCTGTTCAACAGAGAGAGAAAGAATGCAGTTTAATAAGTTGCCATGCAACGCGAATGTTTCAGATTAAAGCACAGCCTGAGTGGCCAACTAAAAATAGCAGCGAGCGATAAGATATGAGTCTCTACAGTTTCAAATCAAACAAATCAAATACAATCAGCTCAAATCCAATCACTTCACTCGCTATCAAGCGTAGACTTTGTTTTGATTTTAATAAGATTCTTTAAAGCAGGGGAAGTCTGTGAGCAAGCAATAAATTAGCCAAATAATTACTGATGCCTTTATTTACAGTCAGTAAGTAAACAATAATTTAGGTGAGCTTCAAGTCGGACAATAGAAAATAAGTTTAAATGAAGTAATAATTACTGATACCTTTAATTAAAGTTAGTTTACTTAAACAGCAATTTATGTGATCATCAAGTCAAACAATAGAAAATAAGTTTAAGTGAAGTGCAATCGAAAATAAAGTTAAACAAAAGAAACCCAAAGATAAATTAGAACTTAATTGCTTAGTTGATGCAAAGTGGGTGACACATGGATCTAAAATTAGTATTACTCTGAGCAGTGGAAGTGAATCATTACTCACGCAGGGCAATGTGCGCCGCGACGTCGGCGGGAAAGCTCTTCTGATTGCCGCTCACGTTGCACACGGCGATGGTGCGCAGATTGAGCTCCTTGGCCTTGCACAGCACGTTTCTGCGCAAGAGAAGACAGTGTTAGTATGACTAGGGAAACAGTCGAGTCGGATGGGAGTTACCTGTAGCAACAGTGCAGCGCGTTCTCGGCGGCCGTCTTGAGCTTCTCCTTGTAGGCGGGTGCAACAGTGTGCAGAACATACTTGGCTGGCAGATTGTATCCACGCGTCACACGCACATCCCCGATGCGGCACTCTGAGCGAGCAAAAGGAGTTAGTTGTAGGTCAGTTGAAAGATTGCTGCAGCGCTCACCCTTCACCGTTGTGCTGAGTTCCTCTTTGAGCTGATTGCCAGCGACGGCAATGATGCGCTCCGATATGCTATTGCTTTCAGTCAGGGTCTCATCGCTGCTGTTCGTGATGGCGTCCACCTCCAGCGTGGTCATGTCGCCATCCCTGCAAACGAGACGCGCCCACTTAGCTGCCACGATCATAAGTCTAACTCAAGGAGTCTGCTCACCAAATCACCAGCCGATTGTTGACATCTTTGGACAGCGGAAAGGGACTGCAGTTGTGTCGCGGTCCGCCGAGTGTGGAGTAGTCCGTTATGGGCAGCCGTGTATCCGTCTTTTGTGAGCCACCCCAAGTGGCCAAGTTGTCCAATTTCACGATCTGCAAAGCGAATAAAAGCGGTTAGCAAACATATAAACTACTCGAGTGTTGATCGACTTACGTTCACATTGGAACTGCAGCTGGAGTCGAAGGCTTTGAAGTCCACATTTGAGTTCGTATCGAGACGCATTGCGCTGCAAGCAGATAAACGCCATGAATATCAACAGACCGGCCAGGAGAGCGAGAGAGAGTAAAAGAGAGAGAGTTGACTTCGCATTTGCATAAATATTAACTTGAACTGGGCTCAGTGCTCGGGGCCAAATCAACTGCCAGTTAGCCAACTGCCACCACTTCAAACTGGTCCAAACCGCCGCAAACAGCAGACGAAAAACAGTTTTATCTCTTCTCCGCTGACTCAGCCACCCAGCTTGGCACGGTTAACGAACTGAACTGTTCTGCTAGACGATCCATTGAAATGCAGAAAACAAATATTTGCATAGCTCCACGGCTTCCAGGGGGCTTAGGCCAAACGTCGCTGTCTAATTTGCAAGCAAACACACAGATGAGCGACGCTGCGCAGAGTGAAACGCGATCGTCAGCATGACAACTTAATAGATTGCGCATACGCCTAGTCACTCCAACTGCGGCTCGCTGTTTGTGTATTTGTGGCAGGCACAATGCAAGTGTCTCTGCTGCCATTCGCATTCATATTCATAGCACGAGTGCCTCCGCCCACCTGGCAGCCTCTATTTGCGGCATGTGCGTCACGAGCTGAATGCCAGCTGAAAACAATGGCAGTGACGCCCAAAGGGTTTTCCATTTTCGAGCTGCAGCTCTTTCACTTGCCTTTCTAATTGCCAGCTGAACTCTGTCCTTTGCTGGGGCAGCCACAGTGCAGCAGCGCAGCCACAGGTATAGGCCTCGCTTGGCCTACATTGCTGGCAGTAAACTGGCTCAAGGTGCGCACCATCGAGAGTCTGACAATGATGCTAACAAAAGCGCAGCCACTCTGCAACATCATCGTGTGGGAGTTCTGGCATTCAGCTGCCTGGTTATGCAAGAACGCACAATAAATTACCAAATACTCGCAAATGTTTGCACTTTAATACGCGCGTTGTACGCTCGGCGTTTGGCAAACATCCGTTACTGTAGACGACTGCTCGTAACAATGGCAACAGTTGAGAGCAGTGTGCTAATTGCGAGGCCTCGGCTCGCAGATACCCTGCATTGTGTAGTTCACAACAATGCGCATTAAATATCGCAGCTTTGCTTTTGTATTTGTGAAGATTTCACAGTTGCGAGTGGACAATAAAAAGCAGCAAAACTTGGAGTTGAACTTAATATTGCAACTTCTATTCAATCTGTCTAATGTAATCGAATAATTACAACTATAGTTCAGGCCATTTCAAATATTTGTTGTTTTTTATATATACATTTATTTGCATCAAGTAGTTGAACCAGTAACAAGAATAATTACACATTTTAGAAGTATCTCACACCAACCCGAGCTCAACAAATAAGTCATAAGGATTTAGCAATTCTCGTTAACCTTTGAGTAAATGTTTTGGACAACCTAGACGCTTTAAACGCCTTAGCAGATAGGAGTCTCCTTGCAAGTCTTCGTTGTCTGATCAGCCTGTTTATATAGCAACTCCCATATTAAACTCTACTTTTAAAGCTGATCGAGTTGCCAGCGTGTCTTGAAGAACTTTCTACTCCGCAGCATCGCATTTGTAAGTTGATTTCTGGGCATTTCCAACTCAACCGGATCTCTCCATTTTGCGGCTAATTATAGCGAGTTTTCCACTTCGTTTGCATGTAAATCACCGCAAGTTGTGCACTAGCTTGCAACAAGTTTCCATTGCATTAAAATATATATGCAAATCTTTTTAAATGGTTGCCCAGCTGTTGCTATTTGCTGATGATCTGCTGGTTCCCATGGCCCGCCAGTGATTAGATAAATTTGCCTAGTCTGACATTTTGGCTGAAGAGTAGCAGCAGCTGTCCGACGTGAACACACACGCCTGCCTAATGCCAACTGCTACAGTTATGTGAATAAGACGTCAAGGAACGAGTCGAGTGAGCAAGCAGCTAATTCGAGCAGCAAACACATTGTGTATCTTTCGGCTGCAATCGCAATTCACAAAGGTTCGGCTACTGTCTGAGCAAAGATCAAATCTCAACTGCTGCCCCCTGCAACCCGGGCAAATGAAGCTGTCGAAGTGCTCAATGTTAAATGCACGCTGCACGTAAATCTTTGGGCGTGACGAATGCTGTTAGCAGGCGGCTGAATTGTCGCTCATTACGTGAGTTGTTTACTTTTGTTGTTTACCAGCCGCACAGCACCCTGTATACAAGTCAAGCAAGTCTACCCGGCCATAACAATTGACAAATCTCAATAGCCCAACTGAGAGGGAGAACTTTCGTGGACAGTCGCTAATGAGCCACAAACTGTGCTCTTGGCCGCGCCGTGAGTAACTAGTGTGTGTGTGTGTGTTGACTTTTGAGTGAATTACGTCTTAACTTGGCCGGAGACATTTAATTGCCCGACCGACAGTCTGTGTGCACAACAACACGAGCATTTGCTTTTTGCTATTTCCATGCGGGTGTGAGTGTGCAAATGAGTGTGTCGGTGTGTAGGTGTAGGTGTAGGTGTAGGTGTGTGCGATGTGTGCGTTGTGCGTCAGACGATCACATCATCGTCGTTGAGATTGATTGGCTGATTTCCCTGCCCAATTGCAGCCTAAAAAGTGCAGGCACATTACGTATACGTAGCGTGGAACCCGTTATTACTGTCGAATGCATTAAATATGAGCAATCGCCAAGTAAATGCCAGCAAACAACAACCACCCCCACTGCAGCAAGTCTGCGGCCTCACAGACTTTTGGCTTCGACTTTCGTTGTGCGGCCCAGCGACAACTTTGACAGGAAGACACGAGTCTGCTTGGTTGCTTGGCTCTGGCATTGATGTTGTTGACGTGCCACAGTCAATTATATGTGAGTACGACGAGCATTTACTCGCCCTCCTGCTACTCTCCCCCCCCCACCGTCCAGGCGACGAAGTTTTATCGACTTGTGTGCATATGGTAATTGCCCTGTGTGTGTGTGTAATTGATTAGTAAATTAGCTTAAAAGTAGTTCAAGTGAGTAAACAATAATCGACGCTGATCGCTCGCAAGTGCAGCGTAAGCGTATCTGCGGCGTCGTTGGGACTCGCCTCAGACTGCGCATTGTCGCATTTCGGCTGAGCTTTGTTTACGCTACACGCTCAATCCGCCAAACTGTTGCATAATCAATGCGCAGCATTTGCGCCCACATCGCCAAGGTAAGAAGGACTCCAGCCTGGCAGCGACGATGTCGTGTGGCATGTATGGCTCCCAGGTAGTACACGCCAGCATACATAACGCTTCAATATGCCTGTGTGCGACTCCGACTGCGCTTGGCACGCCACACGGCCGACAGCACGGGCATTACGTATACGTATGCGCGACCCGAGTACATTCGCATTAGCTGGCATTGTCCTTAGCTTTTTGATCTCGCCCTCGGCCCTCGGCCCTCGGCTCTTGGCGCAAGGAAGACGACGTAAGAAACTGCGGCAAATGACAATGGCAAGTTTCAGTACCAGTCAGAGCGAAAGTTCGATTTGGGCACGAGAGTATCTTGGCGAGTGTTGCTTAACGCCAACGTCAACGTCAACGTCAGCCATATAATTTGCTTTCTTGTTTATGTTCCTTTTCTTTCTCCTCTTCTTGTTATTGTTGTTGTTGTTGTCGTGTTTGTTTTTGTTTTTGTATTATTGTTACTGCCGTTCTGTTTATATTTATTTTGAATGCGTCATTCGTCGCGCTTCTGTGGGCCCGCTTCGCTCTGCCGCTGGCTCTTGACTCTTGGCTTTGGCTCTGGCTTTGGCGGCTCGGCGTCGAAAACAATCTGTGAATTACCTGCCTACACTCGCCTCAAGCTGCCCCCATCCCCCCCCCCCCCCGCAGGCCATTGTACAACACATTATGCTCGCCTCGGCCTCGCTCCCGCCTGATGTCACTCGGCGGAACAACGAGAATTGTAAATTGCTGCAATTTGCGGGCATTTAAATAGGGCCTAATCGCTGCTGCGATGCCTAGCACAGCCTTTTTTATATAATGTAATTCATAGAAAATGCGTATACTTGATGTGTTGCATGCACACACACGTGGACTTTGCCGCGCACTCGTTCACATTTCACATAAAAACAATTGCTGTTTTGCTAAAGCTGTCGCAACACATAACTAATTGAGTGTTTCCCTCTCTTAATAATAATTCTCTGGGCTTTAATATAATTAAAATGCGAATGATTTATTCAGTCGATCTGTAATTCATGAAATTAATTCCCCATTGCAAATTTTAGACTTCATATAAAATGTATAATTTTTCAAATTATTTTTAATTTGTTTTATTTGGTTTCTGTATTTAAAAAAAGTTAGTTCGCGGAAGGTACAATTAACTGCTGCCTAGTGAAAATATTTAATTGCAGCTTATCTACACTTGTTCCTCTAAAAACTGCGCTTTTCTAAATGGAATCACCTCATTTGTTTAATATTTATTACGCAAAAAGCAGACATCAGATAGTGGATATATATAATCTAGCTGCAATACACATTATTAAGTGTGTGAACATTTGCATTTAACGATAATTGATAGCAAATGGCCGCCGTGCATTCGGCATTAACGAAAACATTATGACAATGAACTGAGCTGGAGCAACGATAACAATTAAACGATTATCAAGCGGCCGCTGTGCCGAAAAGCCAAATAAACAAATGGACTTTGGCTAATGGAGTTATTAGCTTGTGTCGCCGTCGACTGCTCGACGCGACGCATATCCTGTAAGCAGGATCCACTACCAGCATTGAAGGGAAGTATATAGCATGCTATAGTGGCGTGTAACTGGATAGCCGCACGATAATAATGGGCATACGAGTGTAGGGTGCACATGTGTGCACTTTGCATTGAAGGCGTAAGGTTGAAACTTGTCTCATGCTGACAGTTAATCAGTCCCTAGCTGGGAGTAGCCCGTGTGTCTGTTTCTGCGCTTGTGTGTGTGTGTGTGCGTGTGGGTGTTGTGCACTTTACAGTTTGCCCTGAACACATGCACCTGGGGCATTTACAAATTGAATACGATATGACGACGGCATGTATGCAGGCACACATACAGACGCACACACAGACAATGACGTACTCGTAGCTTGGCTTGTGCACACAGTTTTTAGCTCAACTAACAAACGTCAAAAGTTGGCTTTAATGCTATAGCAACAACTCGCAATTATTTATTGATGTGCACACCAACTCATACTCGTACTCGTATGCAGACATTCATTTGAATTTCTAATGCATTTCAGCTGCAGCTGCGCGACACGTACGAACATACAAACGTGCAGCATAGAGGAGAACAAGAACAAGAAACAACTCCCCCGTACCCGCAACCTCAATTCGCATACTCAATACATTGCTCACACTCGATAATTACGTTCTCAAATGGCTTCCACTTACAGTTAGTTTTTGTTTTGCTTTTTTTTTTTGTGATTTCTGTTGTTCGCCTCTATTTCCCACTCTCTTTCTCTCGCGCGCGCTGTCGTTGCCTCTATGTGATGCTGCTGATTTGTATAATTCTGCTGCTGCTGCTGCTGTGGCTGCAGACTTTCGACAGCACAAAACGTTGCACAAGCTTTGAAGGTTACTTTTTGATACGTTACCAACACAGATATGTATGTGTATTTGTGTGCGAGTCTCTCAGTACTTTAAATGTGTGTTTGCGTGTGAGCGGTCGTGTGTGGGTGTGTGTGTGCTTGTGTTTGTGTTTGTGTGTACTACTCTCACAGCTTAAGTTAAGAACGCTTTGGCTATTTGCCTATTGAGCCAAACAATACACCAAATTGCTATTGTATAACTGGAATTAAAGCACGGCTGGCTGATACAAACGTACGTATATTCTTGGCAGTTAGCTAGTTATTTTATCTAGTATTATATTTATCAACTTGGCTAGAATTTCAAACTTCACGCACGACTTTGGCGACGTTTTTTTTTTAATCTATTTTGTGTTCTCTTTCAAAATGAAAACACCAAACGAAAGCCCAGCACCATCAAAAATTCACGCACACAAGCGCACCCACACAGTAACACACCAACAAACAGACATACATACATACATACATCAATGCGCATACATATGTACGTGGAGTATGTGTGGGGTAAAAAGAAAATGCGGTAGTCGGTGATAGGCGCGTTGTGTGTCAGGTAACTCTACTAACGTGTATATGTATGTATATGTGTATATGCGTGTATGCGTGCTGCCATGAGTGGTGTCTGTGTGTGTGTTGGTATTGCTTGAAATGAAAACTTGAATGCTTTTTTGGCTTTTTACGCACTTTTCTCAATGAATCCAATTGGAATTTTAATTTACGCACTTGCAAGCACTTGATGCCTATTCGCTGTATGATTTGCTCTTTGTGTCACACTTTATAATTACCGTTTTTTTCACTCTTAATCACTTTAACTTTACTTTGTGCACTTTGCTGAATTTTGTGTTGATGTGTGTTTGTGTTTTTGTGTGTGTGTTGCAAGTTAACTGGCTCTGCAAGCTCGTCGCTTCTGCCCACCGCTCGTCACGAATCCACGTTCGACACTAACCGAAAGCTCGCCTTTTCAGAGCTTAGACTAGAGCTGGAACCGATTCATTTACAAATCGATTATAGTCGATTGTTTATCATCGTGAAAAAATCGATACTTTTTAAGAACATTAAGCTCAATATCAGTCTGAATTAAAATAAACTTACTCTCCTTACGCTGTTACTTATTGAAACACATAAAACGACAATTAATCCCAACAAAAACTAATACAATTATTTTTTAGTGAATAATTTAAAGCCTGTGCTGGATTCGGTCACACTTCAAACAACATTGACAAATTAAACGTGTATTTACAAAAAGGGTTTTTCCAAATATCTTGCAATTTTATAATAAATCAAACTATTTTCTGCGAGCATTGGAAATTAAATGTGGGTAAAGCTATTGAAACATTGCTGACAGTATTTTTAGACTAATTCTGTTTCGCATGAGCGTATTGAACAATTTAGCAAATACGGCAGCCTAATTTGTAATGCAGCTACGTGACAAAAGCTGCTTGAAATAAGGTGCGAGCGCCGGTATTTGAAAGCTTTCGTTAAATGCAAAGTCGGCGCCAAGTTTGAAATTAAAAACTACGAATCAGTGTCTTCAATGTTTGTGAAAATATTGTTCTCAACTTGTTCATGCTGCATAAAAAAACATGAAAGTATCATTTTACTGTAACTATTTCCCTAAAGCAATTATTCATGCATCCAATTGAAACGGAACTCCAACACACCTGTTGCACATTGCCAAAAATATCTATGAACAAGCATCGCGTTTGTAGCCAGTTTGAGCCGCAACAGCTTAATCAAAATGCATAAATCATAAATCATGCTGGCGGCAACAGAAGATTTGTCATATTTTATATTTACCCGCACTTATCAACTCACACACAGCCGGGTTCAAGTCGAAGTCGGCGCTTTTATGACACGGACATTAGCCAGCGCCGCTCTGCAGACAATGTTATACAATATACGATAAAGGAAAACTCTGCGAGTTAAATGTTGTGCTGCTGAGAGTGAAACCATCTGTGCGACAGGCGAAAGTTGACCAGCTAGTATCCAGTCTACCACAGACTGAATGAAGATGCAGCTGCAGCCACCAACAGTTGATCATAGAGTTGTCCAGCAGTTTAAGTTGTTACTGTTGCTGTTTGTGTTTTTTTTTTTTTTTTTGAGGCACATCGACTCTGTCATAATCAGCAGATGTTTGCCCGAATGAAACAGAAAACAGCAGCCGAAAGCCGAAAAAAAATTGGAAAGGAGGAAACACAAGCGTCAATGGCCAAGCGAAGGAGATTGTAAAGTTGACCCCATACCATGGCTCATAGCAAGCCCAAGCATCGAATCGATCGATAAGGAAAAATGCCATTGTATTAATATTTGTGTTTTTTTGTATTTTTCGTTGGTTTTATACTTTTTAGGTATTTTTTGTTTGTTTTTATTGAAATTCCTTAGATCGCAAGAAGCGCACAGAAGTAATATGTATATGGTAAATTGTTGTTGTAGATACACATAATATAATTAATATTAATATTTATATAATGTAATAAGTATGTATATGTATGGTGTGTGTGTGTGTAGTGTTTCTTGGTGTATGTGTGTGTGTAGAGTTTCTTGGTGTGTGTGTGTGTGTGTTTTAATTGGATATACGTACATACACATATATAAGTAGTATTGTATAATTAGGCATAATTATAATATTATATACAAATCTCAATAGATTGTTGATTGATTTGATTTGATTTTAAATTTGCTGTTGTTGTTGTTGTTTTTGATTTTCATTTCATATAGATGTAACTCTGTATCTGTATGGGTTTTTGTTGTATAAATTTAAAACTACATGCTATGTTTTGCAAAAAATGTCCACACTTACAGACTATTCGCTCTATTTATCAGCTTCAATCATTCTCATCATTTTACCTAAATAACTAGTAATATATATATATCGATCGATGTGCATATGTCTGCATATACATACATTATGTTTGTATTTCTCTTCTCCGTCTCTCTTCTTTTTGTTTTTGCTTCGATTCTATTATATAGTATAGTCGTATATCAAAATATCAAGCAGCCAGTTGTGAGCAAAGTTTCAAAGAATTCTCGTTGTGAATTGTCTGGTTTTGATTTTGGTTTGGAATACATAGAGCATGCCTGCATACAAGTAGATGTCTATATCTATATATATGTAAGCATATATGTATACACACACATATACACAAAGCATTATAAACATTATTATGTCACAAATTTAAGCTAAAGTTAATACAATACAAAAATTCAAACACAATCGCCGCAATGCTGTTGCCGTTGCCGTTGCACGTGGCACGTTGCACGTTGCATGTTGCAGTTGCGGATGCTACAGCTAAGTTGAAAAGTACACAAAAGTAAAACGCCCAGAGTCAGGCTTACAGTACAGTAGACTGTTAACTACAGTTGCAGTTGCAATTAATGTTAATGCTACGGTTTACATTTACATTTACAGTTACAGTTACATTTACAGTTATAGTTACAGTTACAGTTAAGAGTTACAGTTTACAGTTTACAGAGTTAACAGGAAACATAGATAATTTGTTGGTTGGACTTGCAGTTTGTCTTTCATTGATTAAACATAACATACGCACATTTACAGTTATCGAAAAGTGTTATGCTGCTTTTTTTTGACGTTCCGGAACTCTCCTCCATCAGTTTTTGGATTATAAATATGTGTGTGTAGATAGATAGTTCGATAGATAGATAGATGTGTTTTGTATGTATATATATATATATAATATGCGTTATATGTATATCAGTTGAATCATTCCTAAATTATCACCCAGCAGTTTCAACAAACAAACGGACAATCCCCAGTCACCCAGTCACATTGCATCCCATCAATCAATCAATCAATCAATCGTGTGTACATGTTGCTGCTGTCAAACTTCACTAGATATATAGTACAATATGTATTATTTAGATATATGATTTCTTTACCAACTACAGTTTACAGTTTCACACGTTTTTTTTTTGTTTTTGTATTTGAAACACACTGAAAAAACTTGTTTTCCCCCCCGTCAAATTTTCCCTTCTCGGCAACTCTATAAAAATGTTTCAAGTAAAAAAAAATAATATACATATAATTGTGTTTCCTTGTTACTATTGACGGATTTTCATTGTTTTGTAGAGATTTTGATTTGTAAGTTTTGGATCCCGCTTTTTCATTGAGCAAACGTCTTACGCTGAGATACATTCTGTTACGAGAAGAGACAAAAACTGCACTGTGAATTGCCGCATCTAATGATTGTACAACAGTTAGTTCTACAGAGTCCTTAAGAGTCCTTAAATCATATACAATATATATATATATGTATGTGTGTGTGTGTGTGTGTGTAAATACAGTTTTTTCTTTCATCTTCATGTCTGTTGTCTATTGCGACAGCTAAAATTTGACTAATGATATTATTGATTTATTTATTTACATTACGCATATGTCGTCATTTTTGCAACTCTCTCATCATCATCATCGACATTATCATCGACATTATCATGTGATCATGTTTTTCTCACGCACTTTTAGTATTTTGTCGCTTGTTGAGAAGTATTTTTACGTGTTCTTTAAATATAGTTATGTATTTTTTTTTGCATTTTAGTATATTGGTATTTTTTTATACGTACGTAGATAATTTGATTGGAATTTCTAGGCGACGGTACAGAGGTCGCTTCACGCGCTTAAAGCAATACGAACAAATTCAGAGAGAAATTCTATAATTAAATATGTTTTTTGTGTTTTGTTTGCTTTTCTTTTTTGTTATTTTTTTTTTTGTTTTTTGTTTGTTTTGTTTGGAGGGATGCTAGGAGTTGTGTGGAGCTGAAATTCGAGCAACAACGAGAATGAGAATAATGCAAGACTTTGTTGATTTTTTTTTTGGTGTGTGCTTTTTTGCGCCGCAATTTTTAAAATTTTTTTCTTTTTTTTTTATTACAAAATGAATAGTTTTAACGTGTAACGAGAGGGGGACGGTTAGGGTGGGGGTGGGGTGGGTTTGGACGAGAGAGGGGAGGGCCGTTTACTCATATATAGATATGAAAAGTTCAATGATAATTCGGTAATAAGGTTTTTCAGTTTTCAGTATACAAATTTCGAGTGCTCTTTTTTTCATACAAGGAAATTTTTTTTAGCGGCGCAAAAATGGAAAATATTGGAAAAAAATTCTTTATGACTTTTATAAATGGTTGTAGAAATTTGTGTTGATGGCTGTTGTAATTGCTGCTGTTGTTGTTGTTGTTGTTATCGTTGCTGCTGCTGCTGCTGTTGCTGTTGTTGCTGCTGCTGTTGGGCTGCTGGCTGCTGCTGCTGTTCGTGCTGCCGACGTCGCCCCGCCCCGTAGTCAATGTTGCCTTCTGCTTCTTCTTCTGCCTCCTCGTGAACAGCGGCGCCACACAGTTTAGCATTGTGAGTAGTTGTTTTGCTTTTGCTATTGCGTTCTTTGCATCGTTTGTGTTTCGTGTCGACAACATCACCATCATCATCATCAAAAGGAACAACAGAGTGTCGAGTATCGAGTGTGGGGTGTTGTGTGTGTGTGTGGGTGTGTAACTAACATTTAAAGATTCGCCACATGCAAATACGAGTCCTCGCCTAGCAGCAGCAGGCTGGCCGGCGAGCCGTCGTGCGGATAGAAGTACGCAAACTGTCCACTGTAGGTGCCCAGCAACTGCTGCTGCTCCTCCACCTGCTGCTGCTTCGCCTTGCTGCTGCTCCTCTGTTGCTGTTGTTGTTGTTGTTGTTGGGTGTAGACGGGCAAGTTGTTGATCTGCTGCTGTGTCAGCACCAAGCTGCCTGTGGCTGCCACATCCAGCTTCTTGCTGCTGCTGCTGCTAGTAATTTTGCTATTGCTGTTGTTCATCGTGTTGTGGTTGTTGGTGTGCTGTTGTTGTTGTTGTTGTTGTTGCTGTTGTTGTTGTGGTTGTGGGTCGAATTGCTGCTCCGGCTGTAGCTGCTGCTGCTGCTGCTCTGGCTGCTGCTGCTCCAATCACGTGCTCAGCCAGGTGGAGTTGCACGTGCAAATGGTGCTGGGAATCACAGGTGCATAGTAGACGCCGTTGGCATAGATGAGACCCGGCGGCCCCGCCTGTATCTGTATGGTCTGTGTCTGCGGCGTCTCCGCGGCCGTGGCAACTGCTGTGGCCGCTGTGCTGGCTGCCGCTGCCGTTGCTGGCGGCGCTGTGCTGCAACAGATGGTGGCGCTTGCCGGCGCCGTTTGCTGCACGTAGATCGTTTGCGTCTGCGGCGTTTGTGTGGGCGACGAGACCAGCGCTAGCACCGCCGGCGTCTGCCCCGCTGCCTCCTGCTGCTGTTGAAGGTATTGCTGTTGCTGCTGCTGCTGCTGCTGCTGTTGTTGCTGCTGATGAAGATGCTGCTGCTGCTGGTGATGTTGCTGCTGCTGCTGCTGCTGTTGCTGTTGCTGCTGTTGTTGCTGTTGATGGTGCTGATGATGTTGCTGCTGCTGTTGATGTTGCTGCTGCTGTTGCTGTTGCTGATACTGATGCTCCTGGGCCTGCTTGACCTGGTTGGCCAGCGAGTGGATGAGCAAGAGCGTCTGGCGACGCTCGTGCCCCATCAGACAGACGGTGGACATTTCGACGACATTGTATAAATGCATCAGGTACTCGTATTGCAGCGGCTCCTCCTCGACGCCCCAGAAATGATTACGCAAGTAGGCCTCCAGTTTCGTGGTCTGCGTATTGATGTCCGGAAAATCGATAAAGAACCGTGAGCACATGTAACGCTCCAGCGTCTTGATCAGCTGCGAGTCGACAGCGGTGTAGTTGCGCACCAGCAGATTGCAGTACTTGAGCAAGCCGCCGCCGCGTATCTCCTCCGGCTGGCGCGTTGAGATCAGTTTCTTTTGCAAGTGATACAGTGCCTCCTGGAAATCGCCGTACACCGACTCGCCGACGACCGTCGGATAGAAGTTCTCGGATATGGGGAGCGCGGCACAGTCGTAGAACAGCAGCAGCGAGTCCAAAACGATCTGGAATGAGTCCACCGAGAACTCGAACTGGCGCCGCATCGTGTCGACGAACTTCAGCTCGACGTTCTTGTGCCCCGGCGAATTGCCCAGCGAGATGAGGGACCAGCGATCGCCGTCATTGTTATTGTTCACCTTCACCATCTTGCCCACGTAGGCCTCCTTCAGCGAGCACGTGTAGATGCGACGCTTGCAGACGCCCTCGGGCATCAGGTCGAGCAGGGCGTTGAGCACGGCCGTCTTGACGCGATCGAAGACGCGCGGCGAGCTCAGCTCGATGGCGAAGATTAGGTCGAGGTCGTTGTAGGGCTGATCCTCGCTGGCCAGCACATGACTAGCGGCGCCGCCGTTGAGGCGTATGTCCTTGACGAGCACCCCGGCGCCGCCACTGTTCACGTCCGCCTCCAGTTTGCGGCGCACCAGATTGACGAGGTCCTTCAGCGTGACCTCGAGCGTGGGAAAATTGCCGCGCCCGTGGATGGCCACCTTCTCGTCCATGACGTTGTGCAGCTTGCGCACCTGCTCGAACGAGAGCACGGCCAGCCGCTGTGTGCCGCCCGTGTCGACGCTCTCCAGCGAGCCGTGGTCCGACGTCGAGGCGATCGAGGAGCCCGAGCTGGGCGACGGCGGCGGGGTCTCGGTGCCGCCGTCCGAGTGGAAGCCGTCGTCGATCTGGTAGACGTCCATTCTGTTGTTGCGCTGCTGATGAAATAACGGTTCGGCGGCTCCGTCTAGTGTCCCGCACTGCAAGCAGACAAGACAGAAACGAAACAGAGAAGTGGCACGTTAGTAGCTGCTCTTGTTCTAGTTGTTCAAGTTGTTAGTTGGTTTCTGCTTTTGGTTTTGTTTGTCAAGAGTGCGCGGCTGCCGCAATTGTTTATAGATCTGGCTCTGGCATTTTCCGAACGAGTCGACAAAAGCAAAGCAGTTCGGGCCGGAGCTAAACACTAGCTTGCTGTCGCCAGGACTACTTCGTCTGCTCGTGTGTGTGTGTGTGTCTCTGTATCTGTGTGTGTCTCGAGTGTTTGTTGTTGTTGTGTGCGACTGGGAAATCTCCTCTCGTCTCACACTTCAAAACGATCGAGTTGCGGAGTGTTTCAGCCTAGCTTACTCAAGCTGGCAGCTGCCACTTGCAACTGCAACTCAATTTGTCATGCTAGCATTGCCCCCAGAACTCTTCCAGCCACATGTGCTGCAATTAACAACGCTAGCATTGCCCCCTGAACTCTTTGAGCCACTAAAAGTCGCATTTATAGGTTGTCAAATATCTCCCTTTTGTCTATAAAATTTCACGACGCCACGTAGCTCCTATCGGGCAATACATCAATATGCTATAAATATCAATGTACATAACGCAATATACACACAACATTAGGTCAGGTCTTAGCATAAACTGAAAAAACGACGTTGTAAAGGATTATATATAAGCTTTTCAAATAACTCCCTTTTGCCTTTTAGTCTTATGAGTTGCGTGGCTGTGTAAAAAGTGCCACGTAGTTTGTATCGGGCAATACTGATGTATTGATCTATATGCAATATATATCACGCAATTTATATACTTCATTAGATCAGATCAGCTAGCATAACCAGCAAAAGCAACGCTTACATATAAGCTTGTCAATTAACAACTCCCTTCTGCCTTTTTGTCTACAGAGCTCGTATCGGACAATACATCAATTTACAATATAAATCAATATATATCACACAATATACCTACTTCAATATGTCTGGTCTTGGCATAAAATAGAAATCAACGCTATGCAGGATTATATATAAGCTTGTCAAATAACCTCCTGCTGCCTTCCTTTTTGTCTTTTGAGTTTCGCGATTGTGTAAAAAGTGCTACGAAGCTCGTATCGGGCAATACTGATGATGCAATAATCAATATGCAATATACATCCTTCATTAGGTCAGGTCTTAGCACAGACAACCTACAAAAACGACGCTATAGAGGATGGATGATATATAAGCTTGTCAAATAACTTCGTTGAATTTCGCGGCTACGCAGATCGTATCGGGCAATACATCAATATACCAAATATGCATATCAATATATATCACGCAATATACTTCATTAGATCAGGTCTTAACATAACCTACAAAAACGACGCTATGCAGGATTATCTATAAGCTTCCCAACTAACTTCCTTCAGCCTTTTTGTCTTTTGAATTTCGTGGCTATGTAAAAAGAGCGGCGTATCTTGCAATACTGATGCATCGATCAATATACAATATATACAATATACATCACACTATATACATCAATACTTCAGTACTTCACTTCATTAGCTCAAATCTTAGCATAACCCACAAAAACAACGCTATAGAAGATTATCTACAAGCTTGTCAACTAACTTCCTTTCGCCATTCTGTCTCTTCAGTTTCGCGGCTGTGTAGAAAGATCGTATTGTGCACCATTTGAAAGGTCTAACGCTATGCAGGATTGAACATATGTGTATGGCAAAATATGGCAACAGCTGGTGCCACATTAAGCTGTTGGCGCGACTCGAGCACATTAGTTTTGTTGCTGTTGTTGTGGTTCGTTTAATCATTTCATTTATTTTTCGGCATTTTATTGCCGCCAATGCCAGCGCAAATTGCCGCCCGGGGACTGGCTGCTTTAATTAATTAATTTGCTTTAAATTCGCTCAATTTCGCATGAGGAAGACACCCCACGCCCTCCCTCTCTCTGCCCCTCTCGCACCCAATCGCCGCCCACAGACGCGTTCTACAATTTTGTGGCCTTTTTTTCCCACATTTTAATATTTGTTGTTTCCTCGTTTGTTGGCGTTGTTGCTGCTAATTTATTTGTTTATTATTAACGTCTCTCACCGTTTAGTTCCACGTTTCGCTTTTCGCTTTTTGCCCCCCGTTTGAGTTCTTGCTGAAACACACAGTCTTCAGAGTTGTGTCAAATCGAAACGAAATTCTTCAACGAAATATCCGCGTTGTTATCGAATGTCGCCTCCCTCTCAGTCCCCTCTCTCTCTGTCTCGGTTACACTTGCTTTGCTACTGGGCGTCTATCAGCTTGGGCATCGACAACGACTGGGCCTGGGCTATGCTTGTTTCTTGCTGCTTATTGCTGGGCGCGTTGCTTAGGCTGGGCTCTGGCTCACGACGGGCATATACCCTGTAGAGTGCTAGTATTGTGCGAAGTGGGCTGCTCACTTTTAGTTAGACTGACCTCTTCTTGAGGCTGGTGTGTGTTCTTGTTGTTGTTATGTATTGAAATTTCAAACGTGCTCCCCTCTGAATCTAAACCCGAAAACTACTCGATCGAACTTCTACAGCGCACAAATCTACTTTCAGTAAGTTGTGTTAGATTAAACAGGGTATCTACAAGTCGCGCTTGCCGGTCAGCTGCTGTGGCTGCCACTGCGTGGCGTCTCTGGCGCTGTGTGTGTCGCCTACTTTATCATTTTGTTAGTGCGCCGCTTCACAAAAACCAAAAACCAAAAGCAAAAACAATTGAATTTTCTCGCGAATGTGTGTCGTCCTAGTACATATATACCATATACACATATATATATATATATATATATATATATGTGTGTGTGTGTGTGTGTGTGTGTAGCTCTGTGCGCTGCGTGCAAATATGCCGAGAGCTATAAACTAATTCAAATAGATTCTTGCGTGCCTCTAGCGATGCGAGTGATTCACAGTCAGAGCAGCGGCGTTTACACGAGCCACGATCCACGATTCACGATCCACAATACGCGATCCACAATGCGCGTATGTATGCATATGCTTGTGTGCATATGCTAGTTATCTATGCCTGCCTGTGTCTACACGCCATTCATCATCCGCTGCTCTGCGCTTCTTATCACAGCGCGACAACAATCTACAACAACAACAACGCCGCAATAACAAAACTAATTACTTTCTTTTCTTGCCATAATGCTGGCCTGGGCCCCCATAAACATTGTGATAAACAATGCAAAGCAAAGCGTAAGGATTAAAGTCGTGACTCATTGTGGCACAGTTAATTCCGAAAATTGCCGAGAGTTAACTAGATAATTCGCGGCTGCAAATGAATTTGTTTCTCTTCCAATTCCACAGAACTCTAAAGTAAACAGTTGCAGGCCACGTGTAAACCTTAGTCGCCTTAGTTTACAACGAGAGCGCTCCACGATTTATTGTTGTTGTTTGCAATTATTTATTATTTATTAATTGCCCGCAACACACTTTGCGTCTGGCTGTCGGGTAGTCGGGTAATTGCGATTGTTTCGCCTCGTATTGCATTTTCATGAAGCAACACAGACACACACACAGCATTTTCCTTTGACATTTTCCAGCTATAATTAAGCGCACATTTCATCAATTTACTGTCGATATCTTTCGTAACTTTTCGTCATTTATACATCTCTATATGCAGCATTTGTGTCAGCTGGCAACAAAACTGAAACTGAAATTGAAATTTGACTTTCTCCTGTCATCGCACAAATCACAGCTCACAAATCGCATACATAATTCAATTAACACGATTACTGCAAAATTAGCACATGAATTATTTGGCACTTTTCTTAATTTCTTCAACTAATTAATTGCACTTATTTTGCTTGTATCTTTTTTGTTTTTTTTTTTTGTTTTGACACCATTTCTGACATTGTTTGGCTGCGAAAAACCCAAAATTATAACAATTTTAATGAAATTTGCCAAGGCTTTCGATTCTACTGCTGATAAGGCGAGCGACAGCGAGAGCAAGCGAGAAAGCACGTCTGCGTCTCTCTCTCTCTCTCTCTCTCTGTGTGTGTGCGCACTTTCTTGTACCCTGCACTTGAGTTGAGCAGGCTGTTTGCTAGCAGTGCGACCCTTGAACGCCACGCACGCAGCACCAGCTGAGCTATACCCTGTAATTTTGCCAGTGCAGCGGGCAAGCACTTTAGTTTACGTGCAGAGGGTAACTGCTAGTCGTGCACACAATTGTTTTGCTGTTTTGTTTTTTTGTCGGTTAATTGGCAAGCGCGTAGTGATAAAATATTTTGTTGCCATTTGGCATTTGCCGCATTTATTTTTTTATTTTCATTTCGAATTTCACAATGTAAGTGCGAGTGCGAGCACAATGTACTCGTTGAACCTCAGCTCAGGCGCAGGTGCATGTGTGTGTGTACTTTTTCCACAAATAATAAATTAACGCTGCAATTTTCACCAATTTCATGTGAGCATTTATTTTGCTGCTCGTACACAATGAATAAACATCATTATGTATTATCATGATGCTGCCGTTGATGATGATGACTATGTTGCAGTTGTTGCATAGCAACTCACACACACACACACACACACACCACGACACGCAAACAGGTGTATGGCGTGCTGGCCTAGACAGACTTGGGACTGCGACTGGTCTCAAATAAAAGTGAAAATCGTTGTTTTTTCTTCTTTTGCTGCTGCAGCAGCAAAAAAAAAACGAAAAAGAAAGAGAAAAACGCAACGGCAACAACACCAACTACAACAACAACAACGACAAACAGTGGCAGAAAGTCTTTGCAAAGCAAAGCTCAAACAAGTGTAACTTAGCAGCTGTGTCTGCATGTCGTATACGTGTGTGTGTGTGTGTGTGTGCGTGCGATGTCCAAAACGCAAAAACAAATATGGATTCCGTATGAGGTACGAGTATGTATGCGAGTATGTAAGTAAGGGGGAGGGGCAGCATTACCGTTAAACTGGCGAAGACGACGCACCCGCGACGGCGACTGTTGCTTTTGCTAGTTGTTTTTTTTTTTAATTTGTAATTTTTTTTCTTTTTATTGTTTTATTTGGCACTGGGGCTCTTCGGTTTTAACACTTTTCTATTTTCTTCTATTTTTTGCTTAAGCACACTGCGTGTATCAATCGAGCAATTGAAATTCGTTTTAAATTATGTGCCCGAGTATCTTATTATATTTCACACAATTGGCCACAGACACACTCGGCGAACGAACTAAATGCACACCACACACAAAAACATACACGCACACACTTTGATATTATTATGCTTTTGAAATTGGTTGTTTGTAGCTAATGGCGCCGCGCGTTCGTTCCGTTGGCTAGCGTCGTGTGTTGCGTTGCGTTGCGCGTTTGAAAACCAAATGAAATTGAAATGCTTATTAGAATATTCGCGAGTGAGCGCGCAGCCACAGCGCTGCGACGCGACGGCCGCTGCCGCTGCCGCAGCACCGAAAGCTTTAGCCAGCTGACGTCACAACGTCGTCGCGCTCACCATACCATACCACTGACTGAGTGAGTGAGCGGCACAGTGAGTGAGTCCGTCGTTTGAGTGAGTGTGCAAGCGAGAGCGGCAGAGAGTGAGTTGAGTGTGTTTTTGAGCATGTTTGGCTGCCCCTATGTGCGTGTGTGAGTGTGAGTGTGTGTTTTTTAGAAGGGCAAGCATAAGCATAGTTGCAGGTAATTCTGACGGTCGCTCGGTTAGTCGGTCGTACAGTTCGTCGTCGTACATTCGTTCGGTTCGTCGATCTGGCAGCTCGTCTGTCGGTCGGTCGGTCGACTGCTGCAATGCGGGCGCTGCTCGCTCGCTCAGCTGATAAAGCGATCATGCACATTTCTGTTGATGTATGCAAGTGTATGTGCCTGTGTGTGTGTTTGCGTGTGTGCGTGCCTGTTGTCTGTGTTTAGCTGAGCTGATTTTATGCCTTATTCGTAATGCATTTTTGCTGCTTGCCCAGTTTTCGATTTCATTATTTGTTGTAGCTGGGTTTTTTCTTCATTTATTAAATTTCGTTTTTTCTTGCTAGTTGAGCTATTCTCATTGTTGTGTTGGATGTGGCGATGGTGTTGCCGCAACGCAAATTGCTTAAATACTTTACTTCTTTTTGTTTTTGTTGTATTTTTGTGTGCTACGTTTGCGTTTGCCGTTCGCTTTGCGGTGTCCAATCTATTTTTAGACCGCTTGGCTTTGTTTTTTTTTTCTTTTACTAATTATCCGATGCGCTGCCCCCGCGGCAGTCTCCTCTCGCGCTGACCAGCGCTGCCAGCTAGGCGACAAATGCTGATAAGAGTGCAGAGCTTAGTATAGGAAATAGCTCAAAAGCTCGTTTGAACAAAAGAAGCCGCTGAGAAGAGTGAGTGTCGTAGCAAGCAGCTGCGGTTTGACTTCTACGAAGAGCAGCTGTGTTTGCTGATCTCGTTTTCGGCGGTGTCAATTATGTAATGAAGCTTGAGCTTTTACGCAAAACAGTCTAAAAATAGCATTCCTAATTATGTGTATGCACAATAATTGCCATATTACTCATTTATTTCGTTTTCTGTGTACCACATCATTTCGGTTGGCCTTTCAATATTGTTTTTTATTTGGCTGCGCGTTCACAAATAGGCATAATCATAAACAAGAGAGCTTTATATATGAATTTGGGGCCAGCAACAGATACAGACATAGCTGCACAGCACAGTGCCGTTACATTGGCATTTTGCATGGCACAGAACGCGACGCGATGATCGGGCATTTATTATTATTGCCCGACTGCCTGTGGCTGTGGCCCGTGGTTCAATGTTAATCAGCAGCTTAAAATCGAAATGGAAAAAATGAAAAAAAAGAAGAGAAACACACACGCACACACACCCAGCACACACAGCATGAGTGTAGTAGATGCAAGTAACGCAACTCGAGTGCCCGTGTGGCCAAAAAGATTAATGTTGTCTTCAACAATAGCAGCCACAGTCGCAGCCACAGCCACAGCCACAACTTCAGTTTCAACTTCAGTGCGCTAATGTATCTTGCAGATACATGCTCGTACACCACACACTGCTGCACAGTGCAGCATTTGAAAGCGAAATGCGGCCGCGACTTTTGCTGCTGCTTGTTTCTGACAGCTGTTGCCCTCCCACACCACACGCGTCGCCCCCTTTTTGTGTTGTGAATGCCATTTACTGTGGCTGTATCTGTTACCATATAAATGTATCTGTATCTGTATCTGTATCCATAGCCACTTGTTGATGATGTTGTTTGTTGATGTTGATGCTCTTTGGCAAGACGCGCGCTCGGTCGGTGCGACCCTGACCCAATAAGTGTGCGCAAGCGCAAATTCAGTCAGTCTTGTTGTATCTTGCACGACTGCGTTCTTCTCAGCTCGCTTGGGTGTGACCTTAAGCAGTGCTGTATGTTTTTGGAAAATGTCAAACGAAAGTGCGACACAAAGTTCCAATTCCAACAGGCAAATCGAAATCCAATTTCGCTTCCAATTCCAATATGAATACCAAACTCAACTCTACTCAAATCGAATCGAATCGAGTCGTAACGAATTGAAGCAAATCGAATACCAAATTCTAGCGCGGCTTCGATGCGATGCAAATGAAGCTTAATTATTATGCCGGGCCGAGCACAGAGCGCCAAGTGCCAAATTGAAACCGGTTCGACCGACATTTCAAATACGTGTATAGCGGGGCTATATTGAATTATACAACTACTACACACACACAGACAGGCAGACAGACAGACAAGACTGACAAACCTTGCTTGGCCAGGCCAATTCACTTGCGGTTTTTGGCATAGTTTCACATACCCCACCAAGAGCAAGAGGAGCGAGGGGGGGAGGTAAGCGACGACGCGACCGAAAATGAAAGTGCAGCGAGAATTTCGGATGATGATGACGGAAATGCTGGCCACACTTGATGGCCGCACAACAAAGCATTTCTCGCTGGGCCTACGCAACTGCAAGCAAACAGCAGAGGAAGCAACAGTGCAAAAGAGCGAAGGGAGGGGGGGGAGGAGGGGTGTGCTAGGGCAGACGCATGTCTGTGTATTGATTGGCTTTCGTTTGACGTGCGCTGCGCTGCCCGCCTCGCCTCGCTTCGTCTCGTCTCGTCTCGTCGCGCTGCTTCGGCTTCGTTTTCGGTTTTAGTTACAGTTAATCTTGACCCGACGGCACGAAACGTGACCGAGCGAGACGGCAAGTGTGACACGAGTCGCCGTTGACGTTGACGTTAAAAGGAAGCACGACGGCGACACACAAAATTTGAATAATTCAATTACTTTTCTTTCGCGCCCCGTCTTTCATTAGGCTTGCATTGTCTCTGTCTGTGTCTGTCTGCTTCTCCCCGCCCCGCGCGTCTATTTATAACTGCGAACTGGAAGCAACGCAAAAACAGTTATGTAACAGAGCCGAAGCGAAACGAAGAGAAGAGATTGCAGCCATAGAATGATTTGCATTATTATTTAGCACTGTGCTAAACACGAATTCGCCTAATTTAATTGCAGCCTCATTAAAACCAGCAACAACAACAACTGTGGTGAATTAGAAAGTTTGCGCTAAATAGGCGTATCAGAAATTGTCAACTATCATGACCACGTTCGCTGGGCCGTCGCATTTGTGTAAATATTATTAAACATTGTTGTTTGACTGTGCCCATAAACTCGATGCGCAAGTGGCACATCTAGTTCTAAATTCGTTTGCGCAATGCGAGCTTACTCTACCAGTCAACAGCTGCAGTCGTCGTCGACGTCGTCGTCGTCGTCGTCGTGGCAGACCGAACCGAATACCTTGTGAGCTTGTGAAGGAAGCGTGTATTTACCTAAAACGAAACCCAATCGAAATGTGTGTTCATTAGTCGAGTGCCAGATTCAAGTGCAAGAAACATTGTAGACTACATCTAACTGCAAGAAGATAGCCACTCTAAATATCTACTTGCATGTGCTTCATCTCTATTACAAATGAATAGAAATTCTGAACAGTAATAGTAGTCACACGAATTCTACTTTTAGTGCAAGCGGATATGGTCACACTTTGCTTAGTCGAGTGTCAGATTCGAGTGCAAGAAACATTGTAGTTATAACTGCATGAAGAATTCCTTATCAGAAACTTACAATATCTAATTGAATATGTTTTATTACTAGTTTTACTATTTATATTCGAAAGAATAATTATTGGTAGTCACACGAATTTTACTTTTAGTGCAAGCGGATATGGTCACACTTTGCTTAGTCGAGTGTCAGATTGGAGTGCAAGAAACATTGTAGACTAGTTCTAACTGCAAGAAGAATTCATTATCAGAAACAATATCTACTTTATTACTATTACTATTTATATTTGAAGGAGTAATAGTAGTCACACAAATTTTAGTCTTAGTGCAAGCTAATATGGTCACACTTTATTTAGTTGCATGCCAGATTCGAGTGCGAGAAACACTGTAGACTACTTCTAACTGCAAGAAGATATCAACTTGCATATGCTTAATTCCTATCACTATTTCCTTTTAAAATCAAAAAGTTTACACTCAAATTTTACTATGGAGTGTTAGCTAATATAGTCGAATTTTAGTTGGTTTATTAGGCTTACAACTGGAAGAGACTTTTCCAAATAAATCTATCTTTAAGAAGAGTTAATTTGCTAAATAAATCGATCATTAAGAAAAGTTCATTATCAGTCACTCATAATATCTACTTGCCTAATTACTTAATTTCTATTCTTCTATTTCTACCTCGTCATACAAATTTTAATCACTTTTTAGTTGCTTCGACTTTGTTAAATAGTTGCATCTTAAGAAGACTTCGTCAGTCACTCAAAATATACTTAATTGCTATTTCTTTGCAAAGTCGCCAAAAGTTGGCACACAAACTTTACTCTTTGTGCTAACTATCCAAACTAAGAAGTTGGCAGCTCAATAAAGAATAAATAAACTTTCAGCGCTCGTAGTTTCTGATAGAAACCATCAACTAGTTTTAACTGCAAGAAGAGCTAGTTATAAAGCACTCAAAATATCTACGTGCGTATACTTAATTTCTATTATTATTTTTTCAAAAGCGCCAAAAGTTTGACAATAAAGTTTAAGCTAATAAAGTTGCATTTTGATTAGTCAAGTGGCAGAATTGAGTTGCCGACTTTGCCAAATAGTTGTATCTTTAAGAAGACTTCATTGTCAGTCACTCAAACAATCAAATTATGTAGCTGCTTATACTTAATTTGTATTTCTACTGCTTTGCACAGTCGCCAAAATTTTACTCTTAATGTCAGCTAATATAACCATATTTTAATTACATCCATGCAAGCTAATAATTTGACAGGTCTCTAAGTGAATTTGTGCAGAAAAAAGTTAATAAATTTAGTCACATTTTAATCAAATCCACAAAGTCCACAAAGAAGTAAATGAGGTTAATATAGTCAAAGCACTTGACAGCTCAGAAAATGAATTTGCCCAAGAAAAGTAAATAAAGCTAACATAGACACATTTCAGTCGCATCTATTCAAAGAACTAGAGAGCTTAGTAAATGAATTTGTGCAACAAAAAGTAAATAAAGTTAACATAGTCACATTATAATCGCAACTATTCAAAGAACTAGACAGCTTAGTAAATGAATTTGTGCAAGAAAAAGTAAATAACATAGCATAGTCACATTTAACATAGTCACATTTTAATCGCAACTATCTAATCTATTAGTAAATTGCCAGCTCAGTAAATGAATTTGGCCAAGAATAAGTTAGGAAAGCTAATATAGTCACATCTACTTAAAGAACTTGGCAGCTCAATAAATGAATTTGTGCCGGAAAATGAAAATAAAGCTAATATAGTCACATTTTAGTTGCAGCTATCTAAACTATTAGTATATAGATAAATGAATTTGTGCTAGAAAAAGTGAGCCAACTTCCAACTCGCTGTTCCTTATAGAAACAAACTAGCAACCTCAACTGTTTAGAAGAGAATTCTGTTCAATAAAAGAGAAGCAAGTCTAACATATATAATCTGAAGCCATCGGAACACTTTTGGTTTCAGCGCAAATGCCGAAACCTGGCTAGAAATGAAATTGGCATTCAAAGCGAGTCGCTGCTTAAAACTGTTTATATAACAGAATGATCGCACTCTCGAGAGTTTGCTGCGTTTTTAGCATTTAGCGACATTAACAATAGCGAACATGATTATCTGCTGCTGCTGTTGTTGGTGCTGTGTACACGGCGAGTGTCTAATCAAATCTGTCCACATTGCGAGTGTTGAAACAGCTGTCCGCCGTTATTGTTTGCCTATTTGCACCATCCATAATTAGCATTTAGTGTTTCAATTGCAAATCTTGCGGCCCAAGAACAGCTGTGTTTCACTTTGGGCCCACAAATGTATATAGCGTAAACAATCGCTTAATGGCGAAATATAATTGTGTGTGCGCGGCGGCGTACATTACGTTGATTAGTTTGCCTGACTGCAAACAACTTTCGCTTATCACGATCAGCGGCTATCAAGATACCAATTTATTGGCAGGCGAACGACGTAACTCGCTCAAAGTGAGAATCGAGAGGCATGCGGATCAGGTGTGATTATTACCTGGCGACGCCAACACACCACACGACGGCAGATGTGTTCTCAGGAAGCAATTGATAGCCACAGTTGTGGCACGAAATCATTTGTCAATTTTAATTACAATTCCCATGACAGCAGTCGCAACTGCAAACTCGCGTTCTCAAGGGGCAAATGCGAGCAAAAGGCAAGAACTAAAGACTGCGAGCTACCCTAGAGGCCAACAGGGCGTGTACTTAATATACGTGTTACATATGTCTAAATCGGAGTTGGCGAGGCCAACGGGGCGCATACTTGTTGCCACTAGCTGATATTCGAATTAAGCAATCAAGCAGTTGATTGGCAATCCACAAATATAAGTCAGACTGCAGCATACCCTGTGAATAGGGGTTGTCAAGGTCTCGCGAAACGCATAATATAAACGCTTTTAATTGATTTCAATAGCACAATTATTATGAAGCACAATCTGCAGATACAAATGTATCTTCTAGCCGATCGTTGTTGTTATACAGCTAGAGATACTTAGCGCTGTAATTACAAGTTGTGTTGCATGATTTTGCGTCGAGTCACGCTAAAAAAAAACAAAATCAAAAGTAGAAAATAATGTAAAACAATGCGAGGCGAACGTGGCATCCATTTCAACAGAACGGAACTGAACAGCACACAATTAAAGTGCAAACAAACGAGCAAAATAAATAAATAAATAGCGAAAAAGTTTGAGCAGCAATAACATATAAACACTTAATTGCATTTGGTTGATACGCAAATGGATTCAGTTGAGTTCGCCAGCCAGAGCCAAGCACGTGTCGAGCGAGTTTATTTTTAGTCGCAGACGCAGACAGAACCCTTTGATGTGGCGCCTTTTATTAGTTGGCAGCGGCCGCAATGAGATATATCTAATGAAAACCTTTTATGCTGGCGGCTCTAGCAACGACAAGCTGCCTGCCCCATGTGTATTTATAGTTGCTAGCTAAATAAAAACCTTTCACTGTGCCACAACCGCATTTCTGCCAACTATTTATTAAAAGAAAAGCAAAGTCAAGGCAGAAGACTATCTAGCAGGACTATGCTCGCAATCGCTTATATATATATATATATAGTGTGTTTGCTATTGATTGCCTGTTTTGCTGCGTTCCCAATAAAGCGGCTTGCTAGTTCAGCTTTAAAAGAAAACTGACAGCTGTATTGGGAAGAACGCAGTTGTGTCAACACACGGCGAGTGTGTTCTAGATTCAGTTGCGGATTATAGTCGCCCAATAAATGTGATGTATACGTGAGTAAACAAGCATTTATTACCCATTCTCTCTCTCTCGTATGGTCAGGTGTTTTGGGCACTGGATTGCAACATTGAGCAAGATCACAGCAGCGCAACACGGCAAAGCAGCTACTCAGCAAGCGCAGCGAAAGTGGACAACTTGAGAGTGCTTGTATCTAAACATAAATGCATCAGAATGCTTCGTAGTTGCCTAACTTCTAGAGAGCAAAAGGAGACACCTTGAGACTGCTTATATCTTCTAAAAATAAATGCTTATATCTAAAAACAAATGCTTCACTTCTGTGGTCTAAATAAAGCAGCAAAAGTGTATAACTTCAGACTGCTTATATCTAAACATATCTAATCATAAATGCAGCAGCTTCTATGCAACACAACTGCTTGACTTCCATCGTCCAAGCAAGGCAGCGAAAGTGGACAACTTGGGAGTACTAATATCCAGATATAAATGCATCAGAAAGCGTCGTAACTGCTTTACTTATTATTTATTATTTATCTAAAAATAAATGCTTATATTTAAAAACAAATGCTTGACTTCTGATGTCTCAATAAAGCAGCGAAAATGTATATGTTAACTTCAGACTGCTTATATCTCTAAAAAGAAGATCAACTTACAATGCAATCTACAATAAAATATTTAAGTATTATATACCATTTCATCCTTTATACGAGTAGACTCACAAGTAGCTAATTGCCATATTAGCACAGTACAATTTATATTTATATATAATGAGCATATACGAATATATACACATATTTATTAATATTTATATAATGTGAATATACGAATATATACACATATTTTGATGCAATGTTTTGCATTACACGAAACACGAATATCTGATTTAAATATGAAAAACAACAGTTTTACAATTGGTAGTAAAATATGCTTCAATTGCATATAATCAATGAACACAAATGCAACAGATTCTATATGTTGAAACTGCTTGATTTCTATCGTCATGGCAGCGAAAATGGAGATATTGAGACTGCTAACATCTAAATATAAATGCATCAAAAGTGCTTAACTTCTGTGGTCTAATTAAGGCAGCTAAATGTGTAATCTTTGAAACTGCTAATATGTTAATATAATCAAAACTGCTTGGCTTCTGTCGTCTGACTGAGGCAGCCAAAGGAGACAACTTTAGTATACTAATATCTAAACATAAGTACATTAGATTTTATCCGTCTAATGCTACATAACACTTTAGAGACCGCTTATATCTAAATATTAAAGCATCAAAACTGCTTAAGCTCTGTCGTCTTCTGTAGGTTGCTGATATCTAACTAAAAGTGCTTGTATCTAAACATAAATGCAACAGATTCTTCGTCGAAATTGTTGTGTTCTAAATAAGATTGCCAAAGTGTCAACTTTGAGGACTGCTACTAACTAAACATAAATGCATAAAAACTGCTTAAATGTTGTCGTCTAAACAAGGCAGCGAAAGTGGACAACTTGAGACTGCTGTAGACTGCTGATATCTAAGCTCAAGTGCATCAAAAGTGCTTAACTTCTGTGGTCTAAATAAGGCAGTAGTGTAATCTTTGAAACTGCTAATATGTTAAGTTCAAACTGTTTAACTTCTGTCGTCTAGTGGACACTTTGGAGACTGCTTCGATCTAAACGTAAATGCATGAAAACTGCTTGACTTCCATCTTCTAAACAAGGCATTGAAAGTGTAAACTTGAAGACTGTTGATACCTAAACATAAATGCAACAGATTCTTCGTCGAAATTGCTTGACTTTTGTGTTCTAAATAAGACTGCTAAAGTGTCAACTTTGAGACTGAACATAAATGCATCAAAACTGCTTAAATTTTGTCGTCTAAATAAGTCAGCGAAAGTAGACCTGAGACTGCTGTAGACTGTTGATATCTAAGGACAAGTGCATCAAAAGTGCTTAACTTCTGTGGTCTAAATAAGGCAGTAGTGTAATCTTTGAATCTGCTAATATGTTCAAACTGTTTAACTTCTGTCGTCTAGTGGACACTTTGGAGACTGCTTCGCTCTAAACATAAATGCATGAAAACTGCTTGACTTTCATCTTCTAAACAAGGCAGTGAAAGTGTAAACTTAAAGACTGTTGATATCTAAACATAAATGCAACAGATTCTTCAACGAAATTGCTTGACTTATGTGTTCTAAATAAGACTGCGAAAGCGTAAACTTGAGGACTGCTACTAACTAAACATAAATGCATAAAAACTGCTTAAATTTTGTCGTCTAAACAAGGCAGCGAAAGTGGACAACTTGAGACTGCTGTAGACTGCTGATATCTAAGCTCAAGTGCATCAAAAGTGCTTAACTTCTGTGGTCTAAATAAGGCAGTAGTGTAATCTTTGAAACTGCTAATATGTTAAGTTCAAACTGTTTAACTTCTGTCGTCTAGTGGACACTTTGGAGACTGCTTCGCTCTAAACATAAATGCATGAAAACTGCTTGACTTTCATCTTCTAAACAAGGCAGTGAAAGTGTAAACTTAAAGACTGTTGATATCCAAACATAAATGCAACAGATTCTTCGCCGAAATTGCTTGACTTATGTGTTCTAAATAAGACTGCCAAAGTGTCAACTTTGAGGACTGCTACTAACTAAACAAGGCAGCGAAAGTGGACAACTTGAGACTGTTGTAGACTGCTGATATCTAAGCTCAAGTGCATCAAAAGTGCTTAAGTTCTGTGGTCGAAACAAGGCAGTAGTGTAATCTTTGAAACTGTTAATATGTTAAGTTCAAACTGTTTAACTTCTGTCGTCTAGTGGACACTTTGGAGACTGCTTCGATTTAAACATAAATGCATGAAAACTGCATGACTTTCATCTTCTAAACAAGGCAGTGAAAGTGTAAACTTAAAGACTGTTGATATCTAAACATAAATGCAACAGATTCTTCTACGAAATTGCTTGACTTATGTGTTCTAAATAAGACTGCCAAAGTGTCAACTTTGAGGACTGCTACTAACTAAACAAGGCAGCGAAAGTGAACAACTTGAGACTGTTGTAGACTGCTGATATCTAAGCACAAGTGCATTAAAAGTGCTTAACTTCGGTGGTCTAAATAAGGCAGCGAAAGTGAACACTTTGAGACTGTTAATATCTGAACAATCAGAATGCGGCACTATCAAGCGTCGTTGCTGCTTCACTTCTATTGTGTAATCAAGGCGGCAAAAGTTTCTTAAGTACATGAGTTGCTTTGCTGCTTAGTTTCAGTTGCTTGCCACCTGTGTCTGCTGTGCATTGCTGTCTTTGTTTGCCACTTGGCGGCGTTGGAATTCGGCGCGTTTGCAGTTTCATTTCCTACACACAACCCGAGCTGCGTTCTTGCGTTTAATTGAGCTGCCCACGCGAGCACGAGTGGCAGCGATCTCGCGGCGATCTATAAATATCATCATCTGTGAGATGGGCGCAGAATGTGAGTCTATGCGGCTATTAATAAGCAAACATGTCGAGACTCGCAACAGGTGACTAATGCCACAAAATCTGGGGATTGCCGCTTGCCACACAAACACACACAAAAACAGCGAACGCTGCACACGTGTCGCAGTCGCTGCATTTCTAGCTGTCGCTGTAATTGTATCTCAAAAAGTATCTGTTTGTGTCGCTGTGATTTATGTCTGCTAAGTGGCTTTGAATTTGTGTTAAGTGGCTGCTGCTTTGCTTGTCGGCGATCTGTGGCTTTGTGCGCTGGAACTGTGCCATCTTTGTGCGAATTATTTATTGTAAAGCGTTGCGCGACTTCAGCCAAATTGTTGAAATTTCATTTCTTTTCATTTCCCCTCTCTCTCGCGCTCTTTCTCGCTGTCATTCGACTTGTCAGCGCAAATGTCAAGACGCAACGCGAGTTTAATGCACTCGCAGAGCGAGAGCGAGACAGGGAGAGCGCGTGCAAGCGAGATGCAGCTAGACAGCAACGGCTTTTGAATACATTTTTCGGGGCGAGGCAAAGTGCTGGCGCAAACGATTTTCTCAGCGCAAATCTGACTGAGTGTATATATAGTATATATACAGCGGACTCTGAGATCTGCGATCGCGCTTATCGCGCTGCGCTTTAAGCTCGCGTCGCACGTGCCGCACGTTCAATGGCCTTCTATATACTACTATATACTACGCACCCCAAAAAACTACTCACTGCTCTCTCTCTCTCTCTCTATTTAGTGTTTTCATTCACATTTCTAATCGTTGGCGGCGTGGGTCAAAGTGCCGTGCTAGAGCGCGACGTGTTCGAATTCGAATTCGAATTGGATTTCGATACCCAGTGAACGTGTCCAGTTGGCAGCAGGGTATAAACACTCAGAAGCGCTGGAGTTATGGCCACTTTCCTATTTTAATGCATTATCATAATTGCAAGAGTCGCGTCGAGTGGCGTCGAGTCGCGACGACGCTCGCCGAATGTTGTAATTTCACTTTCTTCTGCAACGACGACGTGCCAGCGAAGGTTTTGGCTACGTGCTCTATTACAATTTTGGCCATCATTATGGCCATCAAATTGTAACGCTCGTTGTGTTGCGCAACGGCAGCGAGTGCATCTAATTACGCCACGATTTCCACGCACAGTCGCCAAACTACGAGCAGAACAAGGAGCCGCAACAACTACAAAGAGTTGCAGCACGATTGCTGCCGAAATTTAGTCAGTGACCAAGAGCACTGAGTCTGCCATAGATTGATGATAGTTATAAGTGCTATAATGCTACTACTTTACTTTTGTGGGGCAGGAATTCGCTTAGCTAGCTAAGCGACTAATGGCTGGCAAAGCAATTAACATAAATCAGCTTGAAGTTGCTTCCGTTTGCAGAAGTTTGCGTTTATAATTAGAAGACGTCGCTCGACTCCACAACGAAATCGAAATTGAAGACGCACAAAAGAAGCGGAGCAGCACTGAGATTTCAATAGCACTCGAGACAAGAGCGCCCGCTTACGTAATGCGCAAGCAAACACCGACAAAATCGACTACAAAATCGACAACAAATTCGACAGCAAAATCGAAATCAAATCGACATCAAAATGAACATCAAAATGGACATCAAAATCGTCAGCAAGCCACAAATTTGCGCATTCTGAAGTGTAACAAAGTGCTGTTGCTGTTGAGGCTGTGCTGAAGCTATTTCGCCAACTCTTCGCTAGATTGTTGTCCACTCAACGATGCGCCAAAAAAATCGCTGCCCATTAACGTTTACTTTTGACTGTTGAATATTGAGTTGAGTGAGTGTGTGTGTGGGCTGCTCTCTAATCTGCTTAGCTGCGTCTATAAATAGCGCGACCATTTCAAATATAGTTCTCGAGTGTGCACTAGAAGAAGTAGGAGGGCACAAGTGCACGGTGGCGTATACGCAACCTCATCACGCATACGCCAGGTGCGCGTTGCAGCAATGTCTTTAGCCCGCATTCGCATTTTTGGTGGCCAGCGTTCGGCAGAATGCTAAAGTTTCTGACTCGTCCCCCCTCCCCCCCACCCCACCAACTTTGTGCGCTGCCAACAAAACTGAGAGAGTTCATTCAACGCTTCTTCGTCGTCGTCGTCGTCGTCGTCGGCTTTGTTCGGCTTCGTTTTGGGTTTCGGTTTCGGTTTCGTTGCGCTTTAGTTGGTCTGTGTGTCAGTGGCACGACGACGCTGCCGCGCTCTGTTCGTGTCAAACATTCTACACACACAAGTGCAACTTGCAGCTTGCCACACAAAGTGAAAGGCGGTTTTGGTCTTGTCTCAAACATTTCGATTTTGTGTTTCAATTCAATACATTTGTTCATTATTTCTTTATTATTATTATTACTGCCGCCGCTGTTGCTGGATTATTTATTGCTGGCTGGCAAATAATTGGCATTAAATGCAAGGCAAGCGCAACTTCCTTGACGAAAACGTGGCTGGGCGCATTTGAGGGCGAGTTTGTGCTTCGGGTGAAAGGCACAAAATCGAAATCAATTCAATGAGAGTACTCCCAAAAAGAGAGAGAGAGGGGGGGAGATGGCGTGTCGTATCAGAGGAGCTATTAACGTTGTTGTTGATGCTGATGCGCATGCAAAAAGCATGTTGAACCTTTGCGATAACGGCCTGGTGAAAATGACTGTCCACAACAGCAGCGGCAATAAACGAACAGCGCTTTTCACTTAGCAGCAAAATGAGAAACAAACACGGCTGCAAGTAATGCAAGCAATGCCCAACCCAGCCACAAAAGTCGCCGTTGCCGTTGCAGTTGCAGTTGCAGTTGCAGTTGTTGTGGCAATTGAATGCCTCTTGACAAGCAGCAACCAAAACTATGAGCATGCCTCCACTTCGAATGTGTGTGTGTGTGTTACAATGCCCCCCAGTCATGCACATGCACATGCCAAAGCATTGCGCCACAATCAAAAGCAACCACAACGACTGGCGCTGCAGTTGCCACAACGAGGCAGTTGCAACAATAGCTCGTGAGATTCCAGAGACGCTGCGGTGGCATTTGCTGTGCGCGCCGCACTTGTCTGCGATCAAAGTCGACACCAGCTGCATTACGCAGTAATCCGAGGCGAGCACACTTGCCCAGCAGTCCACAGAAGTTTGCCAGAACCCCGCTGCAATTGAGCAGCGACTCATTTCCCACTAAAAAGTGAGTTATAGTGAGTCGAGTGCGACAACGCTGCGGATGACACCGAGCGAACTGTTGAGGCGGCATCATTTGCATTGGCGGCGCTTTTTGTTGTTTTACGGCGTGAAAGTGAAATCGGTGGAAACGCGCTTTTCCAACACACACAGAGTTTACAGCAGCCACACAAAATGGAAAGAGATACAGTCGTAAAAACAGGCAGACAGACGGACAGACGGCGGACAGACGGTGGGCAGACGGACGGACAGACAGACGGACGGACGGCGGACAGACGGAGACTGTTTGCGGTCATCAAAGCAGTTTGGCTCTTGGTTTTTTGCTAACACGAAAGTATTTACAGTGGGGCTCCACAAAAGTTGTTTACGCGAGAGTTGTTGTTGTAGTTGTTTACTTACAAGTGCAATTGAATAAGAGGCGAGTGATTCAACGGCGAATTGGCTTACCTGCAAATAGAAAACAAGCGGAGAAAAACGAGCAGAATCAATAAACAGTTGCAAACAAATCAAAAGCAATGCACGACAAAGTTCAAAACGAAGTGAGTCTCTTAACCCTAGTTATATGAAGTTGAATATATGTAACAGGTTGAAGGAGACGCCGCAGACTACATGTGCTTGAAAATGGAATAGAAACCTTGTCCGTCTGTCTGTCCGTCTGCCCTTATGAACACTTAGATTTGAGAGATGGCAAGAGCTAGAGCAACCAAACTTTGCATTTAGATGTAATATGCATTTAAGCAGAAGAAGTTTATCTTTTTTTGCTCCCCCGCCTCCCCTCTTTCCCTCAAACCGCATAAAACTGTGGCAACCATAGTTTAAGGTCTAGAAAGCTGATTTAAAGTGCAGTATGTAGACATTTGTAGTATAAATCGAAATCCAAAACATGGTTGAATTCGGATAAAAACGAACTTTTTTATAGACAAAAGAAGTTGGACATAAATAGTATTATTATTATTTAATTTTATGTTAGTCGCATGTATTTTTGAATCTTCATTTTATTTTGTAGGGTGTGGTACAGGGTATATCACAGTCGGACTAGTTCGACTGTTGCCATTCTTACTTATTTTTAGTGCGTTAAAACGTTCTTAAAACACTTTCACATTGCATTGATCAATGAAAATAAATTGATACAAATTATTGTTATATTCAGTTTTAACAAAAACATAATAATTTTCAATGTTTAATGTTAATTTTAAACTGAACAACTAAATATATCAGTTTTGCCAAATTGAGCAATTGAAATTGTCTAGAGAGCGATGAGCTCATGTTGGGGCCACGAATATACCCTGTAAAAGCGGGCGCAGATCAAGTCATGTAAAAGTCAGCGACGCCGCGAACAAAACAAGTGTGGAAAATGAAAATAAATGTCGAATGTGAAATGCTATTTAAAGAACGAACGAATAATAACAATAATAAGATCAATGCGTGGCGATTAAAATAAGAATCTCGAGCGCTTGACAACAGTTCGAGCTGAATTCTGAATTGCTGGCAACGGGCGGGGAAAGATGTAAGAAAACAACAACAACGACAACGACAACACAAATTTAATATAAATTCGCAAATTCGCTGGTGCTCAAGGCGAACGGGCGGGCAGCAGCAACAAATAAAAAGTTGTTTTAAATTAATTTTGATTTTGTTTTCATACGTCAAAAACAGAGAAGAAAAAAGCGAAGAGCGACGACGAGCGACGAGCAGATATTTGTCGCATTTTATATGGTCTTTATATTGTTATTTTTATCTGTGCTGCTTTATTATTTTTGTTTTAGATTCTCGTTTTGGGCATCCACGCAGCAACAACAACAACAATGAGAACTTGCTGCTCTACTCTAGTTAAGTGAGCCACACAACACAATTGTGCATACTCTGCCCCGCTGCCCCATCAATTTGAATGGGCTCTGTTTGCACAGCTGCCACAGCTGTTTCCGTGGCGAGTTCAACGCAACTACATAAATGGAGCAACAGTTGGGCGAGAGTATATAGTTTCGTGTGCTTGTGTATTTTTAACATATTGTTCGACTATTGACACAATCGGCTGGCCGTGCTATTTGCGCAGCATTTCCCAAAAATAACAAACGGAGCGACCAAGAAGGTGGCTGGCCAAACATTAACCCTGCCCTTTTCAGCCTGCAGCCTGCAAGATACAAAAATGTATCTTTAACTTTGACTTGGCCTTCGATGCTCAGTTTCAGTGTTCGTCGGTTGCTTGTCTTAATTGAATTAGCATGCGCTTTTCATTGTGCTCTTGTCCTTAACTGCCGCATTGGCTTCTGCATACCAAAAGCCAAAGCAAAGTAGGGAAAACTGCGCCCATTTTTAATTAGAACGCAACAATGCAAATTTGCTGACTCGTCGACTGCTCGACTGCTCGACTGCTATAATGTAATCAAAGTCAAATCGCGCTACATATGTTAATGCCACAGCCCAATGCATTCAGCTGACAACACTATCTCAGTGTGTGTGTGTGTGTGTGTGTGTAGATACACATGTATCTATGTATCTATGTATCTACGAGTTTAGCTCACAGCTATTTAGCTATTTAGTTTGTGCATGAAATACCCGACGGACAACGCACTTGGCGACCTTCGCCGTGTACGCCGCGGCACATACGTAGCTCAAGGTCTACAATCAATAACAACAACAACACGGGCGACAACAACTGCAAACAACGTCAGCGACGTCGACGTCAACAGTAGCCAACAACAATGAGATAAAAGCGCATTAACTAGAGCAAAAGCTGCATTGATATGCGGCGGCTTACAACACTAAAAACCCATACGCCCCCCGAGTGGCCGCTCTCGTGGGCGTGGCTGCACACCAAACTCGGCAACTCTGGCGCCTCTAATGCGCGAGTTTGAAGCAACACAATGGAATATTTTTGGGTCAATTGAACTGCAAGCAACTTTTATGAACATTTCGCACTTCAAATATTTGGGATTAAAGCGTTTTTCTCACTTATTTGCTACGCAATTTGAATTCTTATTAACAATATTAACAATATTAAGCTACAAAGTGACATATTTTTGACTAATTTGCCACTCGAATTGAACTGCAAGCAACTTGATTAACTTTTGGTGCTTCAAATATTCGAGATTAAGTATTTTGTTGGTAATCTGCAACTCGAATTGAACTTTATTAACATTTAGTGCTTATGACGCTCGAGATTAAAGCAAGTTTTTAACTTATTTTCCATTGGAATTGAATTCTTCTTTACATTATTAACACTTAGCGCTTTTAATGTAAGAGTTTAAAGCAACAAAATGACAACATTTTGGCTAACTTGCCACTCAAATTGAACTGCAATCTACCTTATCAACATTTAGTGCTTATAATGCTCGAGATTAAAGCATAAGAATGACATATTTTTATCAATGTGGAACTTGCATTGAACTTCTAAGCAACTTTATTAAAATTAATGCTAGAGTTCAAAGCAACTAAAGGATCTAGTTTTGATTTATTGCCTCTCGAATTTAACTGCAGTCAATATTGTTAATATTTAGTGATTATTATGCTCGAGTTTAAAACATAAGTTTGACTAATTTGCAGCTTCGAATTGAACTGCAGTCAACTTTGTTAACATGGCTCTCACAAAGCTCGGAATAAAGCAACAAAATGACAACATTTTGGCCAACTTGCCACTCAAATTGAACTGCAAGTAACTTGATTAAGTTTTAGGGCTTTCAATGGGCTTATTAAATCGAGAAAATTACATATTTTTGTGCAATCTGCAACTCGAATTGAACTGCAAACAGTTTTCTTAACAATGCTCGAGATTGAAGCAAGTAAATGACATAAGTTTGACTTATTGTCTCGCGAATTGAGCTGCAGTCAACATTAGTAACATTTAATGCATAAAAATGTTAATGCAAGTAACTTTATTAACATTTAGCACTTCTTATGCTCGAGATTAAACCATATTTTTGACTAATTGGCCACTCAAATTGAACTCTTATTAGCTTTATTAACATTTAGCAAGAAAATTACATATGCTTTATCAAACTGTGACTCGAATTGAACTTCCTAAGTTTTGACTTATTTGTAACTCAAATTGAATGCTTTTTAACATTATTAACAATGCTCGAGATTAAAGCAACAAAATGCAATTAAGTAATTTGCCACTTTTAGTGCTTCACATGTTCGAGTCTAAAGCATAAAAGTGACATTTTTGGACAACTTTCAAGTAGAATTGAATTGCAGTTAACTTTTGCAACATTTAGCGCTTCAAATATAAGAGAATGACATATTTTCGGCCAATTTAAAATAGGAATTGAACCGCCAGCAACTTTATTAAGGAGACTGACATATTTTCGGCCATTTTACAGTAGGAATTGAACTGTAAGCAACTTTATTAAGGAACTTCCTTGCACGAAGAAAGGCTTCAAGTAGAATTGAATTGCAGTTAACTTTTGCAACATTTAGCGCTTCAAATATAAGAGATTGACAAAATTTCAGCCATTTTACAACAGGAATTTAACCGTAAGCAACTTTATTAAGGAACTTCCTTGCACGAAGAAGGGCTTCTTCGACTTCGACTTCGACTTCGACTTATTGGTCTGTCTCAACAGGTTGCCTAACTTAAAAGCAGAAAACAGCGGACTTGCAAGCGCATTGTTGGCTTTGCTATTTGCTGGCCGAAAAAACAGAAGAGCAGAGAGAGAGAGAGAGAGAGAGAAAAAACAGAGACTTAATTGCATATTGCCGCAGCGAACAGCAAAGCAAAGCAAAGCAGTCTGCGTGCGTTGTGATTTTGTGCTCGTAATTTTCATTTGGGCTTCGTGACTGGCAAAAAAGAAAAAAGGCCAATTAGCGAAAACCCAAAAACAGCCAGAAGACAAACAAAAACAGCAACAACAAAGTGGGCACTTTAATGGCTCACACTGCACTGCCAGATATGCAGTTATATATATATCTATATATACCTATATCTGGCTGCGTGTTAATAGTTCTGCAGAGCGATCTCTGTGGCAACTCCTTTGGCGCACTTAGCTGTTATGCAAGCTGCATTATTATCGTCAGTCGGTCTCATATGATTATTACGAGCCTCGCCAAATTGCTTTCATTTACATGCGCAACGCGCTCCACATTCTTCTTCGTCGCCCCCGCACGTCGCATAAATTTGCATCTATTGCGCTGAATGAGTTTGTTCATTTGCCAGTATCAGCTAATTTGGCACAATTACTTATCAAGCAAATGCAAATTCAATTCACCCACCCACCCAAAAAAAACGTTGAGCAGTTTCCTGACTCATAAACTAATAGTTCTATATGTTTTATGCGCCGCCAAACATAAAATACTTAATCACGTCTGGCGGCAGTTAACACTATCTATATCCTGATCTGCGACACGCTTACACCCACAGCCCATATACATATATATTGTCGTCTACCTGCTTGTGTTTAGACCTCAACTTCATGCCGAATGATAAAACAATGCGTAGGCCAAGCACCTGTGTGGCCCCCGGGGCAAGACAGACAGTGAAGATTATTCATTTGCCACGGCAACAGCGGACTTGTGGCCATAGACTCGTAACTCTTGAATGGGGTCAGAAGCCAAGCAACATCGTAACGGACTGAAACACACATTCATCAAAGTTTTCGACTTCAGGTAGAAGCTGTGACTGCTGCTGTGGCTGCTCTTGTCGATTGGCTAATTTCGAATGCGGGTTATTAACCTCTTCCCCAGAAGCCAAACGAATCAACAGCCACAGCGGCAACAAAGACAACAGATCACATACTAATCGATAGACACGAGCTGGATTTGCATTACAGCTGTTGCTACAAAGTATAGCACCACTTGCCACATCTTATATATATATATATATATATAGTACGTAGTTTGCATGTTCGCTTCAAATAAACTTACGTTTATTTGCCTTTTTGTAATTTGTAACTTGTGGCAACCAGACAATGCACAAACACTACGCAAATAACAGCGACAACAATCGATATTATCAATTGATAAAAACAACAAAAAAATGAAATGAAATGAAGTGAACACAATTAGACAATAAAGCACGAGTACTCGAAAGCAAACGATGTGTATAAATTGTTTGCATCATCAGTGCCGCAGTCTGCGATAATGTAAGCGAGCGATCAAACGAGTCAACTATGATATAATTCACTTGCAAATTTGTTGCAAAGTCTGTTTTATAAACCCATAGATCGCTTATGCGATGATTCACAAAATCTACTTTTCTCACATTTTCATTACTTACAAAAAACGTAGAGAATAACAGAGGTTAATTCGATTTTCCTATATATGTGATACAATTCAGTCTGTTTTATAAACCCATAGATCGCTTTTGCGATGATTCACAATCTCTACTTTTCTCACATACTTTCATTACTTATAAAAAACGTAGAGAATAACTGAGGTTTATTCGATTTTCCTATATATATGATACAATTCAGTTGCAAAGTCTGTTTTATAAACCTATAGATCGCTTATACGATGATTCACATCCTCTATTTTTTTTCTCATACTTTCATTACTTACAAAAGTGAAACAATATAGCTGTGGTTAGTTTAATTTTTTTATATATGATACAATTGATTTGCAAAATCTAGTATAAACCTGTAGATCGATTATAAACTGATTCACAATCTCGACTTGTATCTTATATTTTTTTCATTAATTATAAAAGAAGTAAAGAATAGTTGTGGTTAGTTTGATTTAAATGATTCACAATCTCTATTTTTTCTCATGTTTTCATTACTGTTAAAAAGGCAAAGAATATCTATCTGTGGTTTGTTTGATTTTCCTATATATGATACAATTGAGTTGCAAAATCTAGTGAAACTATAGATCGCTTATACGATGATTCACTAACTCTACTTTTTCTCATATTTTCATTATCATGACATATTTTCATTATCAAGGCAAAGAATATTTGTGATTAGTTTGTTTTTATTATATATTATGCAATTTAGTTGCAAATTGCTTACAAAGTCTGTTATAAAGTCAGCTGTAGATCGATTTCAAGCTGATTCACAATCTCTACTTTTATCTCAGCTTTTCATTGCACTCAAAAACTGCAACAATATGTGTAGCTGGTTTACTTTTCTTATACAATTTATAATTCAGTTGCAAATTAGTTCACAAGCTCTATATATATCTCATATTTCATCACTTATAAAAGTGAAAGAATATCTGTAGCTAGTTTTTTTATACATTATATAATTCAGCTGCAAATTAGTTGCAAAGTCTATTATAAAGTCTGCTATAGATCGACTATAAGCTGATTCACATTCTCTGCTTTTATCCCAGATTTTAATTATCGTCAAAAAAGGAAAGAATATCTGTAGCGGCTCCTTCTTATAAATGATATAATTTAGTTGCAAAGTCTGTTATAAAGCTAAAGATTGCTTAAACAAAGATTCACAATCTTTACTTTTATCTCAGATTTTCATTACTATTGAAAAAGAAAAGAATATCTGTAGCTTGTTTGTTTTTCTTATAGATATATGCAATAATTATTAACCTATAGATAAACTTTATAAGCTGATTTAGAATCTCCACTTGTATCTCATATTTTCATTATTGTCAAAAAGGTTAAGAATATCCATAGCTAGTTTCGTTTTCCTTATATATTATATACTTTAATTGAAAATTAATTACAAATTAGTCGCTATTATAAACCTATAGATTGCTTATGATTCACAATTTCTACTCACAATCTTATCTTATTCTTATTAGTTATACAAAAGAAAAGAATATCTGTAACTAGTTTATTTTTCTTACATATTAGTTGCAAAGTCGCTATTATAAACCTATAGATTGCTTATAAAATGATTCACAATATCTATCCACAATCTTATTTTCATTAGTTATAAAAAAGAAAAGAATTTCTGTAACTTGTTGTGTTTTTAATGCATTCACTACTTCCATTTCTTTTTAGTCTAATCATATTACGTGTCAATCTTTACTACGAATATTTATTGATATCGTTGAACTTATTTATGCCAAAAGTGATCAAGAATTGTAAATAGCTCGAGGTATGATTCAAAGCTGCTTGTGTATGGCAAATGTTTAGCAAAGTCGCAGTCTTCTGAAGTGTTATTTGCGGTATTTGGAGATGAAAATATTTGGCTGAGCTGCTTGAAGATGTGCCGCGAATCTAGTTCAGATAGACAGCCATAGATATATAGATATACTCGTATATATGTAAGTGTGTGTGCGTTGAAATATTTGATATGCATGCCCCATTTGATAGTCCAATTGAGCTGCGCGTTTGGCAACGTGCGTCGACTGCACAACGACACGAAGCAGACGCAAATAATAACAAACAAACACACACAAAGATAGGTGCAAGTATTGTGCCAAGTGTTATGCACAGAGATATGTGGATACAGTTATATATGCACGATATATCGACGCGGACCCAGCGAGCGATGTAATGTAATGTAATGTAATTAGCGAGGGTTTGCAGCCGCGTCGAAATGTAATTTGCGCCCCAGAAAAATGCGACGAACCTGCGCCTGGGTCTGTGCCGCACACGTGACCCAACAGCCCCCCCCCCCCCCTCTCGATATATATATATATATAGATAGGTATTTGTTTGCCCAAAATGCAAAAACTGACCAATTCATTAGGTTTCACTGCGCGACGCGCTAGTGAACCCGGATATACAGCGTACATAGTTTCTGTCTGCGGATATAATATGTATACATTTTACTTTTTATATATATATTGGGGGTATATATATAGGCGTGCACGAGAGTGTATATAAATTAGGCATGTGCATATATTTGTGGCACGCATTTCGCATCGCAGCCAAGTGGAATTTCAATTTCATACACAGCGCGAAAACTGCAATCTGAATCACTTTTCTTCAATCTAATTTCTATATCCTGCACCATGAAATGTTAAAAAGGGTATCTTAAGTTGATGCAAACGTGTGTGAAGGAAATCTCGTGAACCATATGTTGTTACAACCAATATGCTTGCAATCGAATTCTAAATCGATTAAGACATGTCCGTCCATCCGTCCGTCCGTCTACATGAACGCCTCGTTCTTGGAAACTTTTAAGCTGGAATAACCAAAGTTGGTATGCATATTCTTCTAGCTTTGTTGCTACACGATTTTATTTTTTGCTCTTAATTTCCTCCCCTCAGCTGCACTATAGATTTTTGCGAATAACTACCACATTTCTTTAACGATTCTTTGCAAGAACCACATTTTATAAACTATCTTTAAAGTATAAAAGGTTTTGTATCTATATGTCTACGTTATTGCCCAATTTCATCAGGATCGGTTAATTAGTTAGTTAGTTTCAAAGTTATTGAGGAAACCCATTGAATTTTGACTCTCCAGCCACAAAAGTTCCAATTAGAACTGTTTTTTTTTTATCATTTACCATGATATGGCATGTTTTACATAGTTGTCAGTCAACAGATAAAAGCAAAGTAGTGTGTATATAAAAAACAAGTTAATCTTGTTGCCCATACAATAGTAGTACAGGGTATTTTATAGTCGCTATATTGCGACTCTAGCATTCATACTTATTAATATTATTATATTCAGTGTAAGTGCAAAGTCGAACTTTATCTAATGTCGCCACTTTTCGCGCAGTGTACTCTTGTTTATTGAATCGAAATTGAAATCGAAATTGAAATTCAATTGAATTGTCGTGCCCACTATCAGATGAGTGTAGTAGTTGTTATTGGTTGTTTTCGTAACTGCGTTTTTACTTTTTAATTGTGGGAAGAGAGCGAGAATTCTTGGCATTTAATGAGGCACAACCTAGAGCAGAAATACCATAAACGCACTTCAAGCCACATAAAAGAATAAATAATTGTGAAACGCAAAGAGGAAAACGCAACAGCCAAAAACGCAGAAAACGCAGAAAAAAAATGGCCGTAAAACAGCAAAAACATTTTTAACGAGCGACTTTTCAGCGCCATATGCTACAATGGCAAACGGCTCTGCGTGCATGTGTGTGTGTGCGTGTGTGTGTGTGCGTGTGTGTGTGTGTGTGTGTATGCATGTGTGTGTGGGTGTGGCTGCGCCACTGTTTGGGGGGTAGATGGGCCGTATCGTGGGCGTGACATTTACCTTAGCATTGTACCCTGTTGCCGCTGCTGACGACGATGATGCTGATGATGATGTCGCGGCAGCAGTCGCGGCTGCTGTTGTTGTTTTTGTTGTTGTTGTTTTTGCTGTTTTTGCTGCTGTGGCCGTCGATGATGGCGATGATGATGATGCGGATGACGATTCGAGCCAATTTTCCGGTTTCATATGAATGCTGTTGGGGGCGGCAGGATCCGCACAAAACGTTGCACTGCAGAGAAGTTTCGGTGCACAGAGATTGCGCGAGAGTGCACTTCAATGTTAAGGCGCGCGCTCAAGGTGGGTGGCCAGCAGCTGTGTGACAACTTTTCAATTGCACTTCTTGCACTCACGAAAGCTTCCTCTCGACGTCTACTTGAATTACTGTTGTTGCTCTTATTTCTTACTACTGTGTTTGTCACTGAATTGTTTTTGCACTGCACCACCACTGCGTATCACACAAAAAAGACGCAAAAGACACGAAAATGCTCTACTTCTTCTTCTGCTTCGACTGCTCTTCTTTTTCAATTACTTTTACTTCTCGCTTTGCACAGACCACACGCACAGACACACACACGCATACACGTACAAAGCAGCAGCTGCACTTCACAGTACGACGAGGTAGAAGGAGAGCGGCCTCTGGCGGCTTAACATATGTTAGGAAGCTTCAGGTTGAAGTTGTTGTTGTTCTTGTTGTCGCAAAATTGCTGAATGCTGCAAACATATGTTTGAATGCCTTGGCACGTTCGCAAGCAACTCTTCAAAGTGCGGGGCGGGTCGTCGTCTGTCTGTTGTCCGTCGTCGTGACGAAAGCTGGCGAACACAGTGAAAACACACAGGTGCCAGGAGCGCTGGAGTGAGTGTGACAGAGAGCACAGGAGTGATTTGAAAAGCTGACTGCTATGTGCACAGAATGTTCTCGACTTTTGGGTTGTGTTGTTTTTGAGCGCTGTTGATTGCCTGCCTTTTGATTGCTGCGGCCTCTTTGCCTTCCAGTACGTTTGTCGTCTGTGATTACTTCTTTTCTATTTTTTTTGCACAAAATTTCGCTTTTCTTTTTTTTTTTTGCGTGTCTCTCTTCTACAACAAGTACAGCATATGTGTGTATGCTAGAGTACTACAACGACGTGTATATGCGTAAATTTCTCACTCTGTGGTTTTGTGTTCGTTCGGTGTATTTTTAATAATTATCATTTACTTGGTATTTGTTTTTTTTGTTTTGTTTTTGTGCGGCTCCGCTGTGGGCTTGTTGGGGCTTTCGTGCGCGGTCACTCTCGTTGAACGACTGAATTCAACGGCAATCGTTGGTGGCATGAAACTTGACTACGCGGCCGCAAGCAAACGGCAATTGAGTGAAAACAACGCAGCAACGAGCAACGGGCAACAGCAACGGCTGCCGCAGCAACAGCAAAGCTCTCAAAAAGCACAAGCGACTCCAAATTGAGTGAAAAGCACAACGAAAACTAAAAACAAAAAAAAAATATAAAACAAAAAATAGCAGAAAAAAAACTTGTCAAGCATTACAGTTGCTGCTGTAGCTGCTGCTGCTGCTGCTGATCCCATTCGAAAGTTTAATTATATTTGCGCCACCGACACTAGTTGCTATGCTGATGATGTTGTTGTTGCCGTTGCCGTTGCCGTTGCTGTTGTTGTTGTTATTGTTGCTTTCGGATTTTCGAAACCGGCAGACGACGCTAGCAGCAGCAGCGACGCAAGCAGAGCAGCAGCGCAGCAGAGCAGCAGAGCAGCAGCGCAGCGTCGATGATCAGCAAAAGAAGCAACAAATTGTACGCGCTCATTGTTATGGGGCTGCTCTCAGTCTCCATGTACGTGTGCGTGTGTGCGACTTGGTATTGGTGCGTTCGCCGATTCGGCTAGGCGGCAGCAGAATTACGTCAGAAATGCTCGCACTCACACTCGCACACATACACTCGCGTACATAGGCGACAGAGCGACAGGCCGTTGCTGCAAAGCTTTTGCACTAAAAGTTTTCTTGTGCGAATTTCGTGCGCCGTTCTTTTTTTCAATTCATGCGCGAAACAAACACACACACACACAGGCAAGAGCCCCCACACACAGTTAAACATGGCAAAAAAAAGCTGCACCGGCGGCATATGTACAAGACAAGAAAAAAAAGTCAAGCGAGCGAAAACAAAAATTAAATTAATTAGAAATAAATATTGTGCACACTCACGCATACGCACACACTTCGTCGCTATAGGCACATGTGTGCGTAATTAATGCAATTCACTTTTAAAGCGTATTTAAGTGACATCCACAGAAAGAAGCAAACAACAACAGCGGGCTGAACGAAAAGCTTAGCGCCCCACACAAAAGCAACTGTAAAAATTGTCAATTGAAAACATTTGACGATTTTTATTGCTATTTCTTTGCCATTTCTTTTTTTTATGGTTATTTATTTTATTTGCTTTTGTCGCCCGCACATTCATTGGTAAGTAAACATTTTGTAGATTGCAAATTGTTGCGGCTGCTGCTGTTATTTTTGGCATCGATTGCACTAAGTTAACTATTTTTATTTGTTTTCTGAGTTGCGAAATGCTTTTAATTATATTTTTACCAAGATCTTTCAGATTCATGTAAACAACGGGCGCCAAGCACATTTTGTTTGAATATTTCAACGTTTCGCATCACACTAAAAAAATTCTCTAAATTCCGAAATCGAAATTTCAGATCTGTCAGCATTACTTGCGCTTAATTTGGAAACGCTGCCGTGTAATTTAGTATAATTAAATACAGTCAAAGTCAATGGCATCGGAATATTTTACAATACAACAGATATTTTGAACAAATAGCTGAAAATCGTTTAGCCGAAGACATCAATTTGGCAATTATCGTGTGCTCTCAATGGTGAAAATTGATTGGTAATGATTGATTGCACTCACTAACTGCGGCGGTTGATGAAACAATCTACGAAGCGACTCCCATAAACGTTATTGTAATTGTAATATTTAACAGATTACTTGGAATTGTTCAAAGTTAAGATTGGAACTAACTCAATACTTTATCAAGTTATTAGTTCTAAGCATGTTCTACTGTGATGTAAGTGCAATATTTGAGCATGCAGATGATAAAAGTGCACTGAACTCAATTACAATCTATTACGCGCATTCACTTTCAGGTATTGTGTTTCAATTGCAGATGTTGTTCCTCGCTTCAGCTTCAGCTGCTGCTGCTGCTGCTGTTGCAGTCGCTTTTGTGCTCGTTTATGTTTCTGTTATCAGCAGCACACACAATAAAATAGAATGGAAAAGAATAAAAATAACAAAGTGATGGAGAGAAAACAAGCAAACAGGATGCATTTTCAGTTATATGTTATTCATGAGGTGGGGGAGAGAGCTCTGCCCCAGCTCCGGCTGCTTATCGAAGTTTGTTGAACGTCGCCCTTGACAACCAATCTAAGTATCGCTCGCTGTCGCTGCTGTTCGGACTGCTGGCTGCCTGCGGGAGGGGGAGGGGGGTTGGGTGTGTGCTCTGGTTATTGCAATTAGGGCACCTGGTGACGTCGACGACGACACTGCATTGACACGACACGTGCCTCAGCGATAAAGCCGAAGACACTCGCAGAGCGCAAGAGTGCGAGGAACGCAAATAGAAACAGAAGTGCAGCAAAGCAAACAAACAAAACTTGAGATGGATGAGCACGAGGGAGACAGCAACAGAGTGCTGAAGGCTAGCTGGGCACTGTGAAAACCTTTTAAACGAAATGAAGTCATTGCCGAGCACTCTAAGAAAAGTTACAAATTTCGACTATGTGCAATAAATAGATAAAGAGAATTAATGATGATTTTTTACAAAAACTGCTACTTTCAATTAATAAAAGTAACAGATTAGGACAATATTCAACAACCAAAAGAGATATAAATCGGAAATACATTTTGAAAAAAAATGAAGTCATTGCAAAGCGGATTAGTTAGTAGAACATTTAAGAAAAGTAGCCAATTTCAACAATATGCAACAAATAGATATTTAATGATAAATCGGATATACTTGTTTAAATAAACTGAAATCATTTCAGCGCTACTTTCAATTAATAAAAAAAAAATTGTAAGAATTCGCAACAAAAGAATATTATATATAGATTAAATGATGAATCGTCAATACATTTTTGAAATAAACTGAAGTAATTTCATAGCTGCTCTTTCAATTTATAAAAAAGTAACAAGTCTCGACAATTTACAACAAATAACTGTGCAGGAATATTATATATAGATTAAATGATAAATCGGAAATACATTTTGAAATAAAGTGAAGTCATTTCAGCGCAGCTTTCAATTAATAGAAAAGCAACTACTACGACAACATGATGAATATTCAAAACATTTTTAAATAAACTGAAGTAATTTGAGCGCTGCTTTCAATTTATAGAAAAGTAACAAATATGAAAGAATAGATTAAGAGATTATCGGAAATACATTTTTAGACAAAAGGAATTTAAATTAATACAATACATAAGAAAGGTAAATAGTTATACAAGAAATAATGTGTAAGACTGAAACTATTATTATCGCAAATGAATTCTGGAGGTAAAGCGAATTGGAAACATCCTAATTGAATAAAGCAATTAAGTAGTAAAAATACTTGATTTGTTAAAGCTACAAGAAATAGCAAATTATTATAAACCACACCATACTTTGCATTTGTATATTTGAAAAATGTTCAAGAAATACCTGCAAACCATTGAAGTGTGAAAAAGATTCGCAAGTTTTGCAGATAGTAAACTGAGTTTTTTACTGCGATTGGGGGACATAAATCGAGTTGCTACTGTATATTCGTGTTGGCGCACTTGTTGTTGTTGGCGGTTCGTAAAAATAGTTATATCTAGTTTTTTGTGCGCAGCTTTGCAGCTTTAAAGCCAAACAAACGCTGTGGATTCCTGCGGTGGTCCGTCCGTGTGTTTGCTGCATGTGACTGGGGCGTTAACTAAATATTTTTATAAATTACGTTCTAAACTAAAAGTGGAGCTTAAAGAACAGCAAGCAACAACAGAATTTGTCCGTCTGCGTCGTTGTTATTTCTGTTGCGTTGCTTGTCTTGTCTTGTTGTTGTTCTTGCGGCTCTCTGTCTGCGTGTTTGCGCAGAAAAAAGACCTTGCTTTCGATTTTCAAAAACGCACACACACTCACACAGTCACACTCAGGCGCACACACACACACACACATACAATCGAGAGTCGCGTAGCGCAAAGCAAGAAACGTTTAAATTGCTATTTTATGCACTGAAATCTGACGATGGAATACCAACAACCAGCAGCCGAAATCACAGCAGCAAAAACACAACAACAACAACAACAACAGCAAAATATGTGTATATAAAATTAATGCTATTTCACAAAATATAATAAAAAATTAAATACGACGACGACAGGCAACCATATGCAGCAACAGTGTTGAGCACTTTTTGATAGATACAAAGCAAAGTCATTTATAAATTGTATCAATGCTCTCTATTTTTTTTTCTCGTCGTTTTTGTTTTGCCCCAGTGACGCCCCGTTATACCATCCATCTGTCGGTCGCCCTCCTAGCATCTCCTGTTCGGCTCTCTCACGCCATAAAACGTCACGTCAACGTCACGCCTCAGCTTCGGCTTCAGCCTCTGGCACCACTCCTCACGAGCTCTCTTTCTCTTTGGCTGCCTCCTTCTTCAAAGTGCTCTCTCGCCGCCCTCTCTCTGCTGTAGTCCAAGCTCGAGTAGAGCCCAAAAGCACAACAACAACAGCTACAGCAGCAGCAGCAGCAGCAGCGACGTCAACGTCAACAGCGGCGTCTCGATAGCAGCACGCCTGAATGCGTTGACGGCGCCGTCGGCAGAAAACGTCAGCATCGACAGCAATCATCGACGTCGCTGCTCTTGCTGTTGTTGTTGCTGCTGCTGTTGCTGCGGCTGTCGTTATTGCCCGTAGAACTTGTTGGTCAAAATGTTTCAGCTTTTTCGCTGCCGTTATACCCTGCAAAACCGCAATCCTGCGAGCAACGATGCTCTATTTACAACCTGACTTGGATTAGCGACACAAGTGCTTGCATGAAAATATACTTAAGTACTTTATAATGCCAGTCAATAAACTACTATAACTCATTTAAGAATTGCTCTATTAACACATTTAAGTCTTAGTCAATATTATTTATTTGTTTAAGGTTAAAACTTGGCCTTAAGCTTATTAAGTAGTTCTATTAGACCTTAAGTTTAAGTAGTTCTTTTACTACCACAAATAACTTTAAATTCAGATTTCCAATTTCAAGAAAATTACTTAATCTTTTTCAAAGCAGTTCTTTTACTACCACAAACAACAGATTTCCAAATTCTAATTCTAAAAAGCTAAACTTTTTCAAAGCTCTGCGCTATTAAATTATTTGTACAATTCAAGTATATTACTCAATCTTGTTCAAGCTAAGCTTTTTCAAAGCTCTGCCCTTTTAAATTATGTGTCCCTATCTAAATATATTACTTAATCTTTTTCAAGCTAAACTTTTTCAAAGCGCTGCCCTACTAAATTACTTTTCGAATATTAGAATCATTAACACGATTTCGATGCATGATAAGAAGAAGTCGAAACTTATTGAAGAGTGTTTTCCTATCAGCTTACTGGGTGTCTGCTAGTCGCGTGCTGTAACCTTAATGCCGTTCTGTATTTGTTTATTTTAAATTGTCGACTTGGCTGTGCTTCGACTTGACTCGAATCGACTTGGAGCTGAAGCTGCTCGCCTGCCCTGTTCGGCCTATGCCAGGTTAAAAAAGACACCTTTCAAGACTGGTTTAGTTACAGCCTCACAGACACACACCGACAGAGAGACGGACGGACGGACGGACGGATGGACAGATACAACTGCTTTTGTTGGTGGCGCAGTCTTTGGCTGGCTTCTTGTTACAGCTCATTTGATAGCGACGACGACTTCTAAAAGCCAACAACTAATTCTGAGACACAGGCAGCTCTATAAGTTGGGTGTTGGCTGCTGCCAGCTGTTCTTGTTGCCGCTCGTTCGTAATTGGCAACAGCTTTGAAGAATGTCGTTTACTGTTGGCTCAATGCAAAGTGAATTGCAGGGAGTGTATCTGGTCTATCTAGGCTGCAGGGTGTGGTCTCTGTGGTCTCTGGCCACGAAGCTCATCTCGCTGCGACAAGAACCAAAAATGTTTGCTTTCCTTCTTGTCGTCGTCGTCGTCGTCGTCGTCGCCGTGGTCGTTGTCGTTGTCGTCGTGGCATTGCATTATGTAAGACATGTTAATTACATTGGATTTATGCAAGAATTTCAATTGCAAAAAGTGAAAGTCAACAGCGAGACGAACACACACGCACACACATATGCCGCTGCCACTGTTGCTGTCAGTGTGGCTCATATACATACATTAAGCATACGCCACGTTGCCGCTGCTGAGTCGTGAACTGCTCGTTGTAGTGTTTTTCGATTTGGCTGCGATACTTTGGAGCGGCGGCGATAAGGCGCATCCTAAATTCCAGGCACGTTGCCACAAATTTACGACCCAAGAACGAAAGGCCACAAACGTGAAACCAACAGCAACAGAAACAGCAACAGCGACAGCGACAGAAACGACCTTAATTCTGTAGCAACAACAACAACGACAACAACAGCGACAGTGCAACATCGTCATGAAACAACTCCAAGGGCAGCGACAATGTGCCATGCACTCCACTTATAAGCAGGCACACACATAGCTATCTATAATGTACCTACATAAATACAAACTTACTGATATGTAACTGAGGTACACTGCAAAAAAAATACACCATGTTGGAGCTCTTCGTTTAGCTGCTCTTCAATATCAACAACTATTTCAACAAAGATATCAGCAATGTGCCGAAACTTGCAGAAATAGAAACTCAGATTGAGTTCGCAGAATTGCAGATACAATCTAGACGAGACTAGCTGCGTAAATCGAAGAGGAAAAGCAGGTGTGTACTTCGAAATGAAAGCCACAGATGCAGTCGAGCTAACAGCAAAATAACTCAAATGTAACTCAAAGATATTGAATATAATTTCGAGTTGATGCGCTGGAAAGACGATGGTGTAAGATAGAAGTCTCAATTTAAGCGTTTTTAAAGCAAATGTTTTGAATTGACAAATAGATATATTATATTTGAAATGACAAATAGATAATGTTCTTATTAAATAAACTATTCTAGCTTTATACTCTCTTTTTATACTAAATGTGATGATTTATAAATAGCAAATAGATACTTTACTTAGTAAAGATTTCAATCACTGCCTTTTTATACAAAAGGTTTAAATTTATAAATAGACAATTGATGATTGACTAACTAATCACATAAATCTATCATCACACTGCTTTTTTGCACTAAATATTTTGACGTATAAATAGCAAATTGATGATTGATTTAATAAATACTTCAATCCATCTTCATACCGTCTTTTTATACTAAATGTTATGATTTATTAATAGCAAATTGATAATTTACTTTATAAATACATCAATCTATCGTCATGGTGCTTTTTCACACTAAATAATTTGAGTTATAAATAGCAAATAGATAATTGACTAACTGAAGAAACTAATCTAACTTCTTTCTGTATTTTTTACTAAATATTTTGATGTATAAATAGCATATATCAAACTATCTTGTTACTGTGTTTTATATATTAAATGTTTAATTTTCTAAATAGCAAATATATAATTGACGAAAAAAATATATATATCTCTCTATGCAGTCTTTTTAAATTGAGTGTTTCAATGTTAATTATTAGCAAATCGATGATTGACTAACAAAATAAATCAATCTATCATCATACCGCTTTTTTATACCAAGTGCTTAAAGTTACAAGTAACAATATAGCAAATAGACAATTGACTTAGTCAATGCATAAATCTATCTTTATACTACTTTTCTATACTATCTTCTTCATACTGCCTTTTTATACTAAATCTTTTAATTTAGTAATACCAAATTGATGATTGACTAACAAAATCACTATCATCACTATCTTCATGGCGCCTTTTTATACTAAAACTTTTCACTTATGAATGGCAAATTAATGATTCACACTATAAATACTTAAATCCATCTTCATACTCATTCTCCACATTTTTTCTTAAATGTTTTCATTTATTAATAGCAAATAGATAATGGACTTATAAAATACATCAAACTATCTTCAATACTGTTTTTGTTATATCAAATGTTTTAACTTATAAATAGCAAATTGGTGATTGACTAACTAACTACATTAATCTATCTCATACCTATCTACCTATCGCTCTATCATCTTTATGCCTTTTAATACCAAACCTTTTAATTTAGAAATACTTCTTCCCTCTTCACACTCCATAAGCTTGTTGCCTCTTCTTACTGCCAAATTTCGGCGAGTGTATCTCTTGTGTGTGCTGACAGTTTGTTGCAGAGCAAACGCTCACTTTGCAGGCGCATTAGAATGGAACTGGTTGCAGCTGCCACACTGCCACTGTTGCTGCTGCTGCTGCTGCATTTGCCGTCTGAATTGTGTCCTAACACTTGGCGCAACGCCTCCGTGGCATGCAGCCTCCGTTAGGCGGCGTTAACGAGCTCGTGCTGTTGCCACAACGCACCAGCGTTGCCATGAACCAATTTGATAATACACACACTCGCACACACACACGCACAACAATTATTTGCAGCACGAGCTGCAAAATTGAAAGTTGCCTTCAACGCTTTGTGGCACATTGGAAAATCTTGCGAGCCGACGCAAAATACACCAAAAGCAACACAACGCTAAAGGCTGCCGCAGATCCTACAATTTTTGCCAGCGCCCACGCCCACGCCCACGCCCACCTAACCACATCGACTCCTCTGCGCCCTCGGGCGTGCAAATGGCCGTGAAATTAATGTCCTGTCGTGTGAGCGACGCCAACGGGCTACCGTTGAAAACCCCAAAAGAAAAGCACACGAAACTGCGGCGAGCACGAGTGGACAACAAGCAGATACTCTAGGAATAACATATTTTGACTAATATTGTAACATGTTACCTTTGCTTACTAAACTAAAGATCAACTTTATGTTATGTGCGCCTAAAAACTGTCTTTCAAAACAAAAGAAAAGCAAACGAAACTGTGGCGACAACGAGCAGATGTCCTCGAAATAATACAAGACTATATTTTGACTCATATTGTAACATGTTTTCTTTGAATACTAAAATGTAGATCCACATTAAGGTTTTGTTTGTCTAAAGAAAAACAAATGAAAAGCTCACGAAACTATGACGAGCAGATATCCTCAAAATAATATTAGACTGTATTTGATCTTTTTCATGCAAGTGTTTTATAAATAACTGATAATTTATTTAATAAATACATCAATCTCTCTTGTGCGACTAAAAACTAAAGAAAACTGTGGCGATCACGAGTGGAGCAGATATTCTCGAAATAATACTAGACTATACACTATACCTCTGTATACAAATGTTTCTTGATTTATAAATAACAGATAATTTACTTATTGAATAGATCAATCTGTCTTTTCTTTGCATACTAAACTTCAGATCAACTTTAAGTTGAGTACGTCGAAAAACTGTCTTTGAAAACAAAAGAAAGCTGTGGAGATCACGAGTGGACAACGAGCAGATATTCTGGCAATAATACTACATACTAGATACTAGATACTAGATACTAATACTAATACTAGACTTTATTTTACCCACATTTCAACACGTTTCTTTTGCATACTAAACTGAACATAAACTTTTAAGTTGTGTGCGACTAAAAACTGTCTTTAAAAACCTCAGCTAGTTGTTTTAGCTGAAGTTGCAGTTGTGCATACCCCGCCACACCGTCCGCGTTTGCAGGGTAGTCGCTGTAAAAAAGAAATAGCAACTCGTCAGCTGAAAATCACGGCTACAATTTCCTGTCTGCATTTGTGTGGGCCGCTTGCAAATTGTTGATAAGCATTTAATGGTTATCAGCATGAAACACAAAGAACACGCACACACACAACGACTCACACACACACACACACACACACAGACACGTAGAGGGGCTGTCAGCACGCACACACACTTGACTTCACATGATTGAGGGTGCTGTGCTTATTGCCAGTCTATTTACAAATTGGCAGCTAAAAATAGAACGCCGTCTAAACTCGCCGCTTGCATTTTCGCCTGCTGCTGCCTTATTTTTGGCGTGGGCAGCGCCAACATGGCCAAAAGGGAAATGCGCCAAAATGTGCGCGAAAGAAGAAGGAAAATGGAAAGTCGTGTCAGGCAAGCGCAACGAGCCACGACTATCGAATGCTCTTTCCGAGTGCTTAAGCAAAAGATAAAGACAAATTCTAATTGCTCGTTGTGTGGCATGAAAATGGAGCAGAGTACCGCAAGTTACAAGCGATTTGATTGTGTAATTAATGCAAATGAGGCAACCGCTTTTCCAGCTAATCACACGATTTCTATTCAACGCGCTAATATTATAATGGGCCAACACGTTAGACGAAATGCATTAGCCATAAATCTCCGCTTACATATTCAGTTTACATTTGCTCGCGATTTGCATATTCAACGACAACGATAACAAAAAAAGCCCCTCCGAAATATCAGTAGATTAAAATTGTTAAGTAAACCTGATTTTCATTATACGAACGGATGTCGTAATAAACAAAAGGTCGCATATTTCTCGGGCGCATTGGGAAAATCGCTGAGCACGCGTCGGGGCCAAAAGGGTATTCGTATTGAGTCGAGTGAGTGTTTGACAGCTTCTTAAGCCTGATGACGCCAGCTCAACAGCTTGACAGGACTTCAATGATGCTTGCCCTAATGAAAAATCGATGGGCTGACAACGCCACTGCCATCGCTCCGACTTCTGCGATTATGGCTCACAGCAGCTGCTGTTGCCACCGCAAGCAACTGACAGCCAACTGGCGACTGCCAGTGGACAATCAACGGGCTCAGCCGAGCGGCGCCCAGGACTCGCACTCGTTCCCCACAAGTGCCACAAGGCACAGTCGAGTGGGCTCGACTTCTGCGATACCAAACAACCAAGTTGCAAATAAATTTTCGCATACTTTCAGTGAGCTATAATTCTGTGAAACGAAGTAAATCATCGTACAAATTGACAACTAACTTCTAGAAGAACTTACACCAAACTTGGTAACTGTAGTTCTTATAGTTATAGTATAGTAGTTCTGCTGTTCAGACAGGTGAAAAGACGATTTCAAATTGTCTTTAACAAAATGAATTGCTAATGCATTTGGTGTGTTATTTGAGAACCAATTTCAGGGAATACAATTTGCTGGCTATAGTTCTAATAAGCTCTGCAATGTTGTTGTTGACAGAAGCGCACGTTGTACAAGATTAGTTGCTGAAGAGTAGACTAATTTGAAAAGCAAATAAGCTGCCGTTAACTTCGAGTAGTGCTTACACCAAATTTAGTGTCTATAGTTCTTAGAGTCTTTAAGATATAGGTTTTAAAGCAGGCGGACAGACGGAAGGGCTTTAAGTGTGTTTAGCAAATTAGTTGCTTAAGAAAAGCTTGTGGCAATATTCGCATATAAAACCCGAAGTCAAGAAATAAGTGCAAAATAGAGCAAATTTAGCGCTTATGGTTCTTGTAGTCTTTGTGGTATTATTGCGTATAGTCAGACGGCTTCTACAGTGTGTTTATTGTTGGTTAGTTGCTGAAGAGCAAACTATCTTACTAATTTTTACCCCCAGTGAGCTGCCTTCAACTTCGAGTAGTGCTTACACCAAATTTAGTGACTATAGCCCTTTGAGTCTTAAAGATATCAGTGTGCAAAGAGGCGGACAGACGGAAGGACTTTAATTGTGCCTAGAAAATTAGTTGCTTAAGAAAAGCTCGTGGCGATATTTTACTATCTCAAGCAGAGAAATATTTGCAGCAAATTTAGTGACTGTAGTTCTTATAATCTCTGAGATATTGTTGTTCAAACAAGTGTATAGTCGAACGGCTTCTGCATGGTGTTTACTAGATTAGTTAGTCTTCAAAACTTGTGTCGATATTTTACAGCGCGAACTCGAGAAATATCCACACCAAATTTAGTGACTATAGTGCTTTGAATCTCTGGTATATTCTAGAAGCTTATCTCAGCTGCTGTGGCTGCCGCTTCAAATTGTTTTCGTTGCTTGTTGGACAACCCTGCTAAGCACTTCCGTTGGGGGTATAAAGCAGAGAGCTGGGGACAGTATTGTGGCGAGGATATTGGACACGGGAGTGAGATGCACATGTGGCATATGCGTCGCCGACTGCAGACGGTCGCCTGGCGCCTCAATGGGCGTGGCAGCGTGATGTGTGTGGCGCCCGTGGCGTCGTGGGCGTGCGCATGACCGCCACCGGAAACACAGCGTTCAATTAAGCGCAATTTAAGTTAAACTACGCCAAGCATGTTACGTAAGGACGCACGCTGAGAGGACTGTGCAAAGAGAGAGGGAAGCGAGTGGGAGAGGGCGAGGGCAATAAAGCGGCATTTAGCGTTGCCAAGCGCTTGATTCATAACACGTCGAACGAAGCCTTATCTGTCAATATTTGTGTATTTCGTTCATTCAGCTTTTGTGTCAGATAACTCGCGTAATATAATACGAAAAGGATTTGCAATCAACGTAGGTAGAGGTTCATACATATGCCGCTTACGCTGTGCAATGCGGCTGTGCCGCCCACCCAAGTTCACAAATTACGCATGCTGACGTCATTGTGAATGACTCGCGAAGCTTCCACGAGCCGCAAACCTGCGTCATTCATTCATTGCGGCTGTCGCCCAAAATGTACAACGCGAAAGAGCGGGACGCAAAAAAAGAACAAGAACACGCACACAATTGTCGTAGGTTTGCAGTTAGGGGGTGGACGACGACGCCGAAAGCGCCCTCTGTGCGCTGCGCTGTGCTTTGTACGCTTGCCTGCATTTCATTCATAAAAATATGGTTGGAGCGAGACAGCAAGCACGGCGCAGGCAGTGCGAGAGCGTGCGAGTGAGGCGTGCGCGCGAAAGCTTTCTGTAGTCCTTTATTGACCTTTGTCAATGCGCAAGCCTCGAGTGTGTTGTGCCGGTCGCGTCGCATTGAGTGAAAGCTTTCAGCTCGAATTGCGCAGTACACGGCGCGTGTCCGAGGGTGTGGGAGACTGCGATAGCTGGGGGAGTGAGAGTGAGTGAGAGTAACTGAGTGAGTGAGCGTGCGAGTGAGTGGGTGCAGAGGAAGTAGCAGCGAGTGGAGTGCTGCTGTGCTCAGTCAGGTGGGTTGCAATGTCAAAGCCAAAATATAGAAGTGACCTTTAACCAAGCAGCAGCGCATAGAGAAAACAAAAAGCACTTTACGTCTTGGACTTGGCGCTGGGATTTGGCCAGAGGACCAGCCATGAAATTCAATTAAGCCATATTGTTGCATTGGTAATCAGCTCATCAAGTGCTCAATTTATGAACTGGCTAAGACATCGGTTTAACAAGACAAGCAGCTCAAGCAACGGCAGCAGCTCGCATTTGATTTCAAGGTTGAGTCGAAATGTCAAAATTGCAGATGCGCCGCCAAATGCGAATCAAGTTTGCACCTTGGTTCGCAAACGAGACGAAACGAGTTCCCAAAGAGCGCTAGAACAAACAGACAGACGACAAACAAGCGAACAAACGCGCACACACACATGTACATTTGTATGTATGTTCGTATACATATGCATATGCAATCATTGTGAATGATAATATTAATGACAATAATGATGATGCGCAGGCATCGTGGGGCATTCCAGCAAACCTTTCGATACACAGACCTCACTGACTGACAAACCCGTATTATAATTTATTGTGTAATGACTGCAATGACTACCACAACAACAGCAACAACACATGCGCGACAATGTGAAGCAAGAATGCTGAATATGATACAGTAACAACTAAAGCACGACTTGGCAATACCCACAGCAAGCTGCCGATAGCATATTTCTCACTTCAACTTTGACATATGCTGCATACAACTGAACAATTAGCTATAAACTAATAGTAAAACATGAAAAATCAACCTACAATTTGAATTGCTTGCGTATTTTTATCACTTATCAAATTAAATGTTACTGCCTTCTGCTTATGAGCTCACACGTTGCGCATACCCCGCGCTCATCCAGCTTGAATGCAGTGCCGTACAACGAATCAGCATCAGCAGCAAATGACGACGGTTGCGGTTCAATGCAATAAGCGAAGCATGCAAAAACAAAAATACAAATGCAAACGCAAATGAAATCGACAACGACAGCGAATGAGCAGAAAAAGAATAACAGCAACAACAATGATATGTGCACAAATGCAAATACAAAGTACCGTTGCTTTTCAAAAAAGAACAACAAAAACAAGAGCAGCAACAGCAGCAGCAGGCGCAGCAGAGGCTGGCGAATATGACTTTCAAATAAAACAACAACAAATTTTGAAGCAGCCGAAATACAAAAGCAACAACAACAACAGCAATCACAACTACAGCAATAACACTTGAAAGCATCGCGCACATTTAAGAGCTTAGAGATTGGAAGCTTTTGTGCTTAAGCTTCAAGCTGCTGTGGCGGCTGTCTGCACTTTCCCAACAGTATGCGCACACACACACACATATACATGCATGCATACAAAGCTGACAATAACTAGGGCTATAGGACTATGTGTGCGTGTGTGTGTGTGTGTATTGTTGGTTTTTGGGCCCTGGGCTGGTCCAGTTTTATCTTATGCAAATTCTGCGTGTGTGTGAGTGTTGGCTGCACACACAAGTCACAACCTGTTGTCGTAGTCTGGGAGGAGTGCGACGGCGCATGGGCGGGAAGGGGAAAGAGGCCGATTAGTTGCCCATGCGCTGCTCTCGTGGTCCACAAAGCATTCGAACGGCATTAAATGCAGCTCAGTGTGCCAGTCAGTCAGTCAGTCAGTCAAAGAGCGAGTGAGTGAGTGCGAGAGTGAGTGAGTGAGTGAGTGAGTTGAGCTAGTCGTCAGTCAGCATTCGAGTCGTGCATTGGTATTGGTGGTTCTATGCATTCTACACGTCGCCGTCGACGTCGTAACTCGAAAAGTGAATGTCCACAGAAAGTCCTTGAAACCTGAAACCGATCTTTCCAGTTTACGAGCTGAGTGCAGTCAGTTGCCATCGCTGCCGTTGCTGCTGCTGCTGCTGCTGCAACTTGCCAGACAACGAACTCAAAACTTGGACTTGCTGCGCAGCCAAGATGCTGATGCTTTTGCTTGGCTTTTGCCTTTGCTGCTCAGACCATTCCAATCCAGTCCACTTCAATTCAATTCAATTCAATCCAATCGAATTTAATCGAATTCTATTCGTATAATCCTTCTGCAGCGAGCACCTGAACTAAACTCAAGTGTTGCACAGCAAGAAAATGTGAAAATACGAGACTTTTCTAAAATATAATATAAAATATATTTGAAATATATATATTCAGAAATATAAATACTCCAGTAACAAAATCTTCTTCAAATAGAAAGCCAAACAAAATTATCAATATTCCATTAAAAAAAATCTTATCAAATGAATATGACAAACAAACCCATCAAATGATTGATAAAATATATAATAGATGAAACAGAATATAATAAATAAAACTTTATTAATAATTAATTTTCAGACCCAAAAAATTCTGCCCACAACATTCAAATTGAAAAAACTACTTAGATATTGTCTTTACAATCTCTTAGAGAATGTATTTTAATAAACTTCGAAACCTTTTGAAGCAGGTTAATGAAAATGTGTTTGCTTTTTGTAGACACTCAAAGTTTTCGTGCAGTGCAACAACTTGTCGAGAATTTGGGTTACTTTTGGGTGCGGTTGGCGTACGCGAATAAAAAGCAGAATGAATGTACAAGACAATATAACAATATATAAAGATTACAATGTTGACATGACACACATACATCCTTGCTGCAAACGCTGCGAAAAGAACCGGATCTTCCCAATAAAAAGCCAAAAAAGGCTAAAAACGAAATCAAAAAAAAAACCCTAATTATAGATCGATTTACACGCATACTGCGAAGGGGGGAGGGGGAGGGAGAGGCGCGACCGCGTCACACGTAGAACCTGACCACAAAAACGAGTTGCAAATGGCCCCAGGCAGAGGCGAGAGGCGAGAGAGCAAAAATCAAATATCAAAATCAACGTAATGCGATTACAAAACAGCCAAAAGCAAAGCGAAACAATTAACTGAACGAGTCTGCAGAGTTTTATTATTTTGCTTCATTTTTCTCGTCGTCGTTGCTCTTGTCTTTGTATATTGTATCCATAGAAAATGTTGAGTTTATATCGTGAAACTGTAGCTGTATCTGTAGCTGTGTGTTCGTTTAACGAGCGTTACAGATAAATCAAAGCGCCAACGTTTTTTCTTTCTGTTTCTCTCTTTAGATATACACATTTTTTTTTTTTTTTTTTTTTGACCAAAAACCGAAAGCTGGGGCGCAGTCCACAGCTCGCCAGCCACCTGCATTGGATTGACATTGAAGCTGTTTGTTTATTGGACTGTATTGTTGTTGTTGTTGCTATGGCTGTTGTTTTCCTTTTTTTTTTTTGAAATTTATATATTTTATAAGACCAAACCTACAAGTGTCTTGGCTGCCTTTCATTTCTTGCAATTGCCGTTTCAATTTGAGCTCGACGACGCGACGTCAAGTCGGCTGCATACCTGAGTATGCAGGCAGGCAAATTTAATCAGCTTATTCCACAGGTAAATGCGCAGATTTCAATTAATTCAATACACTTCTCGCACCTCAAAACTCAGCTCAAGCGTAATGCACTTTTAGCTCAAGGGAAACAAATTAACAAATCGCGATTCATAACTTTAGATAGCAGGCATATTTTTGCTTAAGTAATTATGGCTGTAAGTGCATTAAGTTGTTAGATTAAGCGAAAGTTTAACTTCAACGTATCTAATGCTAATTGAGAGCAAGCTATACTCTCGTTTTCGACTCTCCATCTGGCCGCGTCTTTGACCCTCGAAAGTCTAGTACTTTTATATGTTTAGTTTGTAGTCAAGGGAAGTGGCCGTTAAACTTATCTTGATCTCTGCCCAAGAGCACATTAAAACAGTCAAATTCTGAGTCGGAATCGGTCTAGCGATATATCTAAGACTGCACTCTCACTCTTTCGATGGTTAACGGGAGACAGGATCATTGATTTTACTTTCAATACACGTAAAGTGGTCGTTTATTATTTGCATTGAGGTCGTCGACTAAAGAGCTGTTATAATTTAGGGTGAACAAGTTGGTTCTCATGGTTTAGGTATTTACCTTTCGAAAAGAAATAACGTTATAAAAACCAATTAGAAGCCTGAAATGCCAACTTGCAAGGCACTTTACTCGTAAATACCCGCAATAAAGTAAACCTTAATTACTCGACGCCACTTTGCCAAACAAAACACAACCCAACAAAGCATAGAAAGAAGAAAAAACAAACACACTCCCAAAGCGGACGAGCGTTGTTATGCCAGCAAGGCAGATACTCTCTGCTCCCCGTATAAACAGACTTAATCGATTGTATTTCGAGTGTTTTTCTCATATATTTGAGTTCGGGAAAGAAAACTAGCAAAATACATCGCTTACAACATCAGTCAACTAGCAAGAGCAAGTCTGTAGTAATAAATATATTCTGATGGGGAAACATCTTCAATAACTGTTAAATCATCTTCATTTCTGTACTGGGTAAAGAAGAAGAAATCAACAGTATTATTGCATTAATAGATTTGTGCTCTTGATTGAAATTTCTGAAAACTGAAGCATCAGAAACAAATATATTTTTGCACTCTCTCTCACTCTTTATATAAAAGAAATATCTGCTAAAGTTAATCTTCCGCTATCAAAAGAAGAAAGTTTGAGTAAAATTTATTACTTGCTTATAACACTTTGGTAAATTAACAAATCAGTATATATATTTTCAATTAATATATTTTTAACGGAAAAACATTTTTATATATAGCTAATATCTCTTAAAAGTTAATCTGCTTCTCACATTGAAGGAGGTAAGAAAAAATTGTATTACTAGATTTGTGCTCTTGATTAAAACTTCAATAAACTAAGAAGTCAATAATAAATATATTTTGTTGAGAAAAACTTTTTGAAATGCGATGAATATCTCTTAAAGTTAAGAAGTCAGTAATAAATATATTTTGTTGGGGAAACTTTTTCAAATGCGATGAATATCTCTTAATGATAATATTCTGTTATGCTACTCACTCTTTGCTGCTTCAATTTGTGCAGAGCATTGAAGAAGAATGTCAGGTAATACATTTTAGACCCAATGTATTACTTGATTTCTATACTTGATTAAAACTGCAGTAAACTAGAGAACAGTAAAAGTTTTAAGTTTTAAGTTTTTCTATCTTCTTTAAGATGTTAAGAGTTAATTTTATGAACTCGCTTTAAACTTCAGCAATAAATATATATTTTGAAGGGAAAAATCTACTCATATACGATGAATATCTGTTAAAGTTAATCTTATGTTAAGCTGCTCAAGAAGGTAAGAGTAAATTGTATTACTTGATTTGTGCTCTTGATAAAAACTGCAGTAAGCTAAGAAGTCAGTAATAAATATGTTTGGATGGGCAACATTTCTACATATACGATGAATATCAGTTATCTTCTGTTATGTTACTCGTTGTTTCTTTACTTTTTCAAGGGAAGAGTAAATTGTATTACCAGATTTGTGCTCTTGATTAAAACTTCAGTAAACAAAAGCATGAGTAATAAATATATTTGGATGGGCAAAATTTCTGCATATACGATGAATATCTGTTAAAGGCGATCTTCTTAAAGAAGAATAAAGTAAGACTAAATTGTATTACTAGATCTCTGTGCACTTGATAAAAACGTGAGTAAAACTTTTTATATGCTAAAAAAGGCAAGTTTCTGAACGCTGCTCACTCTTTGGCTGTTCATTTTGTACAGGGTATTGAGGATAGGTATGAGGTCTCTTGGAGGCGCATACCAAAGCAAAGCACTTGAGCTGCTGTTGTTGCTGTGCGCTGCGGTGCGGTGCGGTGTTGTAACCCTTCAAAATAACTCTATAAAACTCAGTGTAAATATGGCGTGTTTGCTGTTTTTGCGCATTAAGCCGTAAGAAAAAGCCGCCAAATGCCGCAAGGCAACGCGAAAATAAATAGATATAAACAATAAATTAATAATAACACACTTAAATACTGTGTGTGCTGTAGTGGAGCAGAGATACGTATTACTAAATAAAAGTGTATAAAACTGCGAGGTGCCAACTGCAAATACTCGACAGTTATTGCACTACAAGTGTAATTATAAGCAGCTCTCAGAGTGTGTGAGTGCAAGTGTGTGTGTGCGAGTGTGTGTGTGTAGAACGACCTTGCCAGAGGCAGTCTTCCGAACTCTTTCGGCGCTTCCAATGGCAACGGCAGTCGCAATAAAAGAATTAGCGGCGCTTAATGCGCAAGCGTAACAGAAAAATCGCTAACAAATTGGAAAAAGACAACAAAAAACACATTTTTGTTTATTCTCCTCACACACACACACACACACACCGGTACACAGACTGATCTATGGTTTTTCAATGGAAGACAACAATAGCGGAACAAGCTAAATGATTTCAAGTAAATGCGCCATTCATAAGTGGATGCCACACATGAACACGAGATACGAGCACACAACACACACACAACACACACACATGCAGGCGACATAGATACTGTATCTCATAGTACGCGTTGCGCTGTATTGTGTTCAGATTCGATGATCACAACAATGTGCTCAACATCCGCATTCTACGTGGCGCTCTAAATAGTTAAACACAACACACAAAAAACCAAGCAGCAAAAAGTCGTCGAACGAAAAGGCAAAATAATAAAACTAAGCTAAAGATTTCTGATTAATAGTTTCGCAGTTTTATTTCAATGTTAATTGAAGACTCGATCGCAGCACGTGATTTCCCTTTCCCCCTCTGCCAATGATGACTCAGTTATTACTTAGTTCGAAGCGTTTAGTTCTAAATACAACAGCGCCAAAGACAATTAAAAACCCGCAATGCAATTATAATAAAAAGTCGACATGAAATTCTATTTCAATTGAAAATTGCTTCGGCTGTCAGCCTGAAGTTGTGTGTTGTGTGTGGTGTGTTGTGTTGTGTTGTGTTAAGCTGTCAGACTGCAAAATGTTGTTACGGATCTCTCGAACAGCGCTGAGATGTCGCCAACTCATCCAAGTCGAGTTGAGCATCTCGAGTCAAGTGATAATTTGCATGTGTTTGTGAACTTCTCCGGCTGAAAAGCTAGCTCAACTAATGGTTCGCCTCTAGCTTTTAGAGCTAAGTGATTTGAGTTTCAAGGGATTGCATATACATATACTTATACACATATTTGCTACAAAAGGTTTAAGTACAATTACAAATGACGCACATTAATGAACTTTCTGCACGATCGAACTGCAAGTTGTGTTTATGAAATGCACTTCAAAGTTCCTTGGCGAAATTTAGCTGGAAAAGCTCCCTGGCAAAGTGCGTACGTAGCTCAACAGTTGGACACGCAGAGCTTTCGATTGACATTGAATATTGTGGGGCGCAGTTTTTTAGAGGTAAGTGCTTTGAATTTCAAGGGATTGCATAAACATATATATGTTTCAACTATAAAAGGTTCAAGTACAATTACAAATGACGCTCATTAATGAACTTTCTGCAAGTTGTATACCTGAAATGCACTTCAAAGTTCCTTGGCGAAATTTAGCTGGAAAAGCTCCCTGGCAAAGTGCGTACGTAGCTCAACAGTTGGACACGCAGAGCTTTCGATTGACATTGAATATTGTGGGGCACTGTTTCTAACAGGTAAGTGCTTGGAATTTTAAGGGATTGCATAAACATATATATGTTTCAACTATAAAAGGTTCAAGTACAATTACAAATGACGCTCATTAATGAACTTTCTGCAAGTTGTATACCTGAAATGCACTTCAAAGTTCCCAGGCGAACTTTACCTGGAAAAGCTCACTGGCAAAGTGCGTAGCTCAACAGTCGGAGGTTCAGAGCTTTCGATTGACATTGAATATTGTGGGGTGCTGTTATCTCCGTCACAGAAAGTGAAACTTTCCACGTTAAATGTCAAGATACCACTGCAAGCGCGATGATAACAATCGTCGCGGAATACCAGTTTAATTAAGAAACCCACAAATTATGAATATTAATATGAAAATGCAAATGTCATTTGACATTATAATTGCACAACTGAACAGTTAGAATCCAGCCTGTTCTGCATGTGTGCTTGTGTTTAGTACTTGGCACATCTACAACTGTACAAGCGACTGTTTTTTGCGATCGATTATAATGATATAATTTGGTCGCATTTGCCATGTCATAATTGTTTTCAAATTGGCTTCAATTTAATTTAAATATAGTGTTTACGTATTTGGCTCGCATCTGTTTTTTGCGCTCTTCGTTTTTCGTTTTTTGCTGTTTCTGCAAGTCAGACAATCTAAAAATAAACAATAAGCTGGACCTATTATTATTACCACTACTACTACTACTACTATTTCTGTTATTATTGTGGCTGAAACATTCGATTTAACCTTTAATTTGTTGTTGGCGGGAAGACGCAGAACAACAGCCCAAATACAAACTGACAAATTTCATAATTAGCGGAAGTAACTTGTTTTTTTTTTTGTTCTGCTGACAGATAGAGACGGGCAAGAGAGCCGCATACAAACGACAAATATGCGGCATTTTTTTTTGTTTTTTTGATAAAGAGGTGGAACTTTATCGGGCTGGTGTCGTGTCGACTATTAGAAACAATTTGGCAACACTTTTCGCATCTATTTTCATGCTGGAACACATTTCTTGGAAATGCGATTCACAACTTACAGCTGAAACATTCCGAGTGCGCTAATTACGCTATCAGTCGGAACTCCTCCTAAAACTGTTTTTCTTGCTTTTTCTTTCTTTACTTTGGACAGCAACAGTCCGACTGCTCCGACTCCAGACCCACCAGGGGCCTGATAAGCGCCTTTCTACTGATAAGCCACGGTTCTACTACAAAACCACACAAACAATGTCACAAACAGTGGAATGAGTTGTGAGAAAGGAAACGCCCTTGAAACACGCATTGATAAGTAGCCACAGCAATTCAGAATCTTCAAACGTGACCCGGACTCCGGCTGAAGGTGGGTGGCTGCCACATTCAGTCACCAGCTAATAATGATACCAGTTTATAGCCGGACACGAGCTACAGCGCAAGCATAGGCCTCTTAATTGAGCTGTAGCTCAACTCGACACTGGAGCTTATACTTGTGCACAAATCAACGTTTGCAAGCAAACTTATTCAAGTTTAAGTCAAGCTATTAATGCGCTTTACAAGCTTCACACATAAACTTGCATTGCTTTATGAAACTCACTGCTTAGTTGAGTTGCAGCTGCTGCTTTTTTTGACTACAAATTACATTTTGCCAGCAAACTCATTCAAGTTTAAGTCAAGCTATTAATGCGCTTCACAAGCTTCGCATTTAAGCTTGCTTTGCTTCATAAAACTCACTGCTTAGTTGAGCTGCAGGTACACTCGACAATGGAGCTTTAATTTGCCTACAAATCAACGTTTGCAAGCAAACTAATTCAAATTTAAGTCAAGCTATTAATGCGCTTTACAAGCTTCATACTTAAGCTTGCTTTTCGCTTAGTTTAGCTGAATTTGTCCACAAATCATAGTTTGAATACAAACTTATTGATGTTTAAGTTAAGCTATTACTATTAAGCTTTACCAAGTCTGCACTTAAGCTTGCAGTTTAGTTAGTTGCCTTACAGAAAATCACTGCTTGTTTGAGCTGAAGCTACATTCGGCAATTGAGCTTTTATTTGAGTGTATAATTCACAGACGTTTGCGAGCAAACTCTTTTAAGTTAACATAAGCTATTAATGTGCTTCACTGCTTACTTGAGCTGCAGCTACACTCGACAATTTATTTGGCTACAAATCACAGTCTAGTAGACTGTGAGCAAACTCATTCAAATTCAAGTTAACTAAAGCTATTAATGTGCTCCACAAACTTCGCATTTAAGCTTGCGCTAATTTATCAAACGCACTACTTAGTTCAGTTGGAGCTACACTAGACCTAGACAATGGAGCTCTAATTTGTCTACAAATCACAGTTCGCGAGAAAACTCATTGAAGTTAACTCAAGTTATTAATGTGCTTCACAATGTGCTTATAAAACTCATACTTATTCAAGCTGGGGCTGCACTTGACAATGAAGCTTTCATTTGTCTACAAGACTTGCGAGTAAACCTAAAGTTAACTTAAGCTATTAATGTGCTTCACAAACTTCACTGCACTTAGACTTGCAGTATAGTAAGTTGATTTATTGAACTCCCTGATTGGTTAAGGTTAAGCAATACTTTACAATCTATAGTGTAAAAATCCCAGACTCTTGCAAGCAAACTCCTCCAAGTTAGCTTAAGCTATTAATGTGCTTCACGAGCAGTTTAGTAAGTTGATCAAACTCGGTGGAGCTACACTTAATAACGAAGTTCTAATTTGTCTACAAATCACAGTTTGCGAGCAAACTCTTTAAAGTTAAAGCTAAGCTATTAATGTGCTTCACAAGCTCCGCACTTGAGCTTGCGTTGATTTATAAAACTTGTGCTTTGAAGCGCATTTGTTGAGCAGCAACGTGCTTCAAGCACAACTTGAAGCGCCAAGTAGTAATTATTTGGCGCTCGCTGGCAGTTGAAGATCACTAAGCAAGCTCGCTGCGTGGCGGAGTTAAAGCTTTAGCGCGAGTGTCAATAAAGCTCACACTAATTCACATGTTTCGCCTGCATTAATCGCAATAGTCTAATCCGTTGTTAGTGTCACTCGAAGCCAGTGTCATTGAGCCAGAGATAGAGTGATGCTCGGGGCACTTGTTGTTTGGCTTAAATGTCAGCCTAGCCGGCAGCCGTGGATAAATGTTAAATGTCTTTTAAATACCAATCGAGGCGGCTCTTTTGCGGCTCACTCTCGGTCGCGGGCTCAGACTGGGACTCGTGTTCGAGTCTAAGAAGCGCCAGCCAGACAGACACTTCAATTTTGAAAGTTTGTGCATAATTATTAATCGTTTTATAGCCGTTAAGTAAGTAAGTATTATACGGCGAAAAAAAACAAGCTACAAAAAAACACACTTTAAACAATTTACCAATTTGCTTTTAAAAAGACGCAAAAAAAAAAATGGTAAAAAATAATAAAATAAACGCGGCCTTCTCGCCTCTGCTTTGTGGGCAACTTGCAACAGCGGCAACTACTTGCAACAACAACAACAACAACAACAACGGCAACGGCGACTACGACGATTGCAAGTCGAGCTCAGATTAGGCGAAAAAATTTGAAAGGTGCACACACGAATGCATTGCAAGCATTTTAAACAAAGAACTACAACAACGCTGTCCGGCTGTCCGTCCGTCCGTCCGTCTGTCTTTTGGCTTGTACACCAACATAGACAAACAACAGCAGCAACAACATGGCTGGCAACAACATTGTATGTGGCATACCTTGCATACAATTGTAGGTATGCGCTTAAATTGATTGTTCAAGTTACTATTCACATCCTTATGCTGTCTATTGGAGCGGAAAACCCGATCGCAAACTAAAATATATCTTGCTAGAAAAGTTTTCTTTGTTTTCATTTCGTTTATCTAATCTAAAACTCCCGCCACGTGTGGAAAGTAAAGTCCCCGTTGAATGCCCTGCTGTCTGCACAGTTATCGTAAGTAATCTCCCTATTTAAGTTGAATTATGTCACCTTCGGGAGGAAATGACAGATGCAATCAGCGTGGTTTGAATAAACCAATAGATAAAGTCAAGTGTTTGTGGAGCATTCAAGTGCATGCTAGGCTATTGATAAACCTTTTTTTTTAAAGAAAACCTCAATCAGCAGCTTACAGAAGACGGCTGGTCGCACAGCGAAAGTGCGACGCTTATCAAAATTTGAATATAGTATTTTTAAAACATATATATAAAGCGTATTCTTATCGAAGACTGTGTGTGCTACACCGCAAACATTTCGAGTGCTATCATCAGAAAGATTTTCGTTGTCGTTGCATTTCTACAGTTCTATTTGCTTATTGTGATTTGATTATTTTATTTACCTAATGTACAAATATTTGTGCGCACATATTTACTTGCTATGCGCCGCTCTTATCTGGCGGCATGACTTAATTCGTGGCAACAACAATGTTGCCGTCAAGTCAACTCGGGTCAAACTCACGCAGACTTGTGTCTTTTGTCTTCGCCTGCTGTGGTCTGGGGGCTAATGGCGCTAATTGTGCCCTCATTGTTTGGGGCGCACAATGCAAGTCGCTCAAATTACCGAAAGCTTCTAATTAGTTTTCGCTTCAGTTTGGTCAAAGGTCAAACTCTGTCGCTAACTTCCATGTCAATGCGCACTGCCGCCCGCCTCACACCACGCAAGACGCGCTGTCGCGACGCTCTCGTAGCAGCGAGCTTTAAAGCAAAGCTTTTGCTCTTCACTCAACTCAATTATGCTGCATACTTTTAGGCTTGTGATTTCACTAGGCTGCGTGCTATTTTAAAGCATACTTTTGTGCGTTGCGTCTTAAAGATCGGCTTAATAAATTTTGTTTGGCTATTATAAGTTAAAGAGTTTGCGGTTGCCAAGCGGCATATTAATTGCGCTTAAAGATTTATCGCTGTTAATTAGAAAAAAACATCGAATTGAGAGTATCTGACATTCGCTTCGGTTGCCAAGCAACTCGCTCACTGTTTAATTAAAGCTGTGCGTTTGCACCTTTTTAAGACAATATGCCAACACTTTGAATAACAAGTGATTGTACATATTTTTTATTTAAACATTTTAACAGCTGCCCTCTCCAGAGTGTGCGACACTTTCTACGTCTGCGAATGTGACAGACATTTTTTTTGTTGGCCAATTTGAACATAAGCAAATATTTTTCAATTTTGATTAAATATTTATTATATTTTGCACGGTTTTCATTCTTGATGATACGCTTATCAAGCACGCATTTCGTGCGAGCTCTCAACACGTGATAACAAATCATCAGTAGCATTATTATCATTATCATTAGCATTATCTGGGGGCTCTCTTCATTCACAGCTCTGCAGCTGCCGTTCGCTGATTTGCAGCCCACCAACACAACTGCAATATGGACATTACTCTTGCCGATAAGTTCTTGACCATGTTAGCATACAATTTTACGACGCAAATTATACAAAACAAGCGACGAACAATCAAACTGCCCTTCTTGATATTTATGCAGGGTATACTCCGAAAAAAAAACTGTTTAATTCGGGCCGAAAGTAATTAACGGAGCGGAAAAAGTTGGTAAAAACAAAACAAAACATGGCCGAATGAAATAAAGTGACACACAACTGCGATCGGCGCGAAATCATGAAAAGCAATCGACGCTGATGTCATGAACTCGACTAATGAAATACCGGAACATGAAATAATGTATAAACCACTAATCGATTCGACTACATATAGACAATCATATGCACATCTTGATATCAAACTCAAGCTGAGATACAAAACAAGAAGCTCAGTTGTATGCTATAAAAAAAACGTTGCATTTTTGCAGATTGTTATCGATGTCGGTTGATATTTAAAAGAGCTCTATGATCTAATCTGTACTACTTCATAAATAAGCGAACCACAGCAAATATTATATGAACAAGTGTTGTGACGCTTCAGAGGCGACAGCTGCAAGAGGTATTATTGAAGGTCTGGTCTGGGGTCTGGGGTCTGGATGGGCTGCAATACGCTATGGTAATTTAGAATCATTTAAAGACTTCAAGACGTATTAGCATTTGTATTGTACGTAATTAGCTCGACGCATACGTTTACAATATCGATTGGAGTCGTTTGCTTGACGCAAGCACCACGTCTCGTCTCACAATGCAAATGTTTACAGTGCCTGCCAGGCATTTGTACGAGTATTTCAATTTCTCATATTAGTTTCTTGCGCTGCGACGACGCTTTATGACGTGACGTCGCCAGATAACGGCAGAGCAATAACTGGGCGAGAGATTTCGATTCAGTGGCTCGCGGTAAAATCCCCGTCGATCGACGACTGCAAGAATAGCACACACCGCACTCTCTAGTTAATGCCAAGTATGATACTTATTTTCGTATTTTGTATTTCGCATTTTTTATTGTTTTTCGTATTTTGTATTTTTGGTTTTATGATGACAAGTGCCTCGCCTATCTTATCTGCATGTCAGCGATTTCCGTTGCCCAGCAGCAACGGCAGCAGCTCGCTTTTATTTACTTTTCTATTTTATATTTTTGCCACGTGTTCGACTGCCTCGTCCCACTGTGGCCGCCCCTTGCAGCATGAAATGAGATGAAGTGATTCACGAAGAATAATAATACAATAACTACGTGAATATGAATAACGAGTGTTTGCTGTGTAGGAGGTGTGTACTCGTCGTTGGCTGTGCAATGTGATGTGGTAAATAAGCCACTGGAAATGTGTGTTAAGATTGTTTGCACTCGTAAAGCGCCAGTTTTGAAGGTCGACTTCGTCTTTTAACAGTTTAACAGTTGTTCAAACGTTAGGCTTCTAGACCCCCTATTGACGGGTTCCGTCTGTCGCATTTGTGTAAAGCTGCCATTCAAATTTCGCTTTCTAAACGAACCTCCACAACACGCCATCGATTTGCTTTCGATTCGATTCGATTCGATTTTGTTTTTATTTCGTTGTCGTTGCCGTTGTCGTTTTCGTTTTCTTGTGTGTGTTTCTAGCCAGCATTTATCAAAATATATATTTGTGTAGCCAAGTCGCCAATCAATACCAGTTTCCCTTTTCGCATACATTTAGAACTAGTTTCGTTGGTCTTTTAGTTATTAGCCATTTGAGATAGGCAACAGTGATGAACTGACGCACATGCTAATCGCAGCACTATATTAATATGCTAGATCTACCCAGCAAGGGCATTCTATTGAAATGCTCATATAACTCTAACTCTCACTCGCTCGATAGGCATCAATAGGGCGCAATTATTGCAATTTACGCTTCCCATCATTACTATTAACTGCTCTGTGCACCCAAGTTCAATAGTCCCATGAGTGCACGGTCAATTGCTGTGGGGGAAAACCCCGATTCCAATTGAGTTTTGGCTGTGCAGCGTATCTGGCAGTCGAGCACACTCGCCTGCTCGTCTTTATTGCTCTTGGCCAGACACAATTTTTCCACAAATGCAGATTTGAACAAAAAATCCATATGATTTGCATAATTAAAATATGTTGGCTTTTCTATGGCTCATTATAAGTTCAGTCTCGGATTTTTAATGAATGTCAGAGTCTTCGATTTCTGCGCAGGCAGACAAAAAGCTGTTCCAAGGTTTTTCACATTTCCGCAAACACACGAAAATAAAAACAAAAACACACGCATGTCGATCAATCTATCAAAATCAAATGAAATCGAAGTTGAGACCCGAAACATGTTCCACAAACAAGTCGCATACCTAATGCGTGGCACACTCAAGTCCCCAACGGGGGACTGGCGGGGTGAGCTTAAAGCCCCAACACACAACACAACACATGCAAAGTGCAGTGATAACAATGACCAGCTGCTAACTGATCAAATAAACACGGCTCACTGCTCGTAATACAACGGAAAGAGCACTAATTACACAGCGCATGCCGTCAGCAGGGGAATACGAGGTACGGGGGACTTCCCGCTGAACGATAAACCACCACACCACTGTAACTTTCTCAAGTGCCCCGACTGCATTCTACCTGAATTTCGCATTTGGCATTTCTGTGATGCAATGTGCATTGCAACTATATAGATGACTAATACAGAGCACAATAACAACTCTATTTTTGCGCAAATTTGTTTCTCTAGTTTACTGCCACCCTCCCCCCTCCTCTCTCGCTCTCTATCAGTCTTTCACTTTTGCGGCGCCTTATCACATAACTGCTTTTTGCGCCATTAATTAGAACCGCTTCCTTGGGTTGGCGCTGATTAGAAAGAACTTCTCGAATCTTTATTGATATGAGTGTGTGTATGCCACAGAAACTAACTAAGACAAATGGAAAGTTTCGTAAGATTACCCAGAAGTTGCGATATAGTATTGTGTATTGTGTGTCGTGTTCTGTTGTGAAACCCCCGCTCCACGGGCATCACCCACGAAAGTTGCAACATCTCTGAGCAATCAATAAACTGGCTGCAAGTCATCAACTAAAAACGATCTATTGCAAACTTGTCTAGCACTCACGCTGAATGAATGGAATCCGAAGAGCTTTTTAGTTCTAGATCTAAGCCTATTTCAGTCGGAGTTCTTGAAGAAATATGACCACATCTTTGAATTGCAGTTAGATTAGTATTTCCAGTTAGATAGATCAATGTAAGGCGAACTCAGTTTTCGGAATTTGTCTGCAAATATTCAAATATACTAAAGGCGATTTATTGCAAACTTGTCTAGAATAAATGGAATCCGAAGAGCTGTTTATTCAACTAAAAACGAACTATAGAAAACTTGACTAGCACAGACGCTGAATGAATGGAATCCGAAGAGCTTTTTAGTTCCAGATCAAAGCAAAGAAACATGATCAAATCATTGATTTGAAATTTGAATAGTATTTTCAGTTAGATAGATCAATGTAAAGCGAACTTAGTCTTCGGAATTTGTCTGCAAATATTCAACTTAAAACGATCTATAGCAAACTTGTCTAGAATAAATGGAATACAAAGACCTTTTTAGTTCCAGATCAAAGCCTATTTTAGTCGGAGTTCTTGAAGAATATGATTAAACCTTTTTTCGAGAAATTAGATCAATATAAACAGCTCCCAAAGCGAACTAAGACTTCAAAATTAGTCTAAGTCAACAACTAAAAACAATCTATTGGAAAGTTATCTAAAATTGACGCTGAACGAATGGAATCCGAAACACTATTTAATTCCAAATCTAAATTGGAATCTTTGAATCGCAGTTAGCTTACACTGTTTTCAGATAGATAGATCAATGTAAACACCTCCCAAAGCGAATTTAGGCTTCAAAATTCGTCAACAATTAAAAACGATCTATTGGAAACTTATCTAAAACTGACGCTGAATGCTGGAATGCGGCATAGCGCTTTTCGCCACGCTCTTTAGTTCCAGATCTAAGCCAATTTAAGTCGAAGTTCTAGAGCATGTTGAAATCTTAGAATCGCAGTTGGCATACAGTGTTTTCAGCTAGATAGATCAATTTAAACACCCTGGCTTTCGAGACTTAATAACGAAATTTGTAGACAAACAAGTCGTTGATTACTCACGACTGTTGCTTTGTGAAGTATTATCAGTTATGTTAACTTATGCGATCGCACTCACCTGCATTATGGGATAGGCGACACGTCCCTTGCCGAAACGTTCGATGATGGTCAGCTTGCTGGCACTGGCGATCACGCCCGCAATGTTCGAGGAGGAGAGCACGGGTCGCAGCGGCTGCACGATGGGCACAAAGTCGCGATTGCGCTCGGCAAATGTGCGATCAAAGGAGCTCCGACGATCGCTCTGCGATCGTCTATACGGCACATGACTGCCACTGCCGCTGCCGCTGCCGCTGCCATTGCTGCTGCCACTGCTGTTGCCATTGCTGTTGCCGTTGCTGTTGTTGCCAGCCGTCGATTTGTTTGCGTATTGCGAGGCACCCATGTACGACTTGGATTTGCGGTACTGTTTGCCCGTGTACACAATGGACGGCTCCAGCTGCAGCTGATCGCTGCCGATGCTGCTGTAGCTGCTGCTGCTCATGTCCGAGCTGGCGCTGCTGGGTAGGGCAACAGACGCGGGCAGCAGGGACGAGGGCAACATGGCGGGCTTCGAGCACTTGGCGCAGGGCACAGCCAAGGCGGCAGTCAACAGATCGGCGGGATTCACTTTCGTAACGGCATTCTCAGTTGTTGTTGTTGCTGCTGCTGTTGTTGTTGTTGTCGTAACGATGGCTGCTGTTGTGACTGCCGTTCTATTGGAGCTTTTGCTGTTGGAGCTTTTGTTGCTGGCCTCCTGTGTGGATGTTTGACGCTGCAGCGCATGCTGGTGGCTGTTGTTACTGTTGTTGCTGTTGCTGCGTGTTAGTGGCTGTATGAAGAGCTGCTGTCTCTGCGGTCGTGCCTTTTTGCTAGCACGTTGTTGCTGCTGCTGTTGTTGGTGTTGCTGTTGTTGTTGTTGCTGCTGCTGCTGATGTGTCTGCTGTTGGTGTGATTTATTCTTTGGACGCGCTGCGTTACTATTTTTGTTGCTTGCATTTTTGGTCTTCTCGGTAGTTTTCATTTGATTGCTGTTGCTCTTGTTGCTCGCCAACACCTGTTGCTGCTGCTGCTGTTGTTGTTGTGCTTGTTGCTGTGGTTGTTGCTGTTGTTGTTGTTGTTGTTGTTGTTGCTGCTGCTGTGGTTGCGTCGCCGGTTTGTCCTTGTCCGCCTTCGCTTGCTTGCCATTGGGTTTGTTTACCATTTTCACAACGGTAACGTTGTCGTCGTCTTCGTCGCTGTGTCGTTGCTTCACTTACTGTCTTCTGTCGATTGGCCCGCTAACGTTGTTTTAAACCGTTTTTGTATTTCGTTTGTTCTTGTTTTTCTCTTATTTATTTTGTGGTCTTAGTTGCGAGTCTTTTTTATGCTTTTTACTTCAACTGTTCTGCGCTTGAAAATGTGCTTCTGTGCTTGTTCTATGCGCAATTGGCTTTGCTTCGCTTAACTACGCTGCTTATTTTGCTGCTGCTGCTGCTGCTGTCTATCGGCGTGCACGCACACATACACAGTCACAAGCACGAACACACTCTCTCGTCGAAGCACTCAACAATACACACGGCACAATAGATTGGAGAGAGGTGTGAGCGAGCGAGAGCGCAACTTTGCCTGGCGCTTTTGTATTTCGCGTTACGTTTCTTGCTCGCGTTGTTGTTGTTGCTGCTGTTGCTGCCGTTGCCGAAGCTTTCTGTTTAGTTATTGCCACGTTTGTTGTTGTGCGTTATTTTGTTATATTTCTTGTTGTGTTCGGGTTTTGCCGTTGATTTTTTTGATTTTTTGATTTTGTTAAATGAGCTTTTGTTGTACTACCTTTAAAATATTTATAATCACAAAATTCATTAATTTCTTTATGTTGTTTTCGTTTTCGTTGTTTTTATTTTTTTGCTTTATTTGTTTTTTTTTTGCGGTTTCTTGCCTGTTTTCTGTTGGCTCACTGACGTTGTATTTTGTGCAAACGCTCTTTCACTTGCCTTCTCTTCTGAATGTTTGCCCTGTAGTTTGTAGAAAGAGAAAGAGAGAGTGAGAAAAACAACGATATTGCAGTCTGTGTATTTTAGCAAAACATTTGTTGTTGCCTAAGCACATTTTTCTACCTAAACACTATTTGTTTATAAATGAATAAATTGTTTTTATAAATATTTTGTTCTCGCCACACACTGCGCTCTCGCACTTGCTCCAACCCTTTCAAGCATTTTTGTCGTTATTGTTTCTACTTGCTTGCCAAATGCCAGAAGAGTATGATAACTACGTGACAATCGAGAAAGGTCTCAAATGCATTACTATTTTGCATAAAGAATCTAGTTTTCAGATAGTATAATAGCTACATATAATGACAATATACCTAAAATTGTAAAAAAAACGGCCAGTGAGTATCTGAGAGTCCAGCACACTGGACTTGTTAATGCTTTGCACTTGTCTTTTTCTGTTTGCTTAGTGTCACTAAACAGGAGCAAAACCTAACGGTGAGGCATAGTCGAATGGTTGTTGTTCTTGTTATTTCTGCTCTGCTCACACCATCGTCGATTTCAATTCCAACGCGCAATTTCTATTACTTTCGCGTCCACCAATACATACGGCAATAACAACAACTACACAAATATCGTTTGCCATTTTTGGCATTCTCCCATTCTCCGCTCTCACTCTCTTGGTCACAATTGTACTCTGGCGCTCTCGCTTGAACCCACGATAAGATGATGTAAGTTTTTTAAATGCAAACTGTACGAAAATACGCACATACATTCGTACAGATGTATGTATGTATGTAGAAATGGACTTCTGTTTGTCGGTATGTATTTTTGCATGTGTATATTAGTTGTGCGATGCAATCTTATTCATAGCCCCACAAATATGTTTGTTTGTTAGTCACAATTGATTTTGTTAATTAAGAATTGAAATATTTGTGCCATAAACTGCAATATTTTCTCATTTACATATTTCAATTAGCCAAAGTCCGCGTTTCAAATTAACCCTTTACAATAGTTATCGATTCTGAGAAATTGGCAACTTTTGAATTCATGTATATAGAATTATCGGGAAATACAAACAAAACAAATCAGCTACGTTAAATCATGATGGACGGGGAATTCTGCCTTGATAAATGGCCCAAAAGAATATGAGCAGAAATACAGGATTTATAATGAGTTCAACAATTACTCATAGCATATAAAAATATATAAAAAGCCAAATATAGCCCCCTGATTCATATGCTAGCCAGTAATTATATAAGTCCATCCATATCAATATAACGACTGTGACAAATTCAATTTCTACAGTTATTTGTGAAGCATATTTTCCGAATCATTTTGAAATTAAATAGCATCAGAAGAAAGTCAATTACTAGAATTATTCAAATCTCTAAAAAGTATGCTACAAGCTATTCCAGGCGATTTGACGATAAAGTGAAATTGGGAACTTGATCAAGTGACAAATCAACAAAGATTTAAGTGACAAATTGATCGATAAGCACTATCAAATAATTACATTTTTAAATGAAATAAATTGCATTTTCTAAACTGTTCAACTGAATAAATTAGATAGATTTTAATTACGAAATATGTACATTATATTTAAAGTTTTTACACTTCGACAGTGAGACAAGTAAGGCCTAATTCTTGTGTCAAATAGAAATACGAAATACAGGAACGCGTTCAAGTTTTCGTCATGGCCGAAATCCTAAAGAAACGGCCCGAAGGTAATATTATATGAAGCCGGAAATGCCACACAGCCAACGTGTAACACACACAAACACTGTACAAACGTACGTACGTACTATAATATTGATAGAGAAAGAGAGTGCGTTTTGCGTTTGACTTCTGGTGCGATTTGGTTTTGGCAACCCGAAACCCGGCAGCTGAGACTGCAGTTTGGTCACGTAGTCGCAAAAGTGCAAGATCAATATTTTGATAAATCTTTTGTCACATATTTACCTGAAACAATTGAGCGATTTAACTCGTGCTTAAACGGCCATAATCCAAAGTCACAATATGCAAGACGTGTTGCTTTCTTTACCACACGTACACACTGAGATGTATGCCAGACATAGAGAGCGAGAGCAAGAGCGAGAGCGAAAGATGGAGAGTACTTGTATCACGGCCACGGCGAGGACAACAACGACGGCGACGCCAAAATGTCAGAAGCACCGAATGATCCGAAAGGGAAGTGAGCAAGTAAGATGGCGATACCAAAAAGCACGTAACAAAACTGACCGTTTAACCGTTTGTGTAAGTGCGTGCGAAGATGCTGCTGCACTGCTCCACTCAACGAGGTGATGATAGGTGAGAGGCAACAGACGCGGTAAACCGGTGCGACGCGACGCGTTACACGTTATTTGTTACTCTGACGTTATTGGTTACGCTAACACGATTACAACGATTTCGACAAACTGCTGTTCTGCTGCCTAATCTCACAATGTGTATGTATATGAATATGTAGAGCACTCGCACACACACACACACACAGACACACAAGCACGATCAATTTGTTGTGTTAAAATAAATCAGCAAGAAGAATCTGCAAATTGAGAGCGAAACAAGCAGTGCGATCGAGGAAGAGAACGGGAGCAGCAGTGGCAAAAAATGCAGAAAACCGTTTCAGTCGCAGGCTCTAGGACATAAAGTATCGATATTGTTTTGTTGATCGTCCAACCGACAAAAAGCGCAAGATGGTAAACGGTTATTTTTGTTTTGCTTCAACAATATTACGTGAATGACCGAGCGCACAGCAGGCGCTTTATTTTTTGTTTTTAATTTATTTTAATTTTTTTTTTGTTTTTCTACACTACTGACGTGACATATAAAACCGTAATGGCTGGGTGCTCAACAATTACGCTTTTGCTTTCCTTTTTCCACACACACTCACGCACGAAGCCGAAGTCGAAAGAAAAACACAACACACGCGTGGACAAAAGCACGTTGCTCAATGTCCGCTGCAAAAAAGTTTCGAGAATGTTGTGGGCGGCACACGGCGCGTTGGCAACTAACTAAATAGCTTAAGCGTTCAACAACTCGTCAATAAAACTTCGCACTCACTTCACTTCTACGTTTCATAAAGTTTTCTTATTGGTATTCGCTGAGGCGTTTGCTTGCTATTGGTTAGATGATGCTATTGACGATGGGGGGGGATGGATGGTCGCAGAAAGAAAAGATCGTTGGTTCAATTTTCTGCACGATTTTAAAATTTGAATTTTCTTGAGGTGTCTTCTCTACTTGAGTGTCGAACATGTGACGAGCAACTGATGGCCGTTGCTTAAGCAAAGGCGTATGTTTGTATAAATCGCGGCAGCTACGCGTCGCGGACGTCGGCAACGCACTATGGTCTGAACGCGAGTTCCATCGGGTAAAATTTATGCGGTTATGTAGTGCAAAAAAAAATTCGCTTCTTATTGAAATTTCACAGTTTAATAAATATAGAAATTCATGTCGAAAAAGGATTTGTTTGTTCTGTTGTGATTATTACACTCGACACGTAGCAATGTTGACTGGTGCTCACAAATATCTATCGATAACCAACTAAGCAATTGACAGTAGTCGTTACAGCCGTAGTTTGTAGCCCACTGTGCGACGGCGACAACAATTCTAGAGAGCAAAATTGAAAAAAAAAAAGTTGAAATAAAAAGTGAGCAAACGAAAAGTTCACAAATAACTAAGTCGCCGGCGGCATATGTAACTATGTACGTATGTTTGTTTGTACATGGCAACAAAAACGACACATTTACATAAGCACATTTATGTATGTATGTATTTGTTGTGTATATATTTAAACATTTCTACATACTCATTTAATCGCTGCGAAATGAGCCAACAACAATTAGATGATCTGAGCGCCAAAGTTGCGAGAGCGCTTTTTCGATGTGCTTCCCGCCGCTCAGCATTCTCTCAACGCACGCCAACTTGCTGGCTCATTTCTCACAACAGTGGGTCAATCGGCGTCGACTGGCTGGTCGCCCATTGTTTTGGCAGCGTTTTCACTTTTAAGCCCAGTTTCTGCTAAAGCACCATGTGGCTGCCGCTGGCTGGCCTATTGCTAATTTTTGCTGGCAACTCCACGCGAACGTGCCCACAATATGTGAAGATTGATAGACAGTGATAGCGAGAGGGAGAGAAAAGACGCAAGTGATAAAGAGCACATCGAGAGCTTTTGCTAGCTTTTAAGTTTCAAGATTAGCTGTTGATTTGATTGTAATGTGAAATTGTTGTTGTTACAAGTCATAACGAAATACCGGCCGGCGTCGTCATTGAAAAGGAGAGAGAGAGAGAGAGAGAGACTAAGAGAGCGAGTGAACGTGTGAAGTGCGTACAGTGCGCTCGCGCGGCAAGAGAAAGCGCCGACCTTGCCTGCAACAGTGGTGCCATTTGAAGTGGCAGTGGTGCCATTTTCTTTAGTTGGCAGCAAATAAGTGAGGTTAATCATAACATTTTCTCTTCGATGTGATATCCGCAATAAACATCCGATGGCACACGTGACAACTATATAAATATACATACATTTGTTTTTATGTATGTATGTATGTAGAGAATTTTTTAATTGTAAATTAGAGCGGCATATTTCTGGCTGCGCACAATGCCGCAAATAAATAGAAATAAATAAAATTATAAATATACATATGTATGTTGTGTGTATACAACAATTTAGATTGCCAAAATGCGATGCGTAGTATTTAACAACACGCCAAAGATTTATTTTGAATATGTGAATGTGTATGTAAGTTTCATCACCCTCGCATGTGCGTGTGTGTGTGTGTGCGGGGGATGGGGTGTGTATGTGTGCGTTGTGATTTGTTTATTCTCCTAGAACTGTCAAAAAAGCAAGAGCTATCGACTTGTTGCTATCGATAGACCGCACAGACAGTTGACTAATCCAAACAACAGCATTACAGGCATAAGTATAAATTGTATTGCAAACAGAAGGGAAAACGTCTTAAGTTAATACATATTGACATAGGTTGGGTAGAACAATTCCGTGTTTTGCACTAGCGCAACCGCCGCGCATAGAGGGCGCCACCAACGAGCAAGCTGGCCAGCAGACTGAAGCTGAAGGCCTTGTTGAGGAACCTGTCCTGCCACTGGCGATTGGCAATGCACTGACTGTACGGCATGCTGGAGAACGAAACGCTGTTGTAGAGCGGCACCCAGCGGCTGGGAAACAGGCGGAACAGCAACGTGTCCAGCCACTTGCGGCAGCGGAACGACAAGCGCTTGGTCAGATCGCGCATCTGCAAGAGGAGTAAAGAAAATGAGTTAGGTGACGAAAGTTGTAGTCGAGTGGCATGTAAAGCAAAAGCTTTACTTGAACTTTAAGTGCCCTCAAAGCTTTGAGCTTTTGGTCTCTAAGAACTATCGACGCACCTCCACATAGTTGTACATGGCCAGGTCGCAGATGGCGTGGGCGTCCTGCCAGCGCGACTCGGTGAACTTGGTCAGCGCTGCGTCCAGCGGCAGCTGCTCGTTGAGTATGGACGTGAGCAGCGTAATGTCCTCCATGCCGGCGTTCATGCCCTGGCCATAGTAGGGCACCATGGCGTGCGCCGCATCGCCCAGAATGAGCGCCTTGTCCGCAAAGTGATACGGTTGGCACTTGACGGACAACAAGTGCTGGGGACGTGTCTTGAAGAAGTCCTTGATCAGCCGCTCCTCGCCAATCAGCGGCAGTGCGTCCACATAGTGCTGGCGAAAGAAATCGAGAAGCTGCTGATGCGTCTGCAGTTGGCCGAACAGCTCAAAGGGCATCGACAACGTCACCGTGAAGGATTTGTCCTGATTGGGCAGAGCGATCATCATGAAGGAGTCGCGCGGCCAGATGTGCAGATAGTTGGGCGGCATCTGAAATTCGCCGTCCTTGGCGGGTATGCACAGCTCCAGGTACCCTGTGGCAATGTACTCCTGCGAGTAGTTGAAGCCCGGCGTGCGCACCAGCTGCTGTCGCAACGTGCTAAAGGCGCCATCGCAGCCAACGATTAGCTCGGCGCTGGCCGAGATGGTCTGCTCCTCATGCGCCACCTTGAACTGCATTTGTCCCTCACCGATGTTGGCCGTGGCCAGCTTGTGCTCGAAGTGGCAGCTGATGTTGGGGAACACGTCGCAGGCATTCAGCAGCACCTCGTTCAGCTGCTTGCGTCCCACGGAGTACAGGCACTGCTTCGTGCAGGGATCGTACAGCACCACGGTGGTGCGGCCGCGCACATTGTGCAGCATCCGACCACGCATCGGTATCGCAGTTTCCAGCACTTGCTGCTCCAACCCCACGGCCGCCAGCGCCTTGCGGCCGCGATGCGACAGCGCCAAGTTGATGCTGCGTCCCTGCACCAGCTCCGCAGTGCGTATGTCCTCGCGGTACTCGTACAGGTGCACCTCGTTGCCCATGCGCGCAAAGTTCAATGCCGCCAGCGATCCCACCTGCGAAACAAAAGCGCAAACATGGCTTATTATATTATTATATTACAACCAAAAGGGCTAATCCAAAATATAACTAATAGGCAGACGAAGTCTAGACCTTCGCTAGACAGACAGACGATTGTCTTTGACTACTGTTGACTTGTAAGGAAAATGAGATATGATCTAATGATGAGCGGTAAGTCGAAGTTTTCAACTGAAACATTTATTTCTAATTAGAAGATTAATTATGGCACACACGCTGAGGTTTGGTTGTTATGATATATTCCTAAATGTGCTTTATGTTGGTACTGGTTCAACTACTTATGTAAATAAATGTATATCAATAAATAGAATTAGAAGACATTTTGAGCGTGCTTGCAGAATCGAATAGAAATTAGATAAGTTTCAAGAAAATAAAAATTAATAAAGTATAGTCCAATTATGCAGTAGATGCACAGTGCACGTTACAAAAAAAATGTTTAACTAATTTTATTTGAAATACGAAACAGTTCCCTGTAGTAAAGATTTGTCAACTTAATGGTTCAAATTAAATTAAAATTACAACAAATTATTAGCGTGCTTCTAGAATCAAATAGAAATTAAATTAGTTTGAAGAAAATTGAAAATAAAAAAGTATACTCCAAATATAATTTAAACAGTGCTTATTGTAAATATGTGTTCACTTCAATGGAAAAAAAAGAAAATTAAAAAATTTACATCAACTTTGCTGCAGTTTAAAACAGTGTTCATTATAAATATGTGTTCCCTTTAATAAAAAAATTGAGTATAAGCAGATCCCTCTAAAAAGATTTATCAACTTGCGTCATGTAATTCTAATTACACGAAAATATTAGCGTGTTTCTAGATTCGAATAGAAATTAGATTAACTATGCTGCTGATTAAAACAGTGTTCAAAATATGTTGAACAAATTTTAATTGAAATACAAGCTGATCCTTGAGCTGAAGATTTATCAACTTGAGCCATTTAATTTTAATTACATCAAATTATTAGCGCGTTTCTAGAATCAAATAGAAATTAGTTTAGTTTGAAGAAAAGTAAAATAGTTTAATCTAAATTTGAACGCAAATTTTAACTGAGTTCATTAGAAATATGTGTTTAACTAATTTATATTGAAATACAAGCTGATACCTGTAGTAAGAACTTTTTAGCCTATTTCTTGTAATGAATATAAAACAGATTCATTTGAAGAAACGCAAAAAAGGAACAAATGTAATCCAACTACGCCGAAGATTTAAAGAGTGCCAAATACAAGCTGATCCATTAAGTAAATATTTGTCAACTTGAACCATTCAATTATAATTACAATAAATTATTAGCGTGTTTCTTGAATCAAAAATATTAAAAAATTACATTTGAACTGAGCTGCAGATTAAAACAGTATTCATTGTAAAATGAGGACCAGCGAATTTCAACCAAAAACAAGCTAAACTTTTTAGTGAAGAACTATGAATAAAAGTCATGACTGTACAAAAATATATATCACACAATACTAAAGATCGTAAGCTAATGCGATTCCTTGCTTGGAATCGCTCAGAGTAATTTGAATATTGGTTTCACGCGTCAAGCGCAGACGCAGCACAAATATAGGATAATCCCAAAGTATGCTGAGCATCGTTGATAAGATAAGCGCACTTACCAGGCCGGCTCCAATGATAGCCACCTTGCGTCGTCCCCCCGCTGCGGCGCCGCCTCCATTCACATCCCTCTGGCTGTACTTGATGCTGTGTGACATTACTTAGACCTTATGCTGCGACCGTTCGCTTGGTGCGTTGCACGCGTAATGAGATTCAGATCCCAGAAGTACAACACACGCTGTCTGCCTAGACAGTAATTGCCCACCATTTTCCCAAAGAGTGGCTAAAGACGCGGCACACACGTAGACGGCCGAGGCGACACCGACTGGGGGAAACCCTACAAGTGCAGCCGCAATTCCCGGCAGTAGGGCAACCGCCAAAGGTGTTTTCACTTTCAAACCGAGCGACTATCAAAGGGCAATCCAATTTAAATCGCCTCTGCACTCAAGCTTAATTGGCATTCTAATTAATTATTGATACATTTTGAACAATTCATTTTACAACATTAATACTACATATAATAAAGTGCTGCAATCCATCTGCATCTGCATAAATTCCAAACTTTAATCATCCATCAAAATATTCCCGAAAGTTCGGGAAATGCAGATGTTGTCCATTTTATTGGGTCAAGCATAAATTTAATGGAGCAACAGCAAACCACAAGTACAGTAGACTCTCGATAATTCTCATCTAAATTAATGGAGAAATATGAATCCTAAAGAAAACGAAATTTATGGTAATTATTAGTTTTGTTTACATTTCTCTTTCTCCCACGTTTCATAGTCATGCATAAATTCTCTAAATGTTTTGGCGTTTCACTGTACTGTATTTTATGTACATTTGCCAAACATTTGCATATTTAAAATATGTATTTAGAAGTATTGGGAATGCTCGACGAACCATGCCGATTGCATAAGCAGATGGACTACGATTTGTTAGGCATTTTATTAAGCGTCTGCCTAAAGAAAGATTTAAAGTGTCTGATAACATACAATCATTTATTTATTCAGCATTCAGAAGGCAGACGACCCCAAAAATGTTGAAGCACATAAATGCATAAGTAGAAATTATAGCGAAGCTATAAAAATTTTTTAAATTATCAGGGCACTCTCGTTTTATAATGAACAAATAAAATAAATGAAAATAAAAAGTTAGTTTATTGCAGCAGGCATGTGCGAGTCTGGCAGCTTCAAAAAGCCCGCCACAGTATGACGAATGACGAAAGAATTTGTTGCCCGGTCACACTGCAAGCGAGAACAGCTGATCCGCGTGTGCGCGCAACCAGTGAATGGTCAGACGCCATTGTGTACAATAAAGTGTGTCGCTGTCGCCAAAAAAAAAAAGTTTTATAAATTGCCAAAAAAAGGTCGTTGTCGTTGGTGTTTTATACATTTTTAGCTCCCAAGGAAATCGACCACAAAAGGCAAAACACAAAATGGTAATAAAATGCGGGCGTGTACATGAAATCGACGTAAATTTAGAAAAAGTGCTGTGCGAAAATACGCAGTTTTTATAGGTTCTATTCCATTTTATTATTAACTTTTTTATGTGGCTGCTATTTTAAAAAGCATTTTGCAATCTCGCAGTTATTTTACATCGCATTTTGCGTGTTTTCTTCTATCTTTGCAGGGAAATGAAACGTCGCTGCCTATGGAAATGTGCTCCAATTGTAAGTAGAAAAAAATTTACATACATTTTGCATGCTACATATCTACAGTCAATGTCATTTGAATGGAATTCGACCAGCTGTTTTATATGAGTATGCTTATTGAAACACGTAGCTACCCCGCATATCGTAACACAAATTATCATTTACAAGCATTTACATTGGCCTGCTATCGTATTGTTTGTGCAGCAGCTCCATAAGAGCTACCTGCCATTTATTTGCAATTGGAAATATGAATTATGCGGGAATGATACTTGCTTGTGCCTTCGGCTGTTTGATAGAACGAGATGGCAGCTGAGAAGAAGCTAGTTTGACCAGTTCACGGAACTAGTTCACCAATGTAAAACATGCAGTTTCTTACGTTTTTAATTAATGCTTACAAAAGAAACAAGTGTCATTGCCAAATTGGCCAACAAGAATTCCGTTGTCATCGCAGTTGGATGCTAAAAATAAAAAAGGCAAACACACAAGCGAAGCACGTGCAACCCATAGAAATAATTAGCTTATGAAATCAGCTTGCTGTGTATCCGATTGCACCGTAACTAAAGGTATTTGTTTTTTTTTTTTTGTTGTCTATGCAGTCGACGCCGACGAGATACGACGTCTGGGCAAACGTTTCCGCAAACTGGATCTGGACAATTCGGGGGCGCTGAGTGTCGATGAGTTCATGTCATTGCCCGAACTGCAACAGAATCCTCTGGTGCAGCGCGTTATCGATATTTTCGATGCTGATGGCAATGGCGAGGTCGATTTCAAGGAGTTCATTCAGGGCGTCTCGCAGTTCAGTGTCAAGGGCGACAAGCTGTCGAAGCTGCGCTTTGCATTTCGCATCTATGACATGGACAACGATGGCTACATTTCCAATGGCGAGCTGTTCCAGGTGCGTATACGCAATATCATGTGATTTATGCAATTCGAATACAACAGTGTTTTGTAGGTATTGAAAATGATGGTGGGCAACAATTTGAAAGACACGCAACTGCAGCAAATTGTGGACAAGACAATCGGTTTCGCGGACAAGGACGAGGACGGCAAAATCTCCTTCGACGAGTTCTGCTCGGTTGTGGGCAACACGGACATACACAAGAAGATGGTTGTTGATGTCTAAAGGAGGAGATGGTGGAGAACACTCACACACTGCTGCATAGGTTTACGAGTAACGTGTACTTTTTTTTATATATGCATTACCGCAAAAAATATTCTTCACTAGTTACTATTTATTTTTTTTTACATATACATATATATATTGTTTTGTTTTTTAATTATCTCTCTTTACATTAATTTTATTATTTTGTTTAACTAATGAATTGTTTTCGTCGTTGTTATCAAGCTGTGTGTGAAACGAAACGAAACGAAACAAAAGTGAAGGAAATCTTAATATTTACACAGCCGTTAGTGAGCTATAAATTTTTGAATCACTCGCTTTAAAACGCTCCTACGAATAATATATCACATTTTCTGAAAGAAAAGCAACAACAATTTTTTTAAAAGTTGTATCTCTAAGTCGTAAAGTAAATGAAGTGAGAGAGAGCGAGAGAGTAACAAATGGAAACGCAATACTAGAAGAACGTATAGCAGAAGAGAGAGATTGAGAGAGAATATAGTAAAAATTGAAAATGTGCGCCTCCTACTTACATATTTCTTAAATATATAGTCATAATTTATTATACAACAAATATACACGTAATGAATTTGAAGCAAACAAAAATAACACCAGGAAGCATCAAACAAACTACGAATATTTCATATATGAAAAGGCGAAAATAAAGCAACAAGTTGAGCGTTTTTCAACAACCAAAAAAAAAAACAAAAAAAAATATAAATTCAAAAACATTTTAATACCGTTTCCAAATTTAATTACAACAAATTCAAATCAAACTAAAATTAATCTTAAACTACAAACAAAATGTTAAAGCACAATGAAAATAATGGAAATTTGCGTGTTCATAAGCTTTAAACTAACTCTTACTTGTGTATGTGTGTGTGCGTGTGTGTGATTGACAGTGTGTGAGAGAGTGTGTGTGTCTGTGAGTCTAATTTACACTTTCTCTTGACTAAAGGAAAAATGCTAAAAAGAAATATCTTAATACACTTAGCTTTTGTTAATTACTTCTAATTCTCCTGTGATTTGGCCAAAAACAAAATCTATACAACAAGTGTGCATGTCGATGAGAACTCCGTTAATCTATTTATACTTATATACTGATATATACTTGTATACATACATATATATATATATACATACTTATATACTCTTAATGAAACTCTAATTTATAGAGCTTTTAACACACACACAAAAAGCGAGAGAAGCAAACAACCACAAACAAAACAAACTGTGCTATGTTCTTAACTCTTTTTTACTAACATTTAATGCCAACTCAGCATAATTGTTTATGGGAAACAAATAAGATATATTATATATATACACATGCATATATAATAACATTTTTTCAATTATGTATATGAATATTGCATACATACTTACAACTAATTCTAATCAAGTTAACTTAGTAATTATTAAATGAAAGGCAAATCAATACACAACAAAAATCGAATAATTATACATTAACGATGGTTGATTAACAAACAAAACAAAACAAACTTTTATACTTAACTTAAAAACAAAACCAATATTATTATTATTGAAAAACAAAACAAATGAAGATCTAGTTAAAGGAATTAACGAAATGCATGTTACAAATTTTTACAATTAGCAAATTTTTTGCACAATCGCCATTCAATTTGTTAGCTAATCCTAATCAATTTTTTCATAATGTTTATATACTACTTAATAACGAACGCAATTTGTAAAAGTCAGCCAAAGATACCGACGACAAAAACTCGAATGCTCTTTCCTCAGCTGCACCGCAACAACCAAGAACGTGACTCGTGAAAACAGATGAAAACGATAAACAAAGGGAACTCAGTTAGGCGGCTCGTTGAAGCAATAAATAAATAAATATATATATACTACTATATGCCAGTTGCTTTTTTATTTGATCGTTTAATAAATAATGAAAAATATATGGATTATTATTATGCTTCAACGACGACAGACACAGACGGCTTTGTCACTGCAATAACCTCCTTTAAAGCGTCGAGCGATGCAGTGCACAGCACAGGCGGAGTGATTGACATTGAAGGCGCTCAGCAGATCGCAGGTGGCGCGTTTCTGGCGCAGATTCAACCCGGTGTCAGCCTCCACTAATGTGTCCGGCGAGTCGACATCCGTCAGCAGCACTTCTTGGGTCTCATCGAGCACAGGATGCGCTTGGATCAGCGCCAGGAAGAGCACAACAAAGCCGAGGCACACAAGGGTCTTCATGTTGATTGTAGCTGTGTCTTTTGCAAACTGTGGATGCTACTTTGCATTGAGCCTACAGCTTTTATAGGTGCCAGCTGAGCTATTGATAAGCTAGCGGGACTCCCGGTTGGTGAATTCTATCAGGCTTCTTGGTATGCTTGATCGCTTGAGCACGTACAGGGGGATTTTCTAGGCGGCATCTGCCGCGGTTGGCAGATAGCTGGAAAAACCATAAATGATGTCAATAGCGAACATTGGTGGTAATGATAGATTAGACAGTCGAACTCTACTTTGAAATTTTTGCAAACTGCAATCAAAGCTCAAATTCAACTCATTTTGCTTACGTTTGAATGTGGCGCCATCTATTTGCATTTCGGCAAGTAGTTGTAACGAGTAACAGCTGAATTTCACAATGCGCGGCAAATTGCTACGCCAGCCCTGGTAATTATCAGCCCGTAAGTAAACAACAACAAAGCAGTAAGTTATTAAAGTTTCTAGGTTTGGAGCAAATTTAAAGCAATTTATGTGGCTAAAGAGAAAAATAAAATGTCGACCATTGAGGGCATTTTCTCGCTGCGTCTGGTCATCGCGGACTTCTACATGGAGAAGCCAATCTTTGGCCTGGATCCCTGTTACTCCGAGTTGCGCGGCAAGGAAATCAAGCGCGTAAGAAAATTCAATTTCATTGAATTCAAAGCAATGTATAAATACTTTTGTTTAGGTGCCTATAGTGCGCATATTTGGCGCCAATGCCAATGGCCAGAAGAGCTGCATGCATGTGCACGGCGTATTCCCGTACTTTTACATACCGTACGATAAGCGGGACTTCGAGACGCTGGAACGCGGCATCCTGCAGATAGCCATGCATTTGGACAAGGCGCTGAACATATCGTTGGGTCAGGGCAGCTCCGATGCGCAGCATGTGTTCAAAATACAGCTGGTGAAGGGCATGTGAGTGTGATATATGTATTTACTGGATTATTACTAAGTCAATTGCTTGTTTAGTCCCTTCTATGGCTATCATCGTGTGGAGCATCAGTTCTTGAAGATCTTCATGTTCAACCCGCGCTTTGTGCGTCGCGCTGCGAATCTGCTGCAAAGCGGTGCCATACTCAACAAGAACTTCAATCCCCACGAGTCGCATGTGCCTTATATATTGCAGTTCATGATCGATTTCAATCTGTATGGCATGAGTTATTTGCACGTGCCGCTTGAGGTGGTGAAGTTCCGGCGCAGCAACGAGGACGACGGTGAGAGCAGCTCAACCAACTGTGTATAAGCTTCTACACAGTTATTTTCTTAAATCTAGTGGTGCCCTATGAGCATGTGAAGCCGCAGCAGTTGCTGGACATGGGCAGTGCGCGGAAAGTGAGCTGCAGCAGCTTGGAACTGGACATTAGCTCGAACTTTATACTCAATCGCTTCCAGTTGGTGGCCAAATCCAATGCCACGCACACCAATCCCGGCATTGAGGCCATCTGGCATGATGAGCAAGTGCGTCGCCAGAAATTAGCGGAAACCTTTGGCGCCGACGAAGAAAAACTCAATAAGGTAATGGATTACGCTTTAACAGTGAACTGCTAACTGAAGAAGAACTACTTCTTTGATCTGCCCCATAAGATACCCATTTTGGAGGTACCGCCCACACAGGAGCGTCCCAACGTTGAGCTAGCCGAAAGCGATACCTTCTATCGCACCGGCTTGGAGAGCAAGCTCGTGTCCTTGGAGCAATCGTTGAGCGCCGATCAAACGATCTCGGAGCAGAGTCAAGTGAGCGCTGCGCATATCACGCTGCAGACAAGCATCAAGGAGCAACGACGCACCTTCAATTTGCAAAAGTTGCTCGTCAACTTGGTGTATCCCGAGGAATGCTCACAGGAGGCGCAGCAGCAGCTGGTGAATGCTTCCTTCATACAGAATCATTTGTCGGGCAGCGGCAGTGCGCACAGCTTTGTGCAGCTGCCAGAGCAGCGAGATGAGCCCGATTATTTGGATGATACGCTGGTGGATGAGCAGCTCCAGCTGCTGCAGTCGCAGGCTCCAGTGCCGCTGAATGCAACCTGTAAAAAATATGTTCACACTTGTATTCGTCTGTTTAATGCTTTGTGTTTTTAGTGCGCGAGGAGGATTTGGAGCTACTGGACGTGCTGCAGCAGCTGGAGGAGCAGAATGCCAATGAATCGCACATCGATTTGGACAGCTCGCTGGCGCCGCTGTCGCAGCAGCACAACAACTGTATGACTAAACTACAAACAATTTGAAGCTGATGCTAAGTTACTGTTTTTTAGATGAACTTACACCTGAACTGCTGGACAAGCAGACGGCAGCTGAAGCCGCCAAACAGCCGCTGTCGGAGCATGAAGACGACAGCTCAGACGATGAGGTGGCCGCGGGTAATATGCATGACTTTTCTGTGGTCCTAGACGACATCGACGAGCTGCTGTTGAAGCTAACGCAAAGCCAGCCCAAGTCAGATGCAGACAAGTCTGTTAAAATGCCGCAAGTCGATGGCGCCGATGATCAGCTGCCGCGCACGCCCAAAAAAGCCAAGGACAAGCCCAAAACACAGCGTACGCCGCCACGCACGCCCACAACACCCAAGAGCCGCATCAGCAGGCAACAGCCACGCACTCCGAAGTCCAGTGCGGCCAAGAAGTATGCTCCCCTGCCCCTCACAATAGTCAGCAAATCGGCGCAGAGTAAGTAAATGCTGAAATTAGAACCTCTAATAATTCTAGTGACGCATTCAAAAGAATAATAGAATGGTGTTCAGGTTGCAGTTGATAGACTATAGTAATTTGATTAAGATTTGTACGTTTTATGTTGAGCACTTCCACTGAAAGTTCGATATCTGTTGCTGCTACAGCTTAAGTGTACTCCTATTACTTCTTGTAATTGCAGAGGTCGAAACGGAGTCGTGTGGCATGCTCAGCCAGCAGCTGGACACTGTAAAAAGGTGAGTGTAACTGCACATTTGCGTATTCAAATAATCTAGAAACTGTCTTTAGTAATCCAGCGCTGACATTACGCAAGAAGTTGGCCATGACGGAGCTGCGTCGAAAAACCATTTCAGCGCCGCCAGAGGCTCTCAAGGCGTCGATACAAGCAGCTGCCACCAAGGAGCAGTGAGCATAATTACAATCATCTATGCTATTCGTTGTTTAAATGCTGTTTTCTTTTAGCACTCCACTGCGCCGCAGTCTGCGCAATCGAGTGTCCAACTTGGATGAATCATACATAGTTTGCTCGCTGACGCCGCGTGAGAAGAATCCCAAAATGTCTGAAGTCTTTGTGACCACAGAAGAAACAGCAGATAGTCCTGTGGAGCCGATGAAGCCACGGCGCAGTGCGCGTAATAGTGGCAAGCAAGAAGCCAAGCAGCTACCAGAGAGAAGCAAAAAGACTGAGAAATCTAAGACCAAAGCTGAGACTGCGACTACAACTAAAATAAAAAAGTCTGTGGATGCAACAAGTGAAGCAAGTGCATTGCTCAACTCGAAGACTGCAGAGTCACCAGCTACTTTAAGAGTAGACGCGGAGTTGATTAAACAAACTGAGAATGCAGAAGCATCAACAAGCACGCAAAAGTCTGTGAATGAAAAGGAAAGTAAGAGAGCAGCTATGCCAAGAATAAAAGCGTTTGTTGCAACTACAGCGCAGTTGGATACACCGGAAGAAGCTGTCGAGTCGCCAACTGCAGCCAGCGAAGAAGATGAAACGATTGTGTCAGATACAGAAAGCGATCGATCGCTGCCCAAGCTAAGAAAGACGCCGAACTTGCGACATTTGCGAAGAAGCTTTCGAGACACATTGCTGGCGAGGAATGCGACGCCAACTAGCAGGCATTCGCAGCAGAAAGTGCTGGAAATCAATGAGAGTCCTTCAAGGGAAACTGCAGGAACTACTTTGAACAAAACTCCAGTGAATGACACACCAGAGACTCCAACTCCTACATCAACGATGCCTGCTAGTCCACTACTCCCTTCTCCAAAGAGCACACCTGTTGTTGCGCCCAGCGAAGTGCTTGCCACACCGCACTGCAGTCCACAGAGTCCGGAGAGCAACACGCCCGAGCTGATGCAGAGTTTCTACGAGCACTCGTTCATGATCAACAGTCCCTCCGTATTCAGCGAAGACTTGAGCAGTCCACAAGCCAATGTACCGCACAAAACCAGCGGAGACTTGAGCAGTCCACAAGCGAATGCATCGCACAAAACCGTTGCCAAGTGCAGCAACAAAGCTGCCAAATCCTCATTTGTTATCACGCCACTGGAGCTGCCGCCCAGCTACGACGAAGTGCTGCGTGGCTGTCGCAAACTGGACTTTCCCGAGTACACGTTCCAGCAGCCGTTCTACAGCAATCCCGCGGATGTCAGCAAAATGACCGAGGTGGGATTTCTGGTGTTGCGCATACCCGGCAACAAGCCCAACGATCTCGAGCCATTCGAGAGCTGCGCGCTGCCCAGTAATCGTGGCTTGCTCGCCTGGCGACGCCGTCAACTGTTGCAGATTGGCGGACCTGCAATGTTGCAACGCTACAAAACTGCGGCACAGATACGCGAGTACTTTTGCACCAACACAAGGATTGTGATTGAGCCAGCGTTGTCTGCGCCAAGCCGGCAAGATGCCAGACTCTGGCTGAAGGCGCGCGAGTTGCAGCAACAGCGAAAAGGCGAACGGGAAGAGGAGCGAGCACCGGGAAACGATGTGGACAGTCCCATCAAGATAAAAAGGCAGAAGATAACCATGATGCTGAATGAGGGCGATGGCGATGCTGCGGCAGATGACGATGGCGAGCTCAACTGCAGCGGCATCAGCCTGACACCTCTGTCCATATCCCTGACACCGGCGACGAGTCAGAAAACGCGCTCCCGACGCCGCACCAAGCTGCAGTTCCAGGCGTCGCAGCAGGAACAGCAGCCGAGCAGCAGCCAGTCGAGCGAGCAGAGTGTGGCCAGCAGTGCGGCCTTGGAAGCCTTGGAGCGCAGCTCGTTTGTGCGACAGCTGGACAGCATGAGCGGCGGTCGCAACAGTCATGAGCTGAGCTTCGGGCTCAACCAGGCGTCGCTGGACAACACCTTCGGCTTTAAGGTTAATCTGGAGAATCTGCAGCAGGCCAAGGCGGACATTGAGGTGAGCAGACAGTTGGCGAACTTGATTTAGTCTAAATCCCTTTTCCCTGCTTGTTGCAGTGCAACTATCTGACCATCATGACGCTGGAGGTGTTTGTGGCCACGCGCGACGATTTGCAGCCGGATCCGCTGCACGACGAGGTGCGCTGTCTGTTCTATGCCATCGAGCACAGCTTGCCGTCGTCCACGGCGGGCGAAGTGCTGCCCAGCAAAGCCTGTGGCTACATTATCGTTAGCGATGCCACCGATTTGCTGAGCGAGGGCCGTCATCACGCATTGGACGCGGACATTGAGCTGCAGGTGGTGCAGAGCGAGGCGCAGGCCTTCGAGGCATTGCTGGCGCTCTGCACACGCTGGGATGCGGACATCTATGCGGGCTACGAGATCGAGATGAGCTCCTGGGGCTATGTCATCGAGCGGGCCAAACACTTGTGCTTCAACATTGCCCCACTGCTGTCGCGCGTGCCCTCGCAGAAGGTGCGCGACTTTGTCGACGAGGACCGCGAGCAGTTCACAGATCTCGATGTGGAGATGAAGCTCTGCGGACGCATTCTGCTCGACGTCTGGCGTCTGATGCGCTCCGAGATTGCGCTCACATCGTACACCTTTGAGAATGTCATGTATCACATCCTGCACAAGCGTTGTCCCTGGCACAGTCCTCGCGTGCTCAGCGACTGGTTTGGCTCGCCCTGCACTCGCTGGATTGTGCTGGAGTACTATCTGGAGCGTGTGCGCGGCACTCTGGCGCTGCTGGGGCAGCTGGATCTCTTGGGACGCACCAGCGAGATGGCCAAGCTCATTGGCATACAGTTCTACGAGGTGCTCTCGCGCGGATCGCAGTTTCGCGTGGAGAGCATGATGCTGCGGTAAGTGACGAGTGCTCAATAGATAAAAATGTGTCTATAGTTGAAACATGCAGCACACCTACAACGAAACTTTCACAATTGTTAAAACCTGACAATCCTTAAACTCATTGACTTAGAAATGCTTGAGCCTAAAGCTAAAGTATCGTAGGAAATATTACTGCGGAAATGCTTAAATATAACACTAGATACTTAAATATAACACTAGATTAGCAAAGTATCACTGGAAACATTACTGCGGAAATGCTTGAATATAACAATAGATGCTTGAATATAACACTGGATGCTTGAATATAACACTGGATGCTTGAATATAACACTAGATTAGCAAAGTATCGCAGGAAACATTACTGCGGTAATGCTTGAATATAACATTAGATGCTTGAATATAACACTAGATTAGCAAAATATCGCAGGAAACATTATTGCTGAAATGCTTGAATATAACACAACGATTTGCAATGTATCGCAATTATTGTTATTGTGGAAAGGCTTAAATATAACACTGGATGCTTGCACATAACATTTGATGCTTAAAAATAAAAGATTAGCGCAGCATCGCAAATAATATTACATGCAAAAAAATTACAAAAGAATCGATTTAACTATCGGAAAAAGAGTTTAGCGATCTATATCGTGCGATAGTTTTACTGGCACAAACTAAGCGACTGGAGATTCATTTGAATATTGCTTTCGGGTGCAGGGGCGTTAGTTTTATCCCATTGATATCCACAAAATTATAATTTTTATTATTATGAATGCATCTAAGCTCTGCTAGGCTATGCTTCTATGCTTATAGTAATCACAAGATTAGTTTGCGTTTTGTTGCTTTTAATTTGCGCTCTTTAAAAGAGGTGTCCTTGCATTCGCACAGTTAAAAGATAAGCTAAAACTATTTAAATTTAGCACAACCAATGGAAATTATGTTTTATTGTAATGCTCATTTCATGTGCTACAGAAATCGGGTGATTCAAACCTCTGTCAATTTGATTGTCGAATCAACTCATAATCTTTCCCCCTGAAAGCTGTGCTAATTGTATGTAAACACTTCCTGCTTGCAGCATTGCCAAGCCAAAGAACCTGGTGCCGCTCTCGCCGAGCGTGCAACAGCGTGCCCACATGCGAGCACCCGAGTACCTGGCGCTGATCATGGAGCCGGAGTCGCGCTTCTATGCGGATCCGCTGATAGTGCTCGACTTTCAGAGTCTGTACCCCAGCATGATCATTGGCTACAACTACTGCTTCTCCACGTGCCTGGGTCGCGTGGAGCATCTGGGCAGCAGCAGCACCTTCGAGTTCGGCGCCTCGCAGCTGCGCGTCTCGCGCCAAATGTTGCAGCAACTGCTGGAGCGCAACCTGGTCACGGTCTCGCCGTGTGGCGTCGTCTTTGTGAAGCGCGAAGTGCGCGAGGGCATTTTGCCGCGCATGCTGAGCGAAATCCTGGACACGCGACAGATGGTGAAGCAGTCGATGAAGTTGCACAAAGACAGCTCTGCGCTGCAGCGAGTGCTGCACTCGCGCCAGCTGGGCCTGAAGCTGATGGCCAACGTAACCTATGGCTATACGGCGGCCAACTTCAGTGGCCGCATGCCCGCTGTGGAGGTGGGCGACTCGGTGGTGTCCAAGGGCCGTGAGACGCTGGAACGCGCCATCAAGCTGGTGGAGATGAACGAGAAGTGGAAGGTGCGCGTTGTCTACGGCGACACGGACTCCATGTTTGTGCTGGTGCCAGGTCGCAATCGCGCCGAGGCGTTTCGCATTGGCGAAGAGATTGCGCAGGCGGTGACCGAAATGAATCCACATCCCGTCAAGCTGAAGCTCGAGAAGGTCTATCAGCCGTGTCTGCTGCAGACCAAGAAGCGCTACGTCGGCTACATGTACGAGACGCCCGACCAGCAGCAGCCCGTTTACGAGGCCAAGGGCATTGAGACTGTGCGTCGCGACGGCTGCCCGGCGGTGGCCAAAATGCTGGAGAAGGTGCTGCGCCTGCTGTTCGAGACGGCAGACGTCAGTCAGATCAAGCAGTATGTGTGTCGCCAGTTCACCAAGCTGCTGTCGGGGCGCGCCAATCTGCAGGACCTCATCTTCGCCAAGGAGTTTCGCGGCCTCAATGGCTACAAGCCGACGGCTTGCGTGCCAGCGCTGGAGTTGACGCGGTGAGCAGGTTGTAATTATAAGGATTCCTCTGACACTCAAATGAACAGAACTACCAAAAGACAAACTCAAAACCAAACTCAGACTCATTGTGCTTTTGCTTTTTGTTTCGCCCAGCAAATGGATGCAGAAGGATCCGCGTCGTGTGCCGCGGCGTGGCGAGCGAGTGCCCTTCTGCATCATCAACGGACCGCCGGGCATGCAGCTCATTCGCCTCGTGCGTCATCCGCACGATCTGCTGGCCAACGAGGGCTACAAGATCAACGCCATCTACTACATCACCAAGGCCATTATACCGCCGCTGAATCGCTGCCTGCTGCTCATTGGCGCCGATGTGAATGATTGGTATAACAAAGAGTGAAGCACATGAAACCAAAACTGCCACTAAAACTCCACTTTCTCTTGTAGGTTCAGCAATCTGCCGCGCAAGCTGCTGATGACGCCGGCGTTGTCCACCGCCGGGGAGCTGATGAATCGTGGCAGCGCCAAGTCCACCATATCGCAGTACTTCTCAACGACCAGCTGCATCATCGATTGTGGCCGCCAGACCAAGGCGGGCATCTGCTCGGAGTGTGCGCGCAATCCCAGCAAATGCGTTGTCACACTGCACTCTCGCTTGGCGCAGCTGGAGCGCGGCCATCGACTGACGCAGCAGATCTGCCAGGCTTGCTGTGGCCGGCTGGGGGAATTGCAATGCGGTTCGCTGGATTGTCCGGTGCTCTATGTGCTGGAGGTGAAGCGCAGGGAGCTGCAACAGATGCCTCATATACGCCAACAGATTGAGCAACGCTTTTGATTCATTTTCTTTGTTTTATACATATAAGGTGTATATATATATTTAACTTTTTATTCGACTAAAAAAGTTAAAATGCTACAAGTTGATTCATTGTCTGCAGCACAGTTCATGTATATCGCTTATACGCTACGCATGCTGAGGGTGTGTTAATGTTTGTGTCTTGATGTCAATGCTTTCTTGTTAACTATTGATACTTTTGTTTTGTTGAGAGTTGTGTTGTAACATTAATTATATGTTGGCGTGGGTGTGCGCATGTATATGTGTGTGTATAATAGTCGCATGAGGGATGTGCATTTTACAAATAATCTAAAAGTTACTTATGTACGTTGCTTTTAACAATTTCCAATGAGTTTTAACCAAATTATATAACAATCAATTAATAATATATGTATTTATATAACCATGTACATAAGTTTTTATGTGTTTATGCTGTATACTTTTTTTCTTCACCTTTTTGAGTTTTTGATTCTTTTTCTTGTTTGCCCTGATTGCACCTAAACAATTTGCAATTGTATATGGTTAATTTGAATTGAGCGCGTGTCTTTACGGTTACGTTTATTACAAAAAAAAAAAAACAATATGAAAAAATTGTTTTGCACAAAAAGCCATTAATACAATAAAAAGTAGTTTCAAAAAATTGAAAACATGCCTCGAAAACTTTCATTTTGTCCTTGTATTTGCAAGTTTTTGCAACAGTTGGACACTTCTTACATATCATCATCATCTTCGTCCATTTCGAACATCATAGCGTTCTTAGCGTCTGCCTCATTTCGTTTATTCTCCTCTTCGTTGTAATTTTTGTTGCTCTTGGATAAAGAGCCGCCAGTCAAGTCGAGACCGCTGTCATGGAAAGCATGCTTCTTATTATCCTTGCCATGGCGATTGTTCTGCTGCTTGAAATAGAATAAGAATACATTGGTGAATTAGACAAGATTTTTAAAGATTGCATCGCAATACATTTAAAATGTTTTGTGTGCACAATTGGCAATAGCAATTAGCACTTGAGAATTCAGTTGATCTTTGTTACAATCTAGTAGGGAAAAGCATTGTAGACTTTCGCTGTTACGCATTAGTTGCACTGCGCATTCGAAAGCAGAGGCATTATCTCATCTGAGTTGATATCACATGACCTTCAATTGATCGTTGAGTGTTAGGCTAAGGGGCATAACTACTTTTTGCTACAGATTGCAATTGACACGGGGCAAGCCGGAACGAAGTGGTTTGAGTGTTTGCTTAAGGTGCACAATTGCTGAAGCTATTTCGGGCAAGTTCGCAGTTACTAAATCGAGAGTAAACAACATCTAATCAACACCCTCGCACAAGCACACGTCGCGAATTTATAGTAGAATCTAGCACCACCACTGGATAATCAATATTTGCGTCTGCCCAATTACAATTATAGTATTTCGCCAGTTTGCACTAATTTAATTATGATAAATGGCAGGCAAACAACAGAAGCTTACCTTGTGAACGGCTTGCTGCTGCTGTTGGTGCTGGCCAGCGGCGACGGTCTCCTCGTAATCCACCGAATCGCCCTCGCTGAGGCGACGCTGCTGAGCCCGCAATTTGCAGTCGCGACGCTTCTGATTCTTTTTGCGTTGCCCCAGAATGCTCGAATCGAGTCTACAAAGGCGAGAAAAAACAGATTTAGCTCAATTTGCGGCAATTTCGCGCAAGTCGCGACTATTTTTAGACTCACCTAAACACTTGCTTCATAATGTGATCATTAAATCTAACAGTCTTCTTGCAGCTCTCCGAGAGACCCGCTTCATCTCCCCCAACACGTTCTTCGGGTATGCCGCCAAATGATTGCGAGAAACCGGCGCCACCAGCGTCCACCGAACAGGAATACGACGAGGAGCAATCATCAATGGACGAGCAGCTGTCGGACATGGAGGGACGCGGTCCATAGCGACTGAAGCGCTTGAGGATGCCGCGATGCACACTGCTGTTGCCGCTGCTGTCGTTGCACTCCGAGAAGCTGCGTTGCTTGCGCTGCGGCAGCTTCAACGTTGCCATTGGCTGCGAGCTGCTCGCCACTTGCTCTGGCGTCGAGTGCTTCAGTTGCGGCTGCTGCTGCTCTGGTTTCTGCTGCTTTTGCTGCTGCTGTTGCTGCTGCTCTTGTAGATGTTGCTCCTCTGCCTTGAGGTCCTCGCAAGCGGACTCCGACAGCGAGCGCTTGTTACGCTTGCGCTGTTTCTTGTTTAGCTTCTTGTGGTGCTGCAGCTGTTCCTGCTCCGGTTCGTTCTCGGGCTCCTGCTGCTGCTCCTCAACAGTCTCTTCCTCCGCTTGCATGGCAGCTGGCGGTGCTACAGTCACCTCCACAGCCTGATCCAGCTCATTGTGATCCAATCGCACCTGCAGCGACTGCGCGCATTCGTCCGGCTGATCGTCTTCGTCGTCCTCGTCGTTGTTATGATGGCCCAACATGTACTCCTTGAGATCATTGCTATCGCATCCAGCCAGATAGCTTGGCATACTCTCGCAACCAGCGCTCATATACAGCCTCAACACCACATTGTCATCGGAGGCATCTGCCTCGACGCGATCGATCACTAATTGCGGATCGATCTGCTCGCAGAGCTGCACGAGCAGCGCATAGTGTGTGGGATAATAGCCGCTGCCCATGGAGGCGAACTGCAGATGCAGACTGCGCGGCAGCTGCAGCGTCTGTATCGAGTCCGGTTGCACGTTGGGCACGTGCAGCACAAAGGCCATCACATTGTCCAGCACATTGCAATCGAATCTGGCGGGCAGCTGGTAGTGCAGGTGCTGCTGTAGGAACGAGCGGGGCGACATTTCGGCAGTGGGTGGGACTGAGAGGTGGGAGAGAAAAGCGGTTATTATAATTTGCCAAAATAAGTCAGAAGTGTTATCATACTTATCAACAGGTGAGTAATCGCCTGCATTCTTATAAATTACATATTATAATTGACTAGTTTGTCCGTCCTAGATCTTGGAGACTATTGTAGCTGGAGTTAGCAAAGTTTGCAACAAAACTTCTTAACTCTGCTCGAAGCTAAAAATTAATTCAAATGCGGCAAAATCAGCAAAGTCGAATAACGAAGGCAACTTCAAAACTAAAACATCGAGCGTTGCAGACATCGACTATTATTATTGCAAAGTCGCCTAAAGTTTGTTTTCGCTTTCAACCCCAGCAAATGGAAATAAGGCGAATAACGAAAGTAATTCGAATTACCTATTAATATTACACACCGCTAAAGCTTGTTTTTCAACTTTGGTAAATAAACTTTGGAAATAAGTCGAATAATGAAAGTAATTCTAGAGTAAGTGGTAAACAACACCTATTAATATAACAACGTCGCCAAAGTCTGTTTTTAAACTTGGCAATTTTGCCAACAACCTCAAACTCAGTAAATGGAAATAAGTCCGATAACGAACGTAATTCTCAAGCTAGAGTTCCAAACAATATTTTTAAATCCCCAACAAAAGAAAATTGCACATTGTGGACTAGTTGACTACTTACATGCATTGGTAGCTTGGGGCTGCTCTGAGAGCGCCACGTGCACATCGCTGGAGTCAGCTGCGACCTCGACCTCGGGTTCCTCCTCCTCGGCTGGCGATTCGCTGTGCTCGCTGTGGGAGCTCAGCTCGACGCCGCTGTCCTCGCGACTCAGCAGCCGCACCGTGTCGTGCATTTCCCGCTGTTGACGCGCCGTGGTGCGGACCACGGGCAGCGTGATGCAGAGACGTCGCTGCTCGGTGTCGAAGCGTGCATTGCCCGCCTTGTCGTCCACCTTGTAGGGCAGATCCAGCTTTAGGCGGTACTTGGCACCTTGTCGCTCGCTCAGCAGGTAGACAGACTTGTCCGTCACATCCAACTGACAGTCTGCCGTCGAGCTGAGCAGCGGCAGCTCAATTTCGACGACCAGGGAACTGGGCACAGTTGCCTGCAGCTTGGCGTCCAGTTCATCCGTGTACTCGGACATCTCCACAGCGTGGCTGTGCTTGATGCTGTACTTGGGCACCGTGAATTTGGCCGCTGCGGTGACCTTTGACTTCATGGGCAGCACTTTGGGGGAAGCAGTCTCGGATTCGGGCTTCTTGGGGTACAAATGCTCCAGGGGATGCGGCTCGAGCTCCTCTGCGCTGGCGTCCTTGGCCAGCTTGCGTATCACAGTGGGACGTGCGATGCCCTTGTAGTCGAGCTTGGGGAACTTGAGATTCACGCGATCCAGCTTCACGTGATACTCACGCTCCACGCCATCCAGGGCGGTGTCCAGCAGGCATTTGCGAAACTGCGCATTGCGCTTGGCCAGATGCAGTGCATCCGGGTGGAAGACCACATCGTATACTTTGCATAGCTGCTGCTTGGCATCCAGATCGTCACGCGGCGGCGTCTGGGCCATGGGAATGGACCAGCTGAGACCACGTTCGCCCGACTCCGGGTGAACCATGACCTCATTGTTGGGTCGCGCCACTTCCGGGGAAGTGGCAATGTTGATGAAACACTTTAGTTCGCCATCGATGGCGGTTTTGACCACAAAGCCCGGCTTTGGGTGTATGAAGGTGATGTCAACGCCACGCTCCTTTTCTAGCTGTGCGATCTCCTCCTCGTAGAGCTTGCGATTCTCCGGATCCTGAATCTCATCGACGTACTCGAAGAACAGTTTGCGGAACTCTTCGTTGTTGAGTGCGGTGCGAATGCGATCGAACTCGTCCTTGTTTATGTCCAGCTTCTGATTGCCATACTTGGAGTGTTTATTACGTGTGGAAGCGGACATAGCTCACTATCACTCACGCACGCCCTCTCTTTCTCTCTGTGTCACTCACTTCTTTGTTCTCACGCACTCTCGGTCGCACTTACTAGAATTTGTAATTCACTTGTTGCACTATATGATTTATTATTGGGTATAAGTTGAGGAACACGTAGCCGTAAAAATGCGATTAAAATTGTTTGTTTATTGTTGTTGGTGGTGTAGTTCTTGACACTTTCTAGTTCGTTCTGTGAAAGCGAAAGAAAATGAAATATTAGTTAAACTAACTGTAAAGCATTGACAGCAGCAGTGTTACCAATTTGGCTATATTGTCAGCTATTTCTACAAATCAATATCAAAGTTTTCTAAAATCCCATTGAATTTTGCACTTTTCTCAGAGACAAATTCATATCAAAATCGAAATTAGTGACACAAAGCGTTATTGTTTACGTATTGTTTATTTTTTCGACCAATAATAATTTTGGTCTTAAATTGATCAATCCTTGTCGTTCATTTCTCGCCCCTTTTCTTAATATTATTTAAATGCACAGTCTAGCAGACTGCTGCTGCATAGCAAGTTCTCACATTTCTTATTGTCAGCTGAAACAATACAGATATTTCCATGCAAACCGCTTGATGTCAGCAAAAGTGCAGACAAATTTAGCTTTTTACGGTTGTTTAGCTACAAATAGAAGGTTTAGAATTGACAACACTGGTCAGCTGATGCAATATTGGAAATAGATTTGATTTTCAGTAGAAGCCGTAGTCTGACGTAGACAATTGTCGTAGGTTTCCGTTGATGACTTATCAAACATTCATATATAGAACACTTATGCGACTATCTTTTGCGAAATTCAAATCAAATTCATAATCAATGACGACTGACTATCGTTCTCTCTATGATTTCAGTGCCTCTCAGCACTCTCGCTCGCGCTCTCGCCCTGTGCCTCTCTTTATTAGCCGAATTTGCCGGTTATTTTATTTTGGCAATTAAAAAGATATTTATAATTACAATGTCTTATGTAACGTGTACATATTATAAATGCGGACCATGCGTTTTTTGTTATTGAGACAAATAGGCAAAACAAAAACAAAAATTTAAACCTACTGCGTAGTTTTGCCGTTTTGTTGTGGCCGTTGTTTCGTCTCTATATATACATATATGTATGCACGTATGTGTATGTCTGTCGATGTTTGTGCGGCGAGCGAACTTTTACGAATGAATTGTAGAAAACGCCGGCAAATGCTTTCGGCAACTGAACGAAGGAGATGAAGCAAACACGGGCGCGGGCGGAGGCGCGTTGATAAGCAAAAACAACTAACCAACCAACCACTTGCCCTCAATTGTTTGCCTCTGCCTCTATTATTGTTGTTTATTAGCGATGTTCTATATCAGCAGCACACACACATGCATATAGCCATATGTAAGCAGTGCGTGTGTATGTGTCTGTGTTGTTGCGCAGCCCAGACGACGAGATGGGATATGAAAAGTCAGTGTATACACACCACGTACATAATGTGTACACACCAAATCCAGAGGACAATAATCTTGATAAACGAAAATAGGGACAACGCTCAGATATCCAGAAGACATAACAGCGCCCAAACACATGTTTAGCGCCTTTCAATGTATGTGTGTGTTTGTTTGTTTGTTTTGCGTGCACGCGCAAAAGAAAATTTGTGAAAATTATTTCAAGTTACGTGACTAAAGGGAGCACATGCGGTGGTTTGATCAATATCGATGGCTTATTGATTTTCTATATAGCGCCTAGCCAACAAGGAGAAACAGGTTCGAATGAACTTTAGGCTCTTCGTACACGCCCTCTAGAAAATTGCAATGCAACACTGTCATTTAATAGCTTCGTTACTTATATGTATTTATGATGAGGATAGCCAATTGTCAGTCAGGCTGGTTTTGCAGCTGTCACAATTAGAATAACAACATAGAAACAGAACTAGATGCTCTAAACTGCATTTTCTAGTCTTCTATACACGCACATACACATGCACACGCACACGCAGAGGTCAAACTTACCTCAAAATATATGTTCGCACGCAGCTTTTCTTGTTTTATTTATTAAATGCACGAAATATTTTAAATATAATTTTATTAAGTTAGTACTTTTTAAATGTCTTTGACGTTTTATTCAGAATTTCTAGAAACTTTTTTCAGCTGATCGAAATTTTTCCAGGCGAAGCTGAGGACCGGCTCAGTGTGACCCAAACGGATTGTCGGCGACTGCCTTAAATAGCGCAACTCCAAACATCGGTGTTAGTGCGGTATTTTTACAATATGGTCAGCCTAAAATATACAATGTCACGTTTCAATTATAAAACCTCAAACTGTACAGTTTTGGATGTTTTTGTATCGATAACAACTATTGCTTAATAGCAAAAGAGGTAGTTTTGTGAAAATTATCATAGGTTTTACAATTCTTTTATGCAACAGAATATAAATATTTTAATATATCCGACCCATTTGATCTCGTCAATTATTTGTGTGCTATAAAACATCGATGGATGTGTGAACGAAAAATCGATGACTCAAACAATGTTCAAAACATCGATGCCCCAACAATGATATCGATGTTTCTCCACCTCTAATTGAAACAACTCTACCATGGAGTCCAATTTATTTTTAGTTTTTCTGTTGTCATTTTTTCTGTATAAAAATTCAAAAGGTGCGTTATTGTGTGTTTACGAGTGCAATACAACTTCTAACAGTCGTTAGAAAGCATTTTGGCGAAAACTTTGGCAATTACCATCGCGGCAAATTACGATGAGAAAAAGATGCTAATGCCACTTACTGTATTTGTTTGTTTGTGTGTGTGTTGTGAGGGCTACAATTTGTTTTCATATGCTACTGTTCTGACCAATTGCGCCGCGTACGATGCGAAAATTGTGACAAAACTGCTTATTAGGCTATTAACAATGTTGAAAACTGCGAGTTAACTCGCATATTCTGATTATATAAACGTTTTACAATTGCCTAAGTGAGCGAGCGAAGCATAAAAAAGTGCATCTTATAATCAGTATACGCACACACACGCACACATATGCGCTCTATTTGTGCATGAATACATAAAAATACCCATATGTGTGTGTGTGTTTGCATTGAGTGTATTTCTGTCTTGTTTTACATGTGTGCGTGTCTACTACTTCCTTTTTTTGCTGTTGTTCTTTTAGCTGAAATCAGTGGACTGTTACTGGATGATCAGCAAGAAGTAGACATGGAATTGCCGCCAACCATAAATGGAAAAGTGATACCAGCCATACCACAAAACTCTGTGCTAACACATCCCAGGTAATTGCCAAATAATTCGCTGACGTGCACTAAATCAATGATCAGCATTTAAATACGAAAAATAATTACATTCGGATTTCCCTTGATTCGCTGCAATATCGCTGTTACATGAGTGCAATGCGAATACAAATACTTATCGATAATTAGAAACGATATTGCAGCGAGCACTTATCGCTATTGCCTACCACTCCCCCCGTAACCCTCTAACTGTTTACTACTACTTGCTCCCTCCCACACTTCACACGCTGCACTTGCACTTAGGAGGCATGTTAAGAGTAAGCGACGCATGAAGAGAAGGTAACACTGGCCATCAAATTACCTGTTTACAAGCATACATATCTTCATTATCTTTATTATTATTTTCTATTTATTTGATTTTGAATGTATTTCTATAATATATACGATTTTGTTGTCTGCGCAGATTAAAGTGTTATGCCTGTGAGCCGCCTTGTCTCGATCGCAATGAACACGCCCACACATGCCAGAATGCCATACAGGTGAGCAATTTAATCATGACAATTTCGATAGATAATTGCTAATGCTTGGTATTTTCTATATGACAGTGTTGGAAATCACGCACTCGTGATGCCGTTGGCAAGGAGCAAGTGTCACGCGGTTGCACCACATCGCCGGATCAACTGCAATTGATTTGCAATCAAAATGCGCTCAACACCGAGAAATTCATCAATGTCGTCTGCTGTGGAAGCGATTATTGCAACGACGGCGATTTTCCCGAGCTGCCGCCGTTCGTCAGCGAAAGTGGCGACGTGACCGTGATTACTGCTGATAGCAGCAACATTAGCAAAATGACGGCTGCGATTTTGGGCCCATTTCTGGTGATAACACTTGTCGGCGCTGTCGCCGTCTACTTTATGCGTCGCAGCCATCGCAAGCGACTTGCGGCAACGCGCACAAAACAGGATCCCGAATCGTATGTGGTTAACGATGGTCTGTTACGTGCCACCAGCGCCGGGGATAGCACGTTGCGCGAATACTTGCAGCACTCGGTTACCTCTGGATCGGGCAGCGGATTGCCGCTGTTGGTGCAGCGCACGCTGGCCAAGCAGGTGACGCTCATAGAGTGCATTGGGCGCGGCAAATACGGGGAGGTGTGGCGTGGTCACTGGCATGGCGAGAGTATTGCCGTCAAGATATTCTTCAGTCGCGACGAGGAGTCCTGGAAACGCGAAACCGAAATCTACAGGTAACATTGACAATTTTCAGCTCTATAATCTTTGCTTTAATCAATTGTTTATGTTTTAGCACTGTGCTGCTGCGGCATGAGAACATACTTGGCTTTATTGGCTCCGACATGACGTCTCGCAACTCTTGCACACAGCTCTGGCTGATGACACACTACTATCCACTGGGCTCGTTGTTTGATCACTTGAATCGCAATGCTCTGAGTCACAATGATATGATTTGGATTTGCTTGTCGATTGCCAATGGCTTGGTACATCTGCACACGGAAATCTTTGGCACCGAAGGCAAGCCTGCCATGGCACATCGCGATTTGAAGTCGAAGAATATATTGGTCACATCGAATGGCACTTGTGTTATAGCCGATTTTGGCTTGGCCGTTACACACTCGCATGTTACGGGACGTCTCGACATGGGCAACAATCCGAAAGTGGGCACCAAACGCTATATGGCACCGGAAGTCTTGGATGAGAGGTAACTACGGTAGCACGGTAGCTTGAAACAGTTACAGTAATCTTGAACATTATTTTATTGTAGCATTGATTTGGAGTGCTTTGAGGCCTTGCGCCGCACGGACATCTATGCATTTGGCCTAGTGCTGTGGGAGGTGTGTCGTCGCACCATTTCTTGCGGTATTGCCGAGGAGTACAAGGTGCCTTTCTACGATGTGGTGCCCATGGATCCCAGCTTTGAGGATATGCGCAAAGTTGTCTGCATTGACAACTATCGCCCATCGATACCCAATCGCTGGAGCTCAGATTCGGTGAGTCCTACACGTTGTTAATGGTAATTCAGTGATGCTTATTCTCTTTTACTTTATTTAGCTACTGGCTGGCATGTCCAAGCTGATGAAGGAGTGCTGGCATCAGAATCCCAATGTGCGTCTGCCGGCGTTGCGTATTAAAAAGACTATACATAAATTAGCTTCCGCTGATGAGAAAATACGTTTAGACTTCGATGAGGTATGCGTTTAGTAGCTTTTAGTTGTAGTAGACAGTAGAAAGCTTAAGTTAATATTAACTATATTTAAGTGACATTAGTTGAGGTTCATTTTGCTAGCAATTAAGTTTCCATCAATTGAACTTATTATTATTATTATTAATTTTTTGTTCTTCATTAGTTCGTAAGTGCATTGCATTATATACACATAGAGAAGTGGATTTAGTTTTGTGCCTTTGAAATTGCCTTAAACGTAATTCGATCTTAACTATTGAAGTATCACTTTCCAAGTGTCTTTCACATTTTCATTATCATTTATTATTTTTCAAGTGCCATTACAATTACGAATTGTAAAACATGTTTACACCCTACATTTAAGCTCACTTTTTACAAAAAACACCCAAAATCTATTCGGATCCATCGTCACATCCACAGAGCTATTGAGCAGCTATATAAAAAACATATATATAGATTTCTTTTTCCTTATCAAGCTATGATAGAGTTATAGAGAATATAAGCAATTTTGCAACTCACATCTAGTTAAGAGCATATTGAATGTAAATGAATATAATAGTTTTCAACTTTCAAAACACTTAGAGATTTCGTCTCTATATCGATATGTCTAGAAATATACGATACTTACTCGAGTATTCTTTGTATATTGTACAAATGCGCGCTAATTAAGTTGTAAATGACTAAGATTACCGACAAGAAATAAAATACACTTTGTAATTGTTAAGCATAAGCGATAAACAGATTTTTAATGTTGTAAATGCGAATTATAACATTTAAATGCGTGATGTTAAGTGATATAAATTCATTGACCATCTGCCGTGAGTAGCCGGAAGCTCTCGTTGTTCGGCTCGTCAAGGAAGAGCAGCTTAAAGATGTCGTTAAAGAACTCCGGATAATAGTCACAAGCACGCTTACAATCCGGTGTCCAGTTGATCTCCAGCAGCTTTGGCTGCATGCTCTTTTGCTGCTCCTCTCCCGTCCAGTCCAGCATAACGTCTGCGGCGTAGACCGCACGGGATTGGGCACAAGGTGCCAGGCCACATGGAGGCGCCGCTTTGCTTGCACATTTCAACACCTCGTACAGCATGCTGCAGATTTGCCGCTCCACGGACGACCAGCTCTGCTTGGGATACTGCTGTTGCCAGAGCTCCAAGAAGTCATCGCATTTGATGTGATGCAGCTGCGCTTGCTCCTGATAGTTCATCACGGTGTAATGCTTCTCATAGTCGTCAAAGTGATCCAGCGAATAGGGACGATTGGCGAAGCGCAAGAAGAACTTGCGATGCACATACGCCTCCAGCGGCTGCACACGCTTCAAAAGGATGACATAGCGCACATCGAACTTCACCTGGGCGTTGAGCTCAACGCGATGGAACAAAACCGGACGTTCGATATACTTTTGGGCGATCTTTGGTCCCGTTGCGGGTAAGCGAACAATTTGCTTGATGTTGTCCGTGATGTGCGTGTCCAGGCCGCGAGCCAAGTTCCAGGGTTTGATGATCCAATGATTGTCCAGCCCTTTGGCGGCTCGCTGTTGATAGTAGGCCACAAATTGACGCAGCTCCGTGGACAGATTGTAGGTGGTGGGTAACCAGGCTGGATACGTCTCCAACGTTGCGGCATTGTGATGTTCCGGCGCGGCACGACGACCCACAATGCTCAGCAGATCCTTGATGGTGATGACATACTCGAAGGGAAACTGATTGATAAATTTGTGCGGCGTCTCCACAGCGAGTTCCGCAAAGTTTTTGTAGTGGCATGTGAGCCAGAGCACATCCGCCTCCTCCTTGTTGTCGACGAGCACAAACTCCGGAGCAGTTAGATGCGCTCGCACAACATCATACTCGGCATACACCTTGAGAGGATCACAGCGAGCGGGCGCCTCACTGACTGTTGTTTCATCTGCCGTTGGATACGTTTCTGGAATGTGGCCGCTGGCAAAGTAATCGGCGCTGGGTTCCACCTGCAGAAAGCTTTCGGCACTTAGGTCAGTCTCGCTCCAGGGCAGCAACAGCGCCGAACGCTGTGGTGCATCTTTGGACACGTATTCCACAAAGTCGCGCGTCACTGGTGAACCTTGCTCGCAGTCCTGTATGGGAAACAGCAGACTGTACGTAGTCTGTGTGTTCAGATGCAACAGGGGCACCAAGCGGAAAGTGGGCGTGTCCGAATGATTGACAGCGGAACCCACTTCATCCATCACATACCAAATGGGCATGCGATCCTCGTCCGAGAGGCCTTCGGTGGACAGCGAGTAGGCGTGACAGTATTTCCATAGTCTTCGCAGTATCTTGTCAACGCGCTGCTCATGCTCCAGATCCACGCCGGTGATCGCAGACAAACGATCCGCCAGCTGCGGATATTGCTCTAACTGTTGCCGGGCGCTGTTCAAGCGAAATGTCCAGGCATGATCTATTAAATAGATAGCCTGTGGATCGCTCGCTTTAATGCCCTGTTCGCGTGCCACTTCCAGAGCAAACACTGGTCTCGCATTGCTGTCATCGTCGGGATCATTTTGCTCATCTTCGTCCTCGTCGTAGTCGATTAACAGCAGTTGCAACGCCTCGCCGGCGTCAAAGCAATCCGTGGACAGTTTGCGGTAGAGGGCTGGCCACAGATGCACGGGAACCGCTGAGGACTCCAGCTGTGGCTTGTGCAGCGCGACAAATTCATTGTACTTGTTAATGCCATCCATGTTGCGTGCTTAAAAGACCGACAAAGGAGGTGGGAGGTGCCAATGCAATGTCCCCCGGCAAGTTCACATGGTTGGTATTTTTAGGATGGCCGCAACTCAAATATACCAAAAAGCTTTGCAGCTTTCAATCAAACAATACCCTCCAAGCAACAAAATATGAAAAATAAATACCATTTAATGACGTTGAAACAAAATAATAACTTTAATTTTAATTTAATTCATTTTTGAATTCCAATAATTTGCGCTTTCAGACTGCTCCTCATTTTGGTATATTTAAATTAGTGTGACAGCTTTTCGCTGGTTTACATAAATACCAAAAAGCCCAAACTTACAGATGGCAGGGCTGCGCGAGGGCCAAACAGCTGTTGCTGTTGCCATATAAATAAATGACAACAATACACTATTTCACCATTAGAAACGATAACACACAATAGACGGAAGGCACACTCAAACTGCTGCTGCTGTCCAGCTTATAACAAAATATTCATAGTCATCACAACTCGACGGGAATCGAAAAGGGTTGTTTAATTTCATGCAGCGCTGACGAAATTCGCGCAAATGGTGCAAACGTTCTAACAGTTCGCTAGTATTAATTCTAAAATATCTCTCTCACTCTTGGCAAACATTCAAAAACAAAAACAAAAAAAAAACATTAACTAAATGAGCGGCACATTGTCATTGCCAAACGCTGATGGCGTTGTAAACGCTACTGCAGAGCCACAGAGCATGGACATTGTTGAGGTAAGAATATTGCAAATAGAGCATTCTTAACCCTTTTTTTTTAAAGTGCCAAATAGTAATAGAGAAATAGTTGTGCTTTTGCGACATCATTATGACTTTGTTATTGCGCAGTTTCGCAGAAGACATGAAGATCGCTTTTCATTAGATAATCTCTGCTGAACCGGAGACACTTCCGGGTTTGTACTCTTTCTTAAGTACAGCAATTACTATTACACTGTTTTTTTAAGTAGAATAGATATGTACATACATTGTTTGGTGTTTAGAAGCGGTGCAAAGTGCGCTTTTCATAAAGGTCGATTATTATCGATTATGAATCGACAGGATGTCATCGAAATACATTAAATCGAGTTCAAATGAAGCAGATGTATATTATTATTATATTTTAGTTATGTGTTTATATGTCATGGCTTTTTCTTAATTTTCGTTTTAAATCCATTTACAGGTTCCAAAACATAACGGTTTCTGGCAATGCTTATTTAACTGGACGTCCTCATCACCAACAATGCTGCGCGCAGTCGAAAAAAAGATTCTATCGTACCTGAAGTTGCCGTATCGCGGCTACTTTGTGGACATTGGACCGGCTGTTGGCGATACTGACAAAATCTGGACAGTTAGCATGAACACGGACTCCAAGGAGGTGCCATTGGTCATGCTGCATGGACTCGGCGCCGGCGTGGCACTGTGGGTGATGAATCTGGACAGCTTTGCCAAAGATCGTCCCGTCCATGCCATGGACGTGCTCGGCTTTGGGCGCAGCTCTCGGCCCGCTTTCGGCAAGGATGCACTGGTCTGCGAGAAACAGTTTGTCAAATCTGTGGAGGAATGGCGTCGCGAAATGAACATTAGCGATATGATTCTTTTGGGACATTCGATGGGCGGTTTCATTGCATCCAGCTATGCGCTGAGCTATCCAGAACGCGTACGCCATCTGATACTCGCCGATCCCTGGGGCTTTCCCGAAAAGCCTCCCGACTCGACGACCACCAAACAGATTCCCCTATGGCTAAGAGCAATAGCACGTGTTCTGACGCCACTGAATCCGCTGTGGGCTTTGCGTGCCGCTGGACCTTTTGGCCAGTGGGTGGTGCAAAAGACACGGCCGGATATTATGCGTAAATTTCAAAGCACCATCGAGGAGGACATCAATCTGCTGCCGCAATACATACATCAATGCAATGCCCAACAGCCGTCGGGTGAATCTGCATTCCACAGCATGATGCAATCCTTTGGCTGGGCCAAGCATCCGATGATACACCGCATCAAGGATGTGCGCAGCGATATACCTATCACATTCATCTACGGGTCACGCAGTTGGATTGATTCGTCGTCGGGCGAGAAGATCAAATCACAGCGCGGAACAAGTATGGTCGATATCAAAATTGTAACTGGTGCCGGACATCATGTTTATGCCGACAAGCCGGACGTATTCAATCGCTACGTGAACGAGACCTGTGATATCTACAAAATCGGTGGCGCACAGTTATCATCGCCGACGCAAGCGCGATCCTCACCAGCGGTACAAATAATAAGAGAAGCCACCGAATCTGATGAGGAGCACGAGTTGCCCAATTTAAATACTGCGGAGTCTGTGGAGATTAAAACACATGCGCCCGAAGGTGCGACGACTACGACAACGGTGCATCGTGATGCAGAGGAATCGCCAACAACTCCAGCAGTTCATCTGGCAGATGGCAAGCGAAAATGATTAGCAAAACGTTCATTCTAAACGGCACTCTAAATTATATATAGCACTAACTTTGTTTTTGCCTAGTATTAAATGTTGTCTTTACTACGTCTAGTTTAAATCTTTTGCACTTGAAAGCACTTAATTCAAAATGTTCTTGCGTGATTCAGAAGTCGGGGTCCAAAGTGCGTCTTGATAAATTCAATTGTGCTACGTCATTTTCTGAGACATCACGCCTAACTGCACAGGCAAATTGCTATAGCTGTGTACAGCTTTCTGTTGTTATATATTCGCCCTGATTCAATTGTCATCAGAGCCCAGTGCTGACGTCTGTCGACCACACGCGGAAGTTATTGACCTAACCCAGTGGCCTATACGAATTATTGTTTTGATTCTCGTTTTAGCTTAGCTAATCACAATTAATCATAAATAGCAAAAAATACGAACGGACGCTGAATTGTCCGTCTTCTAAGCAACGCCGTCAGTATCAATCGCACAGATATAGTATTTTTAATCTATTCCCTAATATGCACCAAACATGAATTCATTGGTGTGTAATTTCGTAGCAAAATCTATAAAAAAAGCTTTGGTTGCTGGCCTCCAATTCTATGTAGCGCGGTGTATAAATAATATGTTAAAAAGCTGTCGTTTTGCTATCAACAAAGCTTACAGCATATGCAGTACTCGCTCGATATGGTCAACAAAGAAAAATTGCGTTACGTTAATTTTCTTTTTACTAAAATTCTGTTTTTGTATAATATACTTGAGAAATCATTTATTTCAATAATAGTAAAATGTTTAGTAAATATAAAATAAATTTTTTTTTTTTGCACTGGACATGGAATAGAATCTAATGTTACTTTTTGTAAAGTCTGCACTGTACTTGTTTTGTGTATCAATTTCCAGATTGTCGGACACGCCAATGTGAGCTGAAACAGAGTTTGGCCTCTGTGTGGAGCTGATTATTGGTAAACAAAGGAAAGCAGTGACCTTATCACTGTGGCAAAAGTAAAAGCAAAATGAAAAATTGTTCGCCTGATAATCAAATGCCCGTGACTAACAATAACAAAGCCAAATGTGTATAGTCTACAATAATAATTGCTTTCATTTAATTCTCAATTTGCAAAAGGAGAAAAAAAGTCTGTCGGATTGCAAAAATTGTTCACATTTGCATATAATACATATAGTATTGCATGTGCTTAAGATATAAAGAATAGATCTGTGTGTTTTTGGTTAATGCTGCTTTACTTGGCATTGGCGAATCCCACACGATCGTTGCCCATGTCGAACTCAGTGTAGTACTTTCCAATAAAGACATCGCCCAGAATCCAAAGTGGACCATTTGGGGCCGGGATGTCCATGCCCATGAAACCGGAGAGGCAAATTGTTTTGCCCATCTGAGCGACGCGCAGAATGTAATCCTTGCCCTCCAGCTCAAACGTCTTGCCGGCAAACACAAACTTGATCACTGGCAAGTTGGGAATGAGATCGCATGACACCACATACTGCAAATAAAGAACAAAAGCGATTACTTAGTGCAACATGAAAATATCTAATATAAACAAATTTTACCTGTCCGCCCACAATGGGTGTGCCACCAATGGCCTGATTGATGCTGGTCGCCTCAGAGACTGGCGCCGCAATCAGCGAAGTGCCAGTGTCAGCAATCACCTGGCAGCCGCCCTGGCAGAATGCCTTATCATTCAACTGGGCCGAGTCCATTTTGATTTGCCAATAGGTTTTGCGCGTGACCGGCAAGTAGGTGAAATCACCGGTATAATGATTGGGATCGGAGCCGCCGAAGATGATTTCTCCACCCTCCGGTGCCTTGGGATCGCGATTCAAGTAGAATGAGAAGACGGGCTGCGAGATCAGACCCTGCTCGTACATAGCATAGAACGGCGGCTTCACACCATCCACTGAAATCGAGCTGTAGGCGAGTCCAAGAATACCATCGAATTTGGCGGCCACAAAGACAAGACCAGGTTCGCTCAACGCCTCGGCGAAAGTTTGCTGCTTGATGTCGAGTCCAGCAATGTTCACAGTATCGGTGGACAGATAGCCCGACAAGCTGCCCGAGCCATAGTGTATGGCAAATTCAGTGCCGTTCTTGGTGTAGCTCGACGATTTGGTGGCATCGTATTTGTTGTGCATAAGGCATGCAATGTTGGTCAGGTGACATTTCTTCGATGGCACCCACAAATTGGAGGAGCCCGTGTCGAACACTACCTTGAAATTCTGTGGTGGCGAACCAATAGATATCGGACCGTAGTACTGAGCATCCAGATAATTGGATAACGGTTCAGGTGACGCACCATCGGCGACGCCATATTTGATGCGCAATTGCTGCAGCTCTGTGCCGACATCAGCGAAATGCCGGCGAGCCGATTGGAACTTACTCAACGGTACTCGCAACAGCGGCGGCTGCGATTCTGTCGCCCAGACAAGGGCCAGGCTGAGGGCCAAGAAGATCAGCAGTGACTTTTGCATGTTCACCGCCAGCAACTCGAAACGTAATAACTGGTGAAATTGGCAACTAAACTGTTCGATTGACTGCAGCTGTTTGAGTTAATTCAATATTGCAGTGCTGTGAAAATGATTCAGCAAACACAACAATGTACTAAATTTGCCATAGTCTACGGAAGTGCTGGCAACCTAGCTATTTTCTGGTCAGATCTGCTCATTTTAATAATGCATTAAAGCCGCCTGTAAATGAACAATGAAGGCGAATTTGAGACTCTGACTCTAGCTAGATATTTGGCTTAATAATATTAGTAGTTTATTCAAGTTAGGCGTTTTAGTTGGTTTTATTGGCAACATTTTTGAATCAATTACTGTTTTGTTTATAGCCATTAAACAATTTTCATTTAGCTACAAATATAGGGTACAAGTTGGCAGCACTGTCTATAACGACTTGTCTAGGGCCGTCGCGACAACAAAGTTGTTTTCACCCAATAAAAGCTCGTTCCATGAACTGGTTCTTGATATATGCGTTGTATTTAATAAAAACGACAGTTGACAATTTATACAAAATTCAAAGTTTCTGTAAAATGTAATTTAAGCTCAAAATTGGTACAATTTGTTCAAAAAGGCTTGGGTAGTTGTATATTTCGCAAATCATTAAAATTAGGATTTTATATTTAATATAATGAAAGAAAAAAGAACCATAGCATCCGACCTAATATTACTATTTTGAAAGTGTGCATAGTAATTTGATTTACAACAAATGTTTTCGTCATTACAAGTAAGCAACCATCATTGCATCGTTTCCAACATTAATAATTTCGTTTTATGATGAATGTATCATTTTCAAAAATGCATTTCAATTGCTTAGAGTACTCAGTAGTTCAATTGCAGTTATATTATGGTTGCAGTTTCATTCAGTATTTATAACGATAGATGGCAACACCCGCAACGCCAATTAAAATGGAACCCATCAAGAAACCCAGAAGTTTTAGCTACAAAATATAAACATAATAATTATTAATAAAAATTGTCAATTCATATAATGAAAGAGATGTTAGCATACCTTGGAATTATCAACTAGCGGCGTCTTTTGTCTAACAGCAGTCGTTTGCTCCATTTTCTTGGCCTGCCCCAGCATCTTTTGATACATCTCCTTTTCGTTGTGCTCTTCGCGTCGTGCCTTGATAAAGAGTCGTGCTAAATCCGATTGTACTGCGCGATTGTCGGGCTCCAAGGTGGCCACCTTTTGCAACAGCTTTATGGCGCCCTGCGTATCCGCCTTGCCCTCCAGAACCTAAAAGCGATTACGCATGTTATTCAGCCTTTAAGCGTGTTGGTTTCAGAGACACTTACTCTGCCCTTGCGATATAATGCCTTAGGATTGTTGGGCTGACACCGCAGCACATGCTCTACGGACTGCAGGGCAGCATCAAATGCGCCTATTTTGATTTGAGCCATCGCCAGATTATTGTAGACAATCAATCGGTCCTCCAAAAGATTTTGCAAGTCACTGTTTGAAAGCTGTGTATAAACAAATTTGGTAATTGTTAAACTTCATAGGCACATGGCGTGTTCAACTACCTCTAAGTCTTCTTTGCCAAACTCTGCATCCGGATCACCATCGCGATTGTCCAAGTAATCCAAAGCACGTCTGTACAGATGAATAGCATTATTGTATTCCACTCGCTTGTAAAAGTAATTTGCACGCTCCTTTTTCCTAGCACTGTAAATAAATTTCATTAATACTTGTTAATTAAAAGGAAATTATTCTCTAATGAAACTTACCCATAGTTGCGCAGAACTTCGAATGTCTTAAGATCTGCAAAGTCTTCGTACTTCACATCCAAGAGTTCCACATCGTAAATTAGCTGAAACAGATAATAACCTGGTGAAACATCAGAGGAATAGAGGAATTTAATTGGATTTACCTGGGTATTTGGAGCAACGATCACGTCAGTTGAATTCTCCTTTTTAAGTCCAAGAGTGCCATACCCAAAACGTGGATCAACTGTTAGCTGCGCATGTTCGCCCACATGCATCATAGGGAGCACCATATCCAGACCCTGCACCACTTCATAGTCGCCCACGTGACACTTGAAGCGCTCCTCGTGCTCGACAACGGTGCCATCTTCTAGTTTTCCGGTGAATGTTATGGTAACTAAATCACCTCGATTCGGCCGCTTTGCACTTGATGGGGCCTTCTTAATGATGCGCTTCAACAGCTGCTTATTTCCCAAAATATCACACACATCTTCTTCGTTGTCGCCAGCTTCTACTTCATCACTTGCGTCGTCATCGTCCACTACGTTAGGCGTTTGCGCCTTTGCCTTGTCATCGTTATCGTTAACTTTGGAGCCTAATGATTCGACTACACTTGCAGCGACCTGCGCTGCACGTATGTCCTTTGTGTCCTCGGCATTAGTTAGATCCTCAAAAGAGCTGCTACTTGATTTTTCCACGTCCATAGTTGCCTGCACGAGACGTGTGGAAAACGTTGAAACATGGAACAAAGGGCAACACAAATGAGGCGATACTTGGAGTTGCATTCGAGGCCATAGATTTTAAACGAATTTGTTGACTTACGTTTTCAAAGCGTTTGCCTGGTTACACGTTTGAAGCTCTAAAACGGCACTGACACCGCTTTAATTTTATAATTTTTTTAGATTTGGGAAACAAATAACTTATATTTGAACAAATAAAGTAAAATTAAGAGTACAAAATGAATACTTTCACAAGTACATTTGACATTTCACGGACAGGGTTGTCAGGCAACGAAACCGCAGGTTGGAATAATAAAATGTGCTATTTTTAGTTGTAAAATATACTAAAATTCTGAATGGAGACTACATAAAAAATGCTGTAACGATAAGTCGTATTCAACAGCTGACAAAATTTTCAATATTTTACCCTGACTAAAATACAAATATAAAATTCTAATAAATGAATTTTATAATGCAGGCTTGAAAATCATAACACCAAATGCATTTTAAAAATAAATACTCATAATAAAGCAAAATATAGTTGACTTTTAAGTACCGATCCAGGGTGGCAACGCCAAACAGCTGTTGAACTGTTTGCAAAGAGCATTGTTTCTGTTATTTTAGCAATAGTTCGCGCTAAATTAACGGAAGTTATGGGCAAACGAAAAAATCAATCTAGGAAGAGAGTAATAAAACGCAAAGTACGACAACAGACTAACAAGCGCAAAACTTCCACGCGTAAATTTGTTAAAGCTGTGGCAGTTAATGGTGGTGCCAACACGTGTCCGCCCGCTGAGTCCACAAAGTCTGTGGCTTCAACGTCGTTGGTTTGCGCTGCCACTTCAGCGGCGTCCAACGTTAATAATGTAAGTAGCAGTATAACGGCATGTGTGTTGTCCGTTTTAATGTTGGGGATGGGCGTTGAGGGGAGGAGGGTTGGTCGTTGGGACTGCCAGTCCCAACTGCGCAGTCGCCAAATTCCCCCAAACGTGAAAAAAGGTTGTGAAAATTTGTGGCGAGTTCCAGACACAAATTTCCAGCCAATCGAGTCATCGCGTATTCAGTTGCCAAATAAGAAAAGTGTAACTTAAGCCCACCAAAAAAGTGTTAAATTATATACAAAAATAAAAGTAAACTATGGAGCAAATATGGAGAAATGTGTGCGCTCACTACGAGGTGCCCGAGGACGTGACCAACGCTTGGTATGCTCGCATCGAGGAGCATCTGAGCGTGGACAGTCCGACGCGCGCTTATCACAACTGGCAGGAGATGATGCAGCGCAAGCATTCGCATCTCTCGGATTGCTCGCCCAGCATTGCGCTGGCCGCATTCTTCCAGTATTATCACTTCGACGGCAATCGCAGCTGTGTCGAAGAGAACTGTGAGGTGTTCGAGGAGTTTTGTCGTGACGCCAATATCGAGGATGTGAGTAGGAAACTATTATTTTTTTTGTTGTGTACCAAAAGTTCAAAATTGTTATGATAGGACCACGCCAAGTCGCTGGTGTGCAATTTATTAGGCCGTAGGTCGCCCGACAATGAAGTCACATGGTCTAACGATGACGAGGCCAATTTGCTGCAGGATGTCGATCTGGTTGTCCTTGCGTACGTAATTACATAAACAACACATGTACATATATATATTGAAATTTGTGCAATTTTTACAATGGCCAGAGCACCGCCAGAGGAGTACAAGCACTACACAGAGCTGCTGAGGCATGAGTATGCCAATCTGGATGATGACACCTACAAAATGATGCGCATCAAGGTGTTGGAGACGCTCTTGATTATACCATGCATATTCTCCACATCGGAGTATCATGACAAGTACGAGGAGTTGGCACGCACCAATATACGCAACGAGATTCGAGAGCTTAAGAAATAAACGATAGTATGATGATGATGATGATGATAATGATGCATAGTATGCGATAAAGATTCCAATTTCAATACTCAACTCATAATTGGCTATTAATCCAAACATTTTGTATAAGCATTGATGCTACATTCAATGTTATAAGAAACAAACCGATTTATATGTAGTATTTGATAATGATTGTATGGCATATTCCTTTTTTTAATTTATGAGTGATCACATAATATATAATATAATATCAGTTTCGATTCGATGGACATCCTCTTTCATCTGCTAATTAGTGATACACATAGAGGGATGACTTTAGCTAGCCAGAATAACAATCAAAACGCCATCGATCGATTTAGTTAATTGCAGTTTTTTAATTCAATTAAATGTCTAGCCATAGTGGAATTTTAGGTAAAACCAAATGTAATCGAAATTGCAAAACAGCTTTTATATAAGATATATACATATAAATATACGTAAGCAAATGGGCCTGTCAACACTGCAACTCAATATATACTAATAAAGTCGATGTGTATATACAAATAAAGTAGAACATGATTGTTTTATTCAAAGCACACTATAAAGAACCTTAAGCATAATCTATAATCAACTCAGTAAGTACAAAGGGAATGTCACAAACTGTTTCGTTTGCTTCTAAAATAATGTATTTTTCTTATTGGGGATCAGCCTGTACAAAACACAGAGAAGAATTCCGCCATGGCACCGCAACACAGTTACTTTAAGAAGTTCAAGGATAATATTGTCAAGGCAAGTCCCTTATCTATCATGTGTCTAAATTAATGCATAACAATATATTAATTTGTGCATTTCAGAAACCCATAAAGCGATTAGCTAATATAAGGAAGTCTGAGAGCAAGATAAGTTACTCACAGAAGCTAGCAAATTCTTTGAAACGTCGCGCCTTGAATGCAAAGAATGTTCCACAACGAACTGGAATTAAACGAAAGTTGGATTTTAAGAATTCACCGGGTCTGTCGAAGCATCAACAGCTGCCTAAGCCAAAATTTTACGTCAACAAACAGGTAATTTATTGGATAATTACATTTCTCTTAATATTTTAACACATTTGTTTGCTTAACTGCAGGCTAGAGGTTCCAATGCGATGAGCGAAACAATTGAAGAGGGCGAAATTATTGAGGAGATTGAAAGTAGTGATGACGACTGCATCGTTGTGAGTCCAACTGTGGATAAAATAACAATTGATTGTGATGAATGTGGCGAACCTGCGTCAAATTTATCGAAACATCCTCCAACTAACACGGTCAATGCAGACATTCCCACATGCAGCAGTTTTGTCATTGACAAAAAGGGAAGCTACCAAAGACCGTCGTTGCCAAATAATGGCCTTTTATATCCCACAAACGCCATTGATGTTTCGTGTATCGCTATAGATGATAGCCTCGATTCAGAGAGCGACGACGATAGTCCTGTTGATATTAACGATGATAGCAAATGCAATGTGGTGAAGACTGAAGCAAATACTTCGATAAATGACAGTGTAATATTTGTTAAGGAAACGAAGGCCACGGAGGATTTTATACCGCTGCCGGCTGAGGATAAGGCGCTTTATGCAAGGCGTGCCAAAAAGGGCAACATTACAAAAGCTGAGCCCACGCCAAGGGTGTTGAAGCGCATGAATGAGAGTCTATTTACCACAACTGAGCGCAAAAAGTTGGCCGATTACAATAGTAACACTTACAATCCGGGCACAAAAGTCAGCGTAACCGATTCGAATAAGCGACCCATTATTATTGATGGCAGCAATGTGGCATTTGCGTGAGTATTTCATATATATTTTATTTACCACATGTCGAAATTGTAATTGAATTTCCAATTCCAATTCCACAGTCATGGCTGCTCTAATGTATTTTCTGCAGAGGGCATAAAATATTGTATAGAGTACTTTTTGAAAAAGGGCCACGATGTGAAAGCTGTTATTCCGCTATTTCGCCGTAATCCTCACAAATCCTCGAACCCTCCGCTGCTTGATCAGCTGCATAAGGATAAGAAAATTGTGTTTACACCGTGCAAAAACTTACCCAATCAACAGAGCATTAGCTACGACGATCGGTAAGTTGTTTAGAATACGATCTAATTGTTCCTCGCAGTTACCTACAATTCTGAATTGATGTTATTTTTGCAGTTTCATATTACAGTTGGCCTATGAAAGGAATGCAGCGATTGTTTCGAATGATAACTATTCAGATCTGATTCATGAGAATCCGGCATTTAAGAAAATCATTGAGAATCGCGTCATTGGCTATTCGTGGTGCGATGATATTTTAATATTGCCAAAAGATCCTTATGGAAGATTTGGACCATTTTTGGATGATATCTTACGTTGTTAGTTTATGTTAGGAGTTACAAAATTGGGGTTGTTCGTTACTTTAAGTTTAAAAGTTTATTTGTTTGATGTTTAGTTTAGGGAATTACGAATTGAAGATTATTGAGGGAAACAACTTGAATGTCGTTCCATCTAGATTCGTGGCAAAGGTGCTGGACCATTAACCACAACAGTTGTGGTTGTTGTTGTCGTTGTTGTGGCGCATGCCGCAGGCTCAACATAATCCGGAGGCGGCTCATTCAAAGCTGCCAGATTTGCGTTGCTGCACGCCAAATCAGTGGTTATGGTCAACGTAGAGGCACCTAGACTGCAAGGTTGTTTCACGTCGTTATTGTAGTTCAACTCATCGTAGCTGGGCGGTAAATCCATTCCCTTGGGCAAGATGGTCACGTCGTTTTCAGTCTCAATGCAAACGCTGCCATTGCCCCCACCTGGGCTTGTATTATTGTTGGCAACACTAATTTCCATTTGTCGTCGAGCTGGTGGGAAATATAAAAGAAGGAAATATCCAAATTTTTGTGCGGTTTATAGCATTTATAAGTACATTATTTTGTTATTCTTATTACAAATATGCTGGACTGAAAATGAATTACAAATGTAAAGTACGCATTAAAAAATAAATATTTTTGAACATATTTATATAAGAAATATACTGTAAATATCTGCATTAAATGAATTCAACAAGTAATTTTTTGTTCAACTATTTCTTGAAGATTTTTCGATAAATAAAATCAACTTCATATCAACAGTACGCTGCAGATAAAACAAATGATAAGATTGCAAGATATTTCAAATACGAAATTTCATTGTAGTCAGCAATTTATATATATAATTATTTTTTTTTAATTATAATTATATTTTTATAAATTCGAGCGAACGGATACAGACAATTTATTATTTACCCAATTTTTAAATTTGTCATTCAAACTAAGCCTGGTGTAACGAACTTATCAAATCGATTAAATATACAGCTATCGATAGCTCTTATCGCTGGGCACATCACGAGCTGCGTATGTGCCGCAAACAGCTGACTGAGCTCACTCAGTAGCGCGCGAGTGGCCGTCGGCCACAGGTTTAAAGCTGTATTTATTAATTTAGTGTAACTGTAAGTGTAAGCAGCAGTTACTAGCAAAGCGTGCACCAGTTAGGCTAGCCTTATACGCGCAAATTCAAATATACTATGAGTGAAACTGCTTGTACTTGAACCATTAATGGCCAAGGGATGAGTGCACATCAAGGTTTTTTATGTAATGAAAGTCAAAACAATGGTGACGTTGTTGGGCCACTGAATGGTGAAAGTGATGAACAAATGTAAACTCAATGAGTCAATGTAGCAAATGCAACAGGTTTTGTGTCATTGGTCAATGTATTGGAATGAACGTGCACAGTTTCAATAAATTCGTTTCTTCAAATTTTTTGCGTTACAAGCAATTGAGTTAAATTTTTGGCAAAAACGCTGAGTGAAGTGAAAGTTTATTGGCAAGGGGCCAAGTCCATAAGGCGGAAGCTTCATTACGTGCACATATAGTACACGTATGTACATATATTAATTGTTTATCAGTTTCCAACTAGCTAAGCGATTTTAATGCAAATGGGGTTAAAGGTTAATGGACACTAAACCTGTGTGACAACCTGTTGACTTAACACTTCATTGCCTCAAGCATGACGAAGTAAATACCGAAACTAATTTAGTTCGCTTTTCACATCTCGCCCGAACAGTGCTCAACACCGCGATAGATGCTGAGACGCGTGCTTGCCTTTGGAGCCCTCGGAGCAGGCAGCGTTAGCACTGCGCTGAGTCTCCGCACCAACGACTATGACCTCAACTCTTTGGGCCTTGTGCGCTTGTCGCGTTCTGCCTACGCTGTCGTCGATGTGGCGATGACGTACAAGCGAGAACTGTACTACAAGGAGTGGGACAAGACGACGCCCGAGTACAAGGCGGAGAAGAGTCGAGTGCACAAGCTTGCGGCCGAGAAGCTGCTGCAGTTAATATGCACCAACAAGGGCGTGTATATCAAGGTGGGCCAGCACATTGGCGCCTTGGAGTACCTACTGCCCAAGGAGTTTGTGCAGACGATGAAGGTGCTGCACTCGGATGCGCCACAGAATCCAATTGAGGATCTGTACAAAGTGATTCGACAGGATCTAAAGCGTGATCCGTCGGAATTGTTTGACAGCTTTGAACCCGAACCGCTGGGCACCGCGTCACTGGCCCAGGTGCACAAGGCGCGCCTGAAGACGGGCGAAGTGGTCGCTGTCAAAGTGCAGCATCCATATGTGTTGGGCAACTCACGGGTGGACATGAAGACCATGGAGATGGCGGTGCGCATACTGGCGCGCATATTCCCCGACTTCAAGATACAATGGCTGGTCGAAGAGTCCAAAAAGGTGAGAAACTCGCATGTCTATGTTACCATGTTATAAACACACATTTGCTTTCGTTGCCGCACAGAACTTGCCCATTGAACTGGACTTTCTGAACGAGGGCAAGAATGCCGAGAAGGTTGCTGCTCAGTTCCAGAAGTACAGCTGGCTGCGTGTGCCCAAAATATACTGGGAGCTGAGCACACCTCGTGTTCTGGTTATGGAGTATCTGGAGGGCGGTCATGTCACCGATTTGGATTACATAAAACGCCACAAAATCGACTCCTTTGAGGTGGCCAACAAAATTGGCCGACTATACTCGGAGATGATCTTCTCCACAGGCTTTGTGCACAGCGACCCGCATCCAGGCAACATACTCGTACGACAGACGCCCAAAAACGAGTTGGAAATTGTGCTGCTCGATCATGGGCTGTATGCCAACTTGAGCGACAAGTTCCGCTATGAATATTCCAAGCTCTGGCTGAGCATCATGAAGATCGACCGCAAGGCGATGCGCAAGCACAGCGAACAGTTGGGCATTACGGGGGATCTGTATGGTTTGTTTGTGTGCATGGTGACGGGGCGACCCTGGGAGACTCTGATGCAGGGCATCACCAAAGCGAAATATTCCAAAGAAGAGGTGAGTCACACATACATCACACACCACCACAGTGCAGAGTTAACAGTGTCTGTTTTGGTTTTGCAGATTAATACGCTGCAGAGCAACACGTCGCAGGTGCTGCCGCACATTTCGGACGTACTGGAGCAGGTGGATCGCCAGATGTTGCTCATACTGAAGACCAATGACTTGATACGCAGCATTGAGTCAACGCTGCGTACCCAGAATCGCATGACTGCCTTCTGGGCCATGTCCAAGTGCTGTGTGCAATCCACTTACGCCGAGCAGCGGACTCAACAGACGGCCACGTCGCGACGTTGGCGCTTGGAGCTGAGCGAGCGATGGGAGCTCTTCAAATTGAATGTCTACTACCTCTATTTGGGGCTGATTAACTTCAACCTGCTGGCTGCGTTCAAGCAGGTGCTTTAGCCGGGCTGACGAGTGTTGTTGATGACGAACATTGATTAAAGTACAAATTTGTGGGAAATTTACCTCGTTGCCTCTGCTCAACTAGACGACGTGCCTGTTCTTGGCGCTTGCGTTGCAATCCGTTCTTTTTGCGTTTTGGAAATAGATGAATCACGCATTAGTTGTATGCACATAATCGAGAAATTAGTGTACCATATTACCATTATTATCAAAAATGGCAATAGAATGATGATCAACACGAGGAGCACAATGTAGAAGGCATAGCCGGAATAGAAGTATCCATATGGCTCGGGATCCACCCAATAGGGACTATCATAATCATATGCTGGTGTAGTGGTGCTGGTGGTAGAGTTGAAAGTGCTATTGGTGACGCTCTGCCAAGTGATGGCCACTGTGGTGGCTGTATTATTTAGAACAACAGCGGGAGCCATTCGTTGTTGGTGGAGGAAAGCCAGCAAATCCCGAAAATATTACGAAATTGGTTAACGCGTCTCGTCTCGTTTCGTTCAAAGTGTCCGCTCAAACTGAATTGAAGCCAACAAATTGATGAGGCCTGCGTCCAGTCATTCATGCACTCGCCCAACCAAGGCACAGCTCACATATTTGCTTTGTAATCATTAGCTGATAAAGCTGACAAAAACCACAGCACAGCCTGGGCTTAAGTTCCGTATCTACTTGGTTCTTCCTCCCCGTATCGGAGCTGGGTGTGCACCCAATTGCCTTCTGCCAACGCCGTCTTTATCTAATGTGTCTCTATGATAAATGTGTGCAAAATATCGCCCAAACTACAAACATACATATGTATATTTGTGCTTTTTTTGGTAAGTGATTTATGGCAAGTTTTCTGTTCCGAATACGACACTTTTTGGTTATCGTTCATTGCTTATAGAGATGGTCTTCCGTTCTTTGAGGAGCCCACATTTAAATGATATTTATGTGCAAAGTGTTATAGTCGTTTCCGAAAAGAATTATATGTTCAAATACTGATACACACAGGCAGTTCCAATTCAGATTCAACAAACATTTAAGAGGTTTAGTTATTTAAATCAAAATTTCCAAAGCTGTTAAAAATTTAGTTTTCTTATTGATGAATTTAACAGTTTGTATAGTGATTTCTTTCATCTTGACTGCTAAAGTCAAGTAAAGGACTTTAAAATGTTTCCAAAAATAATAGTTTACAAACTTAAAAATATTTTTTATTATGAGTTTTATGCACTTTAGAAAGCATGATTTCAACGAAGATTCTCTAGATTTTACACTAAGATTCGCATTCAAATCTATTGAATAAATTATATAGGTTTGTTCATGTACTCTGACAGTTATATTTGGATGAGATGTATTAATATTTATTTGAACTAGGAAAAGTGTATTGCAACTTTGTTCCATTCAGAAAGTGTAATCAGCCAATTAATTAAATCATTTCATATAATTTTATATATTGATGACAATCTTATCGCTGTACTGACCTTTTTAATGCATTGCTTCAATGCACAATAAAGATAATAAAGAGAAGATAGTTTATATGATGCTGATAATGTAACGATTATCTGAGCTGTCAAAGCTTTTTGCTTTGTGCTTTCAGATGTAGAGAAAAAAGCACGGTGAAAATGTCCACCTCTAGTTGAGTTGGTCAAGTAGTAATGAAACTAGTGTAAATATTTACGATTATGTTTGCTCACCTTGCTCGATGCGCACCGCCTCCTTGAGCTGTCTGAGCATAAAGAAGCGATAGGCTATCATAAGTGTCTGCAATCGAATGTCAATGTATTAGCAACATATTTGTAAAACCAATATTGAAGCACAAACAGCTACAAAACTCACACGCAGAATGAAGAGGCAGAAGCATATTATGGCCAAGGCAATTAGCAGAGGGCCCGAATCCATTTTAAGCTCGTTTTGTTTATGTTTGTTTTTACAATTGTACAATTGTTTTTACAAAAGAAAGAATTCTTTACGTCTATGTAAATTGTGTTTCGTGTTTTCAGCTGCGATGATTCACATTAAGCCCTCGCGCATGTTCCGCGATAAGATATGAATGGATATTTTCGTAGATGTGTATGTTTATAATATTCAGCCCAAATGGCATTGATTACATTTTAATCAGTTAGCGAATTGCGTGCTCAACCATTTCACCACTTCACAATTTCTTTGTAAGCCAAACTCTGCTTTTTCTCGTCGAGGCTCGAGCTAAAACAGTTCAAAGTCGCTGGCAGAATGCGAATGGACCTCAATAACTCTGCGTATTATTATAGTCGGCACCCTATCGAGAGCGCTACGTGGAAGGGTTTCACGGCTCTTAGAGGACGTATGTAACTGGCTGCTGGTTGCCATGTTCCTTAACTTTGATACACATTTCATTACAATCGTCTAATCAAAGGAGAGACGACTTAGAAGTACAATTTGCTTTAAAAGGAAAACATTTTTTTATTATAGACGATTTCTTTATATATACGAAAAAGTATCGAAAAAAGTAATTGCAAAGTAACGTAATAGTTGCATTGATATCGATCGTTGCAAATTTATCGATAAAAGAGTGTTGCAGTTTGCTTTGGGTTTTAATTGCAAGTTGTTTTAATTATTTGTGGCATTCTGCTAGAGTGTTCATTAGTCGATATAAAATGTGAGTTGTCAGCGTTGTTGCGTTATCGCTGCTGCCTCGGCTCGCCACTTCAATAGCCAGATTGCATTTTAGTCGCTTGTTTATGACTGCGGTTATCACTGTGCAAACCCGCCAACAAGCGCGACGTTCTGTCTTGTTTGCCTCTCCTTTCTGCCAATAGGTCGCCTGCGTAGGCGGCCTCGCTCCAACATCCCGCGCAGTGCCTGATGCAGTCGTTAACCGTTAATTAAAGTGAATGGCCGCTTGCGTTTTTGCCTGTCAGCGTGCAGAATATGCGCGGAATTTCGTTGTGCATCTTGACCCCAGCCAAGAACACACGCACACACACACACACGTGCATCACACATACATGCTTCACACACGCTTTTGTTCATTTGCATAAAGTGAGCAACATGAATTATGAATTATGTTGAGCGAGGAGACTAGCATAGAGTCTGACGCGTAAATCCTTTTGTTGTTTTTACACACACATACATACATATATATATATAGAGTTTCATGCAGCAATAGTCGTGGTGTGGCTGATTTTCCATTTCTAAACTATTTTGTCAGCTTTGCGGTTGCTTTGTGTGTCTAACAGCAGAGCATAATTAAAATTAGCAGTTGATGTCGCTGCTCTTCTCCAACTGCATATTATTCCCCTTATTAGCTAAATTACATTTGTTTTTGGCAAATTTATGCTAAGCTGTAAAAAAAAGCTAGTGGTCTTCAGTGCAACCAATTGTTTTGGGGAAAATCCCCGTGATCATTTTTACGCAGCTGCTTCACCTATACATGCAAATTCTATATACTATTAGTCTTAGCATTCCCATCAAGCTTGCCACAGTCTTCTATTTCTTCTTCTTCAAGGTTTATTCTTTATCTTTGCTGGTAAGTGGCACTTGTAAGAAATACCTCGTTCCATTGAAATATATTCTTTAAACATATTAATGTGTTTGCATTTTCCAGCTCAACACAAATCAAAGGTGTGAAGTGAAGGTCTGTAGGTTATAGGTTAACCTGGCAGACAAATTTATATCAGCGAAAATGCGGCTCATGTCCATTTGAAAGGAGTTGCAACATTTGAGAATAAGAACGAAGAGATCTTCAAGAAAGAGCGCTGAGCTTCAATTAAATCAGCATAAATACCCCTCAAGTTCTTAAGCGTCCTATATTACCATTATAAGAACTTCCAGCAGGTAGAAATCATTAAGAGTAGCTCCTCGTCCAACTGGATGGTAAACAGGGAAAATTCTCTAAAATCAAGTCACAGCGGGTCCATGGTGAAGCGATATAATTAAAATAATATCTTAGCAAATAGTGAAATAAAAAGATATCAATACTACTTCGTCTCAACACTTAATGCTCTTTGAGAATTTAAAATCTTGCTAATAAATTAGTTAAATTCAAATATCTATTAATCTCTCAATTCATTCTATACATTTTATCTTGCTATATTTAAAGTAATTAGCATTTGTAAACCAGCTCACTTTAGAAGTCTGTAATTAAAATAAAGAATTTAATTAACTGCCGTTTTATTGCTTTCTAATAAATCTGTAATATACAATTGATTGGTCTCATTTATTTTGATAGAAATTGTTGCAATATCTAAAGCGAGCGTAGACTTAATATTGCAGTGTATAAATGTTGTCTATTGCATTTTGTAACTGTTTATTATTCAAATTCCAAACAAACGTCAACCTTATCGAAAGCTTTAACTTCATACATACTATGTCATACATTGTTAATGATACAATTATGAATTATTTTGCTGGCGATAATAAAACACATTTTTAGGTTTTCAAACGTATATTTTTGATTTGAAATCAATTGAAACGAATCAAAAGCACCAGACACGAAATAAATTCTTAATTCCAATAAGTACAACAAATGGAAATGCTCACAATGAAGGTATTACTAACATCGAAATTGTTAATTGTTAATTACCATACAATTTGTTTATATGTATGCATATATAGTTTTTCATTTACACACTAACTTTTTGCTACTCAGTTTGTAACGTTTTAAACATTTCTATAAGTTTAATAAGTTGGCACAGGCTTTGTGTTTTTTGTTTTTTTTTTTGTTGTGGGAAATTGTTAAAATCAAATTGTAATTTTCGTAGGGAACGTATACTTTTTATTACGAAGACTGTTCATGCTTGTTTGCTTTTTGTTCTTTTGATTGAGTTTAATTTGTGTATGTGTTTTTTTTTTGACATACTCTTTCAGCGGATATTACACGAGGATTGTAAATTTTGTATTATTTAAAGTTTTTTAGTTCTCTTTATTCAATGTGTTGATAATAATTATGTTAACTAGCAGAAGGATTTTAATATCGAACAAATGTCATTTACTCTATGCAAAATATGCTAGTCGGATTGTAAGGGTATTGAATGTTCGGTGTAAGAAAGCATTTGGAGTTTTTCTTGCTTTCATTTCCGCACATATTTATCTATAAAGCTGCCTCATTCACTCGCAGTTGCCGTTGGCCGTGTTGCAATTTAATTGAAATCGAAATGAAAAGTATACAATAGTGTGTGCGCTTACTGTTTGTACGCACTGTTTGTGTAGGTGTCACATACAATTAACATGCTTTATTCAATTTAAATTTAATTAGCTGCATTTTGTTTTGACGTGCTGTTTACCATTGAAATATTCTGTTGATTTTCGACATCATCCGCATCATCTGTAAATTAAAAATAGGTTATTGTCTGCCCAATTGTTCGACTCAATAGTGCGCACAAATCTGTAGTAAATGTTATGTAATTATGCATGTTTATCTACTTCTTATGCTCGCACACTTTGTTTATTTAAACTTCATAATTTTCAATTGCTCTTTAGCAGAAACAGTCGCAGGTCACAGGACGCAGGACACAGGACACAGGACACATGGATTGGCGTCAGTGTTGAGCGCATAAAAAATTCATGTGCCTTAAATCATCGCTGGCTGACTGCTTTTAGGCCAAAGAGCTTTTGCAGAAGCATTCTTCGTTAGTTCCCAGCACTTGCATAATTTACGATCTAAGCCAGATAGACACATATGCCACATTTGCCTACATTATATATCTCATATTTTCATTTTAAAGCATAATCAAATGCTCGGTGTTCCTTTTCACTTTTAAATGCAGCAGACTTATCTATAATTTAAGGTACAGGCAAGTGAAAGTCTCCCACTTTATTTGTAGCTACTTTGAAGTTAGGTATTTACTTGATAAACAAATAGCATGAATTTAGAATGCACTAAATTATTTACTATTTTCAATAATATTAAATCTAAAATTCATTCATATAAATATTTTTATAATTATATTTCTAATTTTTAACATTTATAGGGAGCTGCTCTGAAGATTGGTTTTTAGTTAATAATCCAATAGCATGAATTTAGAAGGCATTTAATTTATTTACTATTTCCAATAATAAATCTAAGATTCATTCATATGAATCATAATATTTCTAATTTTGAATATTTATTGGGACCTACTATGATTGGTATTTACTTGATAATCTAATAGTATTGGAAAGCACTGAATTTATTTACTAATTCCAATAATATTATACCTTATATTCTTTTATATAAATCATTGTACTTGTAATTTTTAATATTTATTGGGAGCTACTCTGAAGGTTGCTATTTACTCGATAATCAGATAGCAAGAACATAGAATGCACTAAATTTATTTACTAATTCCAATAATATGATACCTTCTATTCTTTCATATAAAACATTATATTTGTAGTTTTTGATATTTAGACATATTTTAATTGCAATACGTACAAGTGATATTAAATATGTAAGTACATATATTTAAATTTTATTATCAGCGCTTTAGCAACTTTCAACTTTAGAAAACTTTCATTAGTAACTTGATAATCTAATAGCACTAAATTGATTTACTAACTCCAATAAGATTAAATCTAAGATTCATTGATACAATGATTTGTATTCGTAATTATTTGTATTTGGAAATATTTGAATTGCAATAAGTGCAGTTGATAATAAATATTTAAGTACATATATTAGCGCTTCAACAACTTTTAACTTTAAAAAAGTTCTCATAAGGCAGCTGTTTGATGTAGCTAACTAGCCCTCTGAGTGGCAAAGGGTATGTGAACGCAAATAAGCATGACAAAATTGTTGGTTTATAGTTTTGCCAAACAATCCAAGAAGAACAACAATAAGCATAATAAAAACTGCTATTTCGGGAATTTGCGAAGAGGCGAAGCGGGCAAAGGAGAGCGTGAATTGCTTTTTGGTTGGCAAGAGATAAAGCCAAGTGACATTTTAATTAATTTAAATGAATATTTCTTGTTAATAGTTGCGTGTTGATTTTCCAGTTTACAATGTAAACTAAAATGTCAAACATATAAGACCTTTGTCAAATAAGCAAGCACACACACACACACGGAGGCGCGCGCGAAGAGTCGCAGGCTGGAGGCAAGATTTGTAAGGTAAACTGCAGGAATTGAAAGAGAAACACGAGACACAAATCAATTTGCATAAGGAAAGAAAACTTTGTAACTTGCCGCAACGAAACTTTGTTTTCCTCTCCTTGTTGTCTGCCCATGCCAGTGTGTGTGTGTTTGGGGCTTGTGGGGACTATTATTCAAGGTCTAGAGCTATGTGCGTTAAATTTGAAATTCAAATTTATGAAACTGCAGCAGTCGTAGTTCGCAGATTTCACCCAGATATGAGCACTCCCTGACACACATTCTTGCGTCGAGCGGAGCTCCTAGGTTGCTACGCACAAATTTGTGGCATTCGCCTGATGCTTTAACAATTATATAGCATACTTTTTGGGGACTCCGTAGACGGACAACATACACACACACCCACACACACTTGCTCTCATGTGCGTGCAACGTGTTAAGCAGACGTAATAAAAACCTTTTTCGGGTCCCGCTTTTATGTGGTGCAAATTTTTGGCCTGACTCGGAGACTTTGCGGCCAATCGCTCGTTGAAAGTCGTTCAGCTGGAATCAAGTTGTTAGCACAATTAGTGTGGGCGTGCCCAACCCCAGCCACTGCTGTCCGCCCCCCTCATTCAGATTGCCACGCAGTGTGTCAGTTGCGGTGGCATCGACTGTGTCTGGGCGCTGCTATTACGGCTGCGGCTTTCATTATCGGCTACGTGCCTCATTTTGTCCATGAATGTTAAGTAAAATTAATTGCGTAGCCGCTGGCGCAAAAGTGTGCGAATTGTTGCCGCTTTGTTTGCTTATTTTGATAACAGCAACAACAACGAGAACGACAACGACGACAACAACGAGAGCAGCAACAGCCGAAGCATCAGAAAAGTTTTTGAATAATTTCATTAATATATCTGAGAAATTCGTTGGCGTGTAAGAAATGCAAGTAATTTTCACACACCGCACACTCTCACAACACACACACACGCACATTGCGGCTGCTTATTAGAATTTATAATTAGCTTAAAAATGATTACAACAAAATCACGTTGTTTGTTCTTGCCACTGTTTACAAGTCATTCTGCGTACAGTCATCACCCGCAAAGATGAAAGTCAGCTTTGACTGCCAAAGGTCGTTTTGATACCCAGAAAATTACAATTGTTACTTTAACTGATTTCGTATTTTAAGAACAGTTTATTTGAATCAAATTGTAGAAAATGGTTAAATATTCCATTACTTTATTATATATTGAACTAAAACAAGCGTTTTCCTTGCTTTTAAATTTCGTTGATCATTTAAGATATCACCAATTAATCATGCTAATAATTTAAAGCTTGGATATTTGTACAGGTTAGTGGGATGCTTTTAATTTCGCTGAGATGAAAATTTTTAATTATACTTTTAGGATATTGGGCAAAATAAAAAGTTTTCATTGGCGGTTTTTTGTGTGTTCGGGCGCGAGCCGTTCCAGTTGTGGCTAAAGCCCTAAAGCAGGTCAACGAAAATGGTGTACAATAAACTTTAATGAATTACAATTTGCCGTGGACAGGCGGACACATGGCCATGGTGAGAGATGTGAAGCGAGCAGAGCGAGAGCGCGAGCGAGAGAGACAGCAAGAGTCTAGAGGCTGGTAAATCGTTGGACAAACAGGAACGGGACGAAAAGAACGAAACGAATGTAAAAGGAAATGAAAATATGTCGACGGAAATGAGGATTGACGCCGCTCTCTGCTGCTGCCGCTGCTGCTGCTGCTGGTCATTGCGAATTGAGAATTGCGGATTGCGGCATTGAAGATTGCAGAGCATTGGCATTGGGACTGGTCTGGTCAATGGTCTATGGCTGCTTGACTGCTGGGCGCTGATTTTACTTCAATTGGGCGTGGCGCTGGCTGGGGCATTAACTTGCCGTTTCATCATTGTCAACAGTCGCAGTCACAAACAATAAATATTGTAAACAATTTGTTGTGTGCCTTATGCCTGTGTGCGCGTGTCTGAGTGTCGGAGCAATACTAGAAATGCCACTGCAAATATTTGAGCAGGCTCGAGGAGCAAGAAGGAAGTAAGGTTCGAATGCGAAATCCGCAAACCCTTCGGCCCATAAATTATCATCATCATCATCAGCAGCAGCATCAGTAAATGGTTGTTGCTGGCTGCGGCTCTCCACGCGGCGTTTACAATTTCCAATTGCCGCGTTCCCCAAGCCTTCGCTTCGATCCGCCATCGCCCCAAACCAATCACCAATGCCCAAGTGGCGTCCACGTGGCCAATGTGGCATTAATTAAATCAAGCATCATTAAGCGAATGTGGCACTGGCAGTGGCAGTTGCCGTGGCTGCGGCAATGGCATCAGCTTTCACGGTGGACACTGTGTGGGGGCGTTTTCTGTGCCTGTGCTCCTCACTGCACTATCTATATTTGCACTCAAGTGCACACTGTGCACATCGCTGTAGTTCACTTGAATCAGTTCCATTCATTTGGCTGCCAGCTTCGTTGGATTTTATCGTTAATCGATAGCTCTTGCTTGCAGCTGTTTAAGTGTGTCACTTTTGGTACATTTTAAAATAGGTACACACTGCAGAATGGTACAAAATAAACACACAAGTTGTTCTGCTTTGGCTGCGTTTGTTATTTGTGAATATTATTTTTGGCATTTGTTTATGCGCAAAATATGCATCTGCTCGTTGGATTTGATCGTTAATCGATAGCATTTGTTTGCAGGTGTTTAAGCGTGTCACTTTTGGTACATTTTTAAATAGGTATCATTGCAGAATGTACAAAATAAACACACAATATGTTGTGTTTCGCATATGTTTGTTATTTGTGGATATTATTTGCTGCATTTGTTCGTGTGCAAAATATACAACTGCTACATTTGCAGAAAAAGGGGATTTCTTAATGTGTAAATTGTTCTTTTTATGATTTCTGTGTTTTTTGTTTCGCTCACGCGTTGCAGCCATTTTGCATTTAATCTCATGCTGCGTTTATTTCGTTAGTCTCTTTTGTGCACGTATCGATGTTCATTTTGTATGCTGTGGCTTTTGATGTTGTGTTCTGTTCTTTGTTGCTGCGTTCCTAATGAGCGTAATCCGCAAAAGGCAAAGCGCGAATGATAATAAATAAAGCTTACATGCAAAATGTCTGGCAACGACAAAGGAAACGTACGTAACATATGTAGAGAAATACGTACCACAACAAATTTGCAAAACAAAAGCATTGAATCGGAATTTGAGTTTTTGTATTACAGTTTTATTTTGTGGCATACAAATATGTGTGTATAAATAAAATGATCTTTATGTAAGCAATACTCGTTGGAAAGTTGTTGGGCAGACTTGGAAAATGTTTTTTGCACCACAGTGCAATCGAGTAATTGAAATTCCCCCAATCACCGTGTATTGCTGCGCGTTAAATTTCATTGGATGAAGTGTAATTTTATCGCATTGCTTTTTGGTTTTGCTCGCCTTCGCTTCAAACGGACACTTAAAGTGCGTGTGAAGTGTTGAATTGGCGCTTAAACGCAAAACGGGCGCCATCATTATTCATGCTGTCTTAGACATCTGTCTAGATATCTCAGCTTTTATTTTAATTTACAAAAATGAGCTGTTACAATGTGAACAACCCAATTCAGATTACAGCACTCTTGTCAGCTTAAAGATCTAAAGACGCACGCTGTAAGCAGAAAGGACGGCTGTAACTTTCCTTGTGACCTTTTGGGTTGATAAAAGTTGGTAAAACAGCGAGCTCGCTGTGTCCGGCAGGCGTACTTTTTGGGCGGGGAAATAAAATGATAGTATAAGAAAAGAATTTGATTACATTCTTGCATTATGTGTTTTATACGCAAGTGCATTTTTCTTTTTCGGCAATTGCTTTGTCTCTCCGCTCGCCTGGCAGCGGGCCAAGTCCAGAAAACAAAAGTCGACCCCGGCGGCAGCAAGGACGAGCGCGGGTCCTTGCCGCACTGCCATGCCAGCGATGCGCCAGCTGTGCTTGTTGGCTTAAACAACAGCAAATGCACTTCGACGAGGTCCGCACACACATCTGCACTTGGTAACACGAAGGGACTCACACATAGAGTGCAGCGAGTCCCCGCTAGCATTTCTTGGGCTTAAATGGGCTTTGCTAACACAAGGTCTATTTATTGCCTCGTTTGTAGAGGCCATTTTTCAGCAGCGAGGATTTGGCGCGAACGCTTGAAATTTCATTTGCTAAATGTAATTCGATTTGAGTTTAAGGCCTTCGCCATTTGCCTTCTGTTCCATTGTGATGGCTATGAATTTTCCACAGCCGCCCTCAGGAATGCGACTTAGGCGGGCATATTGAATATAGTATAGTACCGTATGTACGATACGAGCAACAGCATAAAATCTAGTTGTATAGCATATTTCATAGTCGGTCGCTGCCCTGAAGTGTTTGCGTTTGTTTGCTTCTTTTTATTCACTTCACAGAGCACTTAGCAGGGAGAAACATAAATTTAAAATGCATTCACTGCCGCTTTCATTTCATGTTGCAACTGCCCCATGAAACAACGCTGCTCGTTGCTGAATCGTTGCGAAGTGCGAATCGCATGCATTATGCATGCAGTTTAATAAAATAATTGCAAATTCCATGCAGCATCGAAAGTATATGCGACTTTAAAACGAGATTAAATGCAAAATTGTGGACACCAACGCTTCAAGTTGCATTAAAGCATCAAGTGGATTGCGAGTTGCATTGCGTTTAATGCAATCAAATACAATTTTATTATAGTCGATTGCCAGCACTTGATCCTAAGAGATTGTCTAATGAATACAGCTTTTCATTTTGGCTTGAAGTGAAAATGAGTTGGTTAATCTTTACGTGTTCTGAAATGCAATCGTATAAGTTGAAATATTTCATTTATCCTGTAGAAGCGAAATTACTCAAAAGTCGAGTTTCATTTACACCTGCTTTAAAAACTATGTGTATTGAAGGTAAAATAATTCTACTGATAGCCTTCTTATAGCTTATTGTAATACCAAAAATATTGAAGAAAGTTAATCGAAGCCATTTAAAAATGTTTGAGCAAAATTCGTAAATAAGATAAGAATAAGATAAGATAATAGAATATTAAAATATTTGCGAGTTAAATATAGAGCTACAGAAGTTATTAACTTAAGTTTTAATATAATGCAAGACATATTCAAGAAAGTTACCCTAATGCATTTAAAAATGCTTGAGTAAAATCTGTTAGAAAAATTATCAATACTTGCCAAGAATATTAAATTATTTCATTTAAATTTATGGAGTTATAGTTTTATTTACATTTGCTTTAAATACTATGAGTGAACTTAATTTATATTGCACAAATTCATCAACTTCTTGTAATTTAATGTTATAAAAGAAATATAAAACAAAGATAGCCTAATCCATTTCTACATTTTCAAGAAAAAACATTAAATAAACAAATTGAAATATATAAATTAGATTAAAAGGATATAGGATCAATTACACTTTCTTTGAATACTTTGTGTGAATTAAATTGAAATTAAGCATTTTTCATATTTCATTTAAAGTTGAAGAGAATAGTTTCAATTAGAGAGAATTAAAAATGAAGTAACTAAACAAAACAACTTTTTGTGTTTTAATGTCATAAACGAAATATTAAAGAAAGTTGATAAACTTCTGGTATTTATTACCAAAATTCATTTATACATTTTTAGGTTAAGGCTTTAAGAAGTTAGCCGCATCCATTTATAGATTTTTAAGTAAAATCCAAAATAAAATAATTAAAGAATATTGATATATTTGAAGTAAATTCAAAACCTATTGTTAATTTACGCTTGTCACTATGTCTGAATTAAAGTAGAAATAAGCAAACTTATGAACTGCTTGTGCTTTAATGTCATTAAGGAAATAATAAAAAAGGCTAGCCTAACCTATTTATGTATTTTTAAGTGAAATCCTTAAATAAAATAAACGAAATTTGTAGAAAATATTCACTTTAGATACTATGTGCGACTTAAGTTTAAAGTAACGAAAATAATCAACCGCTTGTGATTTAATGTCGTAATTCATAATACAATTTTAAGTAAAGTCTTTAAGTAAGTAATTCGATTTGTTTAAAGAATAGAGAAATATTTCAATTAGATCTAAAGGTATGTGCAAATATGAACGCAATCAGTTTTGGATGGCATCGAATACATTTCGTGATTGCTGCAACTGATTCATTGAATTGAAGACTGTGCCTGGTATTCCCAGCGAGACTCTGATTCGGTTGCTCTCAATTAAATTGGAAATTCGAAAACGCTTTTTGGTAAAGTGCACAACGGGGCAGCAGAGTCCGGCCGGCACTTGTGGCACTTGCGCTTGTGCCACAAATACAAATACACAAATTGTTTTGCATATTGCTTTGTGGGCCCACGTCACAAATATGGAAATTGCAGTTGTCTGTGTAACTGTTGCAGTCGTACTTGGACTGTGTAAAATCAAATTTGTTGGTCTCGTTACGAGCCAAAAATGTTGCGCCAGCGCCGGGGCATTCGCACACAGCCATTGTGTGGTGGCATGCAACAATAACAATAATAACAGCAGCGCAAAGAGCGCAAAGCAACAGCACTTGGCCAAAAGCAATAAACTGGCCAAGTTGGGCAAGTGGTTGGGCATTGGCACTGTTGTGGGGCTGCCACAAACCGCTGCCCCAGCCATCCGCAGCCACCTCAGCAGCCAACTGCGCGCGAGCAGAGTGATGAGAAGAAGGTGGGAAGGGGAGCGGAGAGAAGAGAGGAGGAGCAGATGAGCTTTGCCAACTCAGCAGGCATTTAGTTTTGTGTAAAATGCAATTTGCTGCTTTTGCATAAAAATCCAATTGTTGTTGAATGGCCCTTGAGATACTCTGCAAAGTGCTTTAAGGGCATATGCATTTCCGAGCAACACAAGTGCTCTGTGCCATAAATGCTCGGCACATTAACATTGTACAAAGTCCTTTAACAGATTTCAAAAATATGCGAATGCTACGTGATGCCCGTCGAGAGCGCTGCTGGGGGAAATTAAGCGCAAGTAATGCGCTTAATTGCTTTGCATTTATTTCTGCAACTACTCGAAAACTATGATTTGAACTTGCACATAAAAATTGCAACAAACGCCAATTTAAGAGCAGCAGTTATTGCATCAAAACCGTTTGACAATCTCGTAATTGCTCAATATTTACCACTTATTTTATTGCCTTTTATCGAAGCAAGAGCTTCAGCTGACTTTTTTGTGCTTTGAATCTGCTGTAATTCAACTAAAGACAATTAAGACCATTGGCAGCACAATTTGATAGCTCGGAGTTTATTTATTCGTTGATTGGGCAAAGAACTTAATGACTTCTCTGTCAACTTAATAATTAATACTTATGTTTGCTGTGCTAACTATTCTGCGAATATTCCGTAAATATTGTGCTTTTAATTCAACTAAAGACAATTAAAACCATTGACAACATTTACAATGTATAAATTGACAGCTCAAAGTTTATTTACTCGTTGATTGAGCAAAGAACTTAATGACTTCTCTGTCAACTTTATATTTTGCACTTATTTTTGATATATTCATTGATTAACTATTCTGCCAAGATTCAGCTCAAAGTTGGAAATGGAAAATAAAAGATTGTACCTTCAAGCTTGCCATTCATTTTAGAATTAATATAACTTCTTTGACTTATCTGCCAACTTTATAATTTGTACTTATTTCTGATATATTAATTTATTAATAATTCTGCGAAGATTCAACTCGAAGTTGTAAATGGAAAATCAAAGATTGTAGCTTCGAGCTTGCCAGTAATTTTATAATTAATAGAACTTCTTTGACTTCTCTGTCATCTTTATAATTTGTACTTAATTTTAATATATTAATTTATCAACTATTCTGCGAAGATTCAACTGGAAGTTGTTAATGAAAAATCAAAGAATCTAGCTTCAAGCTTGCCATTATTTTTAGAATAAATAGAACGGCATAAAAGGCAAAGCATAAAGTAGAGCCTAACGCGTGTTGCTGTAACTAGTAACTGCAATTTAATAGCTGTTGCACCTACCTTGAGATTTACGTGAGTGGCTCCACTCGCCGCTCGGCATCGAGCAAACTTAAATCGTTGAATGTTGCGCAATTTTGCAGGACTTGGCTGCTGGTTGCATTAATTAAATCAAAATCAATGGCCAGACGATGCTCAGACTTGGTTGCAGTGTTCGGCTCCGTCTCCGCATCCGGCTCCGCCTCCGTCTCGTTCTCATGCTCGTGCTCGGAGTCCGTTTGAAAAGTGCCCTCCTTGCGGTGGCCATCATCACTTCTGATGCAATTCTGTTGGCAATCAACTGCATAACAAAGGTTCAGGTCTGGCGCCTGCAGCTGCTGTTGCTGTTGCTGCTGCTGGAGTTGATGCTGGTCTGGTTGTGTCATGGCTGGTTGATTAGGACCAGCATGATGAGCAGTGGTCAACAATGGTGACTGCTGCTCGTAGCCGTAGCCATGGTAGTCGTATTCATCATACTCGTCCATCAGAGATTGCTCCGAATAGCTTTCATCATCATCATCGGCGCAATCAAAGTAGCCACTCTGTGGATTTTACGTACGTGTGTGTGTGTGGGTGTGTTAGGTTACTCTCTCTCTCTCTATATTTGAAATTAGCAAATACGCACCTGGCAGTCCAAGCAACGGCAATTATCACAGAGACTGCAGCTCAGTCCCAAAATATCCGCGGCTTCCTGATATAACTCGTAGCTGGATTTTGCAGTTTGTTTATTCAATTCCAGCTGTTGGTAGTTGGTCAACTTGTTGTTGCTGTCATTATGCATGCTCCAATTGTTCAATTTATTTTGCTGTTGCTCCGCTCCAGCTGCCTCTCGACTGTTGCTGCTGCCGCTGTTGTTGTTGTTGTTATGCTTGATGCCCGAGTGAGCCGCCAATGATGATGTGGCCGCCATGGCCGATGATGTTGTGGACGCTGTGTAAGGCTCCGCCTCATTGCTGTCGTGTGCGTGGGCGGGGGCGGAGGCGTGGGGTTAGTTGAAATGAAAAGTTGACTCTTATTTAGCTTTTGGTTGACTAAACTAAACGTTCAACGCTCAATGGGCAGCGTCGCGCCAGTGAACAAGGAAAGGGCGCGCCGCTATGCAAATTGAAATAAAGTGTAGCATACTTTTCAGCATCAACTTTAATATGACAGTGCTGCCACCCCACGGGTATGTATTACAATTAAGCGTGTCACGCGCTCAGCGCTGCCACGCAATACTCATCTCTTTCTCACTCTTTCCGTCGCTTTTGGCGAAGGGCCATTTAGCTGATATCAAAGGAAATGCAGGCCATTCAAAAAAAGCGTTCTCTACGGCTGCTCGTCAAGCCGCTTATCAGTTGCTGCTGAGCGCGACGAGAGGGCGACGCGGACAGCTGGGGCGTAACAAAAATGCAAATAGTTGCAAAGTGCGCAACGAACTTTTCAAAAAAAATTTTCGCAAGTTATTTTGTCACACTTGAAGCGCCTTGATGGACTCGTCGTTTGCTGCCAACTTTAATTCCCAGCAAAAAGTTGCTGAATGCGCACTGAAATTGCTCTTGTAATCTTGTAAAAAAAGATGCCGACTGCATTTCCCTGCTGACTGTTGAAGGTTTTCGTACTAATTAAAGTCGCTAATAAATCAAAGGGAACTGCGTCCGCCCAGTTGCAATTAATGAAATATTTAGCATTGCGCACTTTGACAGCATTATTTTGTAACAGCGTGGGTTGGCATAAACAGCGGGGAGGGGAAGTGGCGCACTTCAACAAAGTTAACGAGAAAATGTTTTGGGCCTTTTGTGTGCAGCGCGTCCCTCCCAGGACGACGTGAATGTGCGCCAGCAAAATGCAACTTTGGCGTTGCCAGCCTTTTATTTGTTTTTCGCAAGGTGTGGTAATACCCGCCCGCACACACGCGTGCAGTCACGCATACCAGCACGTTGAAGTCGTTAGCTATTGAAATATGATTATTGCACTTCAATATGTGTGGCAGCAACGGTCGCGCTGTTGCCGTGTGGCATGCATTTTAATCAAGTTTATGGCAACACGCCGACAACGGTGCCCGTCTAACGCACTTCGAGTCCGCGTTGCCCGCGTTGGGCCTTTTGGAGCGTCGAGCGCTTCACTGAATTCTTGTTAGCGCGTTAATTTTTCAATTTCGCAAATGGCTGCGCCAACAAAACGGCTCACGCTAGTGGTAGACACTGGCGCAAAAGTTTGCCCGTGCTAAGCGCTCGGTGATCAAAACTTATGACTTCATGAACAATGCAAGAAACTTGCACAGCTCAACGCGACCAAACAGTGAGTGAGAGAGAGAGAGGGAGGGGACGGGGCGGCGAGATAGAGTACATTCAATGTCCTGGACAGCTAATTGAATGCGCTTAGCAGCCATTGGACAGATGGGGAGACTGGACAGAGTACCGCAAAACAAGTTCACGCCAAGTTGAGCTCATTTTGCGGCGCGTCTCCCATAAAGAGGCGCCGCGCCTAAAGCGCGCGACGTGCCTCAGCAGGAGCTGAGCCAAGTTGCGAGCGCCACATAAATTGCCGGACTAGCTATTAATATTTAAAGCCAATTTTGTGCTATCAGCAGCGATGCTATTAACATCGAAAAGTGCTGCGAGTGTTGTCAATAACACGAGCTTAAATCGCTAGCCAAACAAGCTCAATTAGTTTTCATGTTCTGTGGATTATGGATATTACGCTGATTATTCACATTAGAACCGCATTCAAGTTGCTCGCCCGTAAATTCCTCTTTAATTTTGTGCGCAAATTATAAATAAAAATAATTATTGTGATCGTCTAAAACAGCAAGCGAAATTTTGGGGCAATAATTACTTGATTGGCTTCATTGAGCTTTCATTTTAAATTCCATTGGCATTGACTGCTATATATCTACAGTCTATCTGTGTATATTCAGTCATTACTTTATCTATGTCTATTCAGTCTCTACTTCAGTCTTCAAGTTGATCACTTTAGCTCTTAAAATTCCCGCAATTGACTTTTGGTTTAATCAAAATTGTTAGCAATTAAGTAGCATTAACTGCTACATATATACCATACATCTACATCGATCTATCTATATCTAAGTTTACTTTTATTTTAGTCTTTAAGTTGATCATTTTAGTTCAGTTTAGCAATTAAGTAGCATTGACTGTTATATACATGTAATAATGCTTATTGATATATGTAATAATGCCTATTAGTTAAGTACAACTGTCACGACTTCGACTGGAACAACTGCAACCACTTTGACTGCAAGAACTGTGACAACTTCCTACGAGGCGTGCACACAAAACACACTCCTTATATCGATAGATGGTAGGGTCGCTGCACGTATATCGATAGGCAGGGTTGCCACATGTTCTATGCCCGACTACTGCTTACATACATCTATATCGATCTATCTATATCTAAGTCTCTACTTTAGTCTTTAAGTTGATCACTTTAATCAAAATTGTTAGCAATTAAGTAGCATTGACTGCTAAATATATCTACAGTCTATCTATGTCTTTATCAGTCATTACTTTAGTCTACAAGTTGATCACTTTACCTCTTAAAATTCCCGCAAATGACTTTTGGCTTAATCAAAATTGTTAGCAATTAAGTAGCATTGACTGCTATATATATATATCTATGTCAGTCTATCTATATCTAAGTCTTCAACTCACTTTAACTTAGTTTTTTTTTAATTCCCGCAAATGACTTTTGGTTTAATCAAAATTGTTGGCACTTAAGTAGCATTGACAGACAGCTATATCAGGCTCTTTAGTACTTATGTTGTTCAGTTTACCTCAGTTTAACATAGTTGTTTGTATGCAAATGTATGAATGGTCGATTAATACCTGATAAGCACTAAACTATCGCTCCGATAACTTTGCGCGTTTGGCAAGTTGAGCACGCTGCACGTTCTCGATATTAAACTATGTGGCATGTTCAAGTAACTCGTCTCATAACCGTGCGGCAAACTTAATGACAAAGTTGTTGTCAAGCTAGCGCATCTTCAGGGCAAGCGGTGGGGGTGGGGAGGCGTCGACGACTCGCAAAATTCCGTTGGCCCAATAAACTTGTGGGCCATAAAAAGTTGCCCGCAATTTTAGCACCGCAATATGCCTTATAACATTTATGTGAATTTATAAGTTTTTGCCTCGCAGTAGTGCGGCCAACAGAGGGCGGGATATATATATATATACATATATATTTGTATGGCAGTATAGCACCTACCTGCTGGGCAAAAGGGCAAGCGGAGCACCGCAGGCTTCCGCATCGTCAGCAGTCAGCTGGGCGACGTTGTTGCTGCTGCGCCATTTCTCTTCTTCGAGAAATTTCAAAAACTTTGTCTTCTTGGCAATAAGCGTTGATTTGACATTGGTGCATTTCTTCTTGTTGGCGGCCACGGTGGAGCCCAGCAGCGGCAGTGCACCTGCTCCAGCGCCCGCTGAACCCTCGTGCGGATCACAGATGCTTCTGTGCGACGACGTTGTCGCTGACAGGCAGCTATTGTTATGGCTTCCGACTGGGCAATTGTTGTTGTTACTGCTGTGGTTGCTCTGCTGCTGCTGTTGTTGTTGCTGCTGCTGCGACGGCGGCTGCTGCTGATGATTTCTGTGGCTGACATTTTGGCAGACGTTGTTGCCACCGCCGCCGCCGCCGCCGACGCTGCAATTGAACAATTTCTGCAGCGCCGCCGTTGCCGGTGAACACATTGCGGTTGACATTGATGTAGCGACCGGATTTACGTAGCTTGTTGCTATTGTTGTTGCGGTTGCTGCTGCTGCTGCTGGAGTCGGAGTTGCTGCTGCTTCTGCTGCTGTTGACGTTGCTGTTGCTGCGATTATTGTGGTTGCCATTGTGGCAGCTGTTGTTGCTATTGCAGTGGCAGTCGCCGTTGCCGTTGCTGCTGTTGATGGCATTGCTGACGAGTTGCCGTTGCTGGCGGCTGCTGTGCCAAAACTTTTGAATTTATGCTGCAAACTGCAGGCGGCACTCGAGCAACTTGCGCCAATTGAATTCCTTGTCCTTGTTGTCCTGCTGCCATTCATTTCACGCCCAGTTGCTGTCATCTGCGTGTGCATCGCATGTGCGCCAAAGTCCTGCACAAATGCCATGTACTTGAACAAACTTGAACCACAGTAAAGATTGCAAAACTTACGCCATACGATGGATTGTAGCCGGCATTAAGCACGTAAATCGAATTCTGATTGCTGCACTGATAGACCATGTCATCCATTTTTTGAGCTGTTCAACAACAAATCAATACAAATTCAAATCAGTCGAGCTTTTATCACAGAATGGTGTTATGCAAAAAGGCAAAATAAATAAGTTTTACTAGTTGATCAAAAAGAAAATATACATGCAAATATTGTTGCCTACTTTTAGGCTGTCACTTTAACAGAAGAAATCTTCAATGTTCAATTGTGCAAAGTATTTTGAATTGCCCTAGATATATTACATTGTGTTAATTTCATATTGTCATAATATAATCTTTCAAAAACTACAACGTATTTTGTGAATAATCATAAAGCTTTGCAAATTTATCCAATGTCCTGTGTTTTTAAAATATTGTTGCCTGCTTTTAGGCTGCTACGTTAAATTGCAAATAATCATTGCAAGCAACGTTTTGCACTAGATATGCTGGTTCGAAGTCATTTTTCTTATTATCCATTCTCGTGAAATATGACAAAGGTATTGCAAATATATCGAAAATCCAATTTCTTACATTATTCAAAGTATTGTTGCCTGCTACCGTTTAGGCCGCGTACAAATAATAAAAGTATGCAAATTTTCAAACATTGATTGCGATTCTGATTCTTGGCGGCGCCAACTGAAAATTATCGCCTCGCCGTCCCTACTCGCATTTCAAGTTGTTGTGTTGCCCAAGTGAAGTAAAAATAAAGAAAATTAATTTAAATTCTGATTGATGGAAATGCGTTGAACCGTCTGCTGTGATTTTGGTGTGCTGCGTGTTTCGTGTTGCGTATTTCGTATTTTGTGTTTGGCATTACCCGCTGAACTTTCAATGAATTTCGTCTCGTAAATCTCCGACGAATTTCTCAAAAATCGTTGCTGTCGCCTCGCCTGTTCCCCGCCGCTTGTCCCCCTCGTCAGCTTCAGCTTCAGCTGTTCGACGGAAAGTGTTGATTGAGCTTGAGCTTGAGCTGTTGCTGTTGCTGTTGCTGCTACTGCTGCGCTCTGTAGTTTGCGCTCTCCCTGCTGCTGTCGTGGCTGTTGCTGGTTTTGGTAATGGCCGGATGGCAGCTCGTGTTGCTGGTAATCAAAGCTGCAATTACCGCTGTACACGTCCAATTGAAGCGGAAATTTATGCGGCTGTTGTAGCGTGTAAACGCCAGCATCGACAGCGCTCCCAATGTGGCTCCTGTTGCTGCTGTTCCTGTTCCCGTTCCCGTTCCCGTTCCCGCTGCCGTTCCCGTTGCTGTAGCCCTTGTTGTTGTTGTAGCCAAACCAGCTCGTTAGCCACAAGGATTGTAAGTCTATAAAATGAAAGTAGAGAGACCAAAAGAAACCCAGATGAATAAGTATGAGCGCGTGGGAGGCAGAGAGTGGGAGTGGGAAACCGAGCATATTGAGCAAAATAAGCAAGTTTTGCGGTTAACATGAAATGTAGCCCCAGATTTGTTTAATGCACAGGATGAGCATTCGGTCCATGTTCTCTAGTTGTTGTTTCTGCCTGCCGCTCGACACGCAGAAGGACTTTTTTGTTATTCACGTTGCTCGCTAGGCATTCGCCTCGTTCTAAAGACGCAACGAGTCCCGCATACCCTGTTGCTGTTAGTTAATCATATAAATTGCATAACTAAAAAAAACAGATTTAATTTATGCAAATTATTTGAAATATTTCACTTCAACATTGAATAGAAATCATCTTTAACAATAAATAAAGAAGCGTAAATTAAAATACTTAACTAGTAATTAATATAAGAGAATTGTTTAGCTGAACAAGTTAGTAATACAAATGGCAAAAGTTAAGGAGAGCACATGTAATTTATTCAAATTATTTGAAATATTTTACTTCTACATTGACTTCTGTCATCTATGACAATAATAAAAGCAGCATAAATTGAAATGTAATTCTTTTGAACACTTAAATAGTAATTTATGTAAGAGAATTGTTCAGCTAAACAAGTTAGTAATATAAATGACAGAAGTTAAGGAGCACACATATTTTAAATATTTCACTTCTACATTGACTAGAAGTCATCTATTATAATAATAAAATCAACATAAATTGAAATGTAATTCTTTTAAATACTTAACTAATAATTAATATAAGAATTGTTTAGCTGAACAAGTTAGCAATATAAATTTCAGAAGTTAAGGAGGACACATATTTTAAATATTTCACTTCTACATTGACTAGAAGTCATCTATTATAATAATAAAATCAACATAAATTGAAATGTAATTCTTTTGAACACTTAACTAGTAATTAATATAAGAGAATATTTAATTTGAAATTCTATTTTTGCGCATAGTGTGTTTAGAGATCAAAAGTCAATTGGGTTTCTTGGAACCCGTTTGCTATAAAGTGCAATTAGTATTTAGATTCTCGGCTTGTACTGTCATCGGAATTAAGCCACCCATTCAACAGCTCGACGCATAAAAGCCAAACAAACTGAGCGGCCTTGTCTGTCTGGGCCATGATAAAATTACGCTTGAAAGGCAGTTCATTGAAATGAACAGCAGCGGCAGCAGCGACGATTCATTCCCTGCTCCATTAAAATCCGCACTTAAGTACGAGTCTTCGAGTGTATATATCTCTGCTGTCTGTTTTTGGGGACCGACAATGCGTTTGCCAGCTTCAATGTTATCTCCACGAGGCACTAACAATGGCCACAGCTACAAATTTGTTTTCAGGCACGCAAAATAATCAAAAATAATCCTTTTCCCTGCCTTTTTTTTGTTTTGTTGTTGTTGTTGTTCTCGGCAGCTTGTTATTTTTTTATGTGTGCCTTGTTCTCGTCGTTGTTGTTGTTGTTTGGGGGTTAGAGCGGAGCTTAGTTATGGATGCCATTGTTGGTCAGGGCGAGCATTCGTCCAGTTTAGGCTAAGCTCGTTGATTGTTTTCATTCCAGTGACAAGCTAGCGGGCCACACTGCGTATACGCAACTTTCTGTCTGCCTTTACCCGTATCGCAGTCAAATGAACACACTTCAATTGTTCTGTTGGGCAATTTGTATGCATTATAATTTATTATGCAAAATCATGTGTCAAAATTGCTCGGGATCCGCATTCCTCTGCCAGCCACAGTCACGAGGTCACACACGAGTACGTTTGTTTGTGTGTGTGCGCTCTCATTTGGTTACTAAATCCGCAATACGAGCTGAGCCAGTGGCTCAGGACTCGCTCACGAATGATTCCATTCATCAAAATGTCACAACAGTTGCCCTCCAGGGTAAATCCGATAAAGCCAGCCAGCGAAATCTTTCTGATGTGCTGCCATTAATCGCAGCTAACCCGCCTCCAACATACGCACCACGCTCCCCCTCTCTCCCCCTCTCTGACTCTCTCTGGCTGTGTGTGGATACAGGGGTCAAATGCTAGCCAAACTAATACGTGTTAAAGCCAGCAATAGCAAAACGCACTGAGCGAAAGCTGACGGCGGCACAATGTAAATGTGCTATTTCAACTGCTGATCAATATGCAGTTCGATAGTTGCCATTCATCAGACTGTGATCTGCGAGTGAATCGCATTTGTATGCAGGTTAAGCATACGACCCATTGCCCCACAGTCATTGTGCATTTAGAGCTCTCCACTTACACTTTGCTTTCGATTTTGTGCCAATAGAAACAAGAAGTTCGTCAGGAGAGGCATATACAAATTTCTATCAAAATGACGGCGTTGAGCACTTAAGCTGGACAATGGTAACTATGTTTAAATTATCGTCAAACATCAATAAAGAAACCAAGCAACCTAATATATTGTACTTTAAAAAGTAGATGCATTAGTGTATTCTTGATCCTTCTCTAATTTGAAGAATTGTTTAGACTCTTTCTTTAGTAGATGCATTTGTGTATTCTTGATCCTTCTCTAATTTGAATAATTTATTAAATAAATAACTTCTAAACTTGTGATTTATAACTTGAAATCATAACAAAGGTACGAGTAATTCATATTAAGAGTTGCGCAAACTGTCTGTCTGCTGCATAAGCTGTCTTTGTGTTCAAAACAAACTCGAAGTGTGTGCTAAACTTTTCGTGCAGTGTACGCGCAGTAGCACACACATGAACGAAACGAAGCTATTAATGGAAGGTGTCATTGTTCCCAGCAGTTGTGCTCTTGTTGCTGTTGTGTCTGCATGTGTGCTGTTAGCCTGGCTTGTGAAGGCGCTCGCTGCGAGCATTTCTAATGAGCGGCAATAAAGCAAATGTGGCAGGTGACATACATCAAACAATTTGCACATTATAATTGTTGACACGCTGTGCGCCGTCGTCGTCGTCGACGAGTCCCAGACAGTCCCAAACAGTCGCTGCTCGACCTGGAGCAGTGTCATTAGTAGCTCTAGAAACGGGGGAAGCCCCCTCCCCCAAATTCCTCCTCCCCAGGCCGCTGGTTTCGTTTTCCAACCCAAAATGGCTGGCTTTGGTTGATTTTCTTTTATTTCATTTTATTTGTTTGGGGCGCGTCGTGTCCTCTGCATGCCAATAATAAAACTTGTATTTATTTTAGGATTTGCGTAAAATACCGAGCCCATCCTGCGTCCTTGCTCTGGTCACGGCCATGGCGACTCAGCCGCTGGCCGAGCGACGAAAAGGCAAACAAGTCAAGCGAATCACAATAAGCGCTTTTCTGGGTCGACTTTCGGGTCGCCCAGCGCCCCCAAAAAAAAAAGATCTGACCCCGCCCCGTCCACGATGCTGCCACGCCGCGGGGGCGCATATCGCAGCCACTAAAGCGTGGCATATTTGTCATAATCAGCGCTTAGGCATACGACCAGAGATTGGCATGAGTGTGCACACACGCCTCTCGCCCACCTCCCCCCCTTCCCGCGCTGTCACCAGCTCACCACATTCGAGTGTGCGACTCTCCGACTACGACTGTGATTTGTGCCCCAAACTGTCTGAGAGCGAACTGAGAACTGAGAACCTAAAATTCGAAGCGTCAATTATTTAGCAGCTCCATTCAAAAATTGTTTTATTTTAATCCAATGGAAAAAGGGTTGAAAGCTTGTGTTGCTGTTACGACTATTTTGTGTATGAATAATGTAAATATTAAATTATTTGGCTATCTACAAATATCACAGCTGCATGTGGTGCTTATTTTATATAATATTTACATATGAATTTAAGTTTTTGAAATTTAAAAATAATTAATCAAAAAATAGCAGCGGCATTTGATGCTTATTATATATAATGTGAACTACACTTTGAATTTAAGTTCTCAAAATATACAATTAAATAATGAAAAATATCACAGCTGCATTTTCTGCACTTCAAATTGAAGTTCTTCAAAACTTTAAATGAAAAATTAAAAATATCACAGCTAAATTTGATGCTTATCTGCACTTTGAATTGCAGTTCTTCAAAACTTTAAATAAATAAACAAAAATATCACAGATAAATTTGATGCTTATTACATACAACATTAACTACACTGCGAATTTAAGTTGTTCAAATATCATTTTATCCTTTTTAATTGTGAACAAACATCAATTAATATTCCTGCATTACAATTACAATTATGCTGGCACAAGTTCTTAACTAGCCTTCAAAAAGTCTGCTTAAAGCTTACTTGCATAATTTTACAAAGTTCGATCTTAGAGATTTATTAGCTGTAGGGGTAGAAAGGCAAGTCGTTTTCATAAGTTGGATTTTAGAGATTCCTAGTTCTAGGGATCGAAAGCAAAGAAATTTTGAGAGAATAAGCTTATAAGCTTCGTGCAATTGGCAATGTTTCCAAATCATATTCATAAGTGCTGCTCGCTAACAAGATTTTAGAGATTCTTAGTTCTAGGGGTAGACAAAAAAAATCCTAATTGAATAAATATATAAACTTCATTTAATTGGCAAGCTACATTTTAGAGATTCCTAGTTCTAGGGGAAGAAAGGAAAGAAATTTTGCGAGAAAAAGCATATAAACTTCGTGCAATTGACAATGTTTCCAAATCATATTCCTAAGTGCTGCTCGCTAACAAATTGGATTTCAGAGATTCCTAGTTCTAGGGGTAGAAAAAAAAGAAATTCTGAATGAATAAGTTTATAAATTTTCCTTTAATTGACGATGTTTCCAAGTCATATTCATAAGTGTAGCTCACTAACAAGTTGGATTTTAGAGATTCCTACTTCTAGGGGTAGAAAGGAAATAAATTCTGAGAGAATAAGCTTATAAACTTCCTTAAATTGGTGATTGATGATGTTTCATATTCATAAGTGCAGCTCACTAACAAGATATTACAGATTCCTAATTCTAGGGGTAGCAAGCAAAGAAGAAGAATCATTGTACTACTACTACTGTAATTGCAGATGTTGCCGAGTTTAATTCATTAGTGCTGCTCACTAATACGCCATTCTGCACTCCGAGTGCCGGGTATAAAAACAGAACGCATCCTATATGCCAATCTACAAATTCATTAAGTGGGCCCAGCATTTCTTGTCTCACCTGCTTTGCATGAGCTAAAAGTGTTTGATGTGTCTTTGGCAATGCACGTAACAAACTACAAAAGACACATGTGGCCACATAGAACATTACTCTGCAACAAAAGGCAGAGGCAAGCATCTATCAATTCTCGCTTAGACTCTGCGGCGCACAAATATGTCTGTCAACAATTGCTCGCATATGAATTTTGGCAACTTGTGCGTGACGAGTGCGCTGCTGGCGAGCACGCTCGTGTGCAGCGCTCGCAATTTGGCGTGAGTCTTGAGCAAACGTTGGGGAAAACGCGTTATCGCCAGTTCCGGGAGGCAAATATTTGTCAGACAAATTTCGAGTGCTGTAGGCAAAATCCGATATCGAATTTAGACGCGCGCGTCCCAACTGAACGCGGGCTGCTGAGGCGCCACACAACCACAGGCATGTCCATGTTCGTGGGGTGGTGAGTTGGCGATGGGGAGGGGCAGGGGGGCGGGGTTGGGCGACTGGTCATAAATTTGATGCGGGCATAAAAAATGTTTTCGATTTGCTTCGATGCTCACATAAATTGAAAGGTCACGTATTCACAGGTGACGCTCGCTCCCTCACTCCCCCCCCCCCCCCCCTCTACACGCTTGCCAGAAGGAAATCAATATAAAAGTTCGCTTGCATTGCTAAATGTTATTTTAATGCAGATGTTTTCATTTATTTATGGCCAACTACAAACAATATGTGGTCGATCATGTTGTGCTTTGCAATGCCAATGTTTGCTTATGCAACGGCCTCTGCTTTGTTTTGTTGTGCTGCTGGCCCGTCATAAATCCAAAGCTTGCAATGCGCATAAACAATTTAATCTGCATTTTTCCGACGGGACGCGCGGGCGACTATGTGTTTCACAATAATAACAATAGATGCGGACGCGAGCATTCGAAATTGACAGCGAGCCAATAAATTAACATTTTACGCAAACAAATCCTGTGAAATTCGTGGCGATTTGCCCATTATGCAGTTCCGTAAGCCTTTTATGGAGCGATTATCGAAATATATTTTTGGCATTCCAATAAGCAGTTATTCAAAGCGGATTTCGATTGCTTGTTGCCACGGCCATTTGCCATTCGGTCAGTTCCTTTCGCCTCGTTCGCCAGCTCGCTTGTTATTTCTGCTTTATTGCGTATACGTAATGCGCTGAAGCCGATAAGCGGCGTTTGCATTTGCAATGTTAATCAACAGCGGCAGTGGCACTGTTGTCGCTTCTCTGCCTCGGCACGTGGCTGCAGGACGTGGCCATAAGTCGGCAAAATGATGGGCACAACTATGTCCATAAGTTTCAGGAGGTTGTTGTCGTGTGCCCCGAAAACGAAATTCCCCAAAAATATTTCACTTTGAAAGATCTGAGGGCTCGGTAAGTCACATACAGAGATTTTTACACACTTGTAATGAGAATCCAGCAAATAAATTCTCCAAGGGTCGCTCGCTTTAAATGCTGAGGCAATCAAGAGAGCGGGGGGTGCAGTGCATGCGGGGAGGGCAGAGGAGGGCACTTGAAATGTGAGGCATTTATGTTTAAGGCCAGCTGGCACTCGAAGGGAGATAAACATTATTTAAGAAATATGCCAAGTGCGTGTTTATACAGCAACAAATACACACACACACAAACAGTCGACCACAAGCAGTCACACACACACACACACATACACACGCACACGCATTTTGCCAGTGGCAAAATTTACATGAAGCTAAGCAAATGTTTGCGCTGTCACATGTTTAATGTTGTTGCTGCTGTGTGGCTCGTCGTCGTGTCCTGTTTCATGTTATTGAAGAGCAGATATTAGTCGTAATTAATTAAAGCAAAACATTTCGACTAATTGGAAGAAATGCCATAACATTTGCCTTCATACGACAAATATTTGACTTGCTCTCGGACAGGTCAAAAGTGAGCAGCAGCGATAAGAGGGAAGCAGCCGAAAACGCATATCAGCAGTGCGCCAAATGCGAATTGAGAAGCTAAAGTCGCCGCCGCCCACACGACGACAAGGACAACGACGTCGACAAGGGATAAGGGACACGGGACACGGGGCACGGCACGAGGAGACGGTTCACTTTCAAGTCTTGCGGCACTTCAATTCTAATGGAAATGGCACATAAAACAGACAACAGAGAACCAGAAAAAACCACATAAAACAGAAAAACAAAAAACCAAAGTAAGAACACAAAAAAAAAGCAGTAGCGACGTTGAGAGTTGTGAACTGAGAAGCGAAAACAGCGGGCGGGAACAAACGAGAGCAGCCAATTCAAAACGCCTGACCCCAGGACAAGGCAGCAGCAGTTTGGTGTGTGCGTTTGTCGGCAGCTGGCAAGACATGAAGACAGCACGACATTTGGACTGGCGGACAGCAGGACCGCAGGACACGGCGATGAAGTGTACAAAAAACTTGAAGTACGTGGTAAAAAATATTCTCGTTTTTTCGATGCTGAGTGTGTGTGTGTGTGTGTGTGTTTCGTTTGCGAGTTTCTTTGTTGGTTTGCTGCCAATGTAAACACATTAGATATCTTCTCAGTTTTATCTATCTATCTAGCCAGACGCATCTCCATTCTGGTTTTCGTTTTCCCCACCACATTCGCCTCATTTTATTTTATTCGTAGTGTCACGACGCCCGACCAAAATATTTGCTTAACAATAAAAGGCAGCTGGCGACTGTCTTGAGCACGCAACACAATCACTCATTGCCGGTGTGTTGAGCACACTTACTTTGCATTTATTCGCTTTTCACTTTGCCGATTGAGATAAGCACAACTGAGCGATTTAGACAGACAGACAGACAGAGAGAGTCGGAGAGAGCGCGTACGGCAATGAGATAGACTGTTTGTCTTCATGCCGAATTCAAATGTCATTTGCATTTGATTTTCTGCGCTTTCATCTTTTTCAGCTCGCCCCCTAAAAGTAGACTGCAATAATTTCTCATTTCTCCAGCACTTTCAACTGCTTGGCGCGTGTCCAAATGCCACACGCACACTGTCGACACACACACATGTATGCACGCTCACACTCTCCCAGACTCGGGATGGTCTCACTAAATATTCACTAAATGCAACCAAATTTTGTCATTTGTTTCAGACGTGCCCTGATTACACAAAGACGTTCGCCTCGCAATGTCCACACACTGCTTGGTCTTCGGCTAGAATTAGCACAAAAGTGAAGCAAGCAGAACACACACAAAAGTTTCATAGCCAACAAGATTTTTAATATGCGAGAGCTGCTTGCAGGCAGTTCTAAGTTTAGATTTCAGCACACAAGTGACAGCCGAATCTGTTGAAGTTGCGACAACTCATTAAACTGCCCTCGTTTGCTGAAGTGCGGGCATCAGTTTCAGGCAAAAGCGAGTGACAGAACTTTCGTTTGATTTCAGTTTGGTAATTCGTAGTTCTCCTAGGCAACGACTTCGCTTCGCTTCCGGATTGATGGGGCACGTGGTGCACCTGCTTTGCACTTCACTTTCTGCTCGTGTTTGTGCGTGTTTTCATTATGGTTTCTGTGTGCTTATGTGCTTGTTTTGCCAAGTCCTCCATTATAAATAGTTGAGTCACTTAAGGGGATTAGTGCTGAAATTAGTTTATGCCACAGTCGCAGTCACAGTCACAGTCACAGTTGGTGTTGAGGACAAATCAGTTGGGACTCGCAGCTGGAACACATGCTGAATATTAGATTTGCCACACAGACTCGCTCATTAATCTGAATTAATATGTATACATAAGAAGTATATCATCCGCATGTCAATTTTAATTTGACATCGGATTTAATCAATGCAAATGAATGGCATAACTGTAACTCGATTGAGATTACTTAATGCATTATGGTTGGAAGTAAATTAACTACTGCAGCACATAAATTGAAAATATGGAGGTATTCAAATGACATTATTATTTAAAATGTTAATATCTGAAATGATTACTAAAGACACAAATGTTGACTATTGAGCAAACAGCATAATAATTTTCATTCACACAAATAGTTCAAATATTTAAGTTTAGACATTCGACAAAAATTTAAACCAAAGAATTGTAATGCAGCAAAACTCATAACTTTTTCATTTATATCCAATTTGAAGTTACTTTTAATAAAACAAATTATTGCAAAAATGTTGTGGTAAACAAAAAAATTTTTGTTGTGCTGTTGCCGTCCTTATTTATTTCGGCACTTAAATACTTCTCCATAAAATACAATTAAATCGGCAATTTATGTTTTTCCTTATGTATTTAAAGAATGTGCAGTCAATTTATTTACAGATGTGTGCTTTTTTAACAATTTTAATATATGAACAAAACAAAATTTTCTTTTCAATTTTTATCAGTTTAAGACATCTAAAACATTTAAATCTAGTACTAGTAACGTCGCCCTCTGCAGATACTTTAGCTGATCATGCAAGCAGTGATACTGCTTGTTGACTAGAAGCACTGCACAGACTACAAGAGGCTAAAAATGTCAATTGCATGCAAGCAGTATTTTTTAACGTTACCACTGAATAATTGAATTTGACAAAACGGCAGTTGTGTGGAAAATGGGAGAAGTTCTAGCAATAAATTGCTTGTCATGTAATAAATTGCGATTTTTAATCTGCTTGTTATGTATTGGCAAGGTCATTTAAAATTTATGCGTCAGACAAATAGTGATGTGGCCTTTATTTTGACAATGTTTTAAAAATACTCCACTTGTTATTATTTGTTGTACGAATTTGGTATTGCGCCATACAACCCACTCTTATGAAATACAGTCTAGCAACACAGAGAGAGCGTCTAAAAGCAGAGTTGATCATCCACCTTATGCATTTCTCTATAATTTATAGAATGCGCTTCGTTTAGCTTCATTTTATGTAACTTTTTTTATTATTTTTTCACAAATGTTTTTTTACATTGGGTCGCTACTTTGCAAGGCAAACATTTGTTTTCGTAAACTCTTTTATTTATCACGTGCCCGCGCTCTCACTTAAGCAAGCATAACAACTGCCGGCGCTCTCTCATTCGTTCGCTCTCCGCGCTCGCGTCTCACTCAACCGTTCTCCCTTTGTGTATCTCAAGTGAGTATAGAGTTTACGTATATTTAAGGAGAGTAATCAGCTGGCTTTTCAGTGGCATTTTACCGGTCGGTGGAGTAAGACGATACGGAGTAGCAGCTGTATCGTGCAGAGCGTTAATTCTATCGTGTGTTTCGCCCCCGTCGTCGCCGTCACCCCCTCTTTGCAGTCATGGCGCTCGTCGAATTGTTTTTTCTGCTCACGATTATTGGTGCGTTGCTGTACAAATGGTCGGTAGCGAGCTTCGGTTTCTTTCGCGGCCGGGGCGTGGCACATTTGCCGCCCAAGCCGATATTGGGGAATACGCCGTTCTCCGTGCTAATGGGAAGTGGCTCCTACCTGCGGCACAGCCTTGAGTTGCATCAGCAGCTGAAGCAAAACAAAATCTACGGCGTCTACAATCTCAGCGAGCCGCTCTACTATCTAGCCGATCCAGAACTGATTCGTCAGGTGGGCATCAAGCATTTCGACAACTTTACAAATCATCGCAAGGGCATTACGGATGAGAATGCCACCGGCAATGATTCGGTGATATCGAAATCTCTGCTCTCGCTGAGGGATAGTCGCTGGAAGCATATGCGTCACACACTGACGCCAGCATTTACCGGCGCCAAGATCCGCCTCATGTTTGACTTGATACACGCTTGCAATGTGGAGGCTGTAGGCTATGTGCAGCGTCAGCTGGAAAACGGGAACAACGAGAGCGTCGAACTGGAGTTGAAGGAGTTCTTCACGCGCTACACAAACGATGTGATTGCCACTGCTGCCTTTGGTATCAAAGTTAACAGTTTTGTGGATCAGCAGAACGAGTTCTTCACCCTCGGTCAACGCGTTTTGCAGTTCAGTTTCTGGGGCGGCATCAAGGTGATGCTGTACATACTTCTGCCACGTCTGATGAAGGTAAGAATAGTGTAACCACACGAAATTGAACTTCAGTCTCCGAGCCCTGCATTTGTACTCAGACTACAGTAAACAAAGCAAAAACAGCTGACTAGGAGGCTACATTTAACATGACATAGCTCTGCTAATGTCTATCGCTCTGTAAAGTTAAACGATAGTTAGCTATCGATATAAACAGAGACTGCAGCTCTTTTGCTTTTTTGAATCGTTTTCTTATCGAATTTCAAACTATTTTCAGGCGCTACGTGTGCAAGTTATGGACATGGAGAATGTGGCGTACTTCAAGCGTCTGGTTTTTGGCGCCATGAAGCAGCGCCGGGAGCAGCAGATCGTGCGTCCAGACATGATCAACCAGTTAATGGAAGCGCAGCGTCTGTTTAAGGAGCAACAAGCAAAACCGGATCAAGTGGCAGTCGATGCGGCTGAATTCAATGATGAGGATTTGCTGGCACAGTGTCTGCTTTTCTTTTCGGCTGGCTTCGAGACCGTCTCCACCTGCCTGTGCTTCACCACCTATGAGCTGCTCATGAATCCGGAGGTGCAGCAGAAGCTCTACGAAGAGATTGCTGAGGTGGAGCAGCGGCTGCAGGGCAAAGCCCTCGACTATGACAGCCTCATGGGCATGAAGTATCTGGACTGCGTCATTTCAGAGTCGTTGCGGAAGTGGCCACCTGCCATCGTTGTAGACCGCATGTGCGGCGCCGACTTTGAGCTGCGTGACGATCAAGACGAGCTGCTGGTGAAGTTGCGCAAACACGAATTGGTGCACATACCCATTGTGGCATTGCATCACGACCCGGACAACTTCGAGGAGCCCGAGGAGTTTCGGCCCGAGCGATTTGATGAGGAGCACAAGCACGAGATTCGCCCATTTACATATCTGCCCTTCGGCATAGGTCAGCGCAGTTGCATCGGCAATCGCATGGCCCTGATGGAGGTCAAATCGCTCATCTATCAGCTCGTGTTGCGCTTCCAATTGCTGCCTTGTGAGCGCACAACTCGGGACATGCTGAGCAGCATTGTCGGCTTTCGACTGGAGCCCCGTGAGTTGTTCTGGTGCCGCTTCGAGCCTAGACAAGCTGCTGACAGCCAAACTAATTAATTAGCAATTATCTTATGGCTGTTCGCCAGTTTCCTGCCTGTGAACTTCGAGCTCGGAGTGAGGCGAGTTTTAGCTTGATGCGCTCTGACTTAACATACTTCATAATAGAGTTATTTACGCTTAATCTTGTATGCTGCTTGAAGCATAAATTTGTATTCAGCCAGCAGCTTAATTGTATGACGTTGGAATCAATATTTAAATAAAATAAAATAAATATTGTTGATTTGTTGTCGTCTGATGTTTTGAAAGGACTTAAAATCTGATATTAAACTGCAATCAGTTTTTATGAAATTATGCAATTATTTTGTATATTTTGCGGTCTCAGCTCTTGAGCTGTTTTTAAAGCTGTTGGAAGCCTTAATGTGCTTTCAAAAGCTAGTGTCATTCAACTGTAATCAGTTCGTATAAAATTATGCAAAATAATGGCGAGCGAGAAAATGAAACATGGAAAAACAAAAGCCAAAAAATCGCGCAATTTATTTTGTTGTTGCTCCGCATCGCGATGAAAAGCTGACAAATTTGCCATGGCAATTTCTCTACTTTGTAGGTGGCAGCCACGTCATAACACTGTCACAACATGATGGCCACAGCAGCAACAACAGCAACAGCAACAGCAGCAGCAGCAACAACAAACAAATATATTTATGACTGGGTGAATGTGGTTACAGCGACAACAACAGCAACAAAGCAGCCACAACAGAAACAACAGACGTGTTAAACGAAATCACACGAGCCAACATACGCGAACCATATACGATATATATACATATATACACATCCACCTACGTATGTGCAGAGCGGGGGAGATGGAGTGGAAGCGGAGGCGTGTGGTGGCACAGGACATGGCACACAAAGGCACATTAAGGATTATTTATTGGACGTTATTTTTCAGGCGGCATTAAAATTTTTGTACATTATGAATTACATTTCACTTGTGTCATAAACCGCGTAAAAAATGTTACACCACCAGCAGTTAAAAGACGCAGCGGGGCTCCCGAGATTCTTGGCAAAATCAACTAAGCCAAGGCGTTAAAGTGGCTAAGAATTTAGTGTCATACAGAGCGGAAAACTGTCGATGAAAGACTTGATATAGTTGTCATTAACAAGGCATTGGAATTGATGAAGAAATAAGATAGACGTTTGGGGCTGACTTGTTATAATGAACAAGGAGCTCGCAATGAAGTGGAAAAGAATTCAAGGAGGCATTGAGTTCAAGCTTCTTCATTTCATTGTAATGCCGAACTGCAAGTTGCCTTTCAGAGACACTTTTTGAGTCCTTCTACTAACTACAAAGTTTACCATATTTAGAGTCGCGCTCAGATTAATCTTCTTTTGAATGAAACATGCTAAATCATGCCTGGCACTGTGCGAAGAGTGTTGCATCTGCTTTTAATAGTTTTCCAGACACTTTCGCAGCCGGGGCGGAAATATTCCCAAATCAGAATTCATGAAGCTGAGCATCGGCTCGGGACGCGCTGCAGTAAAGTGCTGTTGCGTATGGCCATTAAAGAGTTGTTGGACGCGATAAAAAATGCAATTAACCCTGGCACTGCTAGATAGTCGGGGAGCGGGGTGCGGGGAGCGGGGGAGGTGCTGGCACATACTCGCATTATTCACACACAAAGTTACAGGCGTAATTAGCCGCAATATTTAACTTTGGCCTGTGGTTCATAAAACTTTCAACGTGGGTCAAATTAGTGGCAGGTTTTTTATTGGCTACATTTTCAAGTTGTTGGTTGTTTAACAGCCGACAGCGGCCTCAACAGCCGCATCAAGCACAACAAGAACAATAAAAACAACAGCCATAACAACAATAACATCATCAACAACAACAACAGCCAGAACACTGTGTGCATGTTAATGTCCTTTGGGGTCAAGTAGACGAGTCGTGGCCTCCTTCCCCGGGGGGAATTGGACGTGGATGAGCTAGGGTCAGTCAACACATGTGTGCAGCGCAGAGACAGAGCACTGTTGCAGCTAAAGTGGGTTTCCACTTTGCGTTTTATGTGCCAAGTTAATGCCCGATTTTTGCAGCTTTTGCCGTTGCCGTTGGCAAAAATTTACTCGAACGTGGCGTATGCGTAATCTCTTAAAATGTAAGCGTAAACAACATAAAATTTGAGCAACGAAAACCAGACCAGACCGGAGCAGAGCAGACAACAAACCGCAAAACGAGTGCCGTCGTCTGCCGAAGACTGTTTTTGCAGTGTTCACGAAAAGCTTATCAATCAATTCTGGCTGCCAGCACGAGCTGCGGGATGTGGCGGGGAGCCGCTACTATCTGCCAGAGGTCATAAAGAAAACTTTGGCGCCGCGACCGCTAGACGCCAGTGACGACGCCAGCAAAACGCCCCCAACTCGCCCCCAACTTGCCCGCATGCTGCTGCTCTCGATGCTGCTGCAGCATGGCCAAAAAAACAAGAACTCGGGCTAAGCTACAACAATAAAAATTGCCACAGTCAGCCAAAGGCAGGAGTCGAGGCAAGGACGATACAATGATAATGCCAAGCATAATAACAGCAAAACGGCGTCATCACAATAACAACAACGACGACATCAGGAAGAGCAGCACGAGGGACGCAGGAGGCGAAGAGGAGGCGAAAGCCAAAGGGAAAAGCTGCGAGAAGCGTTCGGCACTCGACACTAACAATTTTGGCACAATGGAAAACTGTCGCAGATTCCTTTGCCCGCCTGCCCTCCCTCATCTCCAGCTCCACCTCCACCTCCATCTTCATCTTCGTCTGCGTCTTCGCCTGTCGCTTTGGTGCTTGCGCGATGCGTTCGCGATAAACACGAAGTGATAACATTTACCATACATATGTGTGTCGATTTGTTTATGTGCACGTCTCAGTGTCTGTGTGTTTGCCTTGCTTGTGTATTGGGGCGTGCTGAAGTAAAGAGATGCGAGCTGCGCGCTCCGAGCTGCGAATGGTGTGTGCCTAAAAATAGGCGACTAATCAAAATAGATTCCAATTTCGAAATTTCGCCGAGCAGCCGTATGAATATGTATGACGCTTTGTGCGAAATGAAAACTCATCAAATTGCGTTTTTGTTGTTGTTTTAAAGGCATCAGAGAACGGCAAGAGCTTGAAGCCATTTGAAAGATGAACGAAAATTTGATTTCTCATTGTCGCATTTTGCTCGCCAATCGATCTGAGCATGGCAAATGCCCATTGTACCTTTTTTTTCTTGTTCGGGCAGCTCAAGTGTTTGCGAGTCATTTGGCAGAATATTTGCAGAGCAAAGAAGTATTTCAATTTCGCTTTGGAGACTTTATGCAATGACTTTACTGCCAATTTTTGTATGCAGCTCGTTGCTTGAAACTGCAATCAAAATAAGTTTGCTTTGAGCACTGGCATAATAATAATCATATTTAACGATTATTCCTTTTGATTATAATATATATAACGATTATGGTGCACTGCTCGAAACTACTTCATATTGCGTGCTCTGAACTTTAAAGCAGCTCAAACAAGAGCTGTAAACATGTTGCTGCCCTGAAAAGTATGCTATATTTTTGTGGCTTTCAGTTGGCAGTAAAAGCGAGTTCAGTTTACGATTAATACTGCCGTCTCTTGTACCAACAGCTGTCTCGCTTTTACATGTTTACAATGTTTCTCGTTTTATGTTGTATGCGTTGCTTTAAGCATTCTCCTTATTCTCCTTTTTTGCGCTGCTACTGCTGCTGCTGAGCTTCAAGTAACTTGTCTGCTTTGCTGCCGGCTTTGGCTGCTTGAATAAATTGCGTGCAAGGCGTCGCTTTCTTTGTGAATTTCTCTTGAATTTCAAGATTCAATAAGTGCGCGAACTACACAAGTATAGAAATAAACTTGTGTGGATCGAGCAGCTCAAGGAGCATAATTTCAAGTGTGCTTCAAGTACACACACACACACACAAGTCAGCTCGTGCCTTTGCTGCAGCAACAAAATAAACATAATTTCATTCTTGATTGTGGCTCTTATTATTTCGTATATTTCGTCTTCTTGCCGCTCGCCCAAAACATGTTGCCAAACTTCACATGCTGACAAATTGTCGAGTGCAGTTCGCAGCGTAACTTTTTTTAGGCAGACCGCAAGATTTTTTTCAGTCGTCGCACAACTTGTGCATAATTCGCTTTGAGTACTTTCGGCTTTATGTCGGCTATCACTATTATTGTCTAATGCACACTGGGAGTTGGCCAAGCGGAAACTCGTCTGTGTGTGTGTGGAAGAAAGAGCGATGCATCACACAGATGAATCCACTTGAGGCAACCACCATGCTGATGGCTTGGATTGTGATACTTTTTAGTTGCGCCAGCCGCAGGTGGGGAGCGATGTGTGGCGGCGTGAATGTGCCACATATTTGTGTGACATTTTTTGCTTTTGCTTGCATGCCCACAGTCACAGACACAGACACAGGCACAGGCAGCGTCACGGTACGCGGAGCATGTGGCATGTGGCAGCCAACAGCAACTTTTAATATTTTCCATTTTAGCAGCCCTAAGCTGCCTTAATGCCACCTGCAGCAGCTGTTGTGCCCGCACATTTATGCATCAACTGCTGCCGCCGTCGCCGTCGTTGTTGCCGATGTTGCTTGCCCGAGTCTCTGTGTGCTGTGTGGCATGTGGCATGTGGCGGGCGAGAGCACGGCTGCCGTGTGATTTGTGTGTGCCCGCGGCAATTTGTCAGGCAAAACCGGCAAGCAGGCAAACAGGCAAACTGCATTTGCCGCGTTGCGCGTCCGCTGACGGCGCAGCCGCAAAATATGCTACAAAACGGCAGCAAATGTTTTTTAATCTGCGTGCAACCACGCGGCGCATGAGTGACGCCCCGATGCGAGCCAAATAAAATATTTTCCCATAAAATATTCAATTTTCTATTCTCGCCAACAATCGAACAGCTTTTGTCGACGCGCCTGGCAGCGTAAACTTTATGAAAATCCCGTTTTCAATTCCCGATTTCGCTGGTTGTTAACAAATAATTCGAAAGCCACAAACATTCAATGGCATATTCAGAAAATGCTAAAGTCTATAAACGTTAAATTTTGTGAAGTTTGCGAATATGTTTTGAGAATTAACCTAATGAATTCAATAATTTGTTTAGCTCAATTGATTTAAATGATGCAGGAAGTTTCATACTTTGCTTCAACTATGTAGTTGTTAAGAATTCGAATTATATTAGAACAGTCTTCTACTTCATATAAAGTTAAATTTGGTGTTTAATTAGTGTATGTCTTTTGCGACACTGAATGCCAATTCAATGAATTCAATAATTTGTGTAGCTCAATTGATTTAATTGATGCAGATAGTTTATTAAAGAGTGTGTTTCAAATATGTATTAGAAAATTCGAGAATTCGAATTACATATATCACAACAGTCTTCTAGTTCTAGTTCTAGTTCATGTTGCGACACTTAATGTTAACTCAATGAATTCAATAATTTAGGTATAAATATGAAATAGTAAGAAATCGGATTATATCAAAGTTCTGTTCTAGTTCATAAAATCGTTAAATTTTGTGCTCAATTGGCAAATATATTTTGTGACAATCATTACTAACTAAATGAATTCAAGATTTTTTGTGTAGCTAAATTTATTTCTAGTTCTAGTGCACGTTGCGACACTTCATGAATTCAATAATTTGGGTATAAATATGAAGTAGTAAGAAATCGAATTATATTGAAACAGTCTTCTAGTTCATCCTTCATTTTATGCAGAGTTTGCAAATATATTTTGCCACACTCATTGTTAATTTAATGAATTCAATATATATATGAGAAGTGCTTCAAATATGTAGTAGAAAAGAATTCGAATTAATTGGCAAATATATTTAATCTAAATGAAAATCATAATTAATTTGTGTAGCTCAATTTATTTAGATGATGCAAATAATTAGTAGTAAAGAATTCGAATTATTTCACAACAGTCTTCTAGTTCATATAAACGTTAAATTTTGTGTTCAATTGGCAAACAGATTTTGCAACTATTTGCAAATATATGTTGCGACACTTAATGTTAACTCAATGAATTCAATAATTTGGGTACAAATATGAAGTAGTAAAAATTCGAATTACATCAAAACTGTCTTCTAGTTAACATAATCGTTAAATAATGTGCTTAATTGGTAAATATATTTTTCAACACCTAATAGTAACTTCATGAATTCAATATATTTGTGTAGCTCAATTGAATTTAATGATACAGGAAGTTTTATAAAAAGAATTCGAATAATGTCACAACAGTTTTGTAGTTTATTCAACTATATTTGTGGAAAACTTTAATGTACTTCCTACTGCGCTTTGAATCGATATCAAAGTCGTTTCGCGGCTTTGGCTTCCTGCATAGTGTAAGATAAATTAATTTTGTGCCTTTGCATTTGCGGCGGGGCAGGAGCTGCATACTTTGCCTAACGTCGAGCAAATTGCAATAATGTTTGGCATTTATGGGAGTTCGGGCGGGGAATGAGCGAGCGAGCCGAGTGAACAGCGAAATTCCAGGAATTTACTGAGCTCGAACTCAACACTCGGCACTCGGCACTCGGCACTCCGCACTTGGCACATCCGGCACAACGGTCAACGTCAACGCTTGCCGGAAGTCACCTAGTTGACTTCATTCTGGCTGTTGTTGTTGCTGGCAGCTGGCGCTGGTTTTTAACATCATCCAAGAGCCGCGCATTGGGCGGCGTTAATGAACAGCAGCCTGTGGCAGGTGAACGAAGACGTGGAAACAAAACAAGAAGAGAAAAAAAACAGAAACTTGGCAGGAGGAAATCGCCTGGCCAGAAGCCAGCACAGGAGGAGGAGGAGGAGGAGGAGGGGGCGGGGAGTCGAGTGCTCAACTTACTTTTTAGCAAATCCGCCAGTGTCGTAAAGTCGTTTATTTCAACTGTGGCGAGACGTAAATGAAGTTAATGTCGACGTCGTTTTACGGTTGTCCTTGCCACTGCCACAGCATCAGCGTCAGCTTCAGTCTCAGTCTGTGCTTCAGCTGCTGTTGCTTGTCCTGCTGTCCCGGTTCAGCCACTCGGCTTGAGGTGAAGTCCTTCAGCTGGCTGTCTTGTGTCCTTATCGTTTCTCGTTCTCGCTTTGCATTGCGTTGCTGTTGTTGTGCACGTGAATGTTCTCTTCTTTTTTCAGCTTTGGCTTTGACAATTGCTCTCGCTTCTGCCCCACTGCCACTGTGCGTGTGTGTCTGTGTGTGAGGCACGACAGGTGTGATAATAAGTATAATGACTCTGCGGCAGCTGAGTACGCTTCGCATTCGCTTTAACTACGAATATTCTACGGCACTTTGCATTCGCTTTTTATATTGCGCCCCCCAATGACATTAGCGCCCACGTAATTGGACTAAAGCTAAAAAGGATAACGCTCGCTCAAAAGTCTCTTGTGCTGAAATTTGCCTTGGCTCAATTAATCTTATCTGGCGTGCGACGTTTGCGGCTCGTATCATTTGCTGGCTATTTTAGGGGCAAAAGTCGAGTCAGCCAGTCAGATAATTATGGCTGGAACACAGCGCGACTAACTGATATCGTCCGACTATCCCCACGCAGCTTTATTAAATCTAATGGCCGCTCTGCTCCAGCTACAAGCAAAGTGCTTCCGAGCGGCATGGGGCAAGCAGAACGACGGCTGCTGCTGCTCTGGCTGTGGCTGTGGCATTACAATAAATAACAAACAGAGCCAAGGAACATGCAGCCCACTTAATAGTTGCTTTGCGCACCATTATATAAACATGACTCCGGCTGCGCGTCAGAGTCGGAGTCGGGGTCGGGAGTCGGGAGTCGGACTCGGAGTCAGAGTCGGACTCGAATTCGCAACTGGCGGCGGCGGCTTCCAGTGCCCGATTTGAGTCAGCGCAGACTTTTTTTGGCACAGATAATCAGGCAGTCAGCTGAATGTTTATGCATGTGTCTATGTGTGTGTGTGTGTACACACATTGTATCAGTTTGGCCACATTGTCAATATATACACACGTTATGGCTGGCACTGAAGCTGAGCTCAACAGAGGCAACAACATCAAAGCCGCCCGCCAGTCGCCAAGGACTTCGTGATGGGCCCAAGAATGAGCATGAGTGCAGCACTGGGATTCAGAGAGACAGAGACAGAAAGAGCCAGAGAGAGAAAGAGAGGGAGAGAGAATGGCACAAGCAGAGATTTGCGAGAAGGGCGCACGAATGCGTATAAACGTTGAATATTTAATAAATGCAAAAAGGGATAATACAAAAAACGTGAAACGCGCCCAGCGAAATCAAAACAACGCACAGTGAACTGGATGCTGAGATACCCTGTAACTCAACAGAAAGAAGTGAGCGAAGAAGGGGATAACAAAATAGTAAGACTGGCAGATAAGATTGGCATAAAATAATTAAAAATTGTAAGATCAGATTAAAATAATGCCAAATTGTAAGATTAGTTAAAAACAGAATAATACAATTAAAGTGCCTCAATTGATTTAAAAATTATGATAGTTGATTGCAGATCAATATTTGATAATTTCAATTTAAATTAAGATCAAAAACTATGCTGTGAAAGTGATAAATAAGCAAGAACAATTTAACTATAGAAACATGAATTTATATACATACAACTAATACTTTATCTGAGATTTGAACGATTGCTAACTAATCACAAGATCTTAAAATTTTTGACTATTTGTAATGTCAAATGCATTTGAGCAGCACAATAAGTTTGGAGTACAATAATTTACCCCAAGAAACTGTTATTTGCAAAGAAAAGTTCAATTTAGGAATGCCACAAAAAAAACTTGAGTTGTTTTTTGTGGTCTCGTTAGCAGCACAGCTCAATTGCGTTCGCTGTTAACTGATTTTTAATTGGCTTGAAGACCCCAAGATAGCACTAAAAGATAGCTGATAAATGCAAATGCACGGCACTCGTTGCACCTGCCCCCTGGCATTGAATGCCACATTAAGAGCGTGAAGAGCGCGACGTTGCTGTCTTTTGTTCAATTTTTTTGTGTTTTGCTTGCATTTGGAGCGCGACGATAAAAACGTGGCAACGTTTTAGTTGCAGACTCTTTTGGCCAAAATGCTTGTGATATATTATTCATGGACTGCGGCGCCCGATGCTGACGCTGTTGTCGGAGCTGCTTTGTTGTTGATGGCGTTTGGCGCTGCTGTCAATTGGCATTAAGCCATTATAATTTATTGATAAACAACAACAGCAGCAGGAGGAGCGACTAAGCAGCTTTGCATATTACAAAATCAGACGAAAATTGAACAAGGCGTTTGACTGTCTAATTATTTAATGGACGCCAAGGGAGACGGCGGACGGACGGACGGACGGAGAAGAAGGTGTAAGGTAAATACTAAAGGCGCGCAATTAACGTGGCCTGAAGCTAACCACGCTCACTTTGAGGCTAATGCGTTTACCCCCACCCCACCACACACACACACACACACACAGAGCACACACTCGCGTTGGGCACACACAATTACACGCGACTGGCGACGTAAGAACGTAAACTGTGTGCCGTTAGCCGTGACGAAGCTTGGAGCGTGACGTAAGCAGAACGTGCGCTGCCTTCGGCGTGCTGCCTTCAACTGATTGCCGAGAATTATGAATCTGGATGCTGCCAGCCACAGCCTGCCTCAGTTTTCGGAGTACACACTGGGTGTCGGAGTCACGTCTCGTCGCGCTGCATGCAACTCGTGGCACTGGGGCACTGGCACACTTGCCTCCTGCGCATGCCTCGTGAGCGCGCGAGCCTCGAAAGGATTTCAGCAGCACTCGCACACTGCTATATCCATTGATATAGTAGTACTATAGTGTAATGCGGCTACTTCGAATCGACTTCTGAATGCCCTGCAAACTAACAGCTTTTTGTGCTGCTGCTTTTGCCTGTGTGACCCACTGTGCGCTGCTCGACTGCAAGCTGTGCCCATTTCGGAGTAAACAACAACCAGGGCTGCCGCATCACACCCACACACACACCACCCACACACACACGCACTCACTCCACTCGCACACACTTTGACACACTTGGAAATCGTCATAAAACTGTCGTTGAATTTTGCGCTCAGTTTGAATTGTGTTTGGTTTAAAAACGCATCAAATGTGACACTTAGAATGCCAATTGCTCGCCTCGACAATGTGGAACTAGTCGCAAAGCTAGCCATCAATTTGGCTGGCAAAAACTGGCTAAAACACTGCCAAAGCCCAGCGCTTAAAAACACATATTAAAGTTATAGCCCCGCATATTGAAATGCCATCGAATCCAAGTAGCAAAGTGGGAATTTTTAAAGCTCCTTTAACTCGCAATAGAGGTTGACGAAACCTAATTAAATGTTAGAAGTTCATTGCGAATATTTGCATACGTTTTTCGCAGTTACATTACGCTGAATTGAATTAATTGACGTTTTTTTTTATTTATATGCATTTATAAAGTAGTTGAACCAGTACAAACAACACATTTCGGAAATATCTCGTAATGAGCAAACCTCAAACATATATGTCATTAGGACTTATCAATTGTTGTTCTCGTTTGGGTAAATGTTTTTGAAAAATCTTGATGCTTTAAAAGCCTTGGTCTAGCACGTAGAAGTCTCCTAGCGAGTCTGAGACTCTAATTGCAATTTGATGTAAATATGCAAATCAATTGTATTCTGACAACAAAGATGTAAGCGAAAGTAGCACTACAAATTGCAGTCAAATATTACTGAGTGCCCTCTCAAATTTACACTTTCTACTTTCAGCTTTGTTGGCAAGTTTGCACTTGCATTCCATTGTCCAGCTGCTGAAAGCGGCGATAATCTGTTCGCTCTTCATTCAAATCGAGTGCGATACTTCGGCTGTGCGGCATAAAGTCTACTTTTCGGCTATAATTTTTAAGGCAAATTTATGGCAGGCTCTTGAAGTGGATGTCAAGAGAAGCGAGCGGCCAAATGCTGTGTGATATCCATCGCAATAATTGCGAAACTGACATCAGGCATTAATAATTGGCGTTCTTTATACTGTCATCGAAAATTTATTTATGCGCATTCCCCAGTCGCGACCGGCTCGTAAATCTCTCCAGATGTCCTGGCCCGCCGAGGCTGCTCTCGGAGCCTTCGTCCTTCCTTCCTTCCGCTCAGCATTGGCCACTTTGGCAGCGGCGTATTTACGAGCACGGCCCCGCAGTATTAAAAAGTTTATTATTATTATTAATATTGCCTTTCATTTGCGCACAATTGACTGAACTCAAACAGCGAATGGCATTTGTTTACAGTCGATTCGAGTATTCAATTAAATTGCATATGCTCGTGCTTAAATATTTGTTGATGCGACCAATGCAAACATACATCAATACATACATTGCGTAAGGAGCTATGCACAATTAATGCTGAAGTGCAGAAAACAGAAAAACAGCAGGAAATGATTCACGCATTTATTGATTCACTCGCAAAGTGATAATAATAATAATAGTGTAGTAAGTTCAGACAACTGTTCGACTACTTTAAGGGAATAGGGTAAATATCCAATTTTGTATGCCATCAAACACCTCCTTGATGAACGGCTTCTTGGCTTCTTCCTTTCGACCCGATTCTAGAGAGCAGTCCCCGTGTCGTTCTTGTTTGTTGCACAAGTTCTTGAAGCGGTGATCGGCGCCACATTTACATTTGTCGCCGGGCACCTTGCCCAGTTCATAGAGCATCTTTTTTCCCATCCTGTGGCAGCCGTAGAAGCAAATCATCAACTGATATTTGAACTTGTCCTGCGAATACTTGATAATTGCGCAACCCACGCGATCGTTTAAGCCATTCATCAGGCGCTGAAAGTGACCTATCTCCTGGCTAACGGAAAAATGTGATTCAACTCAAAAGACGCTAATGACTCACTTACCCGCCTTTGGATTTGTTTGATTTGAGTGCACACAGGTCCACGTATCTGTACTGATCGAACCAAGCTTTGATCTGCGACTTGGCGATCTTCATTTCGTCCTCAGAACTACTGTCTGGGTATTTGTTGTAGGCTGAGTTGTAGCTGGGTTGTGTGGCGTACGTTGTTGAGAACACTGCGTCGTCGGGCAAGGTCAAGTTACACACCTTTATTGCTTGCTCGGCTATGAAAGCCAGGTTCTCATCCCATTTGAGTTTGAGCATTCGTCCCGCAATTGGCAGCAGCTTGAAGCTGCCCTTTGCCACCATGTTGCGATACACATTGTGTATTTTCATTATTTTCTTTTTATCATTCTCCGTTATTGTGAAGACCTCGCCAGTGCCACCGCCACACTTGGCTTCTGCCTACAATGCACGATCTTATTGTTAACGCTCGTTGCAATTGAGTTGTTGTGCACTACTTACTGGAGGTTTGCAGCCCACATGGCTAGGGCCAAAATCGTCGCAGTAATCGGGAGGCGCGACATCTGGAAAATCATCTTGACATTTCTTGGCCAGACTCTGTCTACCGAACAGCCCAATGATGGCAATCGATGCAAGTAACGGTTTAAGGCGGCAGCTGTGCATTGCGAGGGTTCCTATTCAACTAAAGCCAATCTGACGGTAATCGTTACAATTGGTTTCGTACATTTATTTGATGCGCTGTGAATGCATTCGATGTGGCTAAATAATACTCCATTTCGCATGGTGCCTGATATGTTTTTGTGGATAAAGCAAAAGGGTATATTGACGCAACAACTGCTAGCACATAAAACACGCAAAAAGCCAGCAAGAACAGCGTTAGTGAAGAGCAACACGTGTGATTCTAATTACAATGCTATACCGATACATATCGATAACAGAAATAGCGATGCAAGCAGAGATTCATCTTCGATATTTTACAGAGAGTTAACAGCTGAAGCTATTTAGTGTTATTGACAGCACTTTCAGTTATTAAATTTTAGACTTCATTTGGATAATTCAGACGGAATTGGCTAGTTAACTAAGGTGTCGCTTCGAACGACACAGCAATTGCTTGCTTAAAGAGAGTAAGGCCAGACTTCACATATGATATGTATTTATTAGCGCTCCACTACTTTGCAGAGCTGTTGGCGCATTTGAGACTTCAATAGGGACAAATTTATATAAATTTAACTCTAAGCTGATTACGCCTGGCCCAAACTGTTTACTGTTTACAATTGAGCACAATATCTAAAAGAAGTCGTCACAGTCATCGCAGGCGGAGAGATAAGCAAACGGCATAGATAAGCCTATTCACATAGAATTCTGAATAAGCTAGCGACTTTGCCAGGTAGTTGGATTTGTAAAATATATTTAAGTTATATAGTATACAAAATTAACACAGACTTAAGTGGTACTAGTCAACGGCCTAATGCACGTTCTCCTGGCGATTGGGTTCGATGGTCACACGAGCATACGGACTGCCCGCTCCAACCTTGCGTCGCATCGTGACGCCCCTGTGCGGCCGCAGTCCCATGACGATCAGGTAGACGCCAGCGGCACAGAGGGCAATCAGACCCAGTATGATCATGCCGTAGATCCAGCGTGGCCAACGCTCGCAGCTGAACTCGTCGCGGCGCACCGAGGAGATGAGCATGCCGCGTATTCTGGCGGGGTGCAGGCAACGGCCGTTGGTCTGAACGTTGAGGCTCTTGAGCCACACTAGCTGGCAGTCGCAATTAAGCGGCACGCCGTTGAGGTCCAGTTCGGTGAGTTGGCCAAAAACCGGCGACAAAGTGGCATTGAAAGTGCGCAACAGAGTGCCGCGAAATATGATCGATTTCAGCGGCGGCAGCGTCTGATTGCCGCTCTCCGCGACGAACGCATTCCCATCGATGTAGTTCAAGCTGCGCGTGTTCTGGAAACTCAGCGACTCCAGCGCGTGCAGCGAGGCCAGTGAGTGCGCTGCGATGCTGCGCAGACGCGGCATGTCCTCCACGAAGAGCTGGCGCAACTCGGACAAGTGGCGCGTATCCTCCGGCATCAGGTGCTCCAGGCGATTCTCACTGATGTCCAGGCTGCGCAACGAGCCGGGCAGCTGGCTGGGCACGCGCTCGAAGGGATTGCGACGCAGCGAGAGCTCCTCCAACGGCACCGTTCTGGGCAGCTCCAGCTCCTGCAGATTGCAGGCGTCCAGCCGCAGTTTCTGTAGCTTCTGGTTGATGCCAAAGTTGCGGTAAACATCCTGGCCAATGCTCTCATTCAGCTGCCTGTTCCACGACAGCTCCAGCGTTGCCAGCACCAGCATTGGCGCAAAGATTTGCGTTGGCAGCGTGTGCAGATTGTTATGCTCCAGACTCAGCACCGTCAGATGAGGCAGATTCTGAAACGCCTGCGCGTCCAGCTGCTGTATGCTGTTCCAGCTCAGGTAGAGCTCGCGCAGACTCGCCAGGTGCCCGAAGTTGTTGGCCGCAATGGCGCTGATGTTGTTGTGCATCAGGTTGAGCAGGCGCAGGCTGTCGCTGCTGAAGACTGGGGCGCGATCCAGCGCATTCCACGACAGGTCCAGCGTGTCGATGTAGAGCGGCAGCAGGCCCGTCAGGTCCTCGGCCTTGAAGTCCTTGTAGCTGCAGTCGATGTGCAGCGCTCGCATGCCCCAAGGCGCCGCACTCACGTTACTGCACTCGCAGGAGAGTCGCGTGTTGCGATGCTTGGTCGGATAGCAAAAGCGATCCACCTCCTCGTCGTTGGCGTCGATCTGCTCCGCACGGGGGCCATCTAACAGCAGCAGCAACAGCAGCAGTCCGAGCATTGATGCCGGGGCAAAGTTCAGTCTTTTGGTGGCTCTCGTCATCGTCATGGAGTTTGGAAGTTCTTTATTGGAACGTGGTGGCTACCACACTGCGTACTGCGCTGACAAATCGCTGTTGAATTTTTTTTCCACGGATACGAACTATATCTTATCGCAAACACAGCGGAAAGCTCGCGGGCTTTGTTGCGTTTAGCGATGGGAGCGTGAGTGAAACTATCGAGCGATAACAGTGAATGTCGAATACAAAGTTCAAAATAAACGGCTTTATTCATTTTACATTCTTAACGTCTTTCACGAACGAGTTTGCAGTCAAAATAAATTTATAACTAATAATATGTAATCATTCGCTAAAATTGTAGTGCTAATGACATTTTTTCTGTTTTATTAACACCCATCGATAGTTAAGTTACTGAACTTACTTCTAGTTAGATTCAGTTTGCTTCTGGGTTTAAATCTTATATGTTTAAGGAGTTGAAAGATATATGATTCTCTTCTTAATTTATGTTTCTCTCTTAAGCTGTTCCTGCAAATTCCAAACTAACATACGAGTACGTCTTCAAAACTCTTCAATCGTACAACATATGGTCGCAATCAAACTCACTTCCACTCATCGCCCCCATTAATGTGGTTAGTCATGAGTGTTGTTGCGGCAAGGTGTGCATTCAAATGTTAAGATAAGATAAGAGCAAAGCTTTTTTCTCGATGTCCAATTCGGTCGCCCCCAATCATTGAGCATTGCTGTTTCAGACGCAGTCGCACATTATTTATCTACTTCATTAATCATGGCTAGTTTTAGGCATAAGCTCGGCAGTAAACAAAACAAAAGGCAATTTCGTTGCGTGATCCGCTGCAATTCCCAATACTTTACTCGGCACAATAACAATAATATAGTTTGGCCTGTGCAGAGCGTATAACAATCGTTGACTTACTACATTGAATATTGATGAGAATTCCCCTTTTTGTGTGTGCCTGGCTTAAAAACTCGATACTTTGCCTTCTTTCTGTATTTTAATGCCACTCAAAAGTTACGCTTAATCCCAGACAGCGTTTTACACGCTGACTTGCCACTGCGCCTTATCCAACGGGATTTGTGAGGCTTTCCGCGGCACCGAAATGAACACAAAAACAACTTAATTTCTAATTACAGGCGCTGCTGGTGGAGATTTGGGGCGAAAGCCAACTTTTAAGTTGCAAACGCGTTCTTTTTGATGCTGGTTAGCCGCATGTAGACGAAGCGAATACCGCTTAAAATCGAGCATTTATATGATATGTGGAATGTTGCATAAGTGCAATTATTTGGCAACTAGTTAGCGAATTGAAGCTTGAACTATTGAATTATTATTTTCACTCCACAAGTGCGCTTATAATGCCACAACTCTACTGCGTTATCCAACATCATTAAAGTTCGGTTGAAAACTTCCAAGAATTAAACAAGACAAAGTACAATAATTACAAGCTACATTTGATAAGTAGATTCAGTTAATCGCTGAGTAGGAATTTGGCATTTACTAGTCAAGAGCTATACACATATTATTTGACAACTATTTCACTTTGATTAAACAGCATTGATTGCGTTTTAACTATTATATTTCAGTTACTATTTACTAGCAAAGTAATAGTATATTGTAATATAAGTTTACTAAAGGGGTTCATAAGGCAAATGTGATTGTCAGCCAGTTGACAATTTACTATGTGGCTGATTGAGACAACAGCTGAATAAAGTACAATTATTATTCTTTGATACTCTATATATGTATATTTATAGTTTAATATTAAACTTTGCTTTGCATTTGCTTGCTGCAAGTGAATGTGATTGACATTGCTTTGCACAGACAAAACTAGAGCAGAAACATCTTTCTTACGCTCGACTTGAAGTCAACATGAGAATAGCTTACAGTCTACTATTCTATTCTACTCTTGTATGAACAACTTTAATGTAAAGAAATGTGAAAGAAATATTACAAAGCAGCACTGCCGTTAAAGATTCCTAATGCTACCATAAAAGTTCAGTTCTTGCAGCGCTTACCTTTTGTTTTCCTCTCTTGCCACTATGATTATGACCATTTCTTAAATTTGCGTTTTTCTCTCGAATTTTCATGTAGTTCTTGCTGAATGTGGTCTGATTGGTGTCCTTTGACTCGGTCTGTGTGCCACCGGGAATCAGCTCTAGTTTCCATTGCATGCTCTATAGTTGTGCGCATTGCGAGTGTTGTGACTGTATAGGTTTCCCCATTATTCGGTGAAAATTTGAGCCGATTTTCATTTGGTTGGCTTGTGTCGGAAATGTACTTAAATGCGAGTTCGTGTACAAAATTTTCTTTGTGTCAATGGAAAATTGATGAGGCTCGCAGGCATATAAGTACGCACACACACACACACACCCACACACACACTCATACGCACACACAATGCGTCATACGCTCATGTGGAGCGATACTCATACATACACTCACGCAAAATTTACATAAATTAAAGACTTTCATGGGGAACTGTTTGCCGCTCTTGACTTTTGAGCGGAGACAGAGCATCAAATTACATGTGAAGAGAGCGCAAGGCGACAAGAGGCGCACGCGGAGGCGGAGGGCGGGGGGAGCAAAGTCGAGAGGGAAAAAGGAGATCTCGTGTAAAGCATTTAATGAGCTCTGTTGCCAGCTGTCATGTGTGGGTGTGTGTGCGAGTGTGCTCGTATGTGTAAATATGTTGTTGTGTGCTGAAATTTTTGAAAATGCCAGGCACATGCTCCCCCCGTCCTCGTTGCCGTTCCTCCCCCAGAGTCATGTCATTATTACGGGCGAATTTATTTTCAACTAAAAACTCATTAATTACATTGAAAGCTGATTACGTGTGTGCGCGTACTTAGCAATAATTATGCACAATTTAATTAAAACTCAATTTGACGACCAATTCGATGTGCGCTCTAATGAAATTGTTAATTAATATGCCAAATTAGAGTACACGCACTTCTCGCGCTCTCGCCAACTTCTCAATTTCCGCTAGTTTTGTGGCAAGCTTCAGCTTCACGCCGACAAAAAAAAATGAAATTGAATTGAAAATGAAAATGCGCACTAAACGTCGAAAACGATGGAAGTCTACCCACATGCAAACCACACTCGCAGTCAGTCAAGCTGTGCGCCGAAACGTGCTGAATATTTATGAAAATTTTAATATTAAATTGCGGCAGTTGCGTGCCAGAGAGCTGGCAGTCGGATAAGGCTTAAATGCAGCCACGAAGTGATCACATGCAGCGGCAGCAGCAGGGAAAATGCAGATGCAAATCGAACACACAATGGGAAATCATTAAAAGCGCGTTCGTTATCCTGCAATTGACTTTAATGACATCTGATTGAATGACAGTGCAGTGTAACGCCCACACACACATACACACGCAGACATGCTGGGGCACGCATCAGCTGACAGCAATTGCTGTGCGACTTGAGCTAATTGAATCACTTGTCATGCATTTTGTCTAATAATAGCGCATTAAATTGCAATTTACGCTAATGCATTTGGCAGCTGCTGCCGGAAGCGGGCGGGGTCGAGGACGGAGAGGGAGAGGGGGAGGCTGCTCTCGATATGCAGCCACATCCGTTAGCCGGAAGTGGCTTTAGCCAGCACAGACAGCGACGCAGAACTTTTTGCATTATGCACAGCTCTTCAGCGCAGCGTATGCATAATATTTTTCTAAATGCCCTAAAGTATGCAACAGAAAACAGGCTGCGGCTCTCGCTCACACAGAGCGAGCAGACGAGGAGCCCGCATTTAATTGACTTTGAAAACGTTGGCTGGGCATGGCACACAACATTGTAAAGTCTGAGCGTTGTTTGAGGCGGCGTCGCCTAGTTGAGCACGGGAACAGCTTAAAAGGAATGCCAAATGAGCTCAGCGTGCAATCAAAAAGGGCAACGCTCACACACTGCCTGCTGCTGGGTCGCAATCTATTGGCACGCACTGTGCAGCGAATTGAAAAGTCCACAGGTTGCGCAATTGTTTGTCTGCCGCTAAAGGGTATTTGGGGGTCGGCCGGCTGCCGTTGGCGCTTTGTTTATTTACTGCGCTCAATTAAATATCAAATTTAAAGAAAATGATTTCGTCTAATGGCAAAACGTGCCACAAAACGACCTCGTTTCCTACTTCAATGTGCGCCTAATGCCTTAACTAAACAATACGGAAAACGCCCCAATACACCAGAGCGTAGCTGTGTGTTTGTGGCACACAAGACGAGCAATTTAATGCATTCATTTGATTGAAATGATAAAAGGCAACGAGAAAGTCCAATTACACGGAGGCTGGGTTAATGAATGAGCATTGATAACGCATCTTTAACTCGTGGCAAACACAAATCTACCGCCTAGCGATACATATTCATACTTAATTGACATAATTGATTGGGATATCATACATGTATGGTGCACACATCTGCTCGACTGCCTCAGCAGTTAAAGCATGTAATTAAATTGCTGCTTTGTTGGTTCTTTGTTGCGAGCCAATGAACTACTTCCAATGTTGTCTGAGAGTGGGGCAACATGAAGACTGAGACTGTAAACAGTATTTTAAATAGAAGTCTCAGGTTATACATTAACTCTGATGTGCAGCAATTAACTGTAGACAATCAGACGATTACCTTTTCAATGCCTTGCAATTCTTTAGCATAGTTTCCTATTCTTTGTCTAGATTGATTAAAATAAGAACGCAGAGAAATTAGAAGCTATGTAGAACTAAAATTGGGTTATTGGGAGGCATAGTTTACTCTGGTCGAGTTCGAAGCTGCGTGCTGAATTTGCTAGCATAATTCTAGAGAGCACAACAGCAACTATCAACATAGCAACATAAATTTAGCCATGTTATATTCAACAGCAGCAATGTCGTATACATACATACTCATGTGTGCAAGGCATCGTTGAGAAGGAAGAGACCTTTGGGAGAAGCGGCTGCATGAGCAAGTCCACTTAGCATATTGTCTGCCCCCATTCACTTCTCATTCAATTGCCTCCAACTCGTCCTGTCAACGTCTTGCAGTTATCTGTAAAAAGAGCCTAGGGGATATTTATAGTTCTACTTACTAGTTTCTCTACTAATGGCAGCAGTCGTCGATCACTAGTATACAAATACTCTCTCACACACTCTCTCATCTAAAAGCTATGGATTTGTGGAAGTATGAACACCTTCAAGACTGATTTTTGAATGCATGCTTGCTGCTAATTTATATTTGCCTGCCAACAATTGATATAGGTATGTGTCTGTAAGTCAGCGAAATTTACAAAGTGGAGATGAAGGAAGCTTTAAAAAGATTGCACAGCCTGTTGAGTTGATTGAATCTTAAAAGTAGTGTCTGCATTAACCAAGGATGAATCGAGTTATACCTTGCAGGCTTGCAAGTATCTCTTTGATGTTTATGGAGATTTCCAAGATGAACTAAAGCGTCTGCATATTAATGTTAAGAAGTGATTCAATGTATGTAGACTGCTATGAAAGCCAAGCTTCTTGCGCGTTAGATTTTTGCCAATAATTTGGTGTGCAAATTTATGCCTCCAACCGTTTACTATTTTAACAGAGCGTAGTAAGAACAAACAACTTTAAATATATAAATTTTAAGAAGCACAATGCCGTCTGACATTTAATGTAATCTTCATGATACTTCATGCTCTGCACTTGAAGTCTTAAGAGTGCCTTCGGCTATTCACAGCATGATTTAATTTACTGCTACAGTTTGATGGTGAAATGTGGTAAAATTGTGGAGGGGAAAACTCAAAAAATTGCAATTTAATTTCAATGCACCATTTTGATGTGTTGCTTAAACATAAAATTTCAATAAGCAATAGGTTATTGTAAACATAAGTATAACAAGCTGAAACAATTAAAACTTGACTGGTTGGTCGAGTAAATCTGACATCAAAATTGATTGTGCTTAAAATCATTTTAAGTACTTTGTGTGCTGCTGTCTTTAACCGCCAGTTATTTGCATAGATGTGTGTACAAATAGAATGTTTTGCTGCTGTTGAAGTGCATTGCTGTTGTTGGAGCGTAATGAAATTTGGAAACCTTTGACGGCTTTGCGGTGCAAGTGAAAAGTAAACACTGGCAACACTCACACTCACACTCACACTCGCAGTAACAGTCGTCAGAGACAAGCGAAAACAAAGCGGAAATGCTGCAAACTAAACGTGAAAGATTTGCCAACCAACCAGTTTCGCCAGCAGCTTGTCTATGACTGTGTGTAACTACAGTAAGCTCTTGAATGCGCTGCAGCTTGAATAACTGTTCGCCCTCGACGTATGCGCAACAATATTACGTATACGCATTTAATGGAATAAGTTTCCTAAGCTGCCAAATCGCCGAGTGTCTGTGCACTCTGCTAATCGTTCACTGATGACTTGTTGCAACTTGCAGCGCACTTTAAATACCCTAGATTCGTCACGCAGAATTTGCTGTTTTTACTTAGAATATTTCAGCCGAGTTCAGTCTGCAGCCTATTTGCTGCACTTCTTCACATATCGCCATTTTTCACTTGAAAGGCAATTTGCTGGGGACAACAGCAACAAGCAATTGCATTGCTGCAGCGCTCTTGTGGCCATTGACGCCTTCACATTGCCCGAAATGAGAATTCAGTTTCATTTGCAAATGTTGTCCTGTCCGTCTGTCTGGCTGTCTGCTGGTTTGGCCCGTCAGCTTTGCAGTTGTTTTTCTTCTCGAATGAGTCTCACTTGCTGCTGTGGCTGGCCCAAGTTGAGAGTGCCTTTCATTTGCAATCGTTGTTGTTTGTCCTTGTCGATGTTGTCGACGTTGTTGCATTGTGTTGTTGTTGCTGCCTCGCCTCGCCTAGCTTCGCAGTGTAATTTGATTTGTTTTGGTCCATTCTGCTGTTTGCCCTGCCAATTGTTGCACCACTTTTTCTGACCTTTCACCCCACTGAACTGGCGCTTGTTGTTGCCGCTTACTGCTGTTGTACTAATTAATTTTGCTGCCACTGCTGCTCCAGCTGCATGCTGCATTGATTGAGACTCAATTTGTTGAGGCGGCAACTGGCCATAACTGTCTGTGTGTGTGTGTCTGTGTGTGTGGGTCGGGCGCGACAGGAGTCCAGCCGTCAATCCTGTGCGCACACTGCGCATGTCCTTCGCCGCCGAGAAGATTTATTGCCTTTGGCCTGCTAAGCTCGAAATTAATGTACTTCACAGTTGAGTTTAGCAGCTGCCAAAAACGAACCTAAAGATTAGCGTAGGCCCCACAATAAGCTGTGTGCTTGCGTGTGTGTGTGTGTGTTGAAGCCTCTGTTTGTGCTTCGACCCTAATGAAGTTGTTGCGGGACGGGGGCGTGTGGGAGACGAAGTACCAGTACTCGCCTGCACTTATGCTTACACCCAAAATACACACGAAAATCTAATAAGGCGCTTATGTCTCTGTTCCGACTCACTGCCAGAGTGCGAGTGCGTGTGTGCGTTCGCACCCTTTCAAGTGGGCTGTCAGCCTGTGGCGCCACCACACTCGCCGCGCCACTGACGCTGACCATTAGCCGGTGACAGGCAACAGGAAGCAGCGCACAGCGCAGGATACACAACAGCGGCAGACCGAGCAATTCATTGGGGGAAGTGACAGTCATCTGCTTCAGTTCAGCTGCTTTATGTGCTGCCTGCTGCTCGCTTTTCTCTAAATTTTATTGCGCTGTCGCTCGGTCGCAACACCCGTGGAGCATATCAAACAAGTCGCAAACGTTTCGCACAGTAGATCAAATAGTGTATAGGCTGTGCCGGGTATTGGGCAGTCGATCAGGCTGCAGCTAGTTCCTTTTTTTGCGTTTATGTGTTGGCCGAAATGTCCGTTTGTAGTTGGGACTTAAGAGTTGCTTGCTTCAGTTTGCGACTTCCCGTGGGCTGCGACTCCGTTTTTCGCTGGAACAGCGTTTATTTTTATGTCCACGCTTGATTGGATCGTAAAACTTGTGCACTTCTCGGCGGCGCTCAACGCGGCACTAGCCCCAAGTAGCTAATCATGCACACACGCCCATAAATAACTCCAACTAGCGTCTGGAGAGCAAAGCTTTCCCTTGAAACCTTTCCTTGATTTATGGCAGCTGCAACTTCAAGCTGATTTTCTACGGCTGCCTTAATTGAAATGCGCTGAGATTAAAAGCGCATTTCTCGTAGTTATCATATTTCAGCACAATTATCGGACGTGTTGTTGCCTGGCAATTAAACGCCAGGAACGAGGCCTGCAGCAGTTGCATTTATCCTGCTGGAATTAAATTACCGCTAACGAGCGAGAGGCGCATGTGAGAAGTGGGCGAAGTGAGACGAAGAGGGCGTCTAGGTGGCCAACTTGAAATTGGCTTAAATGACATCATTGCATTTTGTATTTTGCATGCCATCGAGTGTGGTGGGGGGGCAGGCGGGCGGCTGCTGCAAATGAATTAATTTTTCATTCGTTTTCCGCTGGAGCAGTGAGCAGTGAGCAGTGAACGCTGTTGGCTCGTGGAGAGAGCCGTCGCTTAATTAGGTAAGTGAAAGTGGCGCCAATGCCAAACAATTGCAGCTGTCAGACGCCGGGCGAAGTGGGTCAATTGCCATGGGCAAACGCCACTCGACTGCCACTGCTGCTCTGAATGGGTCTGGCCTCTTCAGTTCGGCGAGCTCTCGGGGCGTGCTCGAGCATATTTTAAAGGCGAAACAATGCGGCAAGTGCCTGCGCCGTGGAGAGCAATGCATTTGACATCCACCTCCAAGACGCCCAGGAAGCAGAGCAGAGAGGGAGAGCGCTCTGATAAGTGCAGTCTAATTTAATTATGTGCTCAAATTCTGACAGCCGCCCATCAAAGTGTAACAACAAAAGATGCAGCCGCCTCTGGGAATCACTTCAGGCCCCAGGCACTCGCTCGCTCAGCTCACTCGACTCACTCGACTCAGTCGAGTCTCCCTCGCAGTCCCCGTCCCCGTCTACGTCTCCGCCTTCGTCTCCATCTCAGGCTCGGCTTTGGTAGCAGACGATGGCCCGATGCCCGAGTTGACAGAGGTTTAAGAGGCGGATGTGTGTAATTGACAACGCTAAGCTCACTTCAGAACGCAGCCACACACACACCAGTGCACGCACGCCGCACACACACACACACACATACACGCCACATACAAGTTAGCACACACATACATACACACTCTCAGACAACGAGCTGCCGAGCAGCAGGCTTCGCTTTTACTCTTCGTCTTCATAAACTGCAGCAACTCTGGCTGCAAGAGTAGATTTTAAATATTTTCCCACTTTTTGATAGGCGACTAAAGTCGTAATAAAGCAAAGCTCATTTCTGATTACATAATGTAATTGAATCATACTTCGCAGAGCTGTTACTTTTCAATTACACTCATCATTTCAATTGATTGCAAAGTTTTTTAATTCATTAAATTTACTGCGAAAGTAGATATTGCGGCTGTCAGTTAAAAATATCTTAAATGTAATATGTTATGAGGAGTTTTCATTTTTCAATGATGCAGAATGTAAGTATATTTTAAAAATAATAAATTACGAAAAGGCTTAATTTTTATACTATGTATAGCAATGTAGGTACACAATGTGCGTGTCAGCTAAATGTATCTAAACATTAACATATTATGAAGAGTTTTCATTTTGAAATTAAGTTTTAAAAGCAGAATATTAGGTGACATTGTGGCTGCCAGTTAAATGTATCTAAAAAGTTATATATTATGAAGAGCTTTAATTTTTAAATGATGTTTTAAAAGCAGAATGTAAGTACACATTGTGGCTATATTTTAAAAGCAATACATTTCGAAAATTCTTATTTTTCAAACCATGTATCAAAATAGAAATGTAACTAGACATTATGGCGTTCAATAAAATGTATATAAAAATATATAATTTGAAGAAATTAAATTTTTCAATAATATATTAAAATCAGAATATAAGGTGACAAGGTAAGCCAAGCACGTAAGTTAAAAGTATCTAAAAAATAATATATAATGAAATCTTAATTATCAAATGATGTCTTAAAAGAAGAATATAAGTAGACATACTGGCTGTATCTAAAAAATACGTTACGAAGAGTCTTCATTCTTAAACTATGTATTAAAATAGGAATGCAAGTAGGTGCATTATAGGTGCCAGTTAAATATATCTATAAATTAACATATTATGAAGAGTTTTCATTATTAAATTGCGTTTTAAATCAGAATGTAAGTTGATATTGTGGCTGCAAATTAAATGCATCTAAAAAATAATATATATCGCAGATTCTTCATTGTTAAATTGCGTTTTAAAATCAGAGTGTAACTTGACATTGTGGCTGCATATATAGTTAAATGTCTCTACAAAATTATATTTATGAAGAGTTTCCATTTTTAAATGATCTATTAGAATCACAATGTAAGTACACAATGTGTCTGCCAGTTAAATATATCTAAAATATAATACATTCATTCCATTTTTAAATGATCTATTAGAATCACAATGTAAGTAGACAATGTGCCTGCCAGTTAAATATATCTAAAATATAATATGGTATGAAGAGTTTTAATTATGTATTCCAATTAGAATACAAGTAAACATTGTGGCAGTTAGTTAAAAGTATCTAAAAAATATGACGTAGGCTCTTAATTTTTAAATGTTAAATTTAAATCAATACTCATTGGCTTATGTACTGCAAATATTGCGCAAATTAAATGTCGAATGAATAGAGCTCCACGCAAATATGATAAGTTCACTGCAAACTTGGCCAGTTGTGTTTAAACTAGCTTAATAATTCACTTTGTGCTGGCGTCATCGGCATAAAGCGAGTACGTGCAATGGTTTTGCGAATTTAATTTAAATGTCAGCGCCGCCGGCTGCAGTCGAGACTTAATTGTATTTATGACATTTCAGTCGGCTTTTGTCTGCCGCTCTCCCTTTCTCCCTCTGTCTCCCCCTTTGTCGCATTGTGCGCGCTTGCAATTTGGCATAATTGAAATTTTATGGTCGCTTCAGGAGCTGCACTTAATTTGACACAACAAATCTTATCAATGGGCCCATGGAAATGCGGAGCTGAAGTCAACTTTGGCTTTGAGCTGGCAAGGGAGAGAAATGAGGGGGGTCGGGGGTGGCTGGAAAGAACGGTTGAGAAGTACCTTGTCATTTGATCTATATGTAGTCGTAAAGCCCTGGAACTGTCAATAAAAGTAACATGAGCCAGTCGACTTACTGCTGGTAATTTATGTATCAGAATTTCGCTGGCTTTCTTTATTTGCAGCACAAGAGGCGAGATTTGCCGCCGCTGTCTGGGAGCATATAATGTATTATGTATAACGTATAATGCACACACACGACTATTTGAAGTACTGCGCGGTAGGCGCGCTCGCAAGTTCAAGGACCAAGGACATGCCTGCGTCTGCCGCCAGCAAGAGCGGCGCGAGAAGGGCGCACGAAACACATTAGCCAAGTTTGTGGGCGCCAAATGCGACGAGATGCGACTTGTACAACACGCCAGGTATTCATAGAAACAGGTGAGTCTGCCTGGCAGCGACGGCGCGCGGGGCGGCCAGATTTATGCACTCGCTTTATTGAAAGTCGCTCGCCTGTTTAGGCGCTCATAAATATTTTTACGCGTTTCTCTACTGGCACCTCGAAAACAACAAAGCAGGTATAACTCCTCAATTGTAACAGCTGAAGAACAACAACATTTTGAAGCCTATACTTCCTAATATTTAAAATAATTAGATAACATTTAAACCTAACAACATTTTTAAAAGAAACTGTATCTTTTGATCTCCAAATATTTAATTTATTTAATACTTTAGAAAAGCTTTAATAAGCTCACTTTTGGGCGATACATCGCGTATACTTGATACTTTGCCACCTTCGTTTTGTTTATTTGTAATGTTTTGTTTATTTTTGCATTGCAGAAGTCATTGCTTTGTGCAACAAAGTTCAACATCTTTTCAATTTAGTGTCATTTCTTTAGAATTTATATCCGATTCTTCAACATTATCATTTGGCGCCCAAGAATAAGTGCAACTAAATTTAAAAGAGTAAAAATTAGATAACAATTCAAAGTAGTACAATTTTTAAAAGAATCTCTTTTAATTTAATTTAATTTTTATTTAATAATTAGGATAAGCTTTTAGTAGATCACATTTTGGAGATATTTGATATTTGCTTGATATTTTGCCACCTTATTGTTTATTTTTTAACTTAGCTTAGTTTGATTGGTTTTGCAATCTTTGCCTCGATCGAAATTATAATAGACAAAGTTCACTTTTAATTTGCTGCAATTTCGAAAGAATTTATATTTAATATTACAACTTTCATTATTTGGCGAAAGATAAGTATAACCAAATTTAACAAAATATGCTCCCCTATGTTCAAAATAATTAGATAACAATTATCCAACTTTTGTCTAACTCTATTTCTATTATAGATCACATGTAGGCGATACATTGCGTATACTCGATGCTTTGCCATCTTGGTTTTATTTTTGTACTTTTTTTGATTATTTTTACATCGCAGAAGTTTCTGCTTTAAGCGAGAACAATTTCTCTTTCAATTTACTGCAATTTATTCACAAATTTATATTTGATTCTTCAACATTCATCACTTGGCGTCAAAGGATAGGTATACGCAAGTCGAGCATCTAGGTCTTCATGAATTTTGAGCTCGTTCTTTGTAGCATTTTTATTGTTGTCGTCAGTTCTGGGCGAACCTCCCGCTGCTTAAGCGGCGAATGTATTTTCTGATTTGCTAGTTTCGTTATTTTTGCCTTGCACCTGACAGCTTCAAGTCTTCATCTGCCGCTGCTGCTGCTGTTGCTGTTGCTATCGTTGTCATAAGATAGAGAACAACATATACAGAGAGTCATAAATATGTGTGAACAAAGTGCCCGGGGGGGAAGGCGGGAGGAGGAAGCTGCATAAATCGCGGCATATGGTCGTACATCATAAATGTAGACGATGCCTAAAACAAGTTTTCAAATTGCACATGGAAAAAGTTTTTTATGGTGCATTTAAAACTTCTTGATTACGCGATGCGCAGCTATCTAAAGCCATGCGGATGTGCACACACATAAATATGTATCTACGTGAGTGGGTGTGTGTGGGTGTGTGTGAGTGTGTTTGACTGACAAACTACTTGAACGCTACAAGCATGTAACTTATTTCATTTCCCTGCAAGCAAAGTTAATTTAAAGTTGCACATGCAACAAAAAAACTCAAGAAATGTATATAAAACATAAGTTGTGCATGATTGTTGCTGGCTCGACGGCATGATACCCTCTGTTTTGGCACAGCCTTGGGGCACTCGTAAATTTGTCAGTCACTTGCCACTTGCGCCTCCAGCAGCGCTGTGTCTGCCTCCGATTGCCGTCGCAGTTGTAGCTGCACTTGCAGCTGCAGTTGTATCTGTATCTGTATCTGTATCTGAATCTGTCGTCTAATTGGCCTTTTTATGCACACGAGCACACACTCGACATCATTTCTATTTCCAGGGCCATTTCCGTGCCAAAGCAGTTTATCACTAACTATGCACATTCAGGCTCGTCCTCGTGCCCGCTTGCGAGCAATTGAATATTACGTATACGTCGCGTGCGCCGCTTTAGCCCGCAGCTGCTGCTGCTGTTGCTGCAACTGCCGCTACCACTGCCACAGCATGGGGCCGTGCCACAGCCGCTGGCTAACGACGCTGCTTGACAAAACGTGCCGCATCCACAAAGCGCACGTCCAGCCTACAAGCAGCAGCAGCAGCGGCAGCAACATTGCCACCCGCATCCGACAGAGCTTTTGGCTCTGGCGCGGCAGGCAGTGACATGAAGTGGAGTCCGTCGCTTCCAACCGGTTTTCCTGATGCTAATGGGCAGCGCACAGCACGGCAGAACGGCATCCTTGCCGCATCCTGCCAATCCTGCCATATGCGACGCGCTTAACTTGTCGGCTTTAAGTGTCAGCGTTGAGCGTCGTTCAGCTTTGCAGTGCGCGAAAGCTGATTGCAGCGTCTCCCCCGCTCCTTTGAGCTCGCTCTTGCTGTGCTGTGGTGCGTAACGCGAATAGCGTTTCATTAGTTCCATCAGCTCAGACTTCAGACGTTTTGACTGCTCTTCTCATGAGATGTGCCACAACTTTTTTGCAAGCAATGCAAATTGGCTTAATTGCTACTCGCAGCTGAGAAGTGACAACTGGCCAGCGCAGTAAATGAATTTGATAAAGCGTAACACGGATTTAACTTAACTTCATTTCGTAGACTATTTAAGCAATTGGAATCCCAGATTTAAAGTTCAACTTCATTTCGAAAACTATTTAAACGTGTGAAATCCCTTTTTTCGAAAATATTTCATTGTATAGCTGAAGCTATACGTATAAACTGAAGCTGAAGCTATTCCATAAACTCTTCATTATTTTAATCTTTTTTAAAAATATTTCAATGTATGTGTCGCTGAGAGTCACTTTTCATAAACACTTCATTATTTGTAGTACTTTTTGTTGCAGAACATCAAACACTGCTGTAACAATGAACACCTCAAATTGTCCCTTTTTCTGTTATTATTCAAATTTTGGAGAATTTTTTGATATTTTGTAGAACTGAAAGCAAAACTGTTGGCGCAGTTGGTGAAATAAGTAGTTCGTTGTTATTTCAAAATAAATATCTAGGTAAATATAAAAACTTGCTGTTGAAGTTGTTTTTTCGACAATTATAACATACCCCAATTTAAGTTGTTGTAAATAAATGTTGTATAGTAACTATTCAATCTCAAACGTGCAGATCATAAGCACTCTCATATGCTCTCTCTCAATGAACACAGCTGTATGATGGAATGTACTTCTATTCGACTACATCTTGAATGAAATCTTATCTTAAACTATCAATGCTGTTCGTAAATAATATAATGTATTGCTATTCGACACACACTTGTTTTAAAACTGATCTTCTTTATGACTGTTTAATAATATAATTCCAATTCTTGCTTGTTGATTAAGCAATCTTTCAAATCATTTGCATTGTTTTCTAAATTAAATACAATTGAAATTAAATATCTACCACCAATATTCCTCAACCTCGATTGTCAATGAGCAATAATAGCATAATATGTACAAGTAATATTTTTGAATGTGCCAACAGTAATAGTAATGGCTTCTTAATTTATTATTAAACACTCATAAATGACAGACATGCAATGGCAATTATGGACTTCTGCATCATGTCAACTATTTCTGTGATGACACAAAGCAGCAGCTTCGCTGAAAAACATGTTCTATTTCGAGATTCAACTTAATGATGTGTCAAGCACGCAGCTTCTTCTCCAGGTGCCGTTTGTAATAGAAAATCGATGGCGATTTTGATAAATGGCAAGTGACAGTTTCAGAGCGCACAACAATAGAGCACATTGTAAAGGTGACTTTGGCTTTAATGCGGCATAATGATAGTGATAGAGAGGCAAGTGCAACTGCCGCGACCTGCCATTAAACATGCAACGTCTTTGAGGCAAAGTGCCTAGTCATGTTATTTCACTACTTGCCGCATAAAGTTGGCAGCAGCTCAGCTCAGTATTAGAAATTCCTCGAGCTGGCCGAGCACAATTGAACACAATAAGGCGACAGCCTCATTAAATGCTGTTGTCGATGACAACAGCGGCGCGCAACAAGGGCTGTGCGGCAAGTGGCAAGTGGGAAGTGGCAAGTGGCAAGTGGCAGAAAGGCCAAAAACTTGAGCGCCTGCTCATGTTCATTGTTCGACAATAAAAAGGCTGTTGTTCATTTTTATGGAGTAACGCCTTCTTCTTCGTCTTCGGGTGCTGGCTGCTGCCTGGCCATGTCACGAGCACGCCGCTAGACAGCGTCGCCCGGACTGAGGCGACTGAGGGGGCGCTGTTGAAGACGCCATTGTTGGGCGTACACCGAAAACAAAGGCAACAACAACAGCACGCAGCACTTGTTGTCGTTTAGCTCAGCCACAGTCAGAGTCGGAGTCGGAAGAGTCGAAGTCAAAGTCGGAGCTTGAGGCTTGTGGCAAAGCCACAGCAACGCCCACAGCGGCGACGCGGGGCGGGGGAGGAAGAGTCGAGTGTGTGACGCACATAATGAGTGGCAGTCCTGCTGCCCCGCTGTCCGTCTGTCCCCTTGTCCCCCTCAAGCAGCGAGCATAAAAAGTTTATGAATATGATGGAATAATTAAAACTTGGCGCCAATTTGAAGGGGCGCGCGCCCATTTCGGCGTCGCTGCGTAGGTGGCGCAATGTCAACTTCAAGCGCGACACGCGCCACGCCCACTTGTGCGCCTTTGAAGCATACACCTGCGCCGGCCCCGACGGCCCCGCCGGCATTGTTTGCCTCTTTGCATTTGGGCACTTTTGCGGCCTTTGGCTTTGGCCTTTGGCTTTTGGGGCCCCTATTTGGGCCTTTGGGTCTTTCTTCTTCACTCCTTTTTTTTGCTTGTGGGACTCCTATGAGTACCTACAAATTTTTCTTTCGTGTGCCGAAAGATGTAAGCTTCCCACTGCTTTGTTGCTGTTGTTGTTCCTCTTGTTGTGTGTTTTTGTTTTGTTTTTTGTAGATGCTTAGCAAAGTTTTTGTTTTACTTTGCTTTCGCTTTGCTTTATTCGTACCCTTTGCCCGTTTGTTTGCTGTTGTTGTTGCGTTGTAGTTGCTTGTCTGGTTTTTAATTATGCAACATTAATTAAGACATGGATCGGCCCTTAAGGCCCTGCAACAACACTGAGAGCTGCTGCTGCTGTTTAAGGCTCTGCAAACACAACTGAATAAGACGACGTCGCGTGTGTTTGCTCAAGCGCATTTGCTATCCTCCCCCCCCTTCCGTCTCCTGCTCTGTCCCAATTGAGGTGAGTCGTGTCTCCAGCTTGCACACACACACAGCAGCAAATACGTATATGCTCTTTAGACGAGCGCATTCAAAGGATAATTATGTGCACATTTATCATGGCCCCAGACTGGGCCAAGTCTCTGGGTGGCCACTCAAAGTGCACTGGCGCAGCAGCGTCATGTCAACAGCAACAACAACAACAACAACGACGGCAACACGAGGCGAAAGTTTATTTGCTGCTAAGCAGCCTCAGAGTCAAACGCAAACACGGAAATGCGCTCAGCATTTGGTTCAATGAACCTCAATGGGCCACACATAAAGCCAAAGGAGATGCGCAAGACGCGCAGCACAGTGGGGTAGCACAGTGGGGAGCATGCACAAAAAATAATTGCAAATGGCTAAACTTTTTCTCAGCTCCGCAACATTTATGGCAAAAAAGTTCAACACATTTAAGCCAAACTAATGCTAGTCTCGGTTACGCAAAATGCTAAAGAAAATAAATCATACAACTATAATGCTGAGTATTAGAAAATGCAGAGCTTAGAGCATACAAATTGCCGAGTATATAATTTATAATTTAATTTCTATAATAGCAACATTGAACATAAATTATCTTTAAGTGTGTTAGCGCATTCAATTGAATTTCATTTATCGGCTAAATTAATATTTTATGACATATTTGTAAGTGAAAAAACTTTAAAAGCAAGCAATTTTAAGACAAAAAAAAAACATATTAAAAGAAAATATCATTTTTCTTATAGCAAAATTGCAGATATTGTATTTTATATTGCATAAAATCAAGAGCAAAGTGACATTATTACAAATATTTTGAAATAAGCTACGTACTTAGAAACTTACAAGCGTTAGTGCATTTAATTGAATTTAATTCATTGACTAAATTAGTATATATATATTACAAGATAATTTTAATAGAAATAGATCTTAAACAAAAACAATTTGTTGACAAAAATAACATACTAAAAGATATGATCAATTTTCTTATGGCAAAATTACAGATATTGTATTTCATTTTGCATAAAATCAAGAGCAACCTGTCGTTACCCTAAATAAATATTTTGAAATCAACTACGTACTTATAAACTTAAAATTGTTTGTGTGAGTTAATTAGTACATAATTGTAAGTGAAATGGAATTAAAAACAAAACAATTTAAATACAAAAATAACATACTAAAAGCAGAGATGAATATTGTTATTGCAAAAATCAAAAGCACGAGGACATTATTATAAATAAATGTTTCGAAATAAGCTAAGTAGTTCTAAATGTATACGTATTAGTACATTCATTTAATTTATATTTAACTTACTTACTAAATGAATAACTATCACTTCATAATTGTAAGTGAAATACAATTAAAAAGAAAACAATTTAAATGTAAAAATAATAAAGGAAAAGATCAATTTTATTAAAGCAAAATTACAGAGATTTTACATCACATAAAATCAAGAGCGTTATTGTAGATAAATATTTTGAAATAGGGTATAAATATTATTTGGAAATAAACTAGGTTCCTTAAGAGACCTTAACGTCAAGTGCAGATGCTCGAAGATGGATGGAAAGTAGAGCGTGTTCACAGCTGGCTGACCATTTGGTGCAGCCATAAAATGCAATCGGGAAGAGGCAATAATTTTGATGTATTGCACTTGATTGTATTTCTCTGATTTCGCTCAGTGTACGGGTGGATGGCTTGGCTTGGCTTGGCTTAGCTGAATTGCAATCTGAAGCTCCCAATTTGCCAGCTGGCAGGGCAGTCGGGAGGAGCGCTTTAAGTTTCAGCAGCATGTTTTAACTGTCTGTTGCTCTTTGTGGCCATAAAAAAGGACGACAAGCAGCTGCCGTCAAGAGTTACGACAACGACCTGGCCTGCCGTGGCTTGGCTTGGCCAGCCAACAGGATAACATACGGGAGCGAAAGAATGCGAGTGCGAGTATAATATATTTCTCCGGGCATACGGCAGCATATGGCAAGTAGTTTATTTAAGGTGAACCACCCCCCCCCCGCAGCTCCCCCGCTGCCGCTGGGCCGCATGGACTTATAAATTTGGAAACTTGAAACTCGAATTTGTTTTATTTGTTGCGTGCGCTACGCAACTGAAAAGTTTACAACATAATCCAAAGTCCACAAAGGAGTGAAAAAAGCTGGCCAGAAACTTGTGTGTAGCCAACCTCCCCTCCACCGCATCACCCCCGCACTCCAAGTGCTGTCTCGTGTGTGTCTCGTAGGTGTAGCCATAAGTTTTATGTTGCAAGTCCTTTTTTATTTTGCACATTTGTCTGTGTGTGTGTGTGTGTGAGGCATGACGAATGGGCAAATGGACAAGTTGCTGCCTCTTGACACTGCTGCGGCGCACAAACTTGAAATTGCAGCTTGCCAGGCAAAGTCAAAGTGGCGCCAACATCAAAACATGTCAATTTTCAGGCGAATGCATCGACAATCGTTTGTGTGCTCGTGTCCTTTGACAGGGCGCTGAAAAGCCAAAGATTTTCATCCAATTTGCAAAAGTGGCGCGTCGCGTTACCCACTCACTACGTTTCTCCACTCCCCCCTCTTGCACAGCCCCACCAACGTCGTCTTTCTATTGCCTGACTTGACTCGCTGCGACATGTGAGCGAGCGATGTGAGGAGCGAGTGCGGGCGCGGGGGCTGCGAAGCCGAGGCTGGATCACGTGCCCGTTGGCAAGTCAAACATTACAACATTACGCGCTTTCCAATTCACCTGTGAAAATCATTTTCTTTTTTTCCTTTCTTGTTGCCAGCAACGTGTGGATTTTCTTTTTTATTATGTTATACCCTTTATCTTAGCTGCTCAGCTGGGTGGCGTGTGCTTCAAGACAGACTCTATCAAGTCAAGACTTGATATTGAGTAAGTTTAATGTATTTCACCATCAACTTGTAGTTACAGTTTGGCGATATAATTACTAAATTTTATAGCGATTTAAGCAGGGTATATTTGAGTTTTAAACGGAACACAAGTTCGTAACCGCTGCTGAATGTGTTTGTCGCGCTCTCTTTTGTTTTTATACCCTAACAGGGAGTTTTAAAGGTTGACCATGCCGAGTTGAGGATACAAAAGGAGACAGTTCAATTATGCAATTAAAGTAAAAGTTATTTATTCTTGGCTTCTAATAAATATTACTTCAATTCATAGTTAATTCATGCAACATCTAAGTTGAGGATACCAAAAGAGACATTTCGATTATGAAATTAAAGTAAAAGTCTTTTTTGTTGGCTTCTAATAAATATTACTTCAATTCTCAGTTAATTCCTACGACAACTTTAAATATAACTCAATGATTTCAAGTGGCTGACTGCTTTTTTAAAAATGAACTCGTCAAAATGGGAATGTGGCTTGTATTTTATGAATTTCCTGAATTTGCTGGATATGAATTCATAATGAAATATAGAAACAAGAACTTCAAAGACTTGCTCTGCTTGATGCTGAAGTTTATATTAACTTTGTACTTTACAAGACCGTGTATCTCAATGGGAATTTAAAGAAAAGGACATTCGGTATTCGGCAACGTCAGCAGCTGCTAATTCCCTCTGTTCTTATTTTTTCGGTGTGTTGAATTTGCCTTGTCAAACGTTGAAGCAAACGTGACAAGCATTAGCTACAGAAGCTGCCTACAGAAATGCCAGCATGTCTTTATACATATACGCACATATAAAACTGAGAAATGGGGGATCTGGGCACCGGGAACTGGCAACTCGTAACTCGTAACTGGTAACTGGAAACTGGGAACTGTGAGCCGTCAACGTGCGTAGTTTGGCATATCAGTTCGATGCCAATTTGAGAATCGTAGGGGGCGACGACGAAGGGCGCGAGATCGTGGGAGTCGAGTTGAAGGGGTGACATGTTAAGCCCACACATGTATATAGTATTTGTATATGTACTGTAATCCAATGTAATACGGCGAGACATAAGATATACACGAACTGTTTATGTACAGTTTGCAAAGAGTTTTCGCAAAAGTTTTGAGCATGCATCAAAAGTGGCGAATGGGGAAAACAAAGGCGAATTTTGGCAATTTGACATTAGAATTCATATGGCGAAGAGTCACATATTGTGCAAGCAGTGGCTGCCTAGAGCAATATGCAAATGTGAAATGGCAAAGTAGTCGTAATGTGGAGGAACTGGGGAGGTGGAAAATGGGAAATCGCAATCGAAATTAAATGGCATTTGCTTATTGTGCAATCAAGAATTACTACAAATAAACTAGTTGTAACAATTGTGTCGCATTTACATTTCATTGAATAAATTGCATCAAATGCTCGAAGCGAGTCTCTCGCTCGCACACAAGTGCGGGCAGGAGTGCGAGAGCGAGTACACACGATGCTTGCGAGTACTTGAATACTGTAAATAAATGCCATAACATTTGCCCCCTTTTGCGCTTGAGAAAGCTTTTGCCATTTCTAAAAGTTGTTGACTGTAGAAATCACATAAAAATACACGCACACAGGCAAACAACACACAAACACATGCAGATAGAGCAGCTGGTGTGCGTGTGTTGTTGTTATTGCACACAAGTTGCAGACAATGCGAAACAAAAACGTCACATTTTCGATTTTACTTACTTAAATTGTTTTCCCTTTTCATTCCAACGAGCTCAATTTCCAAATTTGCCCAACAAATGAGTTCGAGTTGTCGTCGTTGTCGTTGTTGGCGTTGTGGGTGCTGCAACTGAAAATTCGTTGCGGCAATTGAGTCAACTTATTATTAGCATTATCACCTCTCGATGCCAACCTGTGCCGCGCTCTCTCTCTCTTTCTTGCTCTCGCTGTCTGTGTGCTTGTCCGCCCAGGATGTCCGTGGGATGAGCTGTAAAAATTGCCAACGTCTCGTGTGAGGACAATAAAAGCAAATAAAAAATGCAAATTACTCTCGACGCATTCGAGCGAAAATGGCGATGAAATTGAAAACCGAAATGGTTGCGACTAGCGTGTGGCGCTATGAATACAGATAGCTACATACATACAATATACACACTATGCTAACACACTTACGCCACATACACACACACACATTGATGCGCACTATGCACGAGCAAACTACTCTATGATGAACAGAAATGCGAGGCCAGTAAATGCAAAGCGAATCTTTTCAAATCAAAGCTGTTATACTCACATTACACACACACACAGAGTACTAATAGTCACACAGCTGGCAAAGGAAAGCTGTTATACTTGACTGCCAAATTCATATTAAACTTCTGATGAGCGAACACTGCTATACCATATTACATATTTGTTATACAAGATCAATTGGCATACAAAACAGCTAAGGAAACTTGTCTTTTTACATAATTTATTACTAGACATTAAAAAAGCATACTTAGATATACTGTTTGAAGGGAATTGGATTGATTATCAGCTGTACTAAAAAACTATTGTAATGTTTGCCGCTGAACAGAATGTGCTGCAAAATTGATGAAAGTAATTCTTTATTTTTTTTAAACAGTCCTCAAATCAAAGACTGTGCGAACTTCTAACAGTTTGTCAATAAGGATACGCACTGTAGAGCACAATCTCCACATTCGGGTAGGAGTATTATTGTGCAAATGCCCAAAAGTGGCAACAAAAATCAAGTGTCCATATCCAGGTGGAGTGCAAACTTTTACAAGAGCAGCAGATCCTTTTGGTTACACGATTTTGAGTGGTTCAGTCAGTTTTTAAAATTGCAACACCCGTAACTTTCGGCAAGTCATAAAATATGTATCCGAACGGGTAGATGGTTAACGGCAAAGCTACGCCCATTTAGCCAAATCCAAAGGCAAAAAGGTAGCGTAAATTACTGAAATATGCATGCGACTCACAAAGACGACTGCTGGCAATGGGCAATGGGTAAAAGGGAAATGGAAAATAGGAAATGGGCAGCAGGCAGCAGTCAGCAGGCAGTGGCAGCAGGCAGCAATGGTCATTGCCATTCCATTATCAAGGCGTTGGCGGAACCAGGAGAGCGAGCGCCGCCTCGATGCGCTAGCAAACTACGTGTTTGGCATGCGAAAGTTAACCAAAAGCAGTTCACATTGCCGCAGACAGTGCGTGAGCCAATGGCCAATGGCCAATGGGCAATGGACATTTGGGTCTGTTCGGCTTCTGGGTTTTGTGGTTTTTGAAATTGCACGCATTTGATTGCGTTATTGAAATTGACTGTGGCTTCATTACTATAATGCCCTGCTTTCTGCGTGGGACGGGCGGAAGTCGAGGCAGGCGGACGATTGTGCGTACTCGTATTAAGGAATTCAATTATAAATGCCCCCAAACTGCTTACATACTACACACAACAGACGGCAATCTTGGCATAAGGCAGCAGCCAACAGCCACATCCACAGAATTCTTAGGGACGCACAGCTGTGGACTGAGGCCGAGGCTGAGCTTATGAATATAAATCTGCTACCTGTGTGCGGTTTCACTGGGTCCACACAATTTAGTTTAATTGCCACGTGGGGGCTCTGAGATCAACGGCCCCAGTTGAGTGGCATCAAATGGCTGCACACTCGGCTAGTGGGCCTGGGATTTGAGATTAGTGCCGTCTGGCTGATAAATGTTGACTTTCAGCCTACGGGGCGTATGACGCCTGTGCCGGGCACGTCTCCTGCTGGCTTTTTAATTAACTGCCGAGGCTTAAGTGCCAGCTAATGCATTTTACGTTCAAGTTAAACGTATGCAAAATATTAACGACTTAAGAGAATCAATAAAATGCACGAAAGCTAAAAGCTTTCGAATAACTGCTTACATTATTTATTTAGCAAAAGCGATAGCACAGAGTAATATCGATAGCACGCAAATCACAATCGATATGCAGCTAGCGATCTGCTATAACCGTTTCGCTGAGGCAACAGCTGTTTCTGATAAAGCTGAAATCGATAATCGCTACACTTTGCGCTGTGCAGCTGGAGACAAAAGTTTGTGAAGTGCATTTAATAATTAACAATACAAAATGGCCTTGCGACGCTGCCACTTGAATCCGAAGAAAACGCTTTTCCTACTGTGCGACATACAGGAGAAGTTTCGACCTGGCATGCCGCTGTTCGACAAAATGGTCAAGAATGCGGACAAATTGGCAAGTGACCTTTGATAGCGGCGCTTATCTGTGATTCGCGACGCAGATTGAACATGTTCGATTTTCAGACGAAGGCGGGCAAAGCACTGGACGTGCCCTTGATTGTCACCGAACACTATCCCGAGAAATTGGGCAAAACCGTTGCCGAGCTGGATGTGCAGCATGCCAAGGCAGTGCAGGGCAAGACTTATTTCAGCATGATGACGCCGCAGGTGAAGAGCGTCATCAAGGACATATTTGGCGAGAAGCCGCAGGACGTGGTACTCTACGGCCTGGAGGTAACTAACTCTAATAATACCCCAGGATAATACTAAATTACTTCCTCCTGAACAGTCTCACATCTGTGTGGAGCAGACTGCAATTGATTTGCGGGAACAGGACATTAATGTCTACATCGTTGCCGATTGCTGCTGCTCGCGCCTGAATCAGGACAGAGATTTGGCTTTGGAGCGTCTGCGCCAGGCGGGCTGTGTGATCACCACCAGCGAGAGCGTCATCTTCGATCTGGTGCGCGACAAGAACAATCCCAAGTTCGACATCGTGCGCAAACTGGTGAATCCCACATCCGAGGACATGGCACTGACTCGCAGTCCCTCTAAGTTGTAAGACAGCATTTGCGTGTGTATGTAAATTGTAATAGAATTAATATGCAGTTCCACATGGAAATCGTTTCAATTTGGACAAAGCAGGCGTCTTAAGCAGGCTGCGTTAAAGATGTTGCTGGAATCCCATTAAGTTGTCGCTTCCGCAACATGTTCGAATGGCGTCCATTTCAGGGCGTACAATGGACTCGTCGCATTTGAATTTAACATTTACAATGGCCTCTCAATGGCCATCCCATCCGGCTGCCTGCTTAATATGACAATGCGTATTTTATGGACTTGCTACACGCCGCCGTGGCAGGGGCACAAAAGGGTTAGGTTTGGGTTTAGGTGTGCTCTCTGTGTCTGTGTGGGTGTAGGTGTGGGGGCGGAGCAGCGCTTTGCATTGAAATTTTTGTGTGTGGAAATCTTGGGTCGTAAAGTTTTATTTTTATGCCCGACTGATGTAGACGCATCCAATTGCAATTGAATGTGCGGCAAATGGGAAACGACTGCCGTCTAATGCCTGCCATGTCCTTGGCCATGCGAAGGACGCTGTGGCTGCGACTGCGGCTCCTTGCGTGGATGCGCCTCGATGTAGGCCAGCGCCTTCAGAATGGCCTCGGGCGTGGGCGGCGGCGTGGGCAGCGAGTCGCCGTGCGGATGGTAGCCGTTCTCGTCGGCCGTGTAGGACACCTCGATGGGCAGGCCCTCCTTAGACACGAAGTGGAACTGGCCGTGCACATTGTTGTGCTCGTCGCCCGCCTCCTCGGCGCCAATGCCGTTCGTGATGTCGAACTTGTAGGCGAAGTTGCCGTGGCCATCGTCCTTCTTCGACTCCTGCGCGTGCGCATGCGCGTCGTCGTCGTGGGCACAGCTCACTGCGATCAGCAGCATCACGAGGAACACCTGCAACAGCAAGGGGGCGTGCCAATCAAGTGGAGCACCACGAGCAGGACGACTTACGTGTTTGTACATGGCGAGTTGGCTAAGGCGACTGTTGGTGGCTCAGTGCCGAGCTAAAGGTTTTTATACCGCCACCACTGAACCAGTTCTATATGTAGGCACAGCTCAATATTAACAAATTAGCTGTATTTCACAGGTATATTAATATGTTGATCGGTGCGCAATTGAAGTCTTACAACCCCATAATTTACAGCTTCCAAATAAATTGTGGCGCACTTTGTTGTTGCTGCGTGATCTCTGTATTTTAATGGTTATAAACAAGACGACTGACTACAATTACGCCGCATGCACGTCGGCATGGAAGCCCGAGGCGTCAGCTGTGTAGGTGACACGTATCGGAGGCTCGCCCTCCTCGCCGGGCAAAAAGTACTCGCCCTTCACGCCGTTCACGTCGCCCTCCGACCGCTGGCTGATGCCATTGCTCACTTCCACCTCCTGCTTGTAGAGACCGGCTCCGTTGAGGTTCTGCACGTTGACCTCCTTGAGCAGCGTGGCTTCTTCCAAGTGCTCCTCCACGGCGCTGACCAGCAGCACGGCGAGCAGCAGGCAGGAGACGCAGGCGACGAGCTTCTGCTGGAATACACAGTGGCAGTAAATTGCAGAGTCAGTGCTCTGGATTGCTGGATTTGAATAGCAGCAGTACGATTCGGCAAGCACTCACATGATTCAACATATTTGTTCTACGAATTTCAACAAATATCAGAGGGGCATCTGCTTTTTATACCCCAGAGCTGCAAAAGCCGCTGCTCCGGTTCGCAAAACGAGTTTTAATTAATCGCCGCTAATGATTTGCTTAACCAATTGATATCGATTTGCATAGTTTGGCCCAAGTTGCCATTAGCCATGGCTTAATGCCGTCTACTCCGTCGCGTCGCTGTCTGGCACTGAAGGGCTCGTCAAACCGTCACCCAAAAATAGATGCTGCGCCAGTGGCACATTTTTTCACTTTTTATTTGATATATTTTTTGTTGGTTTTTGCGTAAACAAGTTCAATTTAATTTCGTTAATTTATAGTCAGCTGCCTTGATTGTTAACCAGTGTGTTGAGTTGTGCTTAAATGATTGCTTTTAATAACAATTCTGTGCAATTTGTTAAACACAATTTCCACATTGGTAGTGTGTCTGCGGCAGCATCCAAGTCAAGCAGGACTTCCAAGGATTTCTCAGCTCAACTTGAATTTGCGCAGTCAGTTCTGCATTTGAATGCAGACGTCACTCGCGTGATTCATCATATTTGTTTAACAAATGGAAGTGGCGTCTCCGCTTAAACGAGTTTTAATTAATGATTCCATTAAGCAATTGATTTGAATATGTAAGAATTTGTCAGACCGCCTCGACATTGAAGGACTTAATTTATCCACATTAAACGATCTATTCGCAAAAAAACGTCAACTCAAAACGTGTATGGAAAGTATTATAGTTTCTTCGGATGCTCTGCTGTTAGCGGCTTCTTGGGTTCCTGCAGTTGAACCGCCGACATCTTGAGCTTATCCTTATCCCGGTTGGTCAGAAGCTTGGCAATGCCGCTAAGGAATCTGGCATCCTTTTGTGAAACTGGCTGTAATGGTTCCTTCTTTTCTTCCTTCTCGGTTTGTTCATTACTTGCGCTGGGTATAACCGATGGATACAGCTGTGCCACTTGTCTGTCAATGTCGCCACCTTCTTCTATCGAGTGGCCATTGGAATGTGCTTGGTGGTTGCGTTTGTTGTAGTACTTCTGGTAGAACTTGGATGCCTCGTTCTGCACCGATGTCTTCAGTTTGTCCATGTCCCATGCTACGCCCAATTTGGATTTGATTTTATTCGAGATGTCTGCATTGTCGTTCGAGGCGAAGAATGAGCGAAACATGAGGCCTATATCGTTGTCCACTCCATCATCGGTATGTCGAGTCCTTCGCTTCGTCTTCTTGGCTTCGCCCTCCTGCTTCGACACTTTGTAGACGTCCTTGCGGAACATATCAAAGTCGATTCGTGGGGCTTTCAGGTATCCGCGATTTCTAAGATACACAATGGGCGAATTCCAGTTTGTTATCAAATCCTTGACGATCTCCTTTACAGAGCTTTGTAATTTTAACGTTTTCACGTTTCCCTTCGCATTCTCGGCATCCCCACTGGGCATCGATGCACATGCACCCAGCACTACAGCAAATAATAATAAAATGAGTGTACCAGAATTCATTATAGTACAAAGAATTTGCGATGTATTTAAAAAAAATAATATATATTTTTTTTTAATTTTCAAATCACACGTTGTCGTTGGCAACTATCGATATAAAAGGAACGTAGTGCATGAACGAGCTATCGCAGTTGCCATTCACGGTGATGTCAAACGGTTAAGACAATCGATACTTCGATAGCACGATAGGAAACAGCTGTTGTCTGGCTGGAAACGAGATTTTTTGACTCGTAAAACCTAACAAATTTTGCGTATTTGTTTGCGATTCAAGCCTTTGCTGCACACTGAAAGCAAGGGGCGGCACACAACTGCAACGCAATGGTCATAACAAGCAAAACAACGCTGCCCGAGGAGTCCGAGCTAGACGTGCAGGAGTTGAACTTATCGTCGGCCGCACTCCGCGCTGGCTCTTTTCACTTGGGCAAGCAATGCGAGAACGCCAATAATGTTAGTATACGCTTAATATTAAAGTGAGGTAACCCCACTGAACTATAACCAAAGACAATGCAACACAAGTGTCTGTTTCATTTATGTGACCAACTTGCGGCTAAAATTCAGCTATAGTCAGTTATATAACCTAACCTCAAAAACCAATCGTCGATTGTTTTGTTTACGTTTTACCTGTGTGTTCTTCAGGAGTTTATGCTATGTCGCCAGGAGCTGGACGATCCGCGTGCATGCCTGTCCGAGGGACGTGCCGTCACCAGCTGTGCCATGGACTTTTTCCGCAAAGTCAAGAAGTCCTGCCACGATGAGTTCATGCAATACGCAAATTGCCTTGACAAGAGCAGCGGCACAATGGCATTCAGCCAGTAAGTAGTTCCCCTGAAGTCAATATAGTAGCTACTTGCTGACACTGTAATCCCTTTCAGCTGCCGCAAGACTCAGGGTGTGTTTGACAAGTGCATGAAGGATAACTTTGATTGGGATCGTCCCTCCTACGGCTACTTTGCACGCGCCAAGGTAAACCAATTGATGGACCATTCAATTTATGCAAATTCTAATTTAATCAATGCTCACAGGTTGTTAAAACGGAGCGTGAGGCACCAAAGAAACAGGAACCCGTGGTTTATGAAGATGCTACGCCCGGACTGCCAGCAGATTATCCAACGCCACCAGCCAAGTATGGTTCACGTTTCTTCTGGCTGGAATAGATGCGTCGACGGGCTGCTTAGTGTAATTGGAGTGGCGGATTGCCCTACTTGTAATTTACAACATGCATAAAATCTTGTTTCCATTAGTAGTCAATGCATTTTATTCACATCGTCTTAAATCCCATTCAAGCGTGACCGGTTGTTGCCCCTCAAAATACAACTGCTATCAACAGTTACTACATCTTTAATTTGTAATATACACAACAGGAACAGCGATGCTTCACCTTAGTCCTTATACCATTTGGTTCGCTTCGGTTTCTTTACTTTGCCGCTGCCTGTGACGCCGCCACCGCCTTCATTGCCACTAATCATATCCTTGTATTTGTTTATCAGCGGTCGCAGATCATCCTTTTCCTTTTTGCGTCCCTGCTTGGGTCGATTGTTTGCCTTGCGCTCGGCCAGATGAGTTTCCCTAATTTTCTTGTTCTTCTGTTTGCGTTTCTCGGTCTTCACGCGCTTCATGTGCTCCTGCGCCTGCTCCATGATTTTCTTCTTGGATCTCATACGCAGCGATGTGCCTGGCTTGGCTGCTGTGCCCACATAATCGCCTTCGACGTCACTGCGCTTCTTCTGTTGCTGCTTGTCTTCTGCCTTGGCTGCTCGCGCTGTCTCCAGCTTCTTGATGTGCTTCTGTAGCTTAATCTTGTTGTCGTCCTGCGGCGCTATGGTCGTCGATGCGGGCTTCAGTCCTTTGCGCTTCTGCTCGCGACGCTGCTTGCGCTGTTCCAGCTTGGTTTTGTATGTGGGATTGTTTTGCTTGGAGCGTTCGTTACGCTTGTCCTTTATTCTGTGCACGGCTCGATCCTCAATACTAAAGGCCACAATTGGCCGCTGTTGGGCAAATTTAAATGGAAGATTAATCACAATACGTATCATTACTTTGCATTGTCTTTACGTACGTGTTGAGTCCCGAAAATGGCGGGATTATTGTTGATTTTCCGCAGCGCTGTCAGTGCCCGTTGATGCGTATCGAAGGAGAGGAAGCCAAAGCCCTTGGACTTGCCTTGAGGGTGCTCCGGCGTCACCTTTTGATCTCGCATCACGCGACACTCGTGGGGGCGGAATCCCGTGTAAGTCAACGCCATTTGCTTCAGCTTCTCGTTGTCATAATTTAGTGGAAGATTGTGGATAGAAAGCCGATTACGCGAAACAAAGCTGCCAATTTGAAATAAAAGTTTATGCTAAATGCATCAAATAGTGCAACTCCATGCTTACCGATTCAAATTCTTCAGCACTTGGGTCTTCACCTGCTCCAGTTCGTGTCGCCTCGCCATGTCGGATGCGGAAACGCCGTCGGCAGCCTTTGAATTGGCCATGATCAGACCTTCTCTGGCCAGATACAGATTACGTGAATCTTTGCTTTCATCCTTTGTCTTCTCCGAATGCTTCGATTTAATTTCATCGCGACTGAGGGCCGGATGTGGATCCAACACCTCGTCATTCAATTTGAACTCTGTGCCCGCTTGTAAGCAGAGATCGGCAGACTCTTTTGCCTTAAACTTGACAAACGCCGTGCCCTTGGAGTGTCCTGATACGGATTCGCGATTGATGATGGCATACTGCACTAGTCCAAACTTGCGGCACACTTTCCGCAGTTCGTTATCCTCCGCGTCAAAGGGTACGTTCTTGATGAACACTGTGCAGCCTTGTTGCACATCATTTGAAATGTGTTTCTCGCGCTCTACGTTCGCAATATCCGACTTTATATCTTTCTTATCCTCATCTTCATCTTCGTCTTCATCGCCTTCTTCATCTTCGTCTTCTTCTTCATCCCCTTCATCTTCATCACCTTCTTCATCATCCTCTTCTGATTCCTCTCCTATCGCATCTTCCGCAGCTGCATTCTCGTCTTCACTTTTCACGCCATTTTCATTGTCACTCTCCTCCTTAATCTCCACTTTTGGTTTCTTCTCCACAGGCTCATCTTTCGGGTGCTTCGCCGCATATTCATCCTTGCCTATGGCCCAATCCACAAACACCTTGCGTCCCAGTAGCTCTTTGCCGTTTGCCATCATTATGGCTTTTGTGGCTTGATTGATGGTTTCGTATTGCACAAAGGCGCAGCCCACGAGTTTGCCATCGCCTCGCTTCAAAATGTGCACGTCCTCCAACGTGCCCCATTGCCCAAAGTGTTCGCGCAATGCGTCGTCCGTTGATTTGTAGCTGATATTTCGAACGATGAGGCGTGCGCGCTTTTTTTGTCGCCGCTCCTTTTCTTCCTTTAAACGTTGCGTGTTAAACGGATTCCGTCGTTTGGGGGGCTTATTTTCCTCAACATTCTGGGATTTCTCCGGCTCGGAGTCCAGCAATGGTTTCATCTTAAGTTCCATTCTTGGCGCATTGTTTGTTTGCAATGCACGTGGAGTATAAGGCAACAGTGTGACCAGCTGTAAATCATTTTAAATATACCGAAAATGTTAAATTCTCTCCAGTATACTAATAGCGAAATGTTTTTCGGCTGGTTACACCGAGTTGGAGTATTCCATTGCAAGCGGGCCATATAAAGCGGCATTAAATCGCAATTTATTAATTTGTTAAGCCAATAAATAGACGATCAGAACATATATCAACCACTTTATACAAATAAAAGAAAATAAATCACTCTTCTTTTTGTTCAAATAACTTGTGAAATTCTGCAGGAGTTTTGAAGTAATCCACTAAAAGGAGCGACGATCGCATGCCCAATTTGAACATGATGTGACTCCAAGGATTCAGCACGTTCTTATACTCTGCAATCTCTCCGCGGTCAAAGTAGTGCTTAACAGTGCCCAATGGTAATTGTGAACCGTACACAGCAACATATCTGCAAGAGAATAATTTATTATTGTAATAATTGCTAGCACAAGTTAAAAGTGCATTTACTTGTCTGAACTTTTGTAGATCCTTAGCGGATACTTGGCCACAAATGCACGTATTGCTAGGTTGATGAGCACAAAGCCCACAGCAAAGTAATACAAGTCGCTTTCGTTGGATACCAGAACGGAAATATCAATCTGCCTGGTCATGTCCATCATATTGGATGTCGTGTTCCACTGGTAACCGGCTAACAGGCCTATTATGCTCATGGTGACGGTTGATACATTCTTGGACCAAGTGACATAGTTCTCCATGGGCGCTCGATATATTAACTGATAATGATTTGGCAGGTTATCATCACATAACAATTTTCGTTCCACATCAACCGAGGGTGACTTGCGCCAATTCCAACTAGAGGCACTTGTGCTGAAATAAATATTACAAGATTAATCTTTATTTTATAGCAGGCAGCAGGAAGGAAGTATTTACCAGATGTTTCTGCTTGTGAGCGCAGATGTGTTTATTCTGAAATTGATGCATTTTATGCTGTTTCGTAAAAGTGCCGCACACATTCTGTTTGTTATGCTATTACTGAGGAACAGTATGCTGGTTACTAAGCAAGCCACAGAGCGCGAATAAAAATACAATGACCAATTATGTTCATAAAATTGGTGACCAGCAAAATAGCCGTCGGTTATTTAATATTATTAATTGCGTTACGTATATAAATTGGACTGACACTCAAGCTTCTTTGCCCATAAGTTTTGCCATCAATTTCAAATATTGAGAACAGCATACCTGGCCGAACATATGTCAATTTGTACGTTTTGTGTATTGTTTTCAGTGAACAGTGAACAGCTGTGTGTTTTAGGCGTTGCCACACAGTCAGCAACACAACACAATAACATATTTTGTTAAAAAGCTGATATTTTGTTTTAAATCGTGATTTCAACGCAATTCTTTTGAAACTGCAAAAAATCTTCAATAGTCAGTCAGTGATTGGTAAAACAGGACATGGATATTAAACGCGCATCACACAAGACGGGCTTGGGGGATGGCCCGGAAGCGAAGCGCGCGATTATAGAACAAGAACAACAACAACAAGAACAGGATTCAGGTATAGATAAGGAAGCTGACTATGTGCAGACGGAATGTCTGCAGCTAGACGATGTATGCAAGGACACAGATTGCGACAGCCTCCGCGCTGACGGCAGCACCCTCTCGCCCAGCAACCATGTGGCTCCCTACACTGGAAATGGCTGTGAGCCTTCACTGGAGTCCTTTATGTTTCAACAGACACCGGCTGGCAGCCAGCTTTGTTCCTGGATGACGAACACCGAATCGAGGACCTCAGCCAACGATGCTTCGGCGGTTTCAGAAGTCGAAAAGGATACCAAAAAAGTAGAGAAATGTGAGTGCAATTATTTCCAAATATGTCTATAGCGGGAATAATTCCAAAATTATTTGCAATTAGCTGCCAAACTGAATCGTAAGGAGCAAACTGAGATGCGTCGTCAGAATGCACTGCGCGCGTTGGCCTTGGAGCGCGAGCTGTCATCGAAAACACCACAGACACCAACACTAATCATACGCTTTCCGGATCCCAAGATAAATGTGACCACAGTCAGCGAATACTCTCAATCTATACGGGATGTCGTCTTTCCGACCAACGTGTCGGAACGCTATTGTCTGGTGCATCTGAAGCCGGGCGCCAATATCGAGCAGTCTATACAGGAGATCAAGCGCGTCCGCTTCGGCCACGGCCATTTACATGCCGAGTTAAAGACGTTCACGGATGAGGAGCAGGCCGAGTGCATTGATCCTTGCTCGCTATATGTGAGCAACATACCCTTCAATATGAATGCGGCTGATATTAAAGCATTTGTGAATTCGATGCGTGTTGACATTGGCGTCATGAAACGCCAGAAACGAGCACGCTTTGCATTTGTACGCTACTCCAGCGCTGAGACGGCCATGGAGGCATTCAAGGATCTAGTGCGCCGAACAGTGAATAACCGTGTGCTCACCGTGCGCTACCGGCGTCAACGCAAGCGCCTGCCACAAATCACTCCCGCATCGCTGTGCGGAGTCTCCAATTTGACTATCAACACGATTCCATCGGATGATGAGGCGGCCGAATGCCGCGTCATATCGCCGCCGCCCGTCGAATCGATTACTATCATTGACAGCGACGACAATGGTTCCGACACGAGCCTAAGCAGAAGTCCGCAGGCGAAGAAGAAGCGAGAAACTAAGTTGAGCGCCAATGATAAAGAAATCCAAAAGCTGAAAATGCAGATGGCTCAACACGAAGCCATTATAAAGAGCTTACAGAAAAGACAGAACAGCATAGGCAAGTCCATATTGAATATAGAAATTAATCAAGTAACTAATCCGAGTCTCTTGCAGTTAACACTAGTGTTAAAGTGGAGCCGCAATCTGAACGAACCACCGACAAGTCGTCATTCATGCAACGCTCCCTTTCACCCTGTTCCAGCTATGATATCAAAATGGAAAATGAATATTTAGGGATTGTTCAGAGCACGCCAGATCCAGAGCCTGAATCCTTGCCCGAGGCCGACAATCAGTTGTCTCCACCCTACAGGCCAACAACTTGCGCCATTGAAGGCAATGAGGATCCGATCAAGTGTAAAGATTAACAAACTATTTTCATTAATCATGTCTGTGTTCACTCCTGCCACTGTCTTACATAGCATCCAATTGTTTTGGCTGGTTGATTACAGGTCTCGGACGCCGCAAAAGTACAAAATCTGCAACACACTCGATGAATAAAAATTCAGGAAATAAAAGTCCAAAGGACGCCAATTTGGAAGGGCTTTATGCGCAGCTAGAGAAAGATTTGGACGCCTAAGCATAGGATATAGGAAATAGGAATTTTGTATCAGCAAAATGTTATTCCTCTAAATTTTGCGTATGAAGCTTCTAAGGTGTAAATTTTTTTACATTTAGTATTAATTTTTATTTAATGTTTTTCGATCACTTCAGAGTACAATTTTATAAAATTGTTACAATCATAATAATACGTAAATTAAATACAATAATAATAATCATAATAATATTTCGGTTTTAAATATTAAACCCGAACAAATATCGTTTTAAGATCTTACACTCATACATACACTTAGACTTATGTAATAATCAAATGTATTTTAATGATCAATTTTTTTTTTTGTAATCTTAGAATGCTAAATTGTTTAAAAAACGTCTATAGTTCGTATAGGTAAGTGTTACAGCACCTGGCACTAACTAAACAATTTCCAATTTACTCTTTTAGTCAGCGTTTGAACTCGAACTAAACTAAATTACATTTTAATTAATTGCTTAATCGTTTTTCTTGCTGTTTTTTCATATTGTTTTTATGGCTCGTAATAGGTAATATCGCAAATTGTCATATTTAACATTTAGTGTTAAATTTCATATAACATACTTGAAGTTTCGGCTATGATATGATTCCTGATTCCTGATATCATGTTCAGTATATTTTGTTCTCCTTTTACTCATGTTCTTTTGTGGAATGTTTACAACTATTTAAGTTTAATTATACTTAATGCTGGGTTTTCTTTGTATTTACACAACAACGAATTTAAGGCACCTGTTTCACATGATATTTGTAAGGACTTCATTCTTCTCATCATCGTTCTAAATTATTATTTATCATTATTCGAATACACAAATCCAATATGTTGGTAGCCCACAAATTAAGCAACGTGCGGTAAAATTTCACAAACTTTACTTGGGTTGTTTTTATTGCTCGGAAATGAAATCCCCTGTGAGTTGAGTTCTCAATGTGCGCAACATTAAAAATATTTTAGCTAATTATGAATTTGGAAATGCAACACAGCAGGAATGTGCTGAGGAGCACGCTGGCAGCTGAGCTGCTGGTCAACTGGGATATAGACATCGCACCAGATCCAGTCCGTTCCGCAACCTCGGGCTCGGCGGGTTCATCATTTGTTTGGTGATCGCCGACAGCTGTTTTTAATTGTAGAGAATATATTTAAGATAAATTAGTACGCAAATCTCACAATGTTTACAATTCTTAAAGCGACAACTACGTAAATACTTATTTGCACAACTTTTTTAAAGATTTCAAGTGTTGAATATATTCGAAAATACAAAAAAAAAAATAAATAAATAATAATTTGACTGCCAAAAATGTAAAATACACTATGTAACTTAAAAGTAAAAATCAAATAAAAATATATGTATAAAAATAATTATTGCAACATACTGTTCCACTTTGTGCGCAAGTGTTCTGAGTAGAAATGGCGATTTCTTGGTTTGTTCAATGGCGTTTCGGCAGCAGCGTAGGCTTATTGGGCGTGGCATTATTGTGACATTATTTTCAGACAGAGATCACTCAAGCAGGCATATATATGTGTAGTATATGTACACATACGTTTACATATTATATGTGTGTGTAAAGACAAATTACAAATTAAGGCGCGCGATTCAAGGCGAATACGAATACAAAAATTAATACAGTTGATGTTGCTGGTGGACAGAGCACACGAAGGAACTGGCTAGCTGGCTGGCGAGCTCTCTAAAAGTATCTGTTCGTTAGACTCCACATCCAGCCGGGCAGAAGACCGGTGCCCGTGCCCGTGACCGTACTTGGAACCAGATTCGTAGTGATAACTGGAGTTCGCGGTACTGTTTGATCAATTTCGTGTAATCGTGATCACACGCCCAACATAAATGAAATGAAAGATATGTAATAAAGAAAAATTGGGGGGAAAAAATGATAATCGCATAATTAACAATTTTGCAAAGACAACAATTTGAAGCGGTTTCATTTCGTAGTGCAGCTACTGTGGGGGACTGTGCGTGTTGTGTTGTGGCGTAACTACATGAAATTTGCAATACGATAGCAAGTGATAACATTCACGACAGCTACTAATCGGTACGATCAACTACATACACAAACATAAGTACTAGGAGCCAAGCACACGGACACACCGATTTGGGGGTGGCTTTTTGTGTGTGCGGGGAGACAGTAAGAGCGGTAGACAGAACGAGAGAGTAAGTGAGAGAGGGTAGAACCAGAGTGAGTGGGAATGGTAGGAAGAATACAAAGAAGCAAAAGCAGCAGAAGTTCATTGCCAGTAGCAGCAGCAGCAGCAGCAGCAGCGGGTGTGGTAAAGCTTTCGATTAGCTTATTGAGATATGCGCGCGTTACTTTGTGTTTGCTTTTGTTTTTTCTTTTGGTTTTTCGTATTTGTGTGTTCGTTGTTATTGCTGTTGTTGCTTTTCTTTTCGTTTTATTATAATGTTCTGAGTGTGGCGGGTTGTTGTTGTTAATTGTTCTGTTTCGTTTCGTTTTATCCGCGTCTCTTATTAAAGCCTGCAAGAAATACATACATACATACATACATACAGAGATACAAAAATACAAATTGAAGTTCAGCTTCAGCACGGTTTATGTAAATTGAACGGGCGGGTGTTATGAGGGAATAACAAGCACGTGCATGCAGTGTTAAGTATTCAAATTGGCCGACCGACCGACCGACCAACCGACCGTTGAGTCGTGCAATCTGGGTCATAACATAACGGGTGTGGACCACCACAGACACACATACATACATACGTACAGCCCCATAAGGTGGATAACTTATGTGCGTGTGTGTGTGTGTGTGAGTGTGCGCGCGTGTTGAGTGTGGGAATGTGTGAGTAGTAGGGGGGGGCATGCAAATTGTGAATTTTAGTATTATTGATAAAACATGCAATTAAAAGTACTGTTTACATGTGTAAGTGCTACACACACGTATGCAGATTAGGTATTCTTCAAAGAAAGCGCAACCCAAGAAAGCCTTTGCCACATTTGAATTTGGTGCCACAGGTGCCAAGAGGGAAACATTTTTATTTTTGTTTTTTTTTTTCGATTCCAATTTCGAATTTTGTACGCATAAAGTGTGGGGAGATGCCATAATAACTACAGTTTATACATTGTAGGGTTTAGTCTTTCGGTGGGTGGTGGGGGGAATCACATAATATTAATAGTACCATAGAACTACATAAAATATTTATATTGTATATACTTAGTGGGGGTGCTTAAACTTAGGATTGCAAAAACTACATTTAAACCAAGGTATTAAGGTATATAGTACTACAAAGTTAAGGGTGGGACTTGCTGGATCACTTGTGGTGTTGAACAAATAGTGTTGTAAGAGTGTTGTTGCATAGATAGTGTAGTGTGGTGTAAGCATAGTGTAGTGTAGTATGTAGTAATTACTGTTGTTTGGTTAGCAGTGTTTAGTAACGTCTCGTGCCAAACTTTATAGCTAAGTCGTTATCCACTTAGTTAGTTGATAGTGCATGCAGAGTAGTGCATGGTTGGGGGAACTTAAAGCTACTTTGATGGTAATGGTTTATTGCCTGGTACCGCCCCAAGTGGGAAGCGGGATGAAGTTAGTGAGACCGACTGACCAGTAGTTTGTTTTTGTTTTTGTTTGCGTTTGTTTTTCTTTTTGATTTTTACACTGTAAGCAAGATATTATATGATTATTAAATTGTCATTAATTGCTGGGCCTGTATATTCGCAATTCGAATGCTCTTTAGATTCTTGTGATTATTATTAAATTTGCATTTTTGTCTTTTACTTTTGTACATGGTATGCTAAATTGAGTTTGTTAGCGAGAAATTAAGTTAGAATAGACCAAAAACCGTGACACCCAAAACCATTGTTAAGTATATAGCGAATTTAAAGTTATTAACTTAAATAAAAATACTGAAAAAACGTGATTATGTGGGAAACTCAAAAATAAACCGAGTCCTGAATGTAAAAAATAATATAAATTTGAGTTAGTAGTAATAAAAAAGAAAACTTGAATTAGTTGCATAAAAACAAATGGTATTAGGATGGTAATTGAACTCGGTTAGAAGTTGAAGTGAAGTTAGATCGGTTAGAAAGTGTTCCGAGAGGTGTTGAGTGGAAAGTGTAGCCTGAAGACGGTTCAGTTTGGGAACACTGAAACAAACTAAAGTAAAACACCACAAAATAGAGGCATGTAAATAATAATACAATATGTAAATAAGAACTATGGAAATTACAAGTAATGTACAAGAGAACTAAGAGGACTAGGAGAGAAGAAATTCGACATACACATTTCGAGAATTAGTTTTCAATAAAAATAATAATGTATTTGATCATTTCTTTGTTTAATCAGGTATTCGTTAGGGCAATAGAACAAAAAACACATTGAGTTCAGGTAATAGAATTGACTACAGTTCGAATACGAAAACGAATACGAATACGAGTACGATACATACATAAAATAATGATAAACTTAATTAAACATACCATATATAATATTTGTATAAATTGATTTCTGTTTTAGCTCAGTCCGCAGATTAGGACTGAGAGCTCTTAAGGTTTTCGTTTGCTTGGCTTTGTATGCTAAGTAACAAACAACTCATACATGTTTATGAGATCTTTTTGACTTTGATTGATTGGGATACATTTGGAATGTCGACTAACATCGATTGCTTAGCCGGATTGTGTCGGATTCAAACAAAACTACCGCCGAGTCGATCCCACTCACCTGCGTCCAGGTCAAGATCACCATTACCATCCACGTCGCCGTGCAGCTGCGTGTGCTGCTCGGGCTCGAGCGGCTTCTCCTCGACAATATTACCTGTGGACGAGGGCGTGTTCTTGCAGCCGAACCACCAGTGTGCCGTTGGCCTGGGGAACGCCGGTGTGGCCGTATCCACCTGCAGAGACAAGCGATAGCAAGCGATAACAATCGATAACAAGCGTGATCTCAAAGCTTAACCTACCGCGAATCGTGCATCGTGGAAGCGATAGTACTTGTCGCCCTTGAAGAAGTACGTGTAGCCGTTGGTGTAGCGCAGCGCGGCGTCCAGATTGTTGGGCACGCCCTCCCAGTTCGAGATGGGCTTGGGGTAGCTGGCCTTGACGGGCGGCCGCTTGGCGGGATCGAAGCGCCAGAACTTGCTGCCCTTGAAGAAGTAGATCTTGCCGTTGCCGCCCCACACCATCGCCGCGTCGAGGTGGTCGGGTATGCCCGTGAAGCCCTCGCTGATCTCCTTGGGATAGTCGCCGTCCATCTGGCTGCCCTGGTAGCGCCAGTACTGCGTGCCCTTGAAGAAGTACGTCTTGCCGTTCTTGTACGTGAAGGCCGCATCAATGTTGCCCGGCAGGCCCGGCCAGCCCTTGGCGATGAGCTGCGGATAGCCCTCCTCGACGGCGTCCGTGGTCAGCTTGTAGTACTTGTCGCCCTTGAAGGCGTACGTGTCGCCGTGCGCCGAGTTGAACAGCGTGTCCACCTTTGAGTCCTTGCAGATCGAGTCGTCCAGCGGCACCTTGGGCGGCGCGAACGCCGGCCGCTGCGTGCTGGGCGCCGGATAGCTGTTGGTCGGCGTGTACTGCGGGTTCGTCTTGCGTCCGTACAGCGACTGTATGGCCGCCTTGTCGTCCTCGTCCAGCTTGAACACCGGCTCGAAGCCGCGGTAGAAGGGCGCCATCAGCGCCGAGCTCTGATCGGAGTGCGACAGGCCCAGCGAGTGGCCGAACTCGTGCGCGGCCACCTGGAACAGATTGGTGCCGCGCGGCGAGCCAATCGTCCACAGCTCGGCGTCGTCGAAGTGCGCGTCGCCGCCGAACACCGGGAAGAAGGCGTGCGCCAGGGTGCCGCCCTGCCCATCGAAGGCGTCGCCGTCGCCGTGCTCGCTCTCCACGAACCTGCGGAAGGAGTGAAGGGATTAGTAAGGGATGGACTTTTAAACTGAGCTCTAGATTTAAGTGCAAGGGCTTTACAGTTTAACTGTTATACAATTAGGTAAAGAGTTCTATAACTCTTTTTACTAGAGCAACAAACCTTCTTTGTTAACCTATCTGTATTTTAACAGTCTCCAGATTTAAGAAGTATTGTTTGTATAAAGAAAGGTGTTTGAAGGTCTAAATTGAATTTTTCCGAGTTTCGGTCATATTTTGTTTACATTTTAAGACAAAAACTACACTTCAAAATAAAATGGAATTAATCATATTCAAAAATCATATCTGTATTCAGACTTAATGTGTAATATTTGTAAATGATTTCTTCATTTTCGGGTATATTTTGATTGTATCTTTATCAAAATTCGAAGTTAATAGGGAATAAATCTCCTTCGGAAACATATCTTCTGTATTTTAAAAGTATCCATATTTAATGACTAATGTTTCCACAATGTGTCTATCTTTCTATCCAAATTTAATGAGTAATCTTTGTAGACGGAAATGCCTTCGTCATTTTCATCATATAAAGACGCAAATATTGTATAAATCTTCTTTGGAAGCATATCTGAATTTTAAAAGCTGCCAGATTTAGTGAGTAATGTTCGTATAAGGAAATGTCTTCATCATTTTCGGGCATATTTTGTGTGAATCTATATACAAACTTAAAACTTCAAATTACTTCAGATTTAATCTGCCTTGCTAACCTATATATATTTTAAAAGTATCCAGCAGTTTAAATGACTAATGTTTGTACAACGAAATGACTTCAAAATTGTCGGCAAAATTTGGATTATCAATTACGAAGGAATTGAAAATAATCTTCTTCAGAAACCATCTGTATCTGAACAGTATCCAGTAGTTTTAATAAATGAAATGACTTCATAATTTTCGACCTTTTTACTTTACATTTTCATAAAAACTCCAAAATTACAAAATAAAATTGGGTTCATCTTCTTCAGAAAGATGTCACAGTTTGTAATAAGTAATGTGAGCCATTCCAAATGAAATAGATATGTAAAAAGTGTAAGTTTGTTACTCACTTGATCTCAATGTGCACTGGTCCCGATGACTTCCTGGTGAAGGTCAGGTCGGTGTCCTCGCTCCAGACGGCGAAGGCGCGCGCGATCTCGGCGTCGACGTCGTTGCGCTTCAAGCGCTTGGGGTACTTGGAGATGCGGTAGGTGAGGTTCTTGACGCGCCAGCGACTGCCCTGCAGCGCGTAGCGCTTCGAGCGGCTGTCGCCGGTGCCGACGCGATCCCGGACGCCGCAGCGTGGCAGCGACATCAGCTTCATGGTCTCCTCGTCCAGCTCGCCGGTGATGTTGAGGCCGGCGAAGCTCTGGAACTCTTGTATGGCACTGACCCAGGTGTGCTTGTCCTGGAGTCCACTGTTGGCCGGATTACGTGCCGAGGCGGGCAAGTAGCCGAACTGCGACAAGTAGATCTGCAAGCAGACAGACAGACAGAGAGACAGGTGAGTGAGAATGATTGATGCGTTGGGATCGGAGTGCGAGGCGATCGATGGTATGCGGTGGCAGCACCACCTGGTGCTGGGCTGGCCGCTGATTTATGGCGATCTGATAAAGGGCGTTTTGCTTGCATTGCAAGTGTAATTGTCCTGCGGCGCAATCCCTCAACTCAGCCCCCAGCACGAATAGTAACAACGCCTCGTCGCTTTGACAGTGTGTGCAAAAACATATTTGCCGCATGCAAAAAGAAGACTATCTGACTTGCAGAATTTATGACCGAGAGCCTCTGGCATGGCAGTGTTTTATAATGTTTTTGTGAGAAAGAGCGGACTGCGCCCCGCGTCCCCCGATCAACGTCCCCCGCGGCGTATACGCAACACCACTACGAGCGCACATTACGTATACGTAGGGGGGGGCAGAGCGAGTCACAGTTACGTGACTTTAATTATGCGATTTAGGTGTGAAAAATGCTCAGTTCTATTGAGAGTTGAGGAAGTGTTTCGCAGCCAGCATTATGTATGCCGTTTTTATGGCGATTTCACTTGAATCGAACGCTTGTAAGTCGAATCGAATTGTATCGCGAATCGGGCGATTAATTGACTAAGCATTGACGGCACTTTCTCTTCTCTCTCTCTGCTCCCACAGCTGGCTGGAAGAGGAAGTGCACTTGGTGCGAGGTTACTCGGCTGCGAGATGCGCGCCTAACGGTAAGCCCAAAAACAATTACAAAGCGACTCCGTCTAATTGCAAATTCGCTAGTCGGTAGTCGCTCGTCTTTAGCTGTTGCTTGCACTAATTGCTGCAATTACGCTCAGTGCGAACACATCGAAAGATATGTGTGCTTTATTTTGTCAAGTCTGCTGTTGAGCGTAGTCTGCGCTTGGCATGTGAAGCATGTGCCGCGGCTCGATGTGTCGCACATTTTAATGGCCCGAGAACAGCGTTAAGCGTAAAGCGTATAGCGTATGCTATACGGCATACATGTTCGCCAGAATCAACACGTATGTGGCACACACACACACAGTCACAAACGTGTAGTTGTGTGCTGCCAAAAATAAGACAAGAAGATGCCGAAACAGCGCTTGCATAATGCGAGTAGACGAGGGGCGGCTCTGCTCAGCTGACTGTTAAGTTTTATTTATTTTATACTCGTCGCACTACATCGAGAATCGTTTATGAGTATTTTATTGTATATGATTTCATTTCATTTCATTTTATTTCGCTGCGCTGCGTTGCGGCGAGGAAGTAAACAGTTTGCGTGTTTTATCATGCGTCGCGCTTTGCCTTTAGTATTCATCCTAAGTACTTAATAATCTGGGTGGTTGTGCTGCGTGTATGTGTGTGTGTGTGTGTGTGTTTTGGCGTGTGGTAAATTCGATTGATCGCCAGCGAGGCGGGGCGGGGGGAGTGGGGGCCTTAGACTCGCCTTAAAGGTAAATGAACTCGCTCGGCTTGGCTTTTGTTTGGCTTTTCCTGTAAACATGACGCTGTCGCGACAATCAATCTGACCAACAACAACAACAGCGAAGGGAGCGCGCATCGCTCACAGCTCACAGCTCACAAAGCGACTGGCGCGATATGCAAATCATTTGCGATTTGCGTTCCGCTTTGCTGTCAAAATTATTACACAATGAAATTAATCTGCGTCGCTCTGCAGCAGCGCTTCCTCCTCAGCTCAGTTGGTTGCAGCACTGCCACTTCGATTGCTGCAGCATTGCGGCATTGTGTCAAGTGGCACTTGAGTCTGCGGCGCGACCTTGCTGCTGGCCAAGCTGGAGCAGCTGGAGTTAATTGTGCATTCCAGTCAACTGCTGCAATTAGCATAATTACTGCATTTCAAATGCAACAAATTAAATGAGCTGCCACTGCAACTGCAACTCGTGGGAACTACATGAAAGTTGCCGCTGGCCATTGAGATTCCGATGTGCTTATGACATGCGCCAATAAATCTTAGCATTGGCTGTCAACAACAAGCAACGAGCAGTCAGAGGTCGCCGCAATTGTGAGTGTGATAAGATACGTAGAACGGCTTCAGACTTATCAGCCGTGAATCACAACTGCGAGGTGTTGACGAACCTTGGCGTATAACTCAAGCGACTGATGTGCGTCAGAAGAACAAAGCGCGAGGATTTTGGGCGCTCGCAACGGAAGTGCAAAGCGGAAATGGCGACTATCGATGAGTCTGCGTTCGCGTTAATTTCGCCAAATTATAGAAATTATATTGCAAGTGCGGTTCACGTATCGGCGCTCGCTCAAATTGCAGCACAGCGCACGAGGCATTGACACCAATCTGGCGCAAAAAGTGCCACAGTGTTTTCAATGTTAGAGCAGCGAGTGGGGGCAACATGTCAACAGACACTCGACCACTTGAACTGAACACAGCCCAAGCACTCGGCAGTTTGTCTATCGCTGACCTCTTTGCCTACTTTGCCAGCTCACTGGCTCACTGGCTGACAGCCTTGCGATGTGGCAAGTTGAGGCCTCCTTTTTGTAACGATCCTGAGTCTGCCTGGGAATTGTAGTCTGTTAATTGGAGCAACTGCTGGGGCAAGTCGTTGACCCGCGGACGCTCGCTGCGAGTCGAAAATTGCGCTGTAAATTGTGTTAGTTGCCGTTGGCGTGTTGCTTGACCCCTCGAAGGCGGTGCGAGCGTCCGTTTATTTCCGGCCCAACCAGAGCAGGACATGCATAAATTATAAACAAGCGGGGCTCGTTACGCTTGCCCGGAAATTGATGAGAAAATCGTATTCGCCCTGCCAAGGGGCCAAAACTATATCATAGTATGTGTGTCTAGGTCTAGTTGCTCTGTGGCAAGCTGACGCTTTAAACTGCTGCGCGTATTTGGGTCAATCAGCGGCGGGGTCATTGACTGCGCACCAGGAGCGACTTCTTCAAGCCTAGACCCCATTTCGCAGAGCGCCAGCGACACGCTGCGAAAGTGATTGCGACCCAAACACAGAGTGAGAGAGAGAGTGTAAGCCATAAACTATCTATTCATCACTAACGAGCTGGCTGCAACCTGTTCGGCCTGTTTCGCCTCTTGGCGATTACATCACTCTTGTATTGAAAAGCTGGTCTTTAAATGGTCGCCAAACGGCAGCAAGCGCGGGGTGGAGGGGGGCTAATGAAAAGTGGGCCAAATCAGGCACCAAAAGGTGCCGAAAGTTGCGCAACTGCCATAATCAGGCTAATGTAAGCAAGCAGGCCAAAATGGCCAAGCGGCCAACTCCATTGCAGAACTAACCACCCACCGCCTCTCCCCATCGCCCCCCCAAAGCAGGTGGCCAATAATTTTGTCAGCTGCGAAATTCTCATAACACAAAAAAAGCGTTGGCATTTAACCCTGCTAGCGACTCGCTTTTTGCTCGCCGTTCATTTGCGAGGCGATAAATAAACGCCAGATGCCAAGATAACAAAACTGTTGTAAGCACTGAGCAAAAAGAAGGCAGCTGAGACTATTGGCAAATAGTAAAACTGTAAGCAGAAATTCAGTTTGACTTCGTAGCTAAATGCTAAATTGAAAATGGAATAAAGTCTAAGCACTAATTTATTGTATCTATCTACTATCTACTCTACTACTACTGTCTACTCTAATTACGCAGCTCAAAAGCAAGCCAGTGATTCTTCACTGCCATAAATACATTTCTACACTTTCACTTGGATATATAGTAGGTACATTGTTCTATAGCTGTGAACAGCGCTTTGTTGCTGTGACCTTAACTATCGCTTGTTTGAGCTGCTAACATTTGCTTTCTACTTTTTGCATACGATGTGCAGCAAGGTTATCCTGTTGCCTGCTTCCCTGTTTGCTCGCTAGGCATCCTTTTGTTGGCGCCGCTTGAAGGTCGCTGGCCAAAAGCGCACACTCAACGTGACTGTCAGTTTCCAGCTTTGCATTTGCTGCCCAAATCAATCAGGCAACACTTACTGCCACCTGCCTGCCTGTTGTTTTAGTTAGCTCAACTTATTGATTAGCTGGACGCCATGTCTCGGAACTGTTTCTCTGCTGCTGCTGCTGTTGTTTTTCCTGCTGTTTTTCGTGTCGCTGCGTGACGCACGCGAAATTTTGCGGCTAATACTCGTACGCAGGGAAGTTTTCTCGAGCCAACTTTGAGCCCAGTTGGCGAACGATTATAATTAGCCCAATACGTCATTGCAGCCAGTTGTGAGCAGTTCCTCGACAAGAACTACTATAACAACCAGTCGGTCGCTCTTTTAATTAAGCAAGTTGCTCCCAGACAGCGCCTGAGCTCATGCCAATGGTCTGCAATTAACCTTTGACTCGCCTTCGATTAAGCATACGCAGCGTATGACGCCGCTTTGGGGGGGTGTGGAAAGTGGCTTGCATTATGTCGCCGCACTGACTCAGTGTCAATATGGTGTGTCGGCAGCAAATCGCTGGCAATTTGTGTGAAACATCAGCAGATCTCTATCGCTGGCAATGTAAAGCAGGCAGACAAATCAAATGAACGAACAACAAAACATATCTCTACGCTGGCGTGTGAGTCACGCGCATTAATCAAGGTTAGGCAAAGATAAAAGCTGCATTGCCTGCAACTGCAGAAGCGGGGCAACAAATGAGCAGTGTCGTCAAAGAGCGACAGCAAGTGTGCTGCCAGAAGTCTACACCGTCTTCGATTTATTACGAAATGCCAACTACTGGGAGAGGGAGCGGGAGCGGGAGAGGGAGCGAGAGCGGGAGGGGCACTTAGAACAGTGGGAGTACGAGGCTTTGTAGTCTGACATTGAGGCGAGACAAACATGGGCTGGCTATTCAGCGCTCATGATCATGATCGGCACTAGCATTATTCTCATTATCGTCGTCATTATCATGAGCGTTTTGGGCGACTGGCCAGCCCAATGGCCATGCAGGTTCCGCGCCAAGTTGCCGGCAACGCGCTCAACATATCAATTAGAGTCGATAGTTGAACAAAGACAACAGCTCAGCTTTGTTCTAAGCACGCAGCACAGCACAGCGCAGCGCGTGCTCGAATTGATCGATAATTGCTATCGATTAACCCGCACTCGTTACACATTTCACCCAGCACTAAGCGATAAGCGGCCAAGCAGGAACACAGCTCTCATCCTTAGGTGTGGCTGCGTCTCCCTCTCTCTCTATCTGCTTATTAATTTATGCAGATTGCAATCGTGCAACAAGAGAAAACACTTTGTGCCGCAAAACGTGACAGCCTTGTCGAGCAGCAGCTGCACTCCCCCGCGACTCCCCCGTCACGTGCCAATTGCAATTTATATGGCGATTTGTCTGCTGCTTTGTGGGATCATCGCCGCGATTCGCAAGCTGCAGCGAACGCTGAGCATGACAACGATTTGGCTGGCATTAGACACTGATAATCGGCTCAGCCAGAGCCGCCCGCATCCTCCCCAGCAGCTACTGCATATTAATGGCACTAATAGCCGTCATTATTGAGTTTGTGCAAACGGAAAACTATTGATTTAATCGCACATGGAGACGCTGCGGAGTTGTTGGCGCACAACAAAAAACATTTCGCATTACAATGCTAAGCAATGCAAGTGGAATTCATTACAACGACTAACTGCTGTCGTCTAAAAACTAAAACTTAACTTATGCGCAATCTAAAACCATATCTTGCTGACTACAAGTTACAAGCTACTGACTTACTCTTTTTAAGAGCAGACTTGTAGAGAAAAAGTGAACTACTAATCTATTGAGCTGCAATTAGTTGGGAAAACAAGTTGACAAATGAAGTGCAGTTAGCTGGCTTTTTTCTATAGCATCTATGCATAGAACTGAGCTCTGCAATGTCCTATCTGGGGTATTGTTTAGCTAGCGAATAAAGTGTCTTACTCTTTTTGAGAGCAGGCATGTAGGGAGATGCAAGTTGATTGGCAAAATTGAACTATTTGAAAAGGAAATATAATCTATTGAGCCAAAATTAATTGGGAAAGCGAGTGGCCTTGGAGATAGCTTTCTTTGCATATATAGCATTAATAAATAGCCCTGACTTCTGCAGTATCTTATCTGGCAGATTGTTTAGCTGGCGCTTAACGTGTCTTACTCTTTTTGAGAAAAGAAATGTAGGGAGATGCAAGTTGATTGCCAAAAGTAAACTATTTGAAAGGGAAAATAATCTATAGAGCCACAATTAATTGCTGCACATTCTGTGGCCTTGGTGATACCTATCTATGCAGTTATATCATCAATAAGTAGCCCTGAGCTATGCAGTGTCTTATCTGGCAGATTGTTTAGAGAAGAAATGTAGAGTGATGCAAGTTGTGTTGATTGACAGAAGCGAACTATTTGAAAAGGGAATATAGTCTATTGAGCTGCAATTAATTGCTTGCACACTATGAAGATAGCTATCTCAGGATCTATAGCATCAATAAATTAGATCGTAAGCATTGTTGACAACCCTCTTAACGGGCAGATTTTTGTTGAGCAGGAGTGTAGACGGCTGCAAGTTGAGTTGATTGGCAAAAGTGAACTACTGAAAAGGGAAAATAAACTATTGAGCTGCAATTAATTGGTTCCACATTTTGTGGACTTGAAGATAGCTATCTCTGCATCTATAACATCAATAAATTAGATCGAAAGCATTGTTGGCAACTGAGCTGCAGTGTCTTATCTGGCAGATTGTTTGGCTGGCGAATAAAAGTTAATTGGACCACGGCGACGTTGGTGGCTTGCATGATGCACAGCTGCCATGTGACAATGAGAATTGCCACTGGCAATGTCATGACCAGATCGCCACCAAAACCAGCAATTAATGCAGTCACATGGCGCGGGGCGCAGGGAGCGTGTCCTCAGCAACTGCCACGCTGGCCAAAAGAGAGGGGAGGGGGTGTAGCTAAGGTCAGTTGGCAGTGGCGATAAACGCGAATGCATTGCGTGCAGATGTGAGCGGAATAATTGACAGACGGTGTGTTGCATGTGTGGCAGCCACTGACTAACCGAGCAGCAGCCAGTAAACAATACTCTACACAATATATGCATGCCATGCGCTTGCTATACTAAATATTAAACACTATTATTTATGGCGACCACAACTCGACAGCAGCAGCAGCTGTTGACTGCATGATTTGCGTCGCTGCTGCGTCGCTGCGATTTGTCATGTCCATCGGAAGTGAGTCGAAGAAGAACTGCAAACTTAATACCGATCACAATTTCAGCTGTAGGCCGCTACTTGCTTTCAGGTTAATAACTCTATAACAAGCTCATAGTTTGCTAGTTTGCCAGTTTGCTATGCGCGCAATTATAGGCAATTATATGATTAGCGTTGGCATGACGAGGCTGCAATTTGATTTCGATTCAATTAGAGTGCATTTGAAATCACTGTGCACCCTTATCATTGCTTTTTTGCGAGCTGTTTGCGCAATTAGTTGGCCAGCACTTTAGCTCGAGTTTGATATAGTACTTAGTATTGAACTTACCTCCGCCTGTGTCGTGGTTGAGACTGGCACACTCTGTGCTGCCAGCAGTATGGACAGCATTGTGGCCAGCACTATGAACACGGATGCGTAGCTTTGGCAGGTGTTGGACATGTTGTGGCCTTAGTTCTTGTTGCTGGTTGTTGTTGTTGTTTTCTATATCTTGAGTTGGTGTCTGGGGCGCACTTTGAACTTCAAGTCGTGACTGAAGTTGTCTTCGCAACTGCGCACTGCAAATACAGAATAGAAATAGAATTGCAAAAAGGTCAATTAATATTTCATACGGCTCCCAGCAGCAGTCGCCCAGGACAGCGGCAATAAAAACTAACACACATAGAACAGGCGCCGAACAATCAGAGCAGCACAGGAGGCCAAGTGCAAAAGGGCGAGCGGAAGCAGTTGTTGGCCCATTTGCGCTCCGAGCACGGCACAAAAAAGTGCCAACAGGTTGACTGCGACGCCAACTTGGTTGCTCTACTCGCAAATGGCACACGCCGCGGGCTCGCAGCGAGTGGCGGAAGTGTGCTGGCGTACTACGTCAAGTTGTAGTTGCCAGTTTCTGGGGCGTAGTAAAAATTGGTAGTAACTGCTGACGCCAGCGCCGACGACGTCTTGTTGCTGGCCGTTGTTGATTGCAGCCGCAGTCATGTGGTCTGTGTCTACACTTGAACTTAAGGCGCGACTAAATTTAGACCTTATTATAATTTAATTTTAGACTGTAAATATGCACAAGCATCGCGGCTTCCTGCAACTGGCTAATGATAGTCCTAAAAATAGCCAAAACTACTTGCTATATATGATAGTGTGACAAGCACAAACGCTTTATGGAGTCTATAAAGCGAACGCCGCTTGGCAACTGCAAAAACAAAAGGATGCACTTGGCATTGTTTGATGAATGCTGTTTGCTCTGCTGCGCTGCTCTGAAATTGTTTCGTGTGCCTAACACCCTTTTAGTGCCCATAAATTTGGCGCAGTGCATTGGGGCGCTGTGACATCAGCAACGTGAGCGATAAGCGATATCAAGTATACGACAAGCAAAGAGGCAGCTAAATGCCTTGTTGTGCTTTGGGTGTGTCTTTTGCCCAGCAGAGACAATATTTGCCGCTGATACGCGCTAGTCTGCATTTCTTTTCTGCTGTCATCGCTTTGTTGCCATTGACTAATCGCTGGGGATTTCAGTGTGGACACTGGCATCATGCTTCTATATGCTTGTGCGCCTGCTCTAGGTGCCTGCGTCTCACACAATTGCAGTGTGATTATTTGCCCGTTATTTGCTGCTCTGAATATTTAGATACCGCAAATGATAAACACCTGAATTTCGTGTGGGGAGCAATTAGGCAGCGGGTTGAAGGTCGCCGCTTTGTGGGTTTAAGGTTAAAGTGCTGGGCACCCGTTTGGCGCTCCGCTTCGCTTCGCTGCTCTTTGCTGCTCTCGCTGGCCCAGCGTTAGCGTAGTCGCTATAACGATGAATGCTTTTGCATTGTTGTTTAATCAATACGCGCAATTCTGCGGCAAACAGCAAACAACAACAGCAGCAAATCAATAGCTATTGCATTGGGCTGATTGCTGCTTTGGCCTGCTATTTTTATCAACACGTTACGTATACGTAATGTGGGACACTCAGGAACACGCTTGCAACCCAGAAACTTATGCTACACCTCAGCTCAGCGATTTCCAGCTAAATGTGATTCACATGCACAAATTCATTTCATATTCACAACATACCCAAATTTGTTTATCGCTTCTATCTGATGGAATTAACAATCTTATTAACCAGTTTAGCACCGGTTTTAGAATTTGCTGAATACACAGTGCGGGAATTATTCATGTTCGAATGGGAAAACATCATTAAGTAAATAAACCTATATACGATGAATATGTCTATTTCGATCGCTCAAAGTCTCGATCTGTAAATAAACCTATATAGGCTGAATATGAATGTCTACTTTGATCGCTCAAAGTCTCGATCTGCCTCAATTCCCCCCTTTTTTCTGGCAGTGCATGTGTGACGTGCGCGTTCTTTTTTCCACGATTTCTTGGCTAGTTGGCTGCTTTGGAAAGCAGCGGGATTGCCCAATTGTGTGAGGTTGGCAGCTTATCAGCAATATTTTCGCCCCGTTCTGCTCATGAATTCACGCATTGATAAGATATGAGCGTCGATTTATGCTTCAGGGCTGTGAATTACCAAATATACTTTGAATAGCCAGCGGTCTTGTGAGTCAATACAACACACACAGGGAGTGAGAGAGTAAACATTATTGGTTTAGAACTTGACCTTAGAGATATGCGGCACCTGTGTGCTAGGCGTGAATCAACGGCAACAGCAGCGGATGATCAATAGCCGCTGCTGAATGTGAATGAGTGTGCCAGCAGATGGTATACCCTAAGGGCTGGTCGCCGTTGCAGTGGGGCGTGCTGGACGTGCTTACATGTGAGTTGTGTGGATGTGTGGATCAATGAACTGCAGCGGCTGCAATTGCTGTAATTGTTGTTATTGTTGCTCTCTTTGTTCCTCTTGTGATTGTCGTCGCCAGCGACACTTCAACAAATTGATTAATTAGCTCGTCGCATAAATTAAGCGACTGCTAGAGTGCGTGTGGGCGATGCGACCGCGTTGCGTTGTGGCGTCGTTGCAACAGCGTTGCGTTGACTTGAGTTATTAATTGATTCTTTGATATTCATACAGCTGAGACGATGATTCTTTTGTTGCTTTTATTTCAAACTCATTTCATTTCACTAGCTTTGACAACTTCCGCAAGTGTGTAGACTCGGCTATAACGGCACTCAAATTGTTAGCTCACTTTGCAATTGCTTGCAACTGTCACTGCTTCGTTACTTTTGGCTGTAACTGTTATGTGTATGTATTAATGATTAATGTTATTGGGGTTCGGTTCGAACTCGTTACTCGCCGCTAAACACAACCGCAAAGAGCAGCGCGAAAATTTCAACTGATTTCAACGCACAGCGAACTGCGAGGCGCTGCCTCGCTGCTCCATACCGATCGCTGTCGGGCGAAAGCTTTTGCAGTTGCGCACACAAAAGCTTTCGCACGCACACGCAACCGTTGACGTCAGCTGCGGCTGCGACGCCGCCATCGCTGCCGACGCTGACGTTAACAGCACAGCGCGCGCTTAACAGTGGGGATTCCATTGCTGTCAAACCTGTTGCGGTTGCTGCTGCTGCTGCTCTAAAATAACTTAAAGCTGCGCTCAGTGTGTGCGAGCGCAAGGGAATCGCTTGTGTGAGTAATGCGAATTTCTTGGAATCCACAACATGTGTCATACGCTTAGCAGAGACAGCCGCACTGGCAGCGGTAAAAAAAAGCTATCTCAGCGGCAGCGCTTTTGTCAACTGTTTAGCGCACGCTTTGTTGCCTCTCAACTAATTTGCATTTTTACAGTTTACTGTTGCCCGCTTACAGATCTCATTTGACACTTTACTGCTGGCTGCTGTTTTCTCGCAAATTTCGTGCAATTTCCGTTGAATTTCTGTGCGCTGACTCTGCGCGGGTGTGTCTGCGAGGTCTAATGGGAAATCACTCGATACACATAACGTATTTATGAATGAATTTCAATTTTCGTGTCAAATTTTGCTGTCGTTCCCCTCTGCTGCTCGCTTTCTTATTTTGCTCAATGAATATTGCTCATGAGTAATCTCAGCGTCTTGGTTTTTTGTGTTTACAAATAAGGCGCTAGTATGAGACAATTAACACTCTGGTGGCACACGCCTTCTTCTCTCGCCTCACGGCAGACTCATAGATAGTGTTCTAACTTAAACAGTACGTAATGGTAAATTTGTGGAATTATTAATGATGCTAGCGACAGTTTGCTTGCTGTACATTTCCCAAAGCTTCTCTGGGTATTTCAGAGATCCTAATCTAAATTGGCTTGGAATATTATTTTCAATTAAATTGTGATTCCAAATCATCAATTGAACTGACTTCTTGATAATGTCACATTTATAACATTTAAAAACAATATTATTATAGAAATTATTTCAGCAATTTGAGACTTGAAAACTTAAATATATAAATTATTGCTATTTAACTTAATAAATGTAGAAAATATTGAGGAAATTGAAAACTTGAAGCACCAAAACGAAATCTACTCTAAATTTCATATTATTTTTTGAAACGATCTTAAGCAAAATATACTAAAAGTTTGGCACTTAATATAATGTAAGATGTAGTAAAATTATACTATAAGTAAACTATATAAAGTATTTTGCTTTTCAAATTTTAAGTAGCATTTTTTAATTACTTAATCAGTTGCAATGATTCAATGTCGCATTAAAAAGTTTGCATTACAATTTTAAATGTAATCTGAACAATTCACAATTCGCTATAACTAAAGATCAGAGAGTTCAGTTTGAATGGAAACTTTATTTAGTTATTAGTCAGAAATAATTGCAGGGTATGCAATCGATAGGCTTTCAAATAATTACAGTTTTGTGTGGTTGTAGAGTATTTAATTGATCGACTGACGCTGATTTGTTTTGCTATCTTTTTTCTGAGGCTGTCAAGCACCAAAGTTCATAGTTATGTCTACAAATTTAGTCATGATTTGTTTAGCATTCGCATTAAGCAGAACTCTGAGCAGAAGTAAGAGTGTGTGAGTGTGTGTGAGTGTTTGGCTTTTGCCCCGCTGTCCATTAGCATCAATTGTGCACAAAGATATTAATGTCTGGGTTTATAGCTAGGCTGAATCAAAGTGTGAGTCAACGACAGACGCTCCCGCCACGTCTCCTCCTCCGCCGCCTAGTTGTAGGCGCAGATGCTGGGCACGTGAAGCAAATTGCCCAATACAGTAGCTGCAAATTATATGTGCATATGTTAGGGCACATATATAGTTGACTATATGGACTCTGCAGCTTCGCGGAATAGTGGAAATTTACAGCAGCAACGTTGAGTTGAATGTGGATTGAATAAATGAAATGCCAGATGTGTGAAATTTTATGTCAATCTCGAAGATTGCATTTCGAATGCTGCAAATGGGAAACAGAAGTTGGAACAAAAGGCCGCTGCTGCTCGACCTCCCGCCTCTTTTTATGGCAATGACAACTTGCAGTTGTCAGTTGTGCGCCCATCCACAGTCGCTTGCAACTTGCAGCCTCCACGGCTGCCTCCGCGCATCTTGCATCTTGTGTTTTGTCTCTTGTGTCCCCGGCAAGAACAATGAAATATTTATGAGTATCTGGCTGGCTGGCTTTTGTTGTCATCTATTTATCGGGCGAGTATTTATAGATTCTTGTTCCGTTTTATAGGCCTGTCCAACGGTTCATTGCCATTGGCAGTGAGCAGCGAGTCCAGAGAGAGATGAATCGAAGCTCTGTGCGAAGCGAGCTCATAGAGCTGTTGCACGGCGCCGCGGCAAATAGCGAAATAATAACCATATTTCGATCGTAATCATATGATTGTAATTGTTGCTCACAACTCATTTCTAACGCAATCACGTCACGGTCAGCTCGGCCATTCACATATGAATAGGAATAATGCGAATGCGAGCAACGCACACTCGTAATTCAAATTGTTTGTTATTGGCATTTGAATCCGAATTTGAATTTGAATTTGAATCTGAATCTGAATTGTTGTAGCTGTACTTGCTGTGTTTTGTTATTGGCATTTGAATTCGCATTTCCACAATATGCCTACGTGCCGCATTTGCAAATGTTTGAAGAACAATCGCCACACGCTGCCAAATGCAATCAAAACTGCAGCACACAAATGGCTGCACATTAGTGGTGATAGGTACGAGCACTGCCATGATTAGATCGAGCAGGAAATGCGCGGACACCAACAACAACACCAACAACAACAACAACACCAACAGCAGCAGCAGAAGCAGAGTTTTAACTGGTTAAGCAGTTGCAGCCAGCATTGATAAACAGAGTTGTCAGCTAATCGATTTCAATAGACATTATCTGGCTGCGAATTTGACAGGCAAGTGTTTGCCTCCCAAATGTAAACAAAGCGAGCCGAGTTCTGGGGCAATTAATGCAATCAATTTGCGCCGACAGCTGATGAGTGCAGTCTTACAAATACGACTACAAACTGACAAGAAGCCATGAGCAATCAATTACACTAGTTGAGGAATAATACCTTGATATGCTAGCAGATACTCATATAACGCAAACTACACTGACAACAATACATGAACAATCTATATGGGCGAATAATACCTTGATATACCTAAACACCAAGAGACACTTCACAGAAGGCAGAAGCAGTTACTTTGATGGGAGAATATACTTAAACATTTATTAATGTAGAGTTATTAATGTAAGAGACAGGTTGTCAAATATCTCCCTTACGCTTTTGTGCTCTTTATTCAATTTAATAAAAAAATACACTGACGAGAAGGCAAAAGCAGTCAATTAGATGGGATACTTAAACATTTATGAAACACTATTACCTATGAAACATTATTAGAATACAATTAATTGGGAGAGTAAAACCTTGATATACTTACACAATGGCTAAGAGACACTTACTTACATATTAAGTTATCAAATTATATTGACAAGAAAGCGTAAGCTATCAATTATATGGGAGAATATCCTTAAACCCTTACTATGCGATACATATACAACAATATTAGAACACACTTAAATGAGTGTAGAGTAATTAATACCTTGATATTCTTAAACACTGACTAAGAGACAGGTTGTCAAATATCTCCCTTCCGCTCTTCATTCAATATAAAGAAAACTATTCTGACAAGATATACTTTAACCCTTATTAATACATTTAGATGGGAGAGTAATACCTTCACGAATACACACTTATATGTACACAAATTGTTATACTGACAATAAGGCTGAAGCAGTCTGGGAGAATATACTTAAACCCTTACTATGCGATACCTATTCAACAATATTACAATAGTAAAAAACATAAGCTTGCCAACTTTGGTAATTCTAGCTCGTATAGGCTTCAAGAACTAGGCATTCATACAGACGGACAGACGGACAGACATGTCAAAGTCGATTTAGCATTCGATTCTCAGCATATTGAATGGTCTACGACGTTTCCTTCTCACTGTTAGATGCATTTATACTAACTAAATATACCCTTTAGATCAAAAAGATATTAGACATCAATTAGATGGGATATGAGATGAGATGGGTTGGATACTGTGAGATAGTTATATAACATAATAAACAAGATCACTAATAGAAAAAGTTGTCAATGACCATATGCTCGCAGTGCGCTCTTAAGCTAGATCATGTTGTATGTAAAGGTATTTAGCTGTGTTCCGCTTTGGCTTCGGCCTCGTTTTGTGCGTCTGAGTCACAGTAATCATTTTGGGGGATGGCAATGACTCATCATTGTTGAGGCTAGCCCGTGGGCTAGCGAGCGCTGGAGTTGGTCGAAACTTACCACGGAATTCTGGATATTGCAGTGCTGATTTGTAACAATTATGGAACAGTGTCGTTGATAAGAATCAGCGCAAATATTGCACACACGCTTTGTCCGGGTCGCTGGATCTTATCAGTCGACACACACACAGAGAGAGATACACACACAAGATTGGCCAGCGGCTGATTAGATGATTCTCGAGTGCGTTGTTGATAAATAAGTCTGAGAGCAGGCGGCTGGCCAAGGTTAACTCCCCACTACGCGTCTTAAACTAAACTAAACTGCATGCGGCGTGTGTGTTGAGCAATGTGGCTTGAAGTTCGGCTGGCAGTCAGGTTGTAATATGAATATCACTTTCGGAGAGCGCACTGTGCCAATATTGTGCGAATACTACGCTCAGGTGGGTAGAGCAACAAACAAATCGAATCAAATCTAATAAAGCGACGTCGTTGGATTACGCGAACCGTTTCATAGCACGTTCCGTGTGCGACTCCCGTTTGTTGTTTAGCCACTGCCACGGCGATGCCTCTGTCGCCGTCGCACTCGCTCCCCACACTTCCGCTCCCTCGCTCACTGGCTAGCTCCCTCTTCCGCTCTCTCTCTCTCTCTCGCTCTCTCGATGGCTTGGGCTGGGGCTCTGTTGCTGATTCGTGGTGGCCAAATGACTTCGTATATGCGCTGTTAACTCGTCTTTATGGCGTTTCTTTGGCGCGACAATGCCGGCGACGCTCGTCTCTCACCACCACCAGCGCTTGAGTGTGTGTCTGTGTGATATGAATTCTAATACTGCGCGTATTACCTATTACCTGTCCTAGCTGCACACATACTCGTACATCTCGGCCGCATTTGGCGTCGTTGCTTGGCATTAGCTTTGCAAGAAGTCCATCCGCTTTGACAACAGATTCGCGAGACAAGAACAAGCTACCATAATTGGGAGCTCTTAAATCGATCTGCAAAACTATTCTTTATACCACAAAAACATTCCTTGAATTCACTAGTCGAATTGCATCATTGACAACAGATTCGCAAGACATGAACATATAAACAGCTAACTGGAAGCTCTTAAATGGACCTGCAAAACTATTCTTTAGACCACAAATACTTTCGTTGAATTCAAACAGCTAACTGGAAGCTCTTAAATCAATCTGCAAAACTATTCTTTAGACCACAAACACTTTTCTCCAATTTACTAGTCGAATTTCAAAATTCAATAATATATAAAGCTAATTGCAGGATTTTAAATCGATCTGCAAAATTATTCTTTCACCACAAATACTTTCCTTGAATTCATCAATTTGAATTGCATCATTGACAACAGATTCGCAAAACATAAACATATAAAAAGCTAGCAGTTCCTTTTAAATCGATCTGCAAAAATATTCTTTAGACCACACAAACTTTCACTGGTCGAACTTCATTCATCATTGACAACAGATTCGCAAAATATGAAGCAGCTAACTGGGAGTTTTTAAATTAATCTTAAAATCAATTCACAATCACTTCCCTTTACTAGTCGAATTTCATAATTGCCAACAGATTTGCGAGACATAAACATATAAAAAGCTAACTGGGAGGTCTTGAAGCTTGAAGCAATCTTCAGCTTTTAAATGGATCTCCAAAACAATTCACAAACACTTTCCTCTAATTTACTATTTGAATTTCATCATTTGAGTTATCCCATTCATTGCACGATTGTTACACATTACTTAATTAACTGTGATAAGGCTTTCAGTTGTAAGATATTGGTAAGAACCAGAAAGCGTGCCTTCAATAAAAGTTATTCAATGGTTAACAAAGTAGCTTAAGCAGTTGCATAATAATTAGACACTACAGATGGCAGATTAAAAGATGGACTTCAAGTTAGATCATCTGAGATTGTGCAGGCGTTGCACATTATTCAATAGAAATGCCACAAAACTAAGACTAGGTATCTAATCAAAAGCAAATACAAGGCCATGACACATTGCCATTATGAAATACATTTTTATAAGAGACAGGAGTTAGAGTATGCCGCGTTTGACATCATCAAGTTGGCTGCTTTGCTGTTCTATTTATGATTATAGTTCAGGCTGCATTAGGAACGGGCGCGAGCTAGGCGTCGTCGCTTGTCGAGTCACGCGACTAACAATAAACATAAACTACACAAACACATACACACAGAGAGCGAGGCCCGAAGTGGTTGCTTTTCATAGGAAAATAGCCGGAGAATAATTTCCTGCCGCTTTTGTGTGGTCAAATTGGCCGCAGGCACAGCACAACACAAAGTTGCTGCCATTGTTGCCCTGGTCGCGCACAACTCGAGCAACAGGCCATAACAAATGTTGCTGGCAGGCGCCAGAGGACGAACAAGCACTTACCACAAACTTTTCAAATGCTATTCAAACGCCAGTCCAAGTCCTCTTCAATTGCAGCGCTGTTAACTGCCGTCGACTGTTAACTTAGCAGACTGTTGTCGCGCTGTTAGCAGGCAGTCTGTTGCGATGATTCAGCAGGCAGCAGCTTTCTAATGGATGATGACAACGTTGTTTCGGCGTTTTATTTGTTTGTATTTTGTTTTATTTGCTGTTTCCGGCAGCACACTCCACAATTATTGCACTCTTAGCACTCGCTTAGCGGTTTTATGGCATGCGTTGCTTGATTTTACGACGATCGATTGACTTTATTGCTCTTCTCTCGCAGTGTGGCAGGAGCTATTTGTGTTCGTCGGGGGAGCCTCGATTGTGTCAAGCTGCGCGCACTGCACCTCGAAAAAGCGTCGAGTATCGAATTTCAGTTTCAGTTTCACGAGTTTGCAACTAGACTGAGGCTGCCGCCGCCGCGCTTAGATACTTTTATATAGCTCAGCGCAGCTCGGTTCGCTTCGCTTCGTTGTCGATCGGCGTGAGGTTGCCTGACTGTGCGACCGACTGAGCGACTGACTGAGCGACTGTCGATGTCGACGTCCTTCCCTGTCAGACGGATTCCTCAATGCGTAGCGCTTCTTCCTCATTTGTTTTGGGAAGTATGCAAAGCAACAACAACAGCAACGGCAACAAGTGCAAACAATGCCCGACCCGAGACAAAAACAATTGCGATTAGCCTTAGGCCTGTTAGCCAGTTTTATCTGCTGCAGAACGCATTGCCACTGGATGACTCATCCGCCTCATCTCTTCTGCTGTCGATAAGAACGCGCACCCGATCTGGAATTGGAATTGGACTTCGCTGCGGTTGGTCGCCGACCACGCGACTTTCTTTCTCTCTCTCTCTCTCTCTCTCTGCCGATTGCGCGTATCTGTGAAGTTCAAGAGCTGAATCATTTGATATGCATGCAGCTGGATGGTGCTTATTGTCGCTGCTAAATTTCATTCTTTATATTGTTCTGATGTTTTGATTTATACACAGGCAAACGTGCAGGAATGCCTCGCTCTTCCTTAATGCCGCCTTTGTATTGCGTTCATACGCAAATTCCATATTACACTTGTGCACAAAACCCGCAAATCAACAAATAAATTAGCTGCAAACAATATGCCCAGGAAGTGCTGCCTTCTGGCCACGCCCTAAAGCAGACTGCCGGCCCTGCCGTCTCTACTCACTTAGCATGCTTTTTGGCGTTTAACTCTGGCCATAATTAAACAATTGTAATTGCCGCAATTTGGCGGCAATTTCAAACAATTTGCTGCGCGCTGTTTCAACTTCGTTCCGCTTTAGGGGTATTTGTGGCGATCAGTTTTTGTTGAGCTGCTCTGAGGATGAAACCGATCACCTGGCTGCCGCTCGTCACACTACTTTTCTGCAACACTCTAATCCTAAATGTAGTCCAGCCAAATCTTAGCTAGAGCCCTGTAAATAAGTCTGCGCGTACTTGCAGGTGTTGGCCAACTTCGAGGTAACCAGAATTCAGTTCGTGGTCAAGGACGACAAGTATGCGAGCATTGAGAAGTGTCACCTGCAACCCGTGAATCGCAGCCTCAAACTATTCGACTTGCGCACAATTTCTAGCTACATTTATATTTACTTCATTCTGTTGGGCTTAGGTGAAGTGGTCGCTGCTCAAGCGCAGCAATGGTTACTTGCCGATCAATCAGAACTACACGGTGGATGTTTGTAAATTCATGCAGCACAGCAATCATGTGTTCAACAATTTCATTTACAGCATCTTCAAGGACTTCACCAACCTCAATCACACTTGTCCCTTCAACGTAAGTAGCAACTATGCAGTTGCCTATCCACATTCATTTCTTTTCATTGCTGTCTGCTTGCAGCATGATATCATCGTGAACAAATTTCCGACCCGCTTCGTTCGAGCAATGGACTTTATTTTCATACCCAGGGGAGACTATGCCATTGACTCCGCCTGGTACGCGGGGGGAGTGCTGCGGATCGAGGGCAGAGTGAAGTTCACGCTCTTGTAGTACTAAGTTGAAGTTCAGATGCTACCCGATCTTAGTACTGCAAATATAGTTATAGTCTCTAATTGCCGTTGTTTATTTAAATGTTGTTATTATGCTCAAATTACTTTGATCAATATCTTTGCTACACGTTGCGCTCAATTGACTGTCAACCACATTAGTTGTATGTATTTATGTCAACGATTTAACAGTAGTCATTGAGTGACTGCCATCATGAGATCGCTGCTCCTTCCAGTTCTAGTGGACTGTGTAAAGTATTCCCGATCAAGCCTTGAGCTAGTGCTGACTGATTGCTTTCAGGTGCTCGCTGGCATCGAAGTGACGAGCGGGACGAGGAATTCGCAACCGTTGAAAAGTTTCAGTTGCAGGCCGTAAATCGCAGCCTCAAATTATTCGACTTTTATTTGAAGTTCCTCAAATTGCCTTTAACCAACGTCAAGGTAAACAAAGTTATATTTATTAGTAAAGTATAACGTTAATTACTTTTGTCAATATTGCTTAATGGTATTAGAAACTATAAACCATATGGAACCTTTTAGATTAATATGTTCAAATTCTAATTGATTCTGCCAAGTATTTTTGAATGCTTGCTTAAAAATCTTAAGAAATAAAAACTTTAGTATAATTTGTAATCCAAAGTCTTTCTTCAAATCTATGTCCGCCCAGATTCCCTTCTCTCTTGTATCCGCATTTTTTGCTTTGTATGCCATATCTTTCATGTCTGAACGTGTTTGGTGTCCTTCGTCCTGCGGCTTTGCCCCTCTATTGTAACAAGCTTTTGCTTGGTGTTGCTTAGGCCACTTGTCTATTCAAATATAAAATAGACACTTGAATTTATTTATGCGTTTATTTATCAAATAATTTATTATTTAACTTATTTATTTATAAATTTATTTTTTTATTTGTTTATTTATTTGGTTATTTACTAACTTACTTTCTTAATTACTTTCTTGCTAACTAAATTTCTTACTTATTTATTTATTTATGTTTTTATTTAAGTATGTATTTATTTATTATTGCATATTTACTTACTTATTTGATTTATAATTTATTTGTCTTTCTATTTATTTGTTTATTTATTTACTTACTAGCATACTCACTTACTTACATACTTACTTACTTACTTACTAAATTTCTTTCTTATTTATTCATTTATGTATTTACTTACTTATATACTTACTTACATGCGAACTTCCTTATATACTTACTTACTAACTTACGTACCTAATTATTCTTTTATATAATTATTTATTCATATATTTGTTTATTTATGTATTTATTTATTTTCTTACCTAGTTACTTAGATACTCAATTACTTATTTACTAATTTATCTTTTTTTTTATTTCTGTAATTATTTTGATTATTTGTTTTCAGATGAAGTGGGCTCTGCTCAAGCGGAGCAATGGCTACTTGCCGTGGAACCACAACCACACTGTGGACGTCTGTCGGTTCCTGAGGAGGAGCAAGCACCTGCTGAACAACGGCATGTTCCGGGATTATTCGAACCTCAACCACACCTGTCCCTACAACGTAAGTGATGTGCCACTAATGCTAGCTATATGCTCAAATAGATACATTTTCAGCATGATGTCATAACACATAACTTGCCCAAGCGCTTCACGAGACGCTTCGATCTGCTGTTGCTGCCACACGGCGATTATGCGATCGAAGCTTCGTGGTGCACCGATGACGTGCTGCGATCGGAGGCAAGGCTCTACTTCAGTTACTTCTAGTTTAAGCTCAATAAACGGTTGGAGTTGAATCACTCGTTTAGCTATGTAGTGAGCTGACCTTGATCAGCAGCGCATCAGGCAGCGCTGTCAATTAGTGGCATACAAATAAAGGTGGCTCGAGTAGCAGAGTCGGGCTTATGGGCAAGGCAGCTTGGCCTTGAGGCCAGCCAGCTTTGTGAGGCGACGTGTTGCGGTCGTAGGACACGCATCGATGCATCATGGGACAACACTTGCTTGCTTATAAGTTATGAGTCTACGGACAGCAGACAATAGCGAACCCTTTTGCAAGTGAACCACAAATAATCGTAAATCCAATAAAAAAAACCAGCAGAGATGAAGAAGTGTGAGTGAGGCGCCCGCATTCCACGAAAGAGCTTGAGTAATGCTTTCGCCGAATCGAGAAGAAAGAAACCAGACGACAAATGAATAAACAAATTGAATATTTTTGGGAAATTAATAAAACATTGATGCCAGTTGCTGGTTTTTCGCTCAGCTTGCGATAATCAAACGAGACACTCATGGGGGCAGCAGCTCTTGGACGAGGGATGACTCGACGCCTGATTGACAGGCAGACAGACTGAGACATTGAAGCGCAGCCAAATCGACTTGACAGCGAACTGCAAAACAGACGCGAAATCCATGTCGATTGTGATGTTGACCCTCCACGGCGACCAGACCTGTCACTTAGCACCAAACGCAAATAAAAATACAAATTCGATAGCTGTTAAACAATTTGAGCCACATGCTCTCAGCATTCATTCGAGTCACGTGGTGGGCGGGCGGCCACAACCAAGACGACTACGAAGTCCATCCCCAACATGAATCCCTGGCAGCAGCAGCATCATCGTTGGAGCTGTTGACGTCAATTATTCAAATGCCGAATGAATACTTTACGAGTTCTCGCTTATTCGCTTAACTTTCAGCACACTCCGCTTTGCCTGATGGCTGTTGGCTGATAACGCGGCTGCCACGAGCTAAGCCAATTGACCAATTAGCCGACTTGCTTATGCAGTTGTTCGAGCTCAAAGTTCATTTTGCTAACACGTCCGCGTACTTTTTGCTTTCTCATTTAAATGAGTTGCCCAGCTAATACTTCATTGGAATTGCAAAGCTATGCCGATCGTGTCGGCGAATTTATGAACTTTGTTTATTAATTGCCCTAGGCATTGTCTGGGCCACACGAACTGCATTTCCCTTCTGCCAATTGAAAGGGAAATGATAAAACTCACATTGTAAACAAGCAAGTTTTCTCAGTTCGTTGTTAGCTGTTTCGCCTGTGGCTTCTTTCTTTGCAATGACTAGGAAAAATCATTGGTTTGGTAACGAATCAAAGGACTAAGAATGGAATAGCGAGTTTAGTTTCAGTTTAGCTCTTTTACAATGTTGTTTTTAGCTGTTTCATATGTGGCTTCTTCTTTAATTACTAAATCAAAAATAACCAAGGAATATAGTTCTTTTGATACCAAACCACTTAAGAACGGAATAGCGATTTCAGTTTCAGTTTATCTATTTAAGTATGCTTGTTTTTTAGCTGTTTCAAATATGAGTTCTTCATTACTTACTAAATCAAAAACAACTCAACATAATAATTGTCTTGGTGACAAATCAAAGGACTGAAAAAAGGAATAACGACTTCAGATTCCTTTCTGCTCTTCTACTGTGATTATTATGTTAGTTTCTAGCTGTTTCACATGTGGCTTCTTCTCAACTTACTAAATCAAAAAGAACAAAGAAAATAATGGGTTTGGTAGCAAATCAAAGGACTTAAGAAAGGAATTGCGCCTTTAGTTATATTTCAACTCTCTTACTATGTTTGTTTGTAGCTGATTCATATAGAGCTTCTTCTCTACTTACCAAATCTAAAAAAAACTCAGCTAAATTATTGTTTTGGCAGCAAATCGAAGCACTTAAGAAAAGAATAGCGACTTCAGTTTCAGTTTAGCTCTTTTACTAATGTTATTTGTAGCTGTGTCACATGTGGCTTCTTCTTTACTTATGGATTCAAAAACAACCAAACAACATAATTATTTTGGTAGCAAATCCAAGAAATTGCAACAGTGCTCATGAAAGAATAACTTCCACTTTAGTTTAGCTCTATTGCAGCTCTAGACTTTTGAAAATGTCAACGATATTGATAATCAAGCTGCACGTATCTTTAAATGTATATGATAAATATCAATTGCTTTAAAAACCACATCATTTTTGAACTAATTGAAAAATAATACATTGATATATATGTGTGTCCTGCACTACTCTCCAATTGCAGTTAGTTATCTCAAGCACAATGCTTAGCTAAAAATGAAAAAATATTAAATCTAATCAAGCCTCTTTGAAGTATTTCTTGACTCAAGCTTCAGCTCCAACTGCATTACTAATTGCTATTATTAATGCAAACGAGAAGAAAAATAAAACATTTAATTCAGCAGAAGCATTCCTCAGTTAAAAAGGAAATGATGCTTGAGCTATTATTGTTAAAATCAAAAAGAAAAGTAATTTGCGCCGGCTTTTAGTTCCACAATTGAAAAAGGAAATGATGCGCATTAAATGATGCACGCTTTTCCATGGAATTCCATATAGTCAACTTGCTTACATACGAATTTTCGGGCACTAGAAAAGTTGGCCGCTAAAAGGGCAATTGTGATTGTGCATTTTATGGCCTTATAAATATGAATTCATAATTTCGTTGCTGGCTGCTTTTGGAATTGCAATCACGTTTGCTGGGCCAATGAACGCGCATGTGCAAAAGGTGCTGTCTCTTAGCTGATTGTAAAATTTGCGTTGCCAATCAAAACATATCAACAATTTTGACTGAACGAGCGGCAGAGGGGGTGAGGGGGAGGTGGCTTTGACTCACTGGTGGAAGCCAAAGCTGAATGCGAAGCGATGGAAATAAACATAAACAGAAATGCGAATTGCAGATGTGGCATAACAAAACACAGCCAAAATTCAGCAGCAAGGCGACAAAGGGGGAGGGGGTGGGGTGAACCACACGCCACATGCTATTTGCATTTGTCAAACAAACTCTCAAATGGATGTTGGTAGTAAAAATTCTTGAAACACACACACAAATCATATACACATGTGAGCTGCAGTTTTGGACATCGACAACGACGACGACGACGACTTGGAGTTAGATGAACTTTTATTTGATTATTGCCGCAAAGCGAGTGGTGGGCAAGCGAGCAGAAGGTAATTGAACCCCCCTCGTGTGCTGCACACCTGTCCAATTTCACATGACGCTGGCTCTCTGTGAGCTTGGGCATTATTTTGATAGCATTTGCTAGCACATTTCCTTCTCTCTTTGTGGTGCGATGGCATGATTGATGCAGTTGCAAACTGTGCAACGATGCTGCGCCCTTTTTCGGGAGGGGGCGGGGGGTGGGGTGGGTGTGTGGCCCCATAACTTTCGGTTGTTGTTGGCGCACACTTTTCCTGGTTCAATGCGTTCGTCGTTTAAATGCTCAACTTAAATGTTTATTTTGGCCATATACGAGTATATTTTATTTAATTGCCTCCCTGCACTGCTTGCGTTGCTGCTGCTTGTGTTGGCTGCTGTTGGCAATAACTGAGAGATATTGCGCATACGCCGCGTACTGCAAGTGCCATCATCAGTTTTGTTGTTTGTGTTATTTGACTTGGTTTGCGTCTGCTCTTCTCGTTTCGGGGCTGGTTCTTCTCGACTCCTACTTCTCGCCCTCTCTTCTCTCTTCCCACTTTCCAGTTGGCATGCCCGTCACGTCTCCGCCGCCGCAGCACGTATTAATGAGCAATGCCCCAGCCCCAGCCCCAGTCCCAGCAGCAGTCCCAGTCCCAGTCCCAGTCTCTCAGTCTGTCCCGCCCTCAATCCATAAACTCCGCTGTTGCAGAATTCATACTTACACATATATTTCGCTCAGGTCGTTGTGTAGACAACAGTTATGGCATTTAATGGTTGAAACATGCAGCAGTCAGTAGCATGCCCTGCAAAACGACAACTCCTGCGGGTATATAGCACTGGTCAGCTTTCACACGCTATCTTCAATGCTTGCTCATTGCTGCAGAGAGCAACTCAGTAGCGAGCAGTTAGTCGAAGCAACAATAATTCAACTTTTCTTAATCGATATCCTAGTCAATCTAGTGTCTGACACTTTTTAGTTGTAGCAGTTGAAATTTTTTGGCTCTCGAATCTCCTCTAAGCATTTCACTAACATTAAGTTGATGTTGACTAACCTTAAACAATGTTTGCCTGCTTCGCTTAAGAGCTGCTCTCATTGAAGTTCATTTTCCTAGGGTACAGCTTCGTCGTTCAGCATCTTCTACGCCGCCTCGGAAGTTACTGTAGTTGCCTTTGTGGCTTCGCGCGATGCGCTGCAAACAAGCAAACAATCAAATTCAAGTGCGACTTGCACTTAACTGGCTCCATTGTCAGTTGAGAGCGTTTTGCGTGGGCGAGCCAGCGAGCCAGCGAGCGCCTCAAGGGTGCTCCGACTTCCGCCAGAGCTGCTCAGCTGCTCAGCTGCTGAGCCACACCCACATTCACACACACTCCTGCGGGAGTTTAGGCAAATACAAGTTTATTAATTGCAAATACTGCTGCAGGCGTCGCTTGGGCTGCAGCTGGCCGACTGTTTAAGCTACTTGAAACATGAGTTGTTCGTGTGAAAACCGCTTGATTAAATGCACGTTGATTGTCCCAATGGACGCCTCGCCTCGCTCCGCCTCGCCCCACCTCGCCTCGCCTCAGTAGCCGAAAAAGTTGAAGCCGCAGAGCAGCTTGTCCGGCCGACGTATGCGCAATATGCCGAACTGGAAGACGGACATGTCGTCGGCGACATTCATGTCGAGCGCCATCAGCTTCTCGGCGGCCAGCGGATGCCAGGAGCCAAAGGTGCAGGCGGAGTTCATCTGCGGGGGGAAGAGGTGACGACTCAATTAAGCAATGCAGCCGCTGAGCGGTTCACTCACCTCTTTGCTGTAGTAGTGACAACGTCCGTTGAGCCGCGTCGACGGCACATACTCCACGAAGTCCACCTGGGGGCAGTGTGGCAACAGCAGCGCCAAGCCTGGTGAGTGTGCAATAAAGTAATTGAGTAATTGATAATGCAATCGACGAGACGACGAGCGCGAGTTGTGCCCGCATTAGTCACCTATGAACCCGGAACTGGGCGGATTGCGGCGTATGACCCGATTGCCGGCAAACATCTGCAGACTCTGCCAGAGGCGCCACACCGAGTGCGGGTCGATGAGGAAGGCGCGCGACTTGGGATTGCGACGGCGATAGATCTCGTAGTTGGTGAACAGATCGTAGTCGGCGCTGGTCAGCCAGTCCTCGAGCGTGCCGTTGTAGCGGCCAGGATCCCAGGCGGCGATGGTCACGTTGCGAAAGATGGGCGCGTGCGGAAAGTCGAACTCGGGCTTGGTGACCACCTGGAAGCGAATTGTGGAGCTTAGACGTTGCACTTGGCGAGCGAGCGGAACTGCAGTCGAACTGCGAGAGCGAACCTACTTGGCTATTCACGACACGTATTGTGGTTTTGCTGCCAACATCCACCTCGTGTCCTCGGGTCGGCGCGTGATTGAATCGCATCACGATGTCGTGCGTATCTAGCGTAATTGGAGTAGACATAGACAGCTCGGTGATCGACAGCTCTTCCTAGTCACACTCGCACTCTTACCTATGAAGCGGCCCAGCTTGGAGCCGGCCAGCGAGCCAGCGCTCGATACAATCGCACAGCTCTTGATGTTCTTGGCGTCGCGGAACAGCTTCTGGCGCGGAAAGAGGCGGCCGAAGGGCAGCTTGTTGAAGGGCGCATCCTTGCGGCGCAACACACGCACACCCGCCTCCATGACCAGGCACGTGGAGGGGTAGTACTGCTCCTCAAAGCTGTCGCCGAACACCGGCTTGTAGTCGACGTTATAGTGGTTCGACTCGTTCAGGTTCTCCTTCATCGAGCGCTCGAAGACCTGCACGATGCGCTGCCGGAACGCGGCCGTCTTGTTGTGGCACTGCTCCGCGTACTTGTCGTGGCATAGGTACAGCTTTGGGCTCAGCGTCAGCTTGGTGTTCTTCGACACCTTGAGGCGCGGCGGCGGCGCCAGCTTCGATGAGTTGATCGCCGGACTCTCGCGGCTCTCCACAATGAACTTCTCGTTGGGGTTCCAGCGCACATGGAACACACTACGTGGCAGCCGTTGTCCTGCAAATCATTCAATACAAGTATTTACAGTTCCATGCCCATCTCAAAAGCAATTTGTCTCACTAACAATCGTATTTATAATCGCAATATTGTATGTACTTGAAAACGATTCAAAATTCTTTGCATTTAGAACAAAACCCGCTGCTAATATCAACATAAGGACAATAGTTATGCTCTTACTTTCTTTGACCTTGAGCTTCACTCATCACTTTGCATAAGACGCTTTTGTTCACAATTTTTTACTGTGCCTATGTGTCTGCATAGTAGCATTCACCTCGCGCCACGCATAAATTACAGAGTTTGTGGCCTATACTCACCACTGCGCGTCTCGACTGATGCGTTATTCACCACATCGCGGGCCGCCTCAGCGTTGGGTTCGCGCCCTGGCTGAGCTTTCGCCGCATTCGCTTGTGGCAACGGCGCTTGTTGATGTTCTTGCTGCTGCTGCTGGTGTTGTTGTTGTTGTTGTTGCTGTTGCTGGGTTTGAATTATTAATGCAGCGAGAATAAGAGTGCTGATTAACACTGCTGCCGGCAACGTTGCCCTGTTGCCCCGTTTCACTGTTTGCAACATTTTTAAATCATTTCATTTGCTGCGTCGCGCTCTCGAAAGTAATTTTAGTCACGTTTTCTGCTCGCCTCACATTTATATCTGCGAATGAATGTTTTCAAACATGCAAGTGTGCGTTCGTATGTGTATGTGTTTGCACTGCTGCAGACTTAATGGCCCTCAATTTGTCAGGAACAGTTAAATATATTAATAAATTGCACAACGTTTATCGGCGAGCTGCTTTAAATATATTGCGGTACTTCTTCGGTTGTTTCCCAGGGAATTATCGATGGAAAACGCATAAAGAAAGTTTCGCCGATAGGAAATATGAACTCTCTAGATACCACAATTTAACTGCTAGACTTTTACAGAATACGAAATTGCTGTTTAATATCCTACAGCTTGTGTAACACATTTCGAACAGAATGTTATATAAATTATATAATAATTTATAGGCATTCAAAATGGAGATATTCTTGGGCATCTTTGATGATGTAGACGTATCCTTTAGAAACACAATACTATCTTTCAGCTTTGTTTTTGCACTATCCCTAACTGACTGTTTTCAAGTTGCGTAATATAAATTATAGATTGAAATGTAATTCCCAGTGGCTTTTGAATGGATGGTAGTTATAAAACATTGATAAGGCATTGAAACTGCATTTATTCTTGTGCATCAATCTTTGTTGAAAAATAATAGTATCTTTTAGCTTTGTTTTGGCACTAAATCTTACTGAAGTTGTGCTACTTCTGTTATTGTTAAGAACAATTAGTAGAAGCCATAAATTCACAAACATTGGAGATGCAATAAATCGTGCGAAAAGTGCAAAGCTAAAATATTTTCTCTTGAACATAAAAATTGCAACTGAACTTTTAAACTATGTTCCGACTGTTGATATTAAGTTGTGCAGCGTGCAGCACTTGAAAACTTTCCTAAAGTTTTACCGTTGCAACGCTGCAAATATGTTTATACTCGACTCCAAGTTGAGCTTAGCAAATTGATTTTAAATGCAATCCAGAGAGATTTGCATACGAGAACTTATATATATATATGTAAGATATATTTGCGAGGGAAAAGAGTTTGATTGCGCACATTAACTTAGTGTCAATTTCCATTAAATTTGACCTTTTGGCCCAGGGGTCTATGATTATGTGCGGCTCTCTGAAATGAACAGTTGAAATGAAGTACAAAATCGTGTTGGCTGTCAATTGATGCTGTTGGCCATAATTAGCTTGCATAGCGATGAGCTGACATGGCTAAAACGTTGTCATGTAATTTGTAATTAGTTTCGGCACACGTATTTTTGGCACACACACAAACACTGAACACACAGAGCAAAACCATTTGTCTGTGTTGTGCCCCGCTTTGTTGATGGGCGCCTAAAAGTATGCAAAACAAACCGCAAAATTCAAGCGCAGCCAAGTGCCATAAAAAACTGTGGACCAGGTTGACCGTCAGCTCGTTAACGTTGACGTTAACGTTAACGTTTATCCGTGTTGCCTGTGCAAATATTTGAACAGCACACAACAGAACCAACAGCACACAACACAACACGGCACAACACGACACAACAGAGCACGGAACGACACACACTTAGAGTGCGTGTGCCCGAATAGTCGCACTTGGACTTGGATTCGAGGCACGCAATTGCGGCAGGTGGCAAGTGGCAAGTGGCAAGTGGCAGTTGACTAGCGGCCAGTGGCAGTTGGCGGCAGGCGGCTTCATCCGCTGCACGAACTTTCCCTTTCGCGAGTTGAAACGAATCTGAAACTGCGGCACACTGGCTGCCGCCTCGACACCTGAAGGAGGCCACTTCGGCAATGGCAGCCAGCTAACAGCAGGCAGCAACGGCGACGACTTCGGCCACCCTGCCGACCGTCCGACCGCCCGACCGCCCGACTGCCCGACCGACATCGGACCTTGCTCCTTCTGCGCCTCGCAGGCCCCAAGTAGCTCAGCCATTTGCCGCTGAAAAGTGAAAGTTGCTAATTCACAGCGAATCGCGTAATTTTCACGCAAAGTTGGAGCCGTCAATCGGGTCAGAGCGCCCGCTAAACTAATGGCAGTAGCTTCAGCTGCGATTGGGGCCGAAGGATTAATCCTGATTGGAGTGGAATAGAGCCAGCTAGCGGCAGCTCAGGCAGCTCTTGAATGAAATGAAGCCAGTCTATGTTCTCATATATATATGTATATATATTATTTGTTTTGGTTTTGTTTTTGGGTTTTTGTGGATTTTGTTGTTGTGGTTTTTCTTTGTCGAACAATAATTATTATTTGTAATCATTTATTATTCATCGTCATAATCATAATAATTTTCTATACAAATACATTCAATAACAACAATTTATTTTTATTATTTTCACTTTTTTCACGTTTACGTCATTGTTTAATTATTTTACAATTACCATAATTATGCCAGTTGTTTCATATTATTATTATTATTATTAATATTATTACATAGTATTACTATTACATTATCTGCTCTCAATTGTAGATACGATTTACCTTCATTTCTCTTCTGCTTTTCATTTAGACTTAAATCGTTTAACTGCTGCTTAGAATTTGGGGGAAAGGCAGGTAATTCCCCTGTCTTTAATTTTATTTTATTTTTCTTTTGGGGGGAGAGGGATTGGGGGACTCTTTATGAAAGTATCTCCTTAGGCGTCTCAGTGTAATTCGGTTTATAGTTGATTTAAATTTGTTTTTTTTTTTCTTTCTCTATGTGGCATTTTGTTGTTGTTAATTAACAAGTACAGAAGATTTCAGTTGAGTTTTACTTAGTTTTTGTTTTTTTGTTTTTCTTTCTTTTTTGCATTTGAATTGTGTTTCCTTTGCTTTGCTTTTCTTATAATTTCTCGTTTCCTTTTTAGTTTTTCGTTTTATTTAAAGTTCTTAGCTGTTCTCTTAATAATTTCTCATGTATTATCATTAGTATTTGTATTATTCGAACTAACAACAAACTGTTAGTTGGCATCTCGAGAGAGTGAGAGTTTACAGTGTTACAGTGGGTGGGGTGGGGTGTTGGGAGAGAGTAGGGGGTGGGGGGAGGCAGTGCACACACGCTTTGAAATACTTTTTTTCAATAGAGTATTTGAAATCGTCTGCATGCGCTCGTTCGCATTCGCTTTAAAGTTTATGTTTGCATTTAATTAAATTTGACATGAGTTTTTTTTTTCTTTTCGTTTTAATTTTTTTTGTTCGTTTTTTTTTTTGTTCTTTTATTCATTTATAAGTACTTTTTGTGTGTGCTCGCTTTGGTGATGATATCAAATACGATACATAGAATAATTTCTGGCTTGGCACATAAATGATGTAATTTCGTTTTGTTTGTGGCCTAAAAAGAATTTTGGTTTTTGCATTTCCCTCTTTTTAAAATTTTCCGTACTCATTTTTATTCATGTTTTTTCTTTACATACATTAAATAGGTATTTTTTATGTTGTTTGTTTTTTGTTGTTTTTTTTTTTTGGTTTCGTTTTTTGTTTTTGTAAAAAATAATTGCTACCTTGACATAACATTTCATTTGTGTTTTCTCTTAACTTTCCCAGCTGCTCTTGTTGTTCTTGAGTTGTTGTTGTTGTTTTAGCAGCTGGCGATCGCTTATAAAATTATTGTATATATTTTGGTTTTAATTTAGTTATTTATGTAATGTTTCCTCTCTTTCGTGTGCTAATTATTTGCCATATTTTCTTTATTGATTTCGATTTCGATTCGGTTTTGGTTTCAAGTACTTTATTTGACTTTGTTTTACTTTGAAATGAGTTTAACATTACGAGTATGAAATGTCCAAAATGATGCAATGGCATTCGCTCAATTGATACTATTTGTACACAAAACTTGAATATAAATGTTTGCTGTAAAGTAATTTAATTAACAATCCGAACTCTGAATTGCTTCAATCCGCAACCATATTCGTATTCGTATTCGTATTCTGTGTTCGGCTTCGTTTCGTATTATTAATCATCGTTAGCAATATCTATAACATCCTATCATCGTAGCACTCCTCTCAACTGGTTCTCGTTATGGATACCACCATCGACTGTTCGAATCGAATGCATTCTTGAGAAACGCCAACATTTTGCTAATGTTTCGTTTGCTTTTGGTTTTGGTTTTGGTTTTTGTTTTTGGTTTTGGTTTTGCATTTTGTTTTGTTTATTGTTTACATTTAAATAAATTAACATTTAATTTATTATTTAGGCATCTATTCATGTTAACTATATTATATATATCAAAAAGTTTTACAAAAGTACACAATAATTCATAACAATTTGCATATGCGCGCAATTTGTGCCAGCGGCTCTCGCTTTGAAATGTTTTTCGCCTCAAAACGTGTGCTTCTTCTTCATCGTTTTCATTTTCTTCTTTGCCCTCTTTAGTGTTTTAATATTTGTTCTATACTTCATTGATTTATTTGGTTTTTGTATTTAATTTGTTCATACTCCCCGTTTATTAGAAATACACACAATTATTCGAGGTCGAGAACATGTTCGGTGTTTTTGTAAATTCTCATATCTCAAATTCAGAAATCAACAATAATGCAAAGAACTCTCGTAAATTAATCAGAATCAGGAATTCAAACAGAAATCGAAATTGAAATTGAAATTGAAATGCATTGCATACTTTTTCTTTTCCAACGAGTTTTTCTGGCTGTCTCTATATGTATGTGTATGTTGTGTTCATGTGTGTGAGAGACGTGAGTGTGTGTTCGTGTGTGTGTGTCTGTGTATATGTGTATTTACAAAGGCAAATAGCAGGTTGTCTGTTGCATTGAGTAATTGATATGGAAATGAGGAGCAAAAGCTGTTCAGCTCAGGTGGGAACGAGGAGCTTGAGTTTCATCAAGAATTTAAGCAGTTCATCTGGTCTATATTTATTGTGCCATGACACCTATATTAGGTAGATAGAGTAAAATCGCGTCTCAAAGAATTCAGCTGCGACAGAAATGGTTGCTTTGGAGATTCATAGAGTTCCGAGTGCAAGTTTAAACTGCTACATAAGTGCCGTTCTCAGCTGCTGTCATTAATTAAGTTTACAGTTTGTTATCTACAACAACACCTAACATACCACACAAATAATGTGCTCCTCCACCATCAAAAAACAGGAGAAATGTTTGTCCTTTAAAGTAATGCGTCAGTTGGTGAGGAAACATAGATATTGTAAAATTTTGGGTTCTTAGTACTGCCTGCAGTGCCTTGACCTTTTACAAAATGAAGCTACCCACAGAGAAAGAGAGTGAAGAGATAAGAGAGTGAGAGACAGTGAGAGTGAGAGAGAGAAGGGGCAGAGATAGTGTGGAAAGAGGAACGCAAGAGAAGTGCCGAAAACTCTGAAGTAGGTGCGAGTAGATCGAGACTTGGAAAGGTGAAAAGGTGAAATTCGTGAACAACGATACACTGGTGAGAGGTGAGTTTCGAGAATTGAGAGTTGAGTTCAGTTGAGTTGAGTTGAGTTGAGTTGAGTCATGTTGGTGGTACATGCTTAATTCAATAGGCAATTAGTTAATACCAAATACATCTATCGTTTTATTTCAATTAGTAACTAATTATTCTCATATAATACTTATATACCATAATGTTATTTCATCGTCAATTTGCTCTTCTCTTCATTTACTTTTCATTTACTTGTTTTTCTTTATTGTTTGCCTATAGTTTCAAGTTTTGTTTGGGTTTTTCTTTTTCTTTTTGTTTTACTTGTTTTTTTTTTTACTTTTTGCTGCAAGTATTTACGATAAATTATTAATTATAAATATATATAATATATATATTTATGTTGTTTGTCATTTATGTATATGTACGCTACATAGAGTTAACTTTATTACAAAAATGTTCATCATTATTATTATTATTATTTGTATGCACTATTTATTTAGTAGGTATGTTGTTGTTGTTTTTTGTTGTTACTGCTGTTGCTACATCTGCGTTGCACGTTGTGTTACCTGTGTATACCTAAGCTATACTTTACTTTACTTTACTTTACTTTATTTATTAGATCCCCCTTTTCTAATCTCGTATATAATCGTATGCATATGCTTCATCTTCTTCGTCGTTATCTGCTTTTTCGCTTACTCCTCAACGGCTTCGACATTATCTTCTTCTTCGCTTCTATGTTGTTAATGAACCTTATAAGATAAGTTTACTGTGCGCTTTATACTGTTTTTTGTTTTTGTTTTTCTTTTCTTTTTGTTTTGGTTATACAAAGTTCATTTTTTAAAACTAAATAAAGACAATCTTAGACACATTTTTGGTTGTTACTTCCCTCCTCCGCTAATTCCTTCTCAATTATATTTGCTTTACGTTTGTTTTTTGTTTTTTTGTTTTGTCATTTGGTTTTGGGTTTCATCTTCTATCAAATCGATTCCATTTGTGACTATGTTATAATATTTGATTTGTTTAAAACTAAGTTATGCAATAAGTAAAGTTTCTCATGTTTCATATTTGTTTATCATCGTTTATTCTTTCATTTGTTTAATGTTGAATGTACTTTGAAAATGGTTTCGATAAGCAGCCTATGTCTATGTCAATTTGTATAGTGAATTGTCTATGTGATCGGGTGAGTGTAGCTGTATGTGTGTGTGTGTGTATTCGTGTCTGATTCGCGAAGTTCTTCTTTATTATTTTCATTGAATTGTTTTACTAATTGTATGCAGCGAATTTGTAAGTATGTGTTTCTGTGTGTGTTTTTATTGGAATTAGTCTAGTTGTAAATATTATTTCAAGTTTATCCATTTTTCCATATTTCATTCCTTTTGTTTTTGTTTTAGCTAACCTAAAATTTGCTCGTTTTTTATCTGTTTCTTCTCTTTTGTTTTTGTTGTTTTTTTCCTTTTCGTTTTGTTTTTGTTTTTTTTTTTTTGCTTTGCCGTTATTTAAGTTTATAACTATGTATATTAATGTATCGTTTTTGGTTTTTTTGTATATACTTCTGTTAAATGTTTTTTGTTTTGTTTTGTTTGTGGTTTTGGTTTATCTTTCTGGTTTTGTTTAATGTTTACCTAAAAAACCTATTTTTGTGGCAGTTGTTTTTTGTTTAATTAAATATTAATATATTCTTTGTTTCTAGTTGTAATAAAATATGCTATTTTTTGTTTAGGTTTTAATAGAGATTTATAATTTTTGTTTTACTTTTTCATATTTGGATTCGTTTTTGTTTTGTTTTTGTTTTTTTTTTTTTGGTTTTTTCTTGTTTTGTTATTCATTTATATTTCACTTGAAAGAGGACCATAAATATTTAAAGTGTTATTTATTTCCATTTCATTACATACGCATTCTTTGTCGCCACTCATTCATGTCCGCCAGGTTGAAAGACCTGCATCATTTGTGTCATTATTATAATTAATATTATGCGTGTTCATTTTGAATTTTGTTCTCCCCATTCAACTGACAACTTGCAGTTGATGTGTTGCATTTTGCGCATTGTTTTCTTTTGTTTCGCTTCTTGTTGTTGTTGTTGTTTGTGTTTTGTTTGGTTTGGGGGTTCGTTTCGTTTTAATTAGCTAGCATTACGAGTAATTTTCTAGAGTACGAAATACAATTAATGACATTATATAACTTGAATCTGCAGTCTGCAGCCTGCAGGCGACCGCATACTAATTGCATGCACTATAAGGCGCCAATAGCGATGGTTCCTTGGACGAACCACTTCCATCTCCGCCACCAATCGTTTATGTTGTAGTTGTAGTAGTAGAAGTAACGATAATTTCTAGCGTTCCTATTCCTATCGCTGCACTTGATTCGTATTAGTTGTTGTAAGTCTCTATAGTTAATTATACGACTATCTCTAGACCTCGTTTCGCGTTTTAATTTACTCCTGCTGCCGCCCCTAAAGTATCGCACCTTCCTACACATCACTTTATAAGTGTGCGCTGGCCACATCCACATCCACACACACACCCACACCCACACCCCTGCCCAGGCCCCTGCCCATGCCCATGCCCATGCCCATGGCCATGTCCATGTCCAACCCCCTGCCCTCGTCCACGCCCACGCCCACGCTTGGCTGGCAGTGAAGCTTGCACTTCCGTTTCCTGCGACGCGGACGTCTCGACAGCGCCTCGCACTGTCGCCGTGCTGCCGCTCCCGCTCCCGCTCCCGCTTCCGCTCGCGCTCCGTGCTCGATAGCGAACTGGCCAACAGCTCATGACAGCTGGCCGCACAGTCCACGCGGCCAGGCGTGCGGGAACGCGCACAGCGCTGCCGCGCCGCCCCGCAGCTGCTCAGCAGACCGAGCAGGGCGCTCAGCCAGACGAGCAGCTGCGTCGGCGGCGTCGGCGCCACACCGGATGCATAGTAGGGTATCTCGCAGCGACTGCTCACCGACGGCACCGCGGCACAGCCGTCGGATAGCGCCATCTCGGGCATCACGCTGCCCTCGTCGTCGCCGTCGTCGTAGTAGTAGACGCTGTCGTGGCGCGCATAGTAGGGCAATCGATCCAGCAGCGTGCCGCCGCCGCCGGTCGACTTCTCGTCCTGGCTCACGTTGCGCAGCGCCACCGCGATGCTGGCGGCTCGCGCATGTTCCCCGGCCGGGGAGCTCATCGTCAGCGTTATGTTGTGCACGCGATGCTCGCCGGCATCGACGTCGCCGTTGGCGTGGGAGTTGGAGTTGGACGCGGGCACTGCGAAGTCCTGGCAGATGGTGCAGATGCCCGCTGTGGGTCCGTTGCAGTAGCTGTAGCAGCAGTCGTTGGGGCCGTAGCTGGATTTCTTCAGCTGCTCGCCGGTCTCGGGTATATTTTGATCTGCAAACAAAGCGAAACGGGTCAGTGGCGTACACTATATTAATAGCATTTCCTTAATCAATTCAATCAGCTATCCATCTGTCGCTCAATCGCTCTGCTTATTGAAATTGTTGTTTATAACGAGCTCGAAATAAATGTGTGTGATTTAGCAGCGCACACACAGTCGATAGCTTGACTCGCTTTCAAAGCCAGCCCCATAAATATTCATCTATCTGAACGCATTTGTTATATGTTATATTGCTTGAAGTCGGCTGGAGAACAACAAGAACTTGATGCAATGCTATCATGTAATTTAAAACTTGTGAACAGTAAAAACAAATAGCCTTTCTATTGAACTTGCAGCAACTTTCTGCTTGATTTCAAAAAACAGCCAACTCATTTTTGAAATGTGGAACTAGCATCTTAATTGCTAAGCAAAACTTTTGATATACGAGTAGACAAAAGCATTATTACATGATGAATTTAGTGGCCAATTGCTTGACAAGCCCTTAGCTATTCATTTGATTTCAGGAAACAGCTCATTATCTTTGATTTACCCTAGGTTTATATAGATTTATTTAAGTGTGGAATTCACACTATTGAAAATCTAAACCTTAACTACACAGTTTTGCATCTTAATTGCAAACCAAAGATTTCAATGTAGACAGAAGCATTATTACATAATGAATTTAGTGGCCAATTGGCTTGGCAAACCCTAAGCTTTTTAGCTGCCTTAAAGGCGTGAATTGTCTAGGTATTAACATTTCAGTTGTGCCCAATATATAGCCTTCTTGCTAGTATTTAAACTGTGAGTTGATAGTCAACAGTCAATGAATTAGTCATTCAGTCTGTAAGCTTGCAAGTTACATAGGTAGTTATTCAGTTGTGAGCAATAGTTTGCTATTCTTAAGAGTTGAACTACGGTCTGTCGATTAATGAAAGTAATTAATTCTAAAACAAAACTTCCGATATAGACAAAAGCATTATTACATGATGAATTTTGGCCAATTGGCTTGGCAAACCCTTAAAGGCGTGAATTGTCTAGGTATTAACATTTCAGTTGTGTTCAATATATAGCCTTCTTGTTAGTCTAGTGTTTAAACTGTGAGTTGATAGTAAAAATGTTTCATTAATAAGTGATTCACTGTTTGAGTTTCTAGAAGAAGAAGTTAGTTATTTAGCCATTCGGTTAATCAGTCTATCAGTTGTGAGCGATATTCTATTCTTAATAGTTGAACTACGGTCCGTGGATTAATGAAAGTAGACAATTCGCACTATTGAAAAGTAGCGTCTTAACTACACAGTTTTGCATCTTAATTGTAAAACAAAACATTCAATATAGACAAAAGCATTATTACATGATGAATTTAGTGGCTAATTGCTTGACAAACCCTAAGCTATTTAGCAACCTTAAAAGCATCAATTGTTTAGAGATTAATATTTCACTTGTGTTCAATATATATAGCCTCCTTGCTAGTTAAGTGCTTAAACTGTGAGTTGATAGTAAAGACAATCAACGAATTAGTCATTCAAACTGAGAGTTTCTACGCCACATATAGTAGTTAGTTATTCAGTTATTCAGTCAATCAGTTGTGAGCAATAGTTTGCTATTCCTAAGGGCTGAACTACCCTCCGACGATGCAGCATTATGCTTGAGTTGAAGCGCGTGTTCGAGCACTCACCTAGGCATACAAATGTCGGCTCGCCGGCATATTGGGTGGGCAGCGCGGGGGCGCGATCGGCGGGCAGCAGATAGGGGCACTTTTGTTCCACGGTTTGGCACACGCTGAGGCAGGGTCGAATGCGTCGGCGCTTACGGAACTCTGCCTTGCGTGTTGATCTGTGTGTGTGGGTGGAGGAGAAATTGTCATATTATTTGCAACAGTGTAAACTGAATTCAGTGAATTGCATTACCTCTTTTGTAGTTTTGATATCACTGGATCCGCTGCGCTGGGATCCGCATTATTGGCAGTCGATATGAAATTATTGAATTGTTGTTCTTGTTCTCGTTCTCGTTCTCGTTTCCGCTCCCGTTCACGTTCCCTCTTGTCCTTCCGCTGGCCGTCCTGCGACTGTGCCTCAGCCTGGGCTGGCGACTGATGCTGCCCAATGCCGACCACATTGTAGAAGACCTGGGCCACGCTCTCGCTCTCCCTCTCGCTCTCGCTCTGAGGCGGGTTCGCAGCTGCAGTCGTCGTCGCCGCCGTCGCCGTCGCCGTCGTTGAGGCTTTGTTCTCGTCATGCTGTTGATTAATCTGACGCTCGTTCATGTTATTGCCGTTATTTGATTTATTGTTATTGCTGATTAATTTCTGAGATTTATGCTTGCCGCCATTGATGCCATCGCTCCCAACAACAACGACAGTCGCAGCCGCAGCAGCAGCGCCTGCACTTCTCGCAGCCCGCTTGCTCTTCACGCCCGCTGCCATTGGCCCCCGACTCGCCAGGTCATCGGCTGGCGTTGCCGCTGTTGGTTGTGCCTGAGCTTGTGCTTGTGCTGGTGTTGGGGGCTTTGTTGTTGGCGGCGGCGCTGCAGCCACGTCCTGGGGCTCGGCGAAGTACGGCACCAGCGTGCTGCAGACCCAGCGGCGATAAGCTTCCTGCAAATAACAAGGAATACGTTTCACAAGAGATTAGACTACGTACTCGTGTTTACCAGAGATCAATCACAAAAATACTGCATGTATAAAGCGGCAGCGTTGAATGCTCTCTAGAAATTACTTTAATATGCTCGACTAAGCGCGCTGCGTGTTTTGTGCTCTCTGCAGTTTTGTTGCGGCCGCTTGAGTTACGACATTCCATTTATCATGGAACTGCAATTTCAGCCTCTGGCTCTGGCCAAACAACAATTAAATTTGCTGCATGCGCAGCATTACAAGGCGTATACGTGATAAATGTCTCTCTCCCTCTCCCTCTCTCGCTCTCGCTCTCTCTGTCTGACTGTCTGTTTGTGTAGCAACGCATTGCGGCAATTTTTGAAGGCTGGCCCGAGGCAAAAGCAATATAGAGTGGAGCGGGGGGAGTGGGTAAGTTAAATGCAATTATGGCCCTATTTGCGTTTGCATTTGATTTTCTGTTTGAACTCCAATTCACATATATATACGATGAATAATTGCCATAATTGATTTAGACAATCAAGGTTGCCGAAACTACAAAATATTGCCCTATTGCGTGTGCAACGTCTTGCTGCACTTTCCGGCCAATCAACTCACTGCACAAATATTTGCGCAATGCGCCCCTTCGGCACTCCTTTCTATCACTATCACTTGGCACTGACCTGAATGCCGCTTGCCGCTTGCCACTTGCCGCTTTCCTGCTGTCAACAAACAGAAACCAAACGAAAAGTCCTGCAGGTCTCAAAGCATTGAAATGTGCTGTAGTGAAAACTGTGCGATATGCAAATCCAATTGAACCGAGAACTGAGAACTGAGTTGTTGCTGTCAACACACCTGGAGTGGAAGTTGCACAGCCCGATACAAAATTCATAAAAGTGCCACCCAAATGCTGCATTTTAAACAAACACCAGCCTCAAAGTTGCTGACAAATCGTTGTGTACACATTGCATATCCCTTGGAAAGCAAAACTGCAGCACAACACCACACGACTATAAATTGCAGCTTCAAATTGTTTGGCTTTAAACAAAGCATATCGGACATTTGTGTGTTTCCTGGACTCGGCTTAAAGCCACAGTTTGAATTTCATCGAAATAATCGAACTGCAAATTCTTATGCTTAAGTGATTGTTGAATTCCGTCCTCTAATAGAATTAAACGTAACAAATTAAGTAAAGGCTCTTTTCAAATACATGCATCTGGTTTGCCAATATATTCTAAACATTTTACATAGAAGTTGAAGTTATTAAATTTAGAGTAAGTTTCATTTGTTAAATTCTAAACTACAGCTTAAGGTAACTTTAGTTTTTCATGCGCGTTTCAGTATCTAATATTCTAATATTCCAAGCATTCCACATTGAAGTTGGAGTTCTTGAATTTAGAGTGAGTTTCATTTGTGAAATTCTAAGCTACAACTTAACGTAACTTTAGATTTTCACTTGCGTTACTGAACCAAAAATGAAGTTAGAGTTTGATTACAAACAGCTTAAAGTAACTTTAGTGTTTCATTCGCGTTTTAGAACGTAATATTCTAATATGCCAAGCATTCCACCTTGAAGTTGCAGTTCTTGAACTCAGAGTAATTCTCATTTGTCAAATTCTAAACTACAGCTTAAAGTAGCTTTAGATTTTCATTCGCGTTTCAGAACCTAATATTCCAATATTGAAGTTAAAATTCATAAACTTAGAGTACTTCTCATTTGTTAATTTGCAAACTTCAGCTTAAGGAAACTTTAGATTTTCATTCGCGTTTCATAGCCTAATATTCTAATATTGAAGTCCAAATTCTTGAATTTGGTGTAACTCTCATTTGTTCAATTATAAACTACAGCTTAAAGTAACTTTACTTTTTCATTCGTGTTTTAGAACGTAATATTCTAATATGCCAAGCATTCCACCTTGAAGTTGCAGTTCTTGAATTGAGAGTAATTCTCATTTGTTAAATTATAAACTACAGCTTAAGGTAACTTCAGTTTTTCATGCGCGCCAGAATAAATTTATTCTGTTTGGCAATGCGGCATTTCAGAACATCGTGGAGAGAAAAATGCTTAGAAGAATAGCACGCTTGTGCAGAACCCGGAGCGCTAAAAAACTCCCGCAACATGCTAAATTTGTATCTCTATCCTTTTTGACAGGCGCCTGGCTTTGCTCTTTATTTTTTTTATTTTTTGCTGCAGCAAACTCGTATGTAAATCAGTTGCCAAATTTTTTGGGGCAGCCTGTTCTATCATTTTATAGACACATTACCCAAAATGCTGAAAATGCACACACACACATACACAACAAGCATAAATCTGGAAAGTATATACATGTATGCTGGTGGGCGTGGCAGCGGCAGAGTTCTTCTCGCTCTCTCTCTCCCTCTCGCAGCTAGGGGAGGAGAGGCAAGCGAAGAAGTTCGTTATCTTGACATGCTCATAAAGAGGCGAGGTACAAAATTATTATTTAATTACAAAAAGTATTTTTCATTAATGGGCGACAGTCGCGGTGTCTGCATTTTTCCACAGACAGCGACAGAGAGCAAGAGAGAACTTGAACCTGGGCACATAGTGCGAAGAAGTGCAGTGCTTGAGGGAAAAAGTTGCAAGACGCAACTCAATTAGCGGCAAGCAGGCAGGCAGGCATCTTAATTAGAGGCGGGCGAGAATACAGGTAAACAAATCACAAGAATGCGAAATGCAGGCGAAACTTCATTTAACATTTACGCGAATTTAAATGAGATCTCCGCACACACACACACACACACACACACACACACACACACACACACAAGTGCAAATCACATTTCAGGGCTCTACATGTCCTAAATGCGCCCAAGGCGGCATCGAGCTGATAGGCGACCCAGCAGCTCCCGCGCTGCGCGCCTTCATCCGAGCAGCTCTGGCCTTTTTAACCCTCTGATGCCGTAAGGCAACTGCCAAATCCATTTAAGCTGCGCCTTCATTTAAATGCCAGGCGCAAAAGTCATTCACTCGCCACTCGACAGTCACCAGTCACCAGTTACCAGCAACCAGTTGGCAGAGTTACCAGTCGCCAGTCACCAGTCACGAGTCACAGATACCGCAGACAGAGCCAGGCAAGCGGGCCACACGGTCCGCAAAACGGGCAACCGCCTGCCTGGGTGCCTGCCTGGGTGCCTGCTTCACTCTATATTGATGTAGATGCGAATGTCGTTGTCGATGTGGATGTCGATGTGAATGTGGATGTGGATGTGGATATTGCATGGCATTTCTACGTATGCCCGAATTTCGTTTTTGCCCATTACTTTGACATGCACATGCAGAACAGAATGGACAGACAACGGCATGGTGAGAGAGGGAGAGTGAGGGCGAGACCGGGACACCAAGTTATGCGGTGTGCTGATGCGAATCCGTAACTCATTCGCCCCTTCCGCCGTATCTACTCGGCCATATCTCGCCAGCAAACCTTGTCAGTGTGCGTTTGATTGGCCGTGTGGATTTTGTACGCTTTTCGACGCACAGCAAAGTCAGCTGGGGAGCTGCAAAATATTGCGAAATTCAATATTTGGGTAATGATGCGTGTGGCAACTCTTGCGTGCCGACAGTTTTGCAGGCAACGCGCAAGCCGTGACGCGAATCGCAATTGAAACGATTTTTCAATTAAGCAATTAATCTCGAGCGCATTTGCTTTGACTTCGAATTCCGCAGAGCGAAACAATGCAGCAGACTTTTAGGCTGTGCCAAAAACTAAGCTCAAGCTATTTGCGAATTTGGGCACAAAAGTGCAGCATACTTTTAGGACGCTATGCGAATTGAGCCCAATCGTTATTGAAATTTGTTTGTCCCGCACAAAGTCATCGTACTTTGGCTGCAAAAAGGTCTGCGTGTAATGGGTTTAAGTTCAGTTTAAGGTCAGCTAAAAGGCGAGAACAAAGAGCTAGCAAAAGCTTTGCACTGCCCACTGTCAATGACCGTTTTGCAGCGCCAGGAGCGTCAAATAATTGAATTTCTTTTTATTATGATACATACTCTCTCTCTATATACACATTTTTATTTATCTTTTTTTTTTTTTTTCAAAACACACTCACACATAAAAGTTAATGGACGGCAAGAAGAATTGCTTTTATATTTGGCAAATCAAGCAGACATTGTGGCTGGAAGATTTACGAGTTCGAAATGCCGAGCAACTATCATAATTTCATGTGCCATTGAACTGCGCCTAAGACAAACAAAGCGAACAAAGCAGCTACAAACGCACGAAACTGCCCCAAGTTGGAATGTGAGCACAGTCGTATAGTAAAACGAATATAAATAATTTGTTTCTACGAATAACCCTGGGGACCATTTACAGTTGATTTTCGTCTGGGACTGCGGAGCAAAAAAACACATTTGCACAGGAATGTATGAAGAAATAAGACAGCGAATTTCTCTTTAATAGAGTCGAACTTCGACAAAGCAAGACGATGTGTAGATTTAAGTAGCTTTCGACAGAGAGAAAAGGTAAAAATGCGAACTTAATATGGAATATGTTTTACTTATTTTGCGTATTTTTTGTATAGTTATTGATATTTTTAGTTTGTGGCTTCAAAGAGCATCGTCAAAGACTTTTAAATTCTTCTCAAAATTAATCACATCTGGAATGAACTTTAAAGACGGTCATCATAATTAACTAAAACACTTTCTTTGTTTAGTCATCGCAGTTTTGCACTTAAAACTAACTGGCATATTAGTCGTAAAAAGTAATTATGTACTTTGGCAAGTTGCGATCGAAAACTCATTTGCGTTTCGTCAGCATTTCACTCACAGTGGCTGCTGTTAATTAGTGTACTCGGTCTGAGGTGCATTGCCGAGCAGCCCCAGCCAGCTGCCCAGCTGCCCAGTGAACACAATAAACTCTGTTTGCTTAGCATGGGAAGCACTCGATGAAGCTGAGAACTCGCACGTCTAGTTCTTAACAGCAAAAGGTCTCACTTATGGATGGCAGTGCAGAGTGCTGCAAGCATTGGCCTTCAATTGGACTGGACGAGAAGCATAAATATTTTATGGATTTCTAAGCACACACGCTGCTACAATTTTGCTCAGTTTCTTTGTAGAACACACAGAGAAAGAGAGCCATAGAGTGTAGGTCCACGGACTGGAGAGGGGCAGTCAAATGTATACACCATTACCATTCGCTATGGCAAACCCAAACCCAAAACCAAACCCAAAACCCAACACCCAAACCAAACGCCAAGGCAATCCCAATCTCAAGACCAATCCCGGCAACACATGACGGCAAAATGAGCCACCGTAAAGTGGCCGCAGTTACGAGTGGAAGTTGTCGTAAGCAGTGTGGTGTGGGGACTATACGAGCGTTTTAATACACTTTCACTTGGGTCCAGCGCGTTGTGGAAACGTGACCGAATTGGTCAAAGACACCATATGCAGTAGTCGTAACGTATCATGGCGAGCATGTAATGTAATTGATATGGCACACACACACACACTAGTACAAGCACACGCACACTAGTCGTATGTATGCAAATCAGTTATGATTTGATTTGTACCATTGCAGTAAATTTTGTAACAACGAAGCCTTACTACAGCTGGGCTCGCCAGCATTTCGGGACAGTTGTTACTCGCCCCGCCACATATAAATACATATATATATATATGTATATATATACGTGTACATACACTATATATATATTTTTGTAAGCAATTTGCATAATGGTGTGTGCTACACTCACTCCCCATCCCGCTCTAGCTCGCTCGCTGTGTGTGTGTGTGTTCACATGTATAATAAAAGCGAATTTCGCACGCCTAGTGGCCATAGAGCGCAGACACACGCTGTGGCTGTAGCTCTATGGCTTTGGCTTTGGTGCTGGCTCTGCTTGTGGCTACCCATAAAAGTATGCTATATGATTTTTTCGTGTGTTCAGCCGTGCTCAGTTCATAAATAATCAACAATAATAAACGCTGCTTTTTAAATATGTGAAAAATTAATTTAAAATTGATGCAGCTACGAATTTTGAATGTTCACGCGCATCATGAATACGAAATTAAGTCGCTTAATAGACGAGTGCTAAGTACTATAAATAACTCTTGATACAACGCATTGTCTTCTAATTATTGCATAAGCAACTTGATTTTAATTAAACGATTGTGCTGTGCTCATCTTCCAAACACAGTTTTGTGCCTGTCTCCATGTCACTTATCTATTTGCACATCATTATATACAACGTGTCATCATTCTCTGGGCTCTAAGTGCTATCTAATGTGTTTGCCCTGAACTAATTGTGGACAGTGTAAGTGTTAAGCAGCAACTCATTTTGTGGCGATTTTAAACACGAAATGCAAATGAAAATCCAAATGCAAATGCTTTATGTGTTTGCGCATTTGCATATATCATCGTGCTATCTTTTTAGAAGTAAGCGTGTACGTAGAGACAGGTGGAGAGGATAGCCGCATACACACTCCCTCTCACACCTCTCTCTCTCACTCTCTCTCTCCCTCTCGTTTGGGCTTTGTGTGGCACATTAATTCCAACACTTGCCGGTCTACATATCCGTCATAAACACAAACTGCAAACTGGGGACAAACATGCTCGTGCAACGTTAAATTTTCACTTAAAAATGCAAATTTGACCAAGCGCGCGTTATAAAAACACAAAAACCCGCAACAACAACAGGGCGAGGGGAGTCCGGGTGTGTGTGTGTGTGTTGGGTACGACAACAAAGCGGAGCATATAAAATAAAACATAAGTAGAACAGTGGGGCAATGGGCGACGGGCAATGGCGATGGGCGGGCCCCGTTTTCCGGTTGACATTTCAACCGCTTTTTGTGTTGCATACTTTCGGGCGGCCGCTGAAAAATTGCTTCTAAAATGAGAGTCGTATCTCAGAACTGGCTGCAATTATGATGAGCTCGGCCAATTAAAATGCTGCTGACCAATTTGCCGCTGCTTTTGTTGAGTGTGGCTCTTGCCCTGCATGAATTAAATTCCTTCGAATTAATTCATTGTCTGCACTTTGTGCGGTTCTTTGCCGTTGCTTTGCCGCTCTTTGTTTGTCTTCTGCTGCGCTGCCATGTTAAAGTGCGAAGAGCTTAACAAGTTGGCATTTTGTGAGCGGGGATTTGGTGACTTTTAAATTTTTTTGCAGTGAACGCGTCGCGTCCGAGTTGCACTCGAGTGCACGTACTTTGCAATGGCAACGACGACGCAGAAAGGACGTCGCAAGAGGCGGGAGGCGGGCAGCGGGGAAATGGCCTTATGCGCAGCAGCACTCGACAAAGAAGACGAAGGTAACACGTGACCGTGTGCAAACAAAACAAACGAGGCAATGAACCAGTCCCCGCTCCGCCTTGCAACGCGCTACAGCACAGAAAAAAGCAACACAGCGAACAAAAAGAAAACACCAGCATACACACAGAGACATAGATGCGGTAGAAAAGTTTATCCTTGTACCAAAAGCATTACTTTACTTCGCCAGTGCATGTGTGCGTGTGTACGTGTGTGTGAGTATTGGCTTTTGCCTGTGTTTATTGCCATAGCCAATGCGACAACACGTGCCACAGTTGGTCAAGTGCGCTGCACACGTGTGCGTGTGAGTGCCAGCACACAGCAGGACACTCGAAGGGACACTCTCACGCAAGTCAACTGGCAAGCAAAAGAAACGCATCCAAGTTGCTGCTGCTGCAGCTGCTGCGTGCCGTAATTGCAGAGCTTGAAAGCATCAAATTGCAGCTTGCCTGCAATTTTAGCATCGAAATTCGCCTCTTTGTCCCAGCTCGACTTTAATGCCGCAATGACATTACCGTCTAAAGCGCAGCCCGAACTTTATCCTTATTACAGACTGCGACACGCTGCCAGCTCATTCACACAAGGTGCGAATGGGGAACTGCCATTGAGATTGCAGGCGAGGACGTGCTGAGAGTTCGATGCCACAATTTGAGCTGCATACTGCTGTGGCACACTCTAATTTAAATGCAATAACCATCGAGACTAACATGACTAAAACGATTGCAAAGTTCCAGCTTTTGACGTCAAATACGAATTACATTAGCATCGAGTAGATTGAAAACAATGGCCAACAAATAAATACAATTACGAGATTGTCTTCGAATGACGCTTCCTACACAGCATGACATTTGTCGATCTGGCAGCGCTTCCAACTGTCAAAGCGTTGCCTAATGCCTCCAATTAGGATGGCAAACAAATAAATACAAATACGATTATGTCACCGAATAATGCTTTCAACACTGTATTGCATTTGTCGATCTGGCAGCGCTGTGTTACAGTGCGCAAATGTTACAGTGTTGCCTGATGAGAGATATTCAATTGAAAGATAAAATAAGCTACGAAGAACCTTTTATAATAATTTTATTTGTCACTCAAACTTTAGTTTTTAATTTACTGTTCCAACTAATAGAGAAAAAATAGCTTTAATTATAATCAATATTTACTGATACTGTAAGTTCCCACTCGAGTGACATAGATCAAGAGAAAATTAGGCAACCTGGCTTTTAATAGCTAATTGATCTTTTGGCTTAAGTGAGATTATCTCAGCTTGCATTGAGCAAATGCTGTTACCTGCTGGATCATTCATAAAGTCGACTTTGTGCTGCAGGCGGCCAACAATTAAATATTTGCAACAACTTTGTCCACACTTGCGTTGAAGACAAGCCGTAAAAGTACGAAAGTGTTGCACAAACATTGTGTGTGTAATGCCGAAAGGCAGCGGCAGCCATTGGCACAGATTCCGCAAAGAACCATTAACTGAAGACCCCCCCCTGTGTTCACCCCCAGTGCCCTCTTTTAATAGGTTAAAAGGGAATATGATGTTAGGCGGGCGGCAGCAAAAAAGCAGCTGCAATTTGAGGCACGTTGCAAATTGCCACCTGATATGCAGGCAATGTTTTCGTTAGCAAAAGTGCAATACCGAGAGAAGGGGGCTGCGTGGTGGAGTTGCTGGGATTATCAGAGATCGGATTACGAGTCATCTGGCCCTGCATGCAAATCAGGCAGAAAAACTTTGATAAGCCAATTCAATTGCGTTGCGACTGTGAGGCAGCAGCCAAGTGTCAGTCAAGCGCAATTGATTTGCATTTAATGTGGCAAGTGGCAGCGGCAAGTGGCAAGTGGCAAATAGCGGGCGGGCAAGTGGCAAGTGCCCGCAATAAATGTAACTACACTGAAGCAAATTTTAATTAAAGTTCGCTGCATGCGAAGAAAGCCGCTTAAATATTCCCTGGCTGCATAATTGAAATGCCGAAAGATATGCCGCACAAGCAGCCAAATAGAGGGAGGGGGCAGCAACATATGTGCCCCAGTGTGGCGCGCTGAATGCTGTTTACAGCTGGGCGCCATTCTCGGGCCACATCGCACATTGTCAAATCGCAGACGTCGCGCCCCGTCGGCCGTCGCTCGCCTCGGTTGCACAATGCCACAACGAGTGGCAAATGCGCAGACAAACAAGCAGTTGTCACCGCGCCCCCTCCACCACCACCGCCACGCTCCGCGCCCTCCCCGCCAGGGCGACGCTCAGCAGCGCCTGACTGATGCAGACAACCGGACGGAAACAGCAAAATAAACTAAACACTGCATTTATGCAAATAAATACAAATGTGCAGGATATCGTGTATACAACGTGTATGTCTATGGCCTGACAATGGGCAAATACCCAGCGCAGTGCAGCCGCCACGAGGCGGAGATTGTGACAGCCAAAGAAAGGAATGCAGCAGCAGGATGTGTGCGGCAGATTAATCAAACGATTATGACAGCGCAAATGGAATGGCATTTATAAGTCGCGCAAATGCTGCGTCATCAGCGCCTGCATGCTTGCATATTGCTGCACTGGATACCCTGTAGAACGGACAAATCGGGGAGGGAACTTTACGCAATTCGACTGCGAGTTAAACGCTGCACAAATTGTGAATTCTTTTCTATTCTATTACCGTTGACAGGTTATGAGGTGAGATGATGAGGTTAGTGAAGTTAGTTTTTCTATAAGACACTTTCTTCCTATACACCTCGATTTTCACGTTTATTTACTTGATTACTTAAGGGCACTATCACTTTTTTTGAAAGCTCGTTTAAGGCAAATAATTAGCGCCATTGCTAAAATATTTATTTGCACTCCAACGACCTGAACAAATTCACATTCATTTATGTAATTATACAACAATTTACTAGAACTCAAAACTTAATCAATTTATTACGAAACTCTTTGATATTTGAGACTAGTTAAGAATTATATTCTAGCAACGCTAAGTATCTAAAGCATTTTCTATTGAACTAAAGTAATCGAATAAGCAATCTATTGAACTCATTACATAGAGTTTTTATATAGACATCGATTAGCAGCAACATTTGAGATGAGTTCCATCAAGCAGCAATGTCTGAAATACTCATTTCCACAGTGCAGCTGATACTCTATGATACTGGCAAATATTTTGTGTGTATTAAAAGAGAGCGACAGACAGTGAAGTGAAGTTGAAAACACGTCAATTCATTAAGAGACTGAGTCATTCACAACTCATTACATGCACTCACAGACACACTCACACTCCCACTCACACACGCACACGCACTCTGCTGGATGTTGACAACTAAAAGTATGAATGACACTAATACGCAGCTACAGTTACGCTCACACACACACACACACAGACGCACGCACTCCGTCGAAATAGACACGTATGACGTCAACTTATGCATAGGAGAGACCACAAGAGGAACAACAACAACAACAACAAGAACAGCAACAGCAGCAAGAACAACTGTAACAAGAAGAGCAGTAAAACGACAGCATTCAAACTTCAAGTGAGACAACAACAATGAATGGGAGACAACGAGTGAGACAATCGCCGGCACTTGAGTGTTTCGCAGTAATTCCTTTGCTTTGTTGCTCCACCAACCCACCCTCGCTATCGCTCTCTTTCGCACTCTCTCACTCTCTACGCGCAGTTAGCAGTCCCTGCTTTGCCACAATTTATCCATTTTGGGTTCATTCCGGTTTGTTCTGGTTCAGTTTGGTTTGGTTTTCACTTTTCTAACTGTGTGCTCTAGCTTTGTCCTTTTGTCTGCTTGATACGCGCCTGTCATTACGCCCAGCGAGTGTGAGCGAGACCGAGAACGGTTGGGGAGTGCAAATTTAAATAAATGCTTTGAAGCACACTAAAAGCGATTTATCTTTGTCGATTGTGGATTACGAACATGTTTTCCAAAACATTTTTCATATTGTCCCGACTGGTGTGCGTCCGTCTGCATGTATCTATATATGTGTATATATGTGTGTGTGTGATTGCGCTGCTGCTGATGCTGCGTTGACTGACAAGTCTTTGTGCAAACACCAGCAGAAGCAGCAGCAGCAGTTTGACGCAAGGGGCAAGCAGGCAGCAGCTGCCTTCGCCCAGCTACCCAGCTGGAAATTTAATCATGAAAATCACACTGAGCAGCGTCTGCCCTTTTCCCCCATGCCCCGCGCACTGCACTTTTCAGTGCAGCTGATTTCGCACCGATAAAGCGAGCAAAAAAAAAACTATTGTCCGTGGTACAATCTGGACAAACAATTCAATATTTCCTGCTGGGTTGCTGTCCCTTTGTCCCCATTGTCCATTTGTCGTACCCACTGTACGTGGGTGAATCTCTCTGTGTGTGTGTAGTCTTTGCTCATCAGGTTTCGTTTTATTGATTAATCGTCTGCTGTGGCTGCCCCTGCTTCAGCGGCTGGCTCTGCTTCACATTAGCCGCTGCACTGCGCCATAACTAACAATGTCTTTTGTCCATTCGCTCCCAGCTGCCACAGCGCCCGTCCCCCTCTAATTCCCATTTCCATTCTTAGCCCACTTCGCATTCGCATTTTCGTTTTCATTTGCATGCGCCCGCGGCCCACGCAGCGTATACGCAATTTAGCTCCTTGTCGCCTGCCTTGTCGAACAGATCCGTCGTTCCTTTTCCATTTCCACTGCCATTCCCACTCCCATTCCCAATCTCATTGCCATTCCCATTCGCATTCTCGTTCCCACTCCCGTTGGCCATTCAGTAAACGTGCCGCGCGTCGCCCACGCAAAAGTCGATAAATTATTAGATTGTAAATAAAGCGAAACTGGCTAAAAAAAAAACAACAAAAAAAACAACACGCACACAAAAACAAGAACAACAACAACAGCAATAAAGCATGAGGCGGTTGCCAAAAGGTAGCACCAACTGCTGCTGCTGCTGTTGATGGCAAAAAACTGGCGAAAAGAGAAAGATTATTGGTAAGCAGAGCAAAGTTTTCTTTGCGTTTGGGGCTCCCGCACACATGTGTCCAAAACCACAAAAAACAAGAAGAGCCAGCAGCAGCAGAAGATGAAGTAAAAGCCGAAGAAGAAGAGCAGGAAGTGTTGGGCACACAAGAATCCCTCAAGCTGGAGACAGAGGTGAGGAGGAGAAAGCCACAGCGAAAACGAGACGTGGAGCTTTACAAAACGGCAATAGTTGTGTATGTGTCAGCTGTCGCCTTCTTCTGGACAACAACAACGATTGCCCACATTTGCGTGCGTGTGCGTGTGTGTGTGTGCACATAAGTGAGAATGCGTGTAAAGTGTGTGTAATCAATCATTTATGAAATTACGCTACTTCCGCTTTTGACAATTTTCTTTCAACGCCCCCAATAGCTACTCTGACGATGACGTAAGAGCCTCTGTGATATCTTTCACAGCTTCTACACACACACACACACAAGTGTGTGCGCGGGTGCGTGTTTGCGTGTGTGTGTGTGTGGGTGGCTGTAAAATGCAAATTTACACACATTCCAAGTGTGTGGTCTGTGTCGAAATCTTCGATGGGGAATAGATTATGATAATGCCCCAGCAACAGAATGCGATAAAAAAGAGCTTTGCTTAAAAACCGAACCAACACCACAGCAGAGCACAACAACCGAACAACCGAACAACAGAGGAGCCGAGCGTGTGTACAAATTGCGTGTAACCTTGAACCCCGTCGCATGAACTCTGACCGCAGCTGCGATTCAACACGAGCGAAACAAAAAAAAAAAAAATGTGCAAAACAAAAAGTATGAAAATAAAAAAGGCACCACATCGAAGTATTATTATCCAGTAAGCAAGCTCCTTTTCAGCGCTCACAAATTCCACGAAATTGTGTGGTTTTCATTTATTTGTAGTGCCTGAAAGTATGCAGTGAAATATTTTGCGTAAATGTAAAACAAAGTAAATAAATAGCGGTGAAATAAACAGACAGAAACTAAAATTCGCGTGAATACAAATATTTGTAAAACAAGCGGCAGGAAATTGATTGTACTTCTAGTCAATTATCCAATTATGAATATATATACATTTTTTCCAATATCTGCATACTTTAGTGAAATTGTAGAGAATCGCAATGGATTTTGCACATGAAATGTGTAATAAAAGTAAACGACAGTCGCGTTTGTCAATAAATATTAAATGTAAATATTATAGAAAATAAAAATGGCAGAAAATCAAATCAATCCCAAGGAAAATATTTACGAGTTGAGCAGGATTATGCAGCTGCACGGCAAAATTGATCGCTTGAATCAAAAGTACACACTTTATTGTTTGCTCATTTTTATTATCAACACTCGCATAAATCAGAAAGATCGAAATTCAAATCGATTAGATTACAAAGAGAAATAAATGTACTAATCCAGAGGTATTAAGCTGCGCCTGAAACAATATTTCATTTCAGAAGTTGTGTCTAGCATAACAAATAGTTTAGGCATTCTTGTGCAGCTTTGCATATGGGGAATCAGCGGAATTTGGCATTGAAACGAAATCAAAGTAACTTTCATTTCAAAATAGTTGGCAACTGTGCGCCAGCGAGGAAACAAACGTTTGCCCTGTTTCACCTGCCCGCCTGAAAGTATGCAATATGAAATGCAAAGTTGCTTCTTTGGCTGGAGCTGGCTATCAACTAATTTGCGTTTGTTTGACCATCAAAGGCACGTAACCCCAAAAAGGAAAATGGGATTGGAGTGTGTGGGAGGTGTGTGTGTGTGTGTGAGGTGTGTGGCTGGGCAGGTCTTTCTTTTGATAGTTTTGGCCGGGGCCCGTGCGGTTGGCCACAATGTCAGGCGAGTCCTTTTGACTAATTAGACGACTTGCGGTGAACGTAATCATAAATACACAGAGCAATTATAATATTGTAGTATGTGGGTGTGTGTGTGTGTGTGGGGTCGGACTTGCGACATGAGGCGGCATCGATAAGCAGCAGGCATTAGGCGCATAAGACAGCCGCCCGAGCTGTCGAGTTAATTAATTTAAAGCTGGCCAACAAACTCGCACAGCCAGCAGAGGCGGAGACCTCTCCAAGGAGGTCTGTCCCTCCGTCCGGCCGTCCGTGTGAGCCGAGAACTCACAACTCAAAGTCGAACTCGAAGGCGAAGTCGCGACTCGGCCATGTGCCAAAGTGTGTGCGACGAGCTGACTGGAAACCAATGCGAGCCTTTACTTTTTTTCCCTTTTTCGCTTCTACTTTTTTTTTGTTGCTTTACATTTCTTGCTATTTGCCTTTTCCTTTTCTAATTTTTCTTTTTTCCGTTCACTTTTTTCTTCGCGTTTTTTTCTTTATTTCTCGTTTCTATTTCATTTTTCTGCTTTTCTTTTTTGGCAATTGGAAGCTGTAGCCGCTGAATGTGGAGCTGCGGCGCAGCGCGCGCAGTTAACAATTCAAATGTGGCAACTGGAAGTGACAAGGCGAACGCTGCTTTCGGCGACGACAAAACAAAGCGATAGTGAGGCACAGGCAACCAAACTGTGCTAAATCAAATGATATGAACAGTGAACAAGCTGATAGCTGCTCTAGCAGCATCCAAAGTAATCGCATTTCGGGGCGCAAATCTCTGCAGCGAACTTGGCGAAAATTCGGCGAGGCCGCCTGAAAAGATGCGTTGAAAACTTATATAAACTGCGGAAAAATTGCAGAGCAGCCCCAAGCTTCGTGTCATGTGAGCGAGAGAGAGCGCTGAATACGAGAGAGAGAGCAGTACGACAGAGAGAGAGAGAGAGAGAGAGAGAGCGTGAGCCAAGCAGCTGACTATGACTGCTCTCTCTCTCTCGCTGGCTCTCTTGGCGTGCGCTCTCTCAGGCTCGCGCTCTCCGTTGGCATCACCTGATTTCCACAGCAGCCGCGTTTCGAACTAGAAACATGTTAAGGCGCCCCCCCTGAACTAACAAATAGAGGAAGGGGGGGGCGCAGAGTTGTATGCTCCACCCGTTTACGATAGTTTAGTTCTGTTGTTCTGCTGCCGCTGCTGCCGCCGCCGCTGCTGCTGCTGCTGCTGCTGCTCTGCAGTCGTTTAAATGTGTGCCAGCGTCGCACCGGGCGTATGCGTAATTTAAATTTAAATTTCCCAGCGTGGCTGTTGCTTAGCATTCGCCTCAAGTTTTTCTTAATCAGCAGCGCAATTCACATGCAACGTCAGCCTCAGCGTCAGCGTCGACGTCGCTCTCGTTGCCTCGTCGCCAGGCCATTGAGTCGAGCTTTTCAGCTGCCTTTGCCAGTTGCGCTCATTAGCGGTCACATTGTCGCCCGCCCCGTCGCACGCCGCCCGCCGCCCGCCGCCAGCCCCGCGTCGACGTCCGTCACTTCGGCCTGGGCGACAGCGCTCGAGTGTGGCACGCGAAGCGGCAAGCTGCTGGTCAGTTGGTTTTGGCAACTTGTTTAAAGGCTCGCAACAAATAATTGCCAATTACACGCAGAAGGCCAGAGCGAAGAGGCAAGAGATAGGGCAAGAGAGTCAAGGGGGGCGCTGGGCCATCAAATATGCAGTCAAATGTTTGCACAGACACTGAAAAATGTGGCACAAACAGCTTCAGCTGGCCGCCAGTTGGCAGTTGCCGACCTCTAAGTGCCACAAATTAACCGCAACGCGTTGCTGCTGCGACTGTCGCGACTGTCACTGCTGCCGCTCTCCACGCTGATAATTACGAGCAGCAACATAAAACCGAGCGCCGCAGCGAAGAGCGTGAGTGAGCGACTGACTGCTGAGCGCGGATTTCTGAAGTGCAGGGGTGACGAGGGAGAGTGGAGGGGGGGCAAAAGGACGACTTCAATAATTAATGAGCAGCTAAAAATGTCACGCAGCGCGGAAGTGTTGGCCACTATGCAGGACTCTGCTTCAGCCGAGAGTCGGATGCTGCGTCTACCCCGCTGCCAAGTGGCCAGTTTGCCACTCAAAGGATGCGCCAGGGTAGCTGCTAGCACGGCTCGCAGTTGTCTTAAAACACTGCTGGGGGACTTGCCATATTTTTTGGGGTTAACGGGCTGAATTTAAATGAGTTTCGCCGCCGTTCGCCGTTCGTCGTTGCCGTTAGCCAGCATTTAATTAAAACATGATGTAATAGCACCCCACCCACTGTAGACCCACTGTAGACCCACTGTAGACCCTTACTCACCTTGCAGTCGTCGCACTGATTGATCAGCGAGTAGACCTGGCGACAGTCGAAGCGAAAGAGTATCTCGGACAGCTCGCAGGTGATGCGATTGGCCAGCGCGTCAACCTCGAGCAGATCGCTCAGCAGCCGCACGCACTCGTCGCGGTCCGTCAGCGTGGCGTTCAAGGCGAGCGTGTGCAGAGCACTGAACACGCTCCGCTCGCAGCAGTGCCGCAGTCGCAGAGTGCGCAGGCGCCCCAGCAGCTGACCGGGCGATCGCAGTCCGCACAAATGCTGTGGACTTGTCTCGGCCGCATCGCCCAGGTAATCAAGGCACTGTTGTTGTTGCTGCTGTTGCTCTTGCTCTTGCTCTTGCCCTTGCCCTTGCCCTTGCTCGCCATAGCCATCGTCGTTGGCGCTGTGCTGCTCGTGCGTCTGCAGGTGACTGTAGAGCAGCGTGGGCATCGACTGCTCGTCCAGCGCGTCCGCCTCGCTCGTGCCACTGGCTGTGGTCAGCGTGGACGCCTCCAGCTCGTCCAGGTCCAGCTCGAGCTCCTGTTCGCGCTCCGTTGTCGTCGCCGACGACATCTCGGTGGCCGCCTCCATCTGCCAGTCTCGTTCGCGACGCACTCGCGACATGGCCTTGTTATTGTTGCTGCTGCTGAAGCGCGTCTTATAGTTCATCGCATTGGCATTTCTGAAGTACTTCAGCTTGCTGCTGTCGCCGTGACTCGCGCTGCTGTCCGTCGGCTGCTGCTCGGCACAGGATCGCGGACAGATTGGCGGGCCGGGTCCCTCATCCACCCAGGCCATGGGCAGTGTGCCAGCTGAGCACTGGCCCTGCAAGCACAGAGAGAATTAATTAGCAGACAGTCGGCATTAAATAATACAAATGAATTTACTAGGTCACAGCATAAAATGGATTTTATTAAGCACAGGACTACCCGTGATGTGTAAGAGGATCCACATGGCAACGAGATCTAAATCTGCACTCTGTCGAGGAACAATTAGGCAGACACACGAGCCGCGACAGCGACAGCCTGATAAGACTTGCAAGGACCACTGAGGAGTTTAAAGCGTCTAGGTTTCTCAAACGTGAACGAAAACTGATAAGTCCTTATATTATATGTTGAGGTTTGGTTGATATGAGGTATTCTTAAAATGTGTTGTTATGCTGCTTTATTGTTGCTACTGGTTCAACTTCTTATGTAAATAAATGTATATAAAATTAAAACCAACTTATTCGACAGCAACACAAAGTCTTTAATTACGAGCATAAACTTATGAAGCAGTCACTAAATTCTTGCAATATTTCCACCTTATCTCATTTACTTCTTCAGTATTCTCTCATTTTAAAGCCGGCGACTGGCTTTGCAAACAAAATGTAATTATTAAAAAACATGCCAAGCTCTTGAGTGAAATTTGTTTGCCTTTTCAGGAAATTCGTGGGGCGACAACACCTTAATTTGCTTTATAGAAAGTTGAAATTTGCAAGTACTAAATGCGTGGAACTATTAGCATTTTGTAGTGCATGACCATTAATTGTTCGAGAAACTTCGGGCGACGACCACGAGGTGCAAGTTTGGAGTGATGTTCGCAAAAGTTGCACAAAAAATAAACAAAATAAGCGACAGATAATGGCGAATGTGTGAAAATGTTATCATTTATTTAAAAATTAAACTGGTTAGTGGCAAACACACTATATATGGGGAAGTTATGGAGCGTGGGCAGGAGGCAAGAGAATAGCGGGCGAAGCAACGGGGCACAAAACAAAAAGTACTCTCGCATATTGAAAAAGTTTTTGCAGCTAGTAACAACAAGAACAACTGCAAGAACTGCGAGCACAACAAATGCAGCTACAACAACGGCGAAAGTCATAAAATACAACAACAACAAGTACAACAGTAAGGAGGAGAGCAGCAAGCAAAATAGAAGCGAAACAACGAAGCTAACAGCAACAACAATAGCGTCATAAGAGTGCATAAAGAGCTGATGTTTTTCGTTATTAAAATGACCGCACTTCGTTGGAATTTTCCGCTTTTCCACATGCCCCCACCATTAAACTCGAGTCGTGTACCAACAACAACTACAACAAAATCATAGCAGAGCAGAGTAGAGCGAAGCGGAGCGGAGGAAAAAAGGCAAACAAATATTTTACGGAACAAAATTATCGTAGCATACTTTACGGCGGCGCCGATAACAACGCAAGCCCAGCGAAGCGAACTCTCATGTGCACCGCGTTGCCAACTACTCGCAAAAAACACAAGATGAATTGATTGCCAAGTGTGGCAACTCCCAAAAAAAAAAAACAAAACAAAAATGAAAAGCGAAACAACATCAAGAGATATCGAAGTGGAAAGCAAGTGCTCAAATTGCAATGCAGGCAGCATTAATATTGCAAGCGTGTGTGTCTGAGAGAGATATGTGCAGCAATCAACGACGCATAAAAACTCAATTGCCTGAGCGCCGTGTACCTTTTTCCCCAGCATAATGGCAATAAGTTGGACGCTCACGCACACCAAATATAAGTCAGTTTAGAGACGCATGCGAAAGAGAATACGTTGGCGAATCGAGGACGAGGCAAATGAAAAGCCGTGCGCTGGTCAACTGACACATGAAGGGATTAGCTAGGCTTAGGCTGTAAAATACCCTCGACGCGTGCGACAGGCGACAAAATATGCAACGCTGCAAAAAGAGTTTGCAATTATTTGCTAAAACAATTACCAAAGTGCACTGCATGCATTAAACTTTAATCGGCGCTTAACCCGTTCGCCATGTAATCAAGCATTCTCTGTGCTCATATCCAATTGTCACAACAATCAACTATTGAGCCCCCGATGAGCTGAAAGCGCAAAGCAAACCAAAGGTTGCCAAGGGCTTTAAGTTGATGTCAATGCACAGCTGCTCAAAAAGTGTTATTTAAACAGCGTTGGCAATAGCAGAAGCTTCAACAAAACACAAGTGATTGAAGGTAGTAAGTAAATCATGCTCAATATATAGAACACTTTTTAATTAGCGCTCTGTAAGACTTTCTTTTAGACAAAGTAACAATATTTAGCTAAGAAAAGTACGATGCTCAATTTAGTCACAATTCGTTAGATGATAAAATGTAACTGATTTTAAGCTAAAGAATTGCAATGTATAAAAGTATGATTTAAAAGCTAGACCACAGTTTATTACATGATAAAATGTAGCTGATTTAACGCTAATGAATTAAAATATTTTAACAGTTTATCACATCATAAAATGCAGCTGATTTTGGGCATTTAAATGTGCAAAGTGTCATTAAAAAGCATAATTAGAAATTGCTTATTTGTTGAAGCATAATTAGAAATTGATTACTTAGTGAAGCAGCGCATCTTTTGAAGCTCTACACAACTGATATCCACTTGTTTCGGCTAAGTAGAACAACTGCTGGGTATGCAAGCACAATAAATACAATCGAGAACAGCACACACACACACACGCACAACTGCAGAAACACACAACTGCTCACACACACACACACACGGTTAGAGCAGCACGTGTAAGCGCCGCCATTGTTGATTTAATGGCAGAGCAGCTGCGGCCCAGTGCACAACAATGCGACCCAATGGCTTGCTCGACAGGATTGTGTCCGGCGATGGACGAGGGTTGTCGCAGCCCCGCGACCCGGCGAGGGAGCGGCGAGGGGTTGGCGGCGCACGGACAATGCAAGACAGCAATAAGATAAATTTTTCAATGCGCAACAGCGAAATAAGAAATTACAGAATGAACTGACATTGCAATTTGTTAGACCTTTGCTCCCCACGCCCTGCGACCCGCGCTCCGTCGGCGCGTCGTGACCCAGGTCTCCCCATTGACCCTGGGCCACCTTTGAGCTAACAACCAACCCCCCCCCCCTTGGGTCGTGCCGCCAGCACTGATTAGTTGCCTCGCATTTCAGTCCGATGGCTGTTCAAACAGTTTGAAAATGCAAAATGCAAAGTTTTGCAAAAGTTTCGCGAGTTTCGGTTAATGCAAAATTCAAGGGAAAATATGAAAAGTTTGCGCTTGACGTGCGAGCTGAAAGTGAAGCTGAAACCGGATGCTCAAGTCCCGCTCTTGCGGCTGCGATACAAACACAAACACACACATACATACAGATACACTCTCTTGGCTAAATGAAGTGGCCAAGTTGCAGGCCAACTGCCAACAGTTGCTCAAGCTGGCTAACACTTAATTATGCCGAATTGTTTTTTATGGCCGAAACTGAAGTTTGAATCGGTTTACCTGCCAGCCTCGGTGCGGTGCTAACCCAACACAGCACAACTATTAATTATAAAGTAGCCTAAATGAGCTCCAGGAATGCCCCTGTGCGCTGCCAAATTAAGCATAGCTAAAGACAGCGCCATATATTTAAATATTGCCACAGGGAAGCGCAACTTAAGAGCCAGCAAACTAGCATAAATAGCGAGTAATTACGGCGCTGCAAGCCGCAACTTTCAGTGTCGAAGCAGGCTTGGAATGTTGATTTGACGACAGCTGCATGCCAAATGCATTTTGCCACAAAACAGAACAGAAGAGAGGGGGGTGGTGGGGGTAAAAAATAGAACTGTTGGTATTATGAGCATGTCAATGGGCAAACAAGCCAATAATTTGCCAGCATTCGAAATGCATGTCACATGCATATTACGCATACGAGCCGTTGGCCAAGCAGCAGCAGCGGCAGCAGAGCACACAGGCGAAGGAGCAAAAACGAGATGAAATTCGAAAATGTTTGCCATGAAATATTCATCATCGTAGCTGTGGATAATTGAAATTGCAACAGCTGCCGTTGCTGCCCCAGACACGTGGCCAATAGCTAAAACATTCATGTGTCTCTCTGTCCACTGCGGACAGCTGCAGCTTCTGTTCTCTCCCTCTCTCTCTCTCTGTGTGTCTTCTTTTTGTGCTGTGTCTTATGCAAGCGACTGACCAACTGACTGGCTGACTGGCTGGCTGACTGGCTGACGCGCCTAAGCTCTTTATTGTTGCAACAACAAGTTGCCAGGCGCTCGGCTCGTCTCCTTGGCTTTCGCTGCTGCTCTAATCAACGAGGCAGGCACAAAAAAACGCCGTAAACAAAGCGCTGGCATAATGGAGTGTATGCATTATGGCTAATAGCAGGCGCACACACAGTGGCGAGCTAGTTAAATGTCCTTTGTGGCACTGAGAGCCTTGTCTGTGTTGCTGGCGCTGCACGTTGAAAGGCTTTCGTCTAATAAGCCTCTCCAGGCAGACAATGCGCCCAGCTTCCCCCCTTTCTGTCTCCCCCTCTCTCTGGCTCGCCCGAAGACAATGAGTTTGTTGTGGGTTGGACGCTGTCCACCGCCAGAGGGCGCACTTGACCCAGCACAATTTTGCGACAAGTGTTGATAGCTGCCCCGCTCCCCCTGTCTCTCTCGCTCTTTTGTCTTACGGCATTTGATCGTATGAATATTCATATTCAATTAGTCCGTTTGGAGTCGTCAAATTTGTGCGCAACTTGGGCTGCTTTGGTGCTCGGCAAATATTTGGGAAAACAATTAAAATGCTGCTGCAAAGAAAACGAAGCGCATGTTGCATGGGGCAGCTGTCAGCGCCAAAGAGGAAGCAACCAAAAGTGCACTTGAGCTAAACACCAACAACGGCAGCGGCAACGGAACCGACAACACTTTAAATGTTACAGCTTAACCTCGACAGGCAATTCAAACAATGCACACACACACACTCTGCCTCTATGTGTATGTCTGTGTGTGTGTCAAATTTCAACGCTTGTCAACAATGGTGCAAGAAAAATGCAAGTGCAAAGCAGCAACAGCAGCAACAGCAGCAACAGCAGCAGCGGCAACGTCAACAACAGCCACTGTGGCAAGCAGGGCGTCGGGAGGGCACATGTCGCAAGCAGCACTCAAATTTCGAAATGCAATATGTTAGTGTGTGTGTGTGTGTGTGCGAGTGTCTGTGTGTTTGCCTGGCAGCAACGTAAAAAAGTGACAGCCACACACGCACACAGATACGACAGCAGGCTCCCGCAAGGGACAGAGTGGAGCGAGGGAGCGGGAGCGGGAGCGGGACTGGGGGACAGACGAGCAGGGCGACTGCGTATAATTGTTTGTCACTTGACGGGCCGCGATACACACAGCAGCAGCAGCAGCAGCAGCAGCGCTGCCACAACACAACTGGGCGACGACAAGCAGCAGAACAACAACTGTCATTTCACCTTGATGCTGGGCCACATTTTGTTGCAGCCGCCGCTTACTTTGTTGTCAAAATCATAAACACGCTGCCGCTGCCGCTGCTGCTGCTGCTGCTGCTGGTTACGCGGTCATTTGCCATTGTTGCCGCATTGCAACAGACAAGCGCCCGCCATGAATTATGCAATCGTTGGCTGATAATGCAACGCGTGCTCGCACAGTGTTGCATAACGAACGAGCTTTCAATGCACTTGACAGCAATTAAGCTCATTAAAAGCTCGCTCAACGGATTGGATTGTTACTGTTACTCGCAAAAGGCCAAAACACACTCACAGTTGGACATCAAATTAGCATGCGTAGTGCGCAAATCACGCAACGCCCGCGCAGAGCTTTTCGCCGTGTCATCCCGTGTCGAGTCCTGTGAGTCCGTGTCGGGTCGTGCCGTGTAACGACACGACCAGCACAATTACTGTGTGCCGTGTGCATAATTCAGCGAGTGCTCCCCAAGGCGCCGTAAACCTCCAAATGGGACAAATCATTTCAGTGTTTCCCGCACTCCCAACCCAAAATGCTTCAACCGCATAAAGAGACCGGCAACGGGACACAGGACACAGGACACGGACAGTGACACGACATGGACTGCCATTATCGCAAATGTGAGAAACTGAGCTTTAACCGCGATGTCTGTGACAAATATTTGACTGATTTAATTAAGACTATATTCAAAAGAAAACTATATTTAAAGGTCAATTTTTGATTAGAGAATGTTCTTCACAAGCCTTAGATTAATCTAAAGATGAGTTATAAAGTTCAAAGAATTATATTTTAGTCGTTACCTAGCCAATTTTAGCCGTTAAGTTAATGCTTTCGAAAGTACTAACATTTCTATTGGAGAACAGAGTCTTAAGCGCGAAGTCTGTGATAAATATTTGGCTCACTTTTTAATGAATACATTTCAAATAAAACTAGTTTAGTTTTAAAGTTCAATGAATTTAATTTCTTAGCCCATTTCAGTGGTCCAGTACTTTCAAAAGTACTTCAATTTCTTTTTTGCAGTGTCTTGTGATAAATCGTTAGCTAATTTAAAGAATAAAACTATCGATTGCACAATATTCTTCTCAAGCTTTAGATTAATCTAATGATTAGTTATAAAGTTCAATAAATTTCATTTCAGTCGTAATTGACAATTGGTGCTACCGCAACTTCTTACATTTATTTCTATTGGAGAATAGTGTTTTAAGCGCATTAAATCTTTGGCGATTTTAAAACTATCGACTAAAGTGTTCTCTATTAAATGTTTTTAATTTATTAAACATTTCTATGAATTTGATTTTATTCGAAAAACAGCCAATGAAAAAAACCATTGAGCAGTTTAATTCCTCGAAACTTCTTGTTTCGGAAGTTATTGCTTCGTAAGTTCTTAATCCGAAATTACTTCATTAGAAAACAGAGCTTTAATCGCGAAGTAACAAGTCTTTGGCCGATTTATATGTTAAAGCAAAACTATCGATTGCAAAGTGTTGTCAAGCTTTGATTAGCTTAGATTAAATTAAGAATAGTTAGCTCTACGATTTAGATTAAATTAAGATTAGTTAGTTCTTTAGCTTTAGAATAAATCAGGAATTATTCTATGCATTTAATTTCATTTGTAAAATAACCAATTTCAAATCTCTTTTAGATGTAAATTTGCTTTTTTTTATATGCAAAATTCAATGTGAAGCTTAATCCTTCATAGTACATGCATTTATAGTCTGTCATAAATATGTGGCTCACTTATTTATTTAAACGAAAACTATCGATGCCAAAGTGCTCTCCAGCTTTCTATTAATCTGCAAAATTAGTTGTTAGAATTTAATGTCAGTCGTCAAATAGCTAATTTCAATTCATAAGTTAACTTTTTTGGATGAAAAGTTCATTGAGCAGTTGAATGCTTCTAAAGTATTTGCATTTCTATGCAATAATTTGGCATCCTTAGACTTTATGGACATTTTATTGCATATGCAGTCAAACTTCTTAATGGCTCGCCTGAGCGATTAAAAGAGCAAAAATTTGATATATTTATCAAGGCAGCTGCGAAGCTTAAATACAATAATGAAATTATCTAAAAACTTTGCTTGAGCATTTCGAAAGTTCAACTTGCTAGTTTTTGTCTGCCAATGCCAAAGAACTTTTAATCGCTGCTGTTGTTTTGAGCGAGTTCAAAGTGTGACAGAGTACAAGCTGTACAGAGCGAGACAGAGCGAGAGTGAGAGAGGGAGAGAAGTTGGCAGACAGTGTGCTGGAGGGAGAGAGCGAGAGCGTTAATGCAATAATGTGGAATTTGTGTATCGAAAGCCATCCATCAAATATGTAGCAGGAATGGGAGTTTGTCGGCACTTGGGAGCATTATTTTAATCATATTTAAACAGCGCGTGTATTTATTACTCATTATTTATGCATATATCAATCTAGATGGCCGTAAGCCCCATTAAGGGGCAAACAAAAGGACGCCCGACCGGAAACCGCGCCCAAAAATCGAATCGCACGGAATTAGGCTTGAGCTCAGTCCAAAACGAAGGCACTCTCTCTGCCTCTGCCTCTGTGTGTGTGTAAGGTGTGGGCGTGGGCGTGTGTGTGTGTGTGGGTATGTGGGTGTGTCAGTTAACAACAACACACCTGTCTATCAACGTGAATGATACTCAGGCAAGCGAGAGAGTGTATTCGCATTGTTTGCTCTACGCACAGCGTTAAATTGAAAGGTTCAACAACACGGGTGGGGGAGTGGAGGGGGAGGCGAGGGCGCAAGGAAACGCCTATCGTTATGCCACACAATTTTATCAAGATTAATTTGTCAAACATTCGCCGGCACTTTGCATGCCACACACACGCGTATTTGTTGTCGCGGCTCTAATGACAACACAATGGCATTAATTTCATCAAATGAGCTGTAAACAGCTGTGGACAGTCTTGCGGCTTCCCACTCGCTGTTCGCTGCGCGGCCAGCACACGTCACACTGTTGTTCACTGGCCGCGTGGCAATGCCTGCTCAATACAGCTGCCACGATTGATGCGTATGGAAACATATTTCAACTCGTTATTGCACTCGCAAAGCACTCGTCTAGCTCTGAGAAGCTTTGGGCAATAGCAAAGTTTTCAATTGTAATCTCTGTTATTTTAACTTTAAGCTTAAATTTGACGGAAGAAACAGTCTAACTAGACACTCGTTGCTTTCACACGCTATTCGCCAGATTCTAAGAGCAGTTGTGCAACCTCTCAAATATTATTAGAGAAAGAAAAGAGTTTTTACTTGTAGGTGCTTAAACTTTAAGCTCAAGCTACAAGAATCAACAATTCAAGAAAATACTCGTCGCTTTCACTCGCTACTCGACACTCCCTGTTCCTAACAAATGGAAAAAAAGATTTTCCTGTTGTTGCTGTTTAACGTAAAAACTTCAAGCTGAAGCGCATCAGTACGACACTCGTTGCTTTCACTCGCTACTCGCCATTTTTTGGGAGGAGTTGTGAAATATTATGAAACAACTCAAACATTATTGCAAATTGAAAATAGTTTTACTTGTTTTAGTTTCACTTGTTATTGCTTAAACTTCTAGCTTAAAGGCTTCAACACGACGCTCGTCACTTTTACTCGCCACTTTATGTGAGGAGTAGTGAAATATTGTGAATATTAGCGAAAACTTAATAGAGTTATTGTTATTGCTTTTACTTCGGCCTTCAAACTTCCAATTTAAACGCTTCAACACGACGCTCGTCGCTAACACTCGCTACTCTTGTGGAAGAGTTGATAAGTGAAGATTTGGATTGATTGGGAAGTGAAGAGACTTTCCACTTGTTATTGCTTCAACTTTAAGCTTAAATGCTTCAGTAGGAAACTAGTCGCTTTTACTCGCTTCTCGACATTCTCTAAAAAGAGAGTTGAAATTTTATGAAGAACCACAACTATTTAAAGGAAAAGAAAGACTTTGCACTTGTTGTTGCTTTAACTTTAGTTTCAACCCTTCAAGCTTAAGGACTTTTCGCTCGCTAATCGTTGCTCGCTGCTGTGTATTTCACTCGTCAAACGTCCTACATAACTGCGAAAGGCTCAACGCAGCACAATAGCAAATCACTCGTCATTAAATAGACTTCGATCGTCCTTATTTGCTATGCCGGTCACCTTGCTCACCTTGCTCACGTTGCTCGCCGACTCGCCACTCGCTGGCGGCTCCCCTCCATTTGCTCGGCACAATTCCCCATTTGTTTTGCTGCCTGCTCAACTCGTAATGAAATTCTTCAGTTGAATTTCATTTGCAACTTTTCAACAATGCTCATTGAATAATTTACGCTCTGCTCTGCACCGGCGAGCGACGAGCGCCGAGCTCTGCACTGGAGCGAAAACGGGAGCAAAACGAACAAAAAAACAAAAAAGGAAACCAAAACGGCAAACGAATGTGGCTGCAGCTCCAGCTCGACGAGGGGCGCTCCACTTAAGCAGGTCCCACGGCAATTTACGTGCCGCAGCAGCAACGAGCGGGGAGGTTGAACGAGGGAGGGGGAGCGAGGAGCAACTCCAACCTGCAATCTGCTGGCCAGAACGCCCCGCACATAATTGCATTAGCTTGCATGCGGCGCTGGGCGCAGTGGGCGTGGCCGGAGCTGCCAGACGTGCGATTTGCAATTGTTGCGGCGGATACCGAATTTCTTAATCAATGCAACGCATGCCAGATGTGCTCACAGCCAGTCAGTCAGTCAGTCTTGAACTGTCTGTTGTCGCCTGCTGCAGAATCGTGACCAAACGCCATTTGCATGCGGCCCAAGAAAGTTGGCTGGCTTAAGCCAAGAACAAGAAGGCAACTGTGGGGCGTCTGTCGGCCTCATGCAAATTGCACTGCAAATTGTCGGTAATTAACGGATGTGGCCGCAGCGTAGGTTGACGAGGCGCGTTGCAAAGCGGCTGCTAAGCTCGGCTAATTACGCTGCTAACTAATTGAACTTCGTGCCAGTTGACGCTGACGATTTAGAGACAACCCAGCGTCTGCTCGAGAGCGTCTCAGATTAGCCGCAGCTATTGACTGCATTACGAGTATTACCTAAGTTGGTCTTAAATTGTTGCCCGCTTCTTCGAATATGCGCTTCTTTGCGAATGCATGAGCTGAACTTGTGATATTTGCTGGCAAATTGAATTGCAATTTCGGGCCTTAATCAATGTTGTGGGGCGCATCGACAATGAATTGGCAGTGAAGCAGCTTCGATTGCCGCAAGTCGACAGTGAGAAGGATGTGCCTATGAATTTCTTATGCCCAACCTGAAGCACTCTACTTACGAGTCTTTTCGCCCACCAGCAAGGACAACGGAAATGCCAATAACTGAATGTCTGTATGTGTATGTGGTTCAATCCCTGCTCTCGATGGCAGGAAGCAGCTCGAGCGTTGGTGGCCAGCTGGCTAGCTGGCCATCTGGCCGGCGGCGTGGCGCATTCAATCAGTGTTATTGCAGGCTGTCCAAATCCCTGGCGGCCACAAGTTTCATTGCTCGCAACGATTTGCCATCGAAGTGGCAAGCGAGCGAAGCGGGAGACGCCTCCAGCTCGTTGTCGCAGCAGCGGAAATTTATGACGGCGCTCGCATTCAACTGCAATTTGGCCTGTCTGTCTGTCTGCCCGTCTTGGCATTGGGGAGGCTCTTCTTCTTGTTGTTGCCACAACTGTGAGCTGGCAGTGAAAATGATGTAATCATATTGCACATGGCATCGACAACAACGCCAACGACGACGACGACGACGACGGCAGCGGGAGCAGTTTCAGTTGCCACTGTGCGTTTGCCTGCTTACAAAATAATTGATTTTGTGTGCACATCCTTGACACAAATAAACACTCGCACAGCGCACACACACACAGACACAGACACAGACACTTGTTCGCTCTCTCGCTCGCGCTCTCTGCGGGCCCATGTGAGCATCTCTTTCTGGCCGTCGCTCTCGACGACGACGAAGTGAATGAGTGGCTCACCGACCGACTGCCTGGAAGCTCTATGAAATTTTGAATTTAATGCAACAAAGCAATGGCTTTTAATTGAATTTGCAACAGCAGCGCAGCCCTTTGACTGCTCGCCAGCATCTGTTCAGCTGTTCAACTGTTGAACAAATCGCTTGCCGCACAAGAATTTCTATATCGAATATCGCAGCTGCACTGCGATTTGCTGCCCCGCCGCACGCGCTCTGGCAGCTGCCACTTGGCCGTGCAACGTGCCAGCTGGAAATAGAAAAGCAACCTTTAACAGCCGCACATAAAACATTATAATAAACGAGAGCCTGCAGCGCCACTTCAACTGGCAGCGTCATAAAACAAAAGCTATACTCGCTTTATGCGTGGCTTTAAAACTGCGCTCGTAATGCGTGTTTTTAGTGATTCGAGGCGGCACCAGGAGGCGTGGCTCGCTGCCCAAAACAAATCTCGACTGCCAGCGAAATTCTAGTGACTCCAACATACCTTCGAACTGCTGCGTGGCTGTCGACAGAGCAAGAGCGTGCACAAAAATCAAAAAGGCCACAACACGCAGTTGGCGACGGAGGCGACGCAGGCGATGGCGGCGAAGGTTGCAACTGAGGCGCACTTGACAGGCACTCATGACATGCGCTGAGTGCATGCATATGTAGCAGCGCTGCCAGGGCGGGAGCAACATAAACCATGTGCACAATAACCCACCTAGCACTTGACAACAGGCAATGGCAACTCGGCAATGGCTCGAGCGGCAGCGGCAGCGGCAGCGGCAGCGACAACCACAACGCAAAGCATCAACACATCAACAGGCCGCGACTGCAGCCCCAACCTCGGTCTCCATCGCTGTCGATGTCGTCGAATGTCGCTGTCGATGGCAGAGCCGAGCGAAGAACGAGGCCTCATCACAAATTCCGCACTCGCACTTGTATTCCCAATGAGCTGACAGCTGGCATTTGTATGTCTGTCTGCTGCCTGCTCGCCAGCTCGGCACAAAAAGCGCAAAATAAGGAGCTCTGCCACGTCCAGTGGGTAGAATGTTTACTAATTTGGCAGCTAAATCGCTGGTTATGGCTAATTGAAACTGGGCCGCTGGCGTGCTTCAAGAATGTCAACTTAAATTGCGCTGTCAGCTGCACAAAGCGAGCGACGGACGGCTCCGCACAGTCGATGACTTGCCAAAAGGATTGCAAACTTTGCGTTTGCCTGCCAGGCAACATGCCAGCAAGCACTACAACCGCCCCCCGCTCTCCCTCTCTCTCAGCTCATTTGGTATTTTAATTAAAGCTGCCACAATTTGTTGCACAAATACGAATATGAATATGACAATCAGAGCATGCATAAATGCAAATCAAATAAGCCCAGGCAGCAAGCCCGTAAACAGACATGTAAATCACCATTTGCGAGGGCTGCTCAATCACTTCAACAGCTCACAATCAATTGCATTTGACTTATTTGATACTTGGTTACAATATTTCCACACAAAACACACGCTTTCAATAAGTTTGCAGCAAGTCGGAACGCATACGGCGCCAAGGCGCCCAACGTATGTTAGCACATGACTGTTTTAAGCAGTAAAAATACTTAAAATGACTTCAAAAATACTAAAAATGAGCAGCATTTAAAAGTGAGCTCCAATTTTAAGTCTCAGCTACATTTTTTATAAGCAGGGAAATTGTCAGCTGAAATGCAGCTGAATTTGGCGCAAGCGACGTGTTTATGTAATCACAACTTGAACCACTAACAGTGCTTTGAAGTGCTGGCTTTCAATATTTAATTCAAGATTGTTTGTGTAAGCATTGTACAAAAATTAGGCTGCTTGCGAGGGGAGTTGGCACTTAAGCAGACTCTGCACGCAATCTGCTTTTATATATTTATGGAAAATCTGTGCAAATTGGTTTTTATCATTTAATTTGAGTGCCACCCGCGCGTGCTTTATTTGAACTTCACCTGTGGCAGCCGTTGGCGGGGTCCGACAGTCAGGACAGGCTGGAGTTAAATGCATTTAAATGGATTGATTGACTTGATTGTTTAATTGCCACAGGCCGCAAATAACTAACCAGTGGGGAGAAGTTGGGGATTTAAGCGACTCGGAGAGTGTTTTTCCGGATACACGTAGACGGGCGAGCATTGATTGAAAATCGATAGGAGCGCGTGTGCGTGTGCGGCTCGAATGTAATTGAAAGGCTCAAGTAATGGCCAAGTAAGAGCAATTAATTGCCATTGAAAGTCACTGTCCGCCTGTCTAATTGTCAGTCAAATGGAAGAGCGCGCCAAATGGAAACTTTCACGTCACTGCCTGCTTAAAGATCTAATTGTTTTTTTTTTTTGTTTTTGGCGAGCATGCCCCGACCGAGCTGGCGAACAAAACAAACAACAATAATAATGGCAATGGTCAAACTCGAATGCCAATGCAATCGCAATCAAAAGGCCATTGAGCAGTGCCGCGAAATTGAATTAGATTTGCATAGGAAAACAGGCAAAACGACGAACAGCGACGACGTCGACGATGGCTGTTAATAAATATTAAAATTTGAATTATACTTGGCAACCCAATGAGAATTTTATGCGCGCTGATAACTGCAAAGAAAAAAAAAGACCACCCAAGGCATTTCGTTTTGTGGTCGAACTCGAAAACGTTGTTGGGACTGGGGCTGGCGACATCTTTAGGTGTGGTCGGGCAACGTTTGGCAGCGTTTCAAGCGCCGTGATTTCGAGAGGGAGCCAAAAAAAAACAGACGCAAATGTGTATACTTGTGCATGTATAAATTGATGTGAAAGACGGAGAGGAGAGCATAATGAAAATGCAAAAAGTGACGACGAATTGAAAGTTTTCAACGTTTCAACGTTTTCCTCGACGTTTTTTCCTGCTGCTTTTGGCCTTTTTTCTTTGCTCAGTCGCTGGCACAATTACCAAAGCCATTTTCGTTGATTTGTAACACATTGCAGATGATGCTGATGATGCTGATGATGGCGATGATGAGGTACAACTTGGCTGTCGCGCAAGTAGAGGCTTGAGTGGCCCAAGATGTGGGCGCAATTGTCACACAAACACTTGGCATTCACAATCAGAGCCGCGCCGCCATAAGCAGCATGCTAAGAATGAATGAATGAACGAACCCCTCACGATTGAGTGCGCCCCTCCTATCAAGGCTCGGCTGCTCGAGTCGAGTGGCTCTAGTGACGAAAGTACTATGTGGAAACTTGTCGCTTGGCACTTGCAACTTCTGGCCAATTGGTTGCCATGCCAGCGACATCGCGGAGCGAAACAACAGCTGCGCATTTCGAGCAGACAATAGTTAAAAAATTGTCCACTCACTATTTGCACAAATGGCCGCTGGCGAGCGCAACGCATGTGGCATAAATTAACAAATATTATTTATGGCTTTGCAACACAAAAATAAAAAGAAGAACAGGTACATGCTGAAATTCGAGAAGTTAAAATATGCTTTACGCCACATCCATGAGCCTGCTGAACTTTTGGCTAGTGGGTATCTGATAGTCGGACTGCTTTTGCCGACTGCATTGCATGGAAATAAGCCCCGAGGGGGATTAATTGAAAATGCACAATGGTTGGCCGCCAATAAATTTCGTATGATGTGACGTTGTCGGCGCAGCGTGCATATGGTTAATTACAATGTTGCCCAAATCAGTTTTCCTTTTTTTTTTGTGTGTGCTCTGCAATTGAAAAGAGAACGGAACCAGCCCGGAGGCTCTGCTTGTGCCTGTACAACAAAGAGAGCATAGATCTGTATATTTATTGCCCGTTTTCAATACACGCGCATTGCCATGTATTTGTATACATTTAATCTGCGCTTTGTTCCGGCGAGAAAGGCGGCGAATGAATCGAAAAAGAGAACAGCGAGTGCACTTTTCAGACGCAAGCGAGGCAAATAGCAAAAGCATCTCTTAAGTATGCATTACGTATACGTGATGTGTTCAATACGCCACACAAATTACCCTTTAAGAGTGGGCACACAATAAAGGCATGTCCTAAATGGAAGTAGAATTCCTTAATTTGCCCAGGTGGGTAAATTTCGAATTGTTCAAGTGCACGATCTGCGCTGTTCAAGGGAATATAACCCCAATTTGTCGTTCTATACAAAATGAATTGTTAAATTATTGATCTAGCGATCAATTGACTTGGCAAAATTGGATACAATTCGCATCAACAAAATACATTGCATTACGTACATCGTGAACTCCTTCATTTGCCTAAAATAGGTGTGCAAATTTATTGGTTAAATTAATACTTTTGAAAGGTATTTGCGCTATTCAAGAGAATCTAAACGCATACTTGGCAAAAGTGACCAACAAATTTGAAGCAATGCATTGAAGAAATATCTCAAGTATACATTACGTATGCGTAATATGCGAACTACTTTATTTGCCTTGAATAAGTAGGTAAATTCATTCAGTAAATACAGATTTATTTAAGTGTAAAATTTGTAATATTCCAGAGAATATGAACTCAAATTTTCAGTATATAAAACTAAGTATTTAGAGACCAAAGAGACTTGGCAAAAGTAAATAAATTTTGAAGCAATTTATTGAAGAAATACTGCAAGTATATATTACGTTTTGCATAATATGTAAACTCCTTCATTTGCTTTAATTGTTGTGTAAATTTATTAGGTAAATACAGATTTATTAATGTATAAGATGTGGACTCTTCTAGAGAATATGAACTCAAACTTTCAGTATGTAAAAATCTGTATTTAGTGAGCAATTGACTTGGCAACAGTGAATAAATTAGGAAGTAGGCCATTGAAGAAATAGAGCAAGTACACATTACGTATGCGTAATATTAGTACTATTTCATATACTTTAAATAGTTGGGTAAACATAGATTTGTTTAGCGACGCCTTAACAACTCGATAGAGCATCTTTAACATAAGCCAAATGTTTCGAAAAGCATTGTTGAATTAGGTAAGAATAAAGAGTGAGGCAAGTGGCTAAATTATGAAGCAAAGTATTGCCAAAAATGCAAAGATATAGAGAGAGCATACATTACGTATGCGAAATGCCCCACGTGGGTAAATTATAAGGCAGGGTATCGCTTGAACGCAATGAAATATTGCAAGTCACTTCTATCAATTTCATAGCATACTTTTCAGCGCAGCCCGAGACGCTGCAAATAGAGTGCGCTTTATAAGTGGAGGCGAAATGGAAAACGAATCCCGGCCATTGTCAGTGGTTGTCTTGCGCGTGGCCTCCACGCCGCGCTCGCCGCGGCACAATGCACGCAATTATGTGCATGTGGCCAATACGGCTTTCCTGCTCGATTCTCGATTGTCTGCAATTGTCCTGTTGTGCTCTGAGCCACGCACAAGGTCGCCAGCGATGGCATTGTGTCGCCGCTGAGACCGGAGTGGAACACTTACCTGCAAGTCGGTGCCAGTTGTGCCGGGCTGTGCCAGATCACAAGCGGATATCCAAGGATTAAGGCGTGTTATGGCGGTCGCAGTGCCCAGTATGGACTTCTTGAGGTCCACGACGGGCGCTGTGGCTGTGGCTGCTGTTGTGGGGCTGGCTGGTGTTGCAACAGCGGCCGCCGCGGTGCCGCCACCGTCCCGTTGGCCAATTGCAATCAGATGCGACGCATAGGCGTCGTTGCCGCTGCTCCGCTCCTCTCCTGTCTCTCGTTTGTTGTTGTTGTTGTTGTTGCTGCTGCTACGCTCGTCCTGCTCGTGCTGCTGCCGCTCGTTGTGCTGCGCATGCAGCACGCTCTCATCGACTAGCCGACTCTCGTCCTGTTGCTGCGACTCCGCCTCCGGCTCCGACTCCGGTTCCTGCTCCTGCTCCGGCGACTTGGACAGCGGTTGCGTCAGGGCAACACTGTAGTCCTCCTCGTCGGCAGCCGCGGTCTCGGCGTCCTCGCTGAGCTTGATCAGCCGATCGAAGGACTCCTCCGACAGCAGATCGTCCTCGGCGACCAGCGCAAAGATGTCCTCGTCCGCTACCACGTCCGCTTCGGCGTCTGTCTCGGCGTCCTCGTCCACGGCGCGCGAGGAGGCGTACTGCACGGGCAGGCCGCTGTTGTCCTCCTCCTGCTCGCGCTCCCGCTCCCGCTCCCGCTCTTGCTCCTGCACCGACTCCGTGTCCTGCTCCTGCTCCTGCTCAACGTCTTCGTTCTCGCCGATGAGCGTCGCCTCGCTGGACTCGGGCGCAGCCGCCGCCGCCGCCGCTGCCGCAGCCGCTGCCGACTCGGTGCCGTCGCCTCTCGTGCCGCGTCCGCCGTTGACGTCGTGGCCGCCCGCCTGCCTAGTCGCCTCGTCGACACTGCGGGCGCGTCGCGTCGATGAGGCCAGCGGCGACTCGTCGTCGTTGCCGGGCGGCGCGTGCAGCGTCGGTCGACGGTAGAAGTCGAAGTTGAGCGCCGCTCGATCCTCAGCGTAACTGCGACTGTGGCTGTTGTGGCGGCTGTGGCCGGCGGTGTCGCTGCTGTGGCTGCGCCCGCCGTCGCCGGGGCTACCGTCGCGGAATTGTGGCAGCAGAAATGTGAGGCCGCCACCAGCGTTGAAGTTGAACGACTCGCTGCCGCTGGTCGAGTCGTAGGTGGACGGTAACGTTGCTGCTCTCGCTGATAATGTTGCTGTCGTTGTTATTGCTGGTGGTATTGTTGTTGCTGTTGCTGTGGTTGCTGTTGGTGTTGGTATTCCTGTTAGTCCAGTTGCGGTTGCTCTTGCTGTTGCTGTTGCTGTTGTTGGTAGTAACGAGCTGCTGCTGCTGCCGCTGCTGCTGCTGCTGGTGCTGGCACGCCGAGCCCCCGAAATAAACGCAAGCGCCATCACGACCAGCCCGGGTCCTGGCCGCATATTGACCTCGGGTTCGGCGGTGCTAGCATGGTGCAGGCCCGCTTGAGACGCGCTTGCGACTCCAATTCAATGCGAGTAATGATGGGCTCATGGCCCCATCATCATCATTAATATGTGGGTTTCGTTTCGATCTGTTGCTGCGCCCGCTGCGGCTGCTGCTGCTTCGGCGGCTGCTGCTGCGTCTCCTCCGCTGCCTTCAAGGCGGCTCCAAGCGTATCCTGGCAACTGCTTGGCTCGTCTCTCAGCTCTCCGGCTAGCGGCATGAATCCAGGCGCGCTTCTGCAGTTAAGATGGGGGGAGCACACACGCTATCGGCCAACAGATGGCGCTCGATGCTCGCTGCTGCTGCTGCTGATGATGCTCGTGTCTGTTAACAATTAACACGCACTGCGATTTCGACTCGTCGTGGCTCGCACAGCTGATCGGCGCATCTGTGCTCTCTGCTCATGGCAGGCTCGTCAAGCAGCAAGCAGTTGAAACGAAGTAGAATGCGAGGACGGGGGAAGAAAGAAAACACAACGCAACGCAACGCAACGCAATGCAACGTATCGAACGTAATGTAATGTAACGCAACGCAACGCAACGAAACGAAAGTCCCGATTATTTGTAAGCTTGCGAACGATAAACGATTCTCAAATGCCACTGATATCGATAACACAAAACATTTCTTAACACTTTCATTTACAGGAATTTCTTTTTTTTGCGATTGCAATTATTTTTTTTTTATTTCATGTAGATGTTGATGTTGTTGCTGTTGTTGTTGTTGTTGTTGTTGTTGTTGGGGCCGTCGTTTGGTTGTTGCTGCGATTATGGTGTTGTTGTTACTATTATAATTGCTGTTGATGATGTTGTTATTTCTGTTGCTGCTGCTGCTGTATTAGTAGTTGATGTTGTTGCTGTGGTTGTTGTAATTGCGACACTGCTGCACATTAACCTTGAAATTGAAATTCGTGTGTGTCGTGTGTGTTTTTTGCTTATTTTGTTGTTGCTGTTGCATACTTTCTGGACATTATTGCCTCACACGAAGGTCACATAGCAGCAATTTTGCTGGACTGCACAAAAACATTAACATCAATTACCATATTACATATCATTTATTGTTTAATGCGTTTTTCGTTCATTATTTTTCATTGGAAGAAACAAAAGACTTTCAAGCTTGCCGCAGCACTCGTTGCGTTTTCGAAACAAAATTTTCGCTTTCGCTCTCTCCGCCCTTCCCCGCCTAACACCTCGCCCTGTATCGCACACACGCTACTGCTCTCGCTCTCGCACGCGCTCTCTGTTGGCATCTTGAAAACGACAACGCCAACGCAACGGATAACGGCAACGGCAATGGCAACGGCAACGGCAACGGCAGCAGCTCGTTGTTATGCGCCCACGCTCCAAGCAGAAGCTGCGCGCTCTCTTTGTGGAATCGTCAGCAAAACGGCAGGCAGCAAACGCTGTTTTTGCATTTGAAATAGCGTTAGATGCGTTGAACGCTTTGCCAGCAAGCAATTGCCACACTTACTCGTCTAAAATGCAGTTTGATGACTGAGATTTATGACAAAAACTTGCATTTTTGCATTGTCTGTGCATGCAGAATAACAACAACGACAACAACAACAATGGGCAGTAAGCAAATGTCTGGTTGTGTGTGTGTCTGAGTGTGCAAGTGACACAGCAGCCAGCTTTAAGCGAGCCAATAAGCGAGTGTGAGAGAACGAGAGAGCAAGCGCCTAGTGTGGGAGCAGCTCCACGACGAGCACATGACGAGCACGAAGTAAAACGAAGCAGCCGCAGCAGCCACCGCACAAAGAAGAACGCCGAAAAAACGTCGCTAGCACACGCACACACACACACACACACTTATACAGAGGCACGAATTGTGAGACAGCGGCACACACATACATACATATACGGAGCAAAGAAATTTATATAATTCGCAGCAGCAGCAGCCAGCGAACGACGACGCTGCCTATGATGCCTGGTGCTTCTGCTGATGTTGTTGTTGTTATTGCTGCAAACACAAAACAGCGGACGAGCCGTTCGTGGGTGGTGGTAAAGCAGTTGGTATAAGTGTATGCGCGTATGGCTGTGTGTGTGTGTGTTTGTATGTGTGTGAGTAGTTACTTAGGGCAGCCAGGCAAGCACTCGGCGTGCCTTTTGTAGCAGCATGAAGTAGTCACCGTCTTCTTTGTCACTGCTCGTGCTAGTGTTGGTGGTAAGTACGCGTGTACGTATGTATATATGTATGCATGTAGATGTTATGGCAGCGCCAAAGACGACAGCGACTGCGGCGCCTGCATGTGGATTTGACTTGTGTATTGGTATTGGTGTTAGCTGCTGCTGCTGCTGCTGCTGCTGATTGTCCAACAAACAAATGCAAAATGTTCTTTTTGTTTCGAGCACGAAGAATCGTTTTAGATTTTTAATGTATGTGTACTTTTTCGCTTTTTTTCTTGTGGCTGCGTGCGTGTCACAAAAGACGCTGCGCTTTTTAAAAATAATAATCATAAGTCGAGTGGATGAGAATGGAATGTTTTATTTCCATTGCACTCTGGCCACACTGTGCGTGTGTATTTGTTAACTTTCACTTTTGTTTTATTTGCTGCTGCGTTGACACTGCGCACACACACACAGTTACACACGCATACTCACATGTACACATGTATGTATAGGTATTTTCTCTTTTTTTGTGTGTGTATGTGTGTGTGTGTGTGTGTGTGTGTGTGTGCGGCGCGTATGTGTGTGTGTGTGTACTACTTCGGGTTTCTGCTGCTTCTCTGTGTGGCGGCTGCTTATATAAGCCCGGAACATGGCACAAAAAACTATTCGCAACGAACTTTGCGCTGTATATTTCTTTTTCTATTTTGTTAAATTTTCCCTCGCCCACAACATTGCGTAGCGTTTTGTTTATGCAACGTGTTCACACTTTTGCCCAGTATTTTTCACATATTATATAACACTTTTGCAATTAACATTTGAAGGCTTAATGTGTGGTGGCATGACGATACATCACTGTTAATCGATTCGCAAGTATAGTTACAGATCTATCGATCGCGATTTATCGAACACACGTTTGAAAAGCGCTTACGTTACGTATAAAACTAGCATGGCAAATTCCCAACTAAACGTGTGTACATAATTACAATGTACGCGTGTTTGTGTGTGTATGTGTGTGTGTATGTGTGCGAGTGCGTTTGTCTGTCTGTCTGGCTGTGTGTGCGTGTGTGTGTGTGTGGGTATTTCTTCCAAGAGCGCAGCATCAACTGCCGTAACGGTCGCGTGGGCGGAGGCTGAGGCTAAGGGAGACGAGGTGCTGGTTGCTTGGCAGTTCTGTTCTAGGATTTAGGTGAGGGGGGTTGGTGGTAACACGATGTAGACAGTGGCCATTGAGAGTTATGCTTAGCAGCTTTTATATTAGTTGAACAACACCAACAAAAACTGTAAAATGACAAAATCGCTAATTTAACACCGCGTTCGTTTGCTCAGCAACTCATATTTATCAACGGCGATAACGATAAATTATCAATTGGCATTCGCCTCTGGGTTTTTCCTTCTCGATTGGCAACATTTCACTTGTTTTTTAACATTTTTTCCATTTTTTGCTGGAGCTTGCTTTGTGTTGTTACTTTTTTTTACATTCGGTGCTAGAGCATTTTGTAATCTATTTTGCATTTGATTGGTTTGTATTTTGTGCTATGTATTTATAAAATTATGATTTTTTTCTTTTCTTCTTTTTTTTGGGTTCTTTTGCTGCTTGACTCTTTTTTGGACAAAACAGTTGCGCGACGACGCAGGATATACCGTTACAATCCTGCTTCTTGCTGATGGCCCCAAACGGCACTGACTGTGCCACAAATTGCAGATGGCGCTTAACTGGAATATGCCAATGGCCCGAGCTGCCCATGGGGCAACACGAACAACGGCCGCTGACTGCGAGCGCTGACACAAAGAGAGAGAGAGAGAGCGCGCACGAGAGAGCGCGCGCGATTGAGAGCAAGTGGGTAAGTGTGCGAGAGAGTGGCGCTCTTCAGCTTACGCGCTCTCGCTTCGTGTGACAGTTCGAATGGAAGGATTTCCAGTGCTGTTAACTAACAGCTTCGAAATGCGATTGCTGCTCAGGCATGTGCGTGTGTGTGTGTGTGTGTGTGTGTGCGTGTGCGCGTCGCTGTTGAGATGAAGCAAGAAAAATTACTTGCTGCAGGGCACTTAATCACTAATGACAGCGACGTCTGCGCCAGCGCCAGCGTCAGCAGCGACAGCGACAGCGGCAGAGACAGCGGTGCCTGAACCTCAACTCACTCAAAGTGCGTTGGCGTTGGCGTTGTCTCCACTTGACTCGAGTCGAATTGACTCGACACTAGACTCGGATTACGTTCCTTTGCTTGAACTGAAACTTGGGCTTTTGCCTTTGCTCCTACTTTATTCAGACTAAGTTCTATTCTCTTCTCTTCTGTTCTGTCATTCTGCTTTCTGCGAATACGTAAGTGTGTGTGTGTGAGTTGCATGCTCGGCGCGTTTCGTTACGGCGTTTTGTTTCACTTGGCCTAAATGTCTAATACCCTATAATGTCGTTTAATCCCACTCAACGTGCTTTAGTTTCGCTTTGCAGCTTACAAAGGCACGTAAGGCGAATCCGTTGCAGTTGACAGTTCCAAATGAACTCATTCGATATGGAGAGAATACAACGCAACTGTCTCTCTCTCTCTCACACACTCTCTGTCTCTTTTTCATAGTCGCTGTCCCTGTCCTTCGTTTTTCTGCGAGCTTTAATTTCAATTGAAAATACTGTAGCATAACTTTGAGCGCAAGCTGTCAAACTTGCTAATCACAAACTAAACAGCATTCAAACAGAACCGAAACTGAAACTGAAACTGTAACTGTAACTCGGCCACACAACTCAGTCGACAGTCGACGGCTGATATATCAGAAAACTTGCCACAGAACAATCCAAGGACACACGACCTTCAACAGCAGTACTCGTAAAATAGACAGACAGTTGATGTTGATGCCGTGTTGATGCTGCCCTGAATAATTAACCTTTCTTAATTAGCTTAAGTAACTGTGCCACAAATCACATGCAAGTGGCAATGGCAAGTGGCAAGTGACAAGTGTGGCAGCAGGCCCCAACTTGCCTCAGTGCTACGATCGTGAGCCGCCTCTTGCAATGTGTGCGCCAAAGTTAATCATCGAAATTAATCAATTTTGTTGAGTTGCTGCCTGGGGATTTGCTGATATTTGAAGTGACAATAAAAGTGGGTTTAATTTCAATAAGGTTCGGGTTATGGACAGCACTGATTAGAATCCTCAACGTGGGGGATTTACAGTGATTTCCATGGTGGATTTTCACGTGCCCCTTGGCCACACCCGACACCCTCTCGATGCTGATAAGGATAAGGAACAGTAAAAGTAAAAGTGAACGAGCGACAAAAGCAAACCAGTAAAAGAGCTACACTAAGTGTGTAGGCTCGACTATCTAATACCCGAGTATACGAACAATAAATCAGCAATATATTTCGAATATTTTCACTGATTTCTGTTCAAGACAACTTTTTTAAATTATCCCGCAATTAAGTTACTGCAGTTTCAGAAACCATTTACCATATGTACACATTATAACAGTTTGTGAAAATATTTGAATAATTTTTAAATTTAAAATAAACGCTTCAAAAATATTGTTAGAAATTTTAATAGATTTAGCACTCATAGCCCCTGAGATAGAAGTGTGTTGACACACGCAAATGCCTTCAACATACATTTTTTGTTGAGACGAACTTGTAATACCCTTCAATTCGAAGGGTGGCGGGTATAAAAAACTTAAAAACAACGCGACACACAAGAAAAAAGGGACGCAGCGAAGAAGCATCCCACATAATTTGGCTTGGAAACCATTTTGCTTCAATTTATGCGCATTCCAATCAATAACTGTGACACATGCAACCAACCAACCAAGCAGCCAACGAACCAAGGAACCAAGCAAGGACATCAGCAGCCACCAAGGAGAGTGAAAGTGCTAAGATATGCCCCACGGCTGAGGCGCCCAAAGAGCCAAAGAGGAAGAGCAAGCGGCAGAGGAGCTTGGCCAGCTTCGTAGGAGACACAAACACAAACACAGACACCAACACTCACACACACACGCGCGCACGCACAGGCGTGCTTTGTGGGTGATGGAGGGGTCAAGGGGGGCTGGGAGAGAGAGAGGAATGGATATGAATGTGTCAAACTTATGCGGGCATAGAACTGAATGTGTGTGCGTGCAGAAATTGATAAGAAACAAAATAACCCTGAAAGAAGAAATTTCTGAGAGAGACACTGAGTTTGTCTCTGTGCGTGTGTGTGTGTGTGCGTGAGAGAAAATGGAAAACAAAACCAAAAGATGCCTGCACAAATAACAATACAACTGCTAACAACAACAACAACATCGACAAAGACTCAACTCAATTCTGAGAAAATTCTATTACCAGTTCAACTACATGTACATACATATCTGTTTATAAGCTGATCAAAGAGCTTTTTGCTGCAAAAGATTAATCGCTATCGATAGAAAGCTCTAAAATACTGATCCTCTTTGTATTCGATTTTGCTTTACATAATTAGTTATTTATCAACATAAGAGACTTGAAAGGGGCATTAAAAACAAGAACAGTGAGCAGCAGCATCGATGTGGAGCAGCAGACAAGGCTGCAATATCATAACATTTGACGGCAGTTGGCAAGTCTGGAAGCGCTATCGGTTATCGCAATCGTAATCGAAATCAGCGTCTACCTAAGCGCGCACACGACCACTGCACAGACATTGAGATAACCGTTACAAGGACGCGCCGCTGTCGCTGGCATCGCTGCTGCTGCTGCTGCTGCTGTAACGAAACTGGGCAGCGAAAGGAAGCGGCAAGGATTTTGCGCAGTTTAGCTGATAGTGGCAAGTGGCAGGCGGGCGGGCGGTCGTACGGTCGTCTGTACGGTCTAGCAGCGACTTCTGCTCTTTTTGCACGCACAGCAACACAACAGCAACAACAAAAGCAACGACAAATAAGCAGCAGCAAAAGAAAAAAAACTGACAGCAAAGGCAGGCAAAGCCAACGCAAGTTTTGTGAATGAAATTTCGCGCACAAACAATGTTAAGGTGGCACTCACAGACACACACACACACACACATACGCACTCTGTAAAGAGACAGATGCTCACTCACTCTCACTCACACACTCGCTCGCTCACGTTCTCTGACGAAAGTCACGCGGCAAGCGTATGCACCAAATAGGCAAAAGGGAGATGCGAAGGGCAGCAAACGCAAAGGAAGCTGGAGGAGCCGAAAAAGCAAAAGCAAACAATGCCGCGCGCTGTGTGTATGGGTTCAAAGCTTGAACAAAAAATACAACAACGCAAAAAACAAAAAAAAAACAACGAAAAAAGAAACGAACGAAACGAAACGTAAGCAAAGCAAAGCGGAACGTGTGGAATGGGTTGGACTCTTAATGGGGAGAGTCTGAGCAGTAGGGAGACCCCAAAAGGGAATCGACATCTGCCGCTGGGCAAGCTGGCAGGCTGGTTGGATGGCAAGCAGGCAGGCAGGCGGACTGTCGCTCTCGCGGGCGTGGTGGCCGCCTTGCCTGGCTCGCCTCGCCAGCCTGCTGTGGGCGGGAAGTTCGAAGCTCTTGGAATGCTGCTGGAAGGCACAAGCCCACAACTAAACTAATGCTCAGCGTTTATCGATGATGACGGTACACACAGCGCCCAGCGATGCCACCGTACTGCGGCTCTCGGCGCTCGGCGCTTGACCCACAAATACGCCTAGTGTTGCTGCTGCTGCTTTGGCAATATAATTATGTTAACCTCTGGCCTCTGTCTGGCGAGCGCACATCGATAATCATAATTATCTGCTGATGCCGCTGATAAGAAGCTCGACGCAGAGTGCAACAAACGAGCATGGAGAAGTCTATTGTTCCAAAATGATCCTCAAGCTCTTTAATCAATGTCGACATGAAGCACTAAAACGATGTTTGCTTTTTAATATTTTTATAACAAATTCTTAATTGTTCTTTGATAGCCGTGAATGTCTAGTAGTTTAAAGAGCTTAAAGTGAACTTTTTAATATTAATTTCTATTCATTTTATCACTTTTTTATATGTACAAATATGTGATAATTTTGCATTAAATGGCATCTAGCACATTTTTATATGACTTAGAAAATATTTTATGGTAAACTTTAAGATTCAAGCGAAGTATCGGAAAAGGCTGTGGAAATAAAAGAACGCAGAAATTCTTCAAGCAATTTATTATCAACCCAAGCTTAGAGGAAATATATAACATATTTAGAATAAGTAAATTGGTTAGTGCGAAAATTTCCAGAAAGAAGAACATGAGAGTCCGCAATAAAGGAACAATTTCTTGTGAAATACTTATTTTCAGATTATAAAGGATCAGCCAAATATGTGCCTGAAGAAACAGAGATAAATTCAATTCTAGGACATGTACTTTTACCATCTGATGTGCATACGTATGTATGTATGTGTGCGTTCACTTATTTATGTACATAGTTCACCTAGAAGTATGCAGTGACTTTTATGCTCGTCGTAGCGCACTCGCTGGCCACACACATACTCCTAGAATCTCGCAGGAACAACACAAACACACACGTGTAAAGCTGCACGTAAAATGTAAATTCATGTGAGTGAGTGTGTGTGTGTGTGTGTGTGTGTGTGTGCGAGTTGGGTGATAAAGCCATAGATATAGCTTGGCCTGCATGAGTGTGGATAATGGCGCGCCGAAAAGTCGAAACGCACACAACACTCACACACACACGCTCCCACACTCGCATTCGCACTCACACATGTGCGCACATAATAAGGTGCGATTTGTCTCGCGCATAAAACGAAATTTCCTGCAAATACACACAGTATCACACACTCACACTCACACACACGCTGAGAGACACAGACACACATGGGAATGTACAACAGCTCTACTTGGTAGCTGAATGGCTGCCCAACAATGGTCGCTTCTGCCAGCTGCGAGTAGGTGAGCGGGTGAGGGGGGCGCAAGGTGGTGCTTCGTTGGTGAGCGAAGGGCAGATCTGAGGTGGCAGGGCAGTTTCGATTGCTTTGTTGCTTGTAGATGACAGCGTGCCGATGTCTCTGTACCACACAGCGCGCGTCAGAACGAGAGGGGATGAGTAGCTGTGTGTGCGGTGTGGTGTGGTGTGTGAGTGGGAAGGGGGGTGAGAGGGGGACGTCTTTGTAGGTTAAGGCTCATGTCAAAGCAAGGCAAACTGTGCGACAAAAGGCGTAAGGCGTTAGGCGTGGCAAACTCGTTTGCCATAATTATTGCTTTTGTTGGGCGCTCGCTCGCTCGCTCGCCTGCAGCCGATACCCGACCCGCATTATTATTTTAACCGGAAATGTGTGTGTTGCCCCTGCCCAGTTCACACTATATGGCTTTGACACTGTGTGAGCGGACGGCTGCCTGTGTTACGTGTATAAAATTTGTGAACTGGATGAACTTTTTTGTGTTCGCTTTGGCGGAAGCTTTCGCTGTGGGTGTGTGAGTGTGTGTGCCGGCGACAACATTTAGCAAATTTTTTATGACAATGTCGCTTGGCATATCTATCGCGCTCTCTCTCACTCTGTATCTCGCTCGCTCAATGTCTCCCCGACAGCCAGCTGCTCTGCTCGGGAGTAACCTCAGCTGCTGACAGCGCCCACTTTTATGACAAATATTATGTTAAAGACCGAATATGCGCTACGCCATAAAAGTCAATCATTTTTCATTTCGCTTTGCGCGGCGTCGTCGTCGTCGTCGTCGTCATCGTCGTTGGCGTTGTTGTCATTTCCTTCTTCTTGCCGCGCTGTCACTCTCACAGCCATTCACACAAAAAAGCGAGCTCGTCTCTCGCCACTCTGCACCCCCCCTCATTCAATGCTGCTACCCGCCTTTGGCTTCGCCTGCCTCTGCTCGCCTCCTCCCACCGCTTCCCATCGCTTCGCGTCTCTTTCTTTCTTGTGTCCGCTGGGGACATTTAATTTTTGGCGGTCATTCGTTGTGATTTTCCTTGATATGCGATATAGTATTTTATGTACAGTTCGTCTATATGTATGTGTGTATGTACATGTATATGTTTGAGTGTGCTCAGCTGTACGTGTGCCTGTGTGTGTGTGTGTATTCAGCGTTCTTCTTTGCTGGCTTGGCTAACCGTCCGTTTGTTGTTGATATTTGGCGCGGCTTGCTTCAATTTATGTTCTGTTTGCCTTTATTGTCGAGTTTTACTTGTTCTTGTTTTCCATTCTCTCTTTTCTCCATGTTGTTTTTTTTTTTTACATTTTTAAAGGACCTTTTTGGGTGTGGAGCATTTGCTGGATCACATTTTGTGTTGTTGTATTGATAAGTTCATTTAATGGCCACGGCCTGACATGCCCGCTTCCTGAACCCCAATACATACATACATACTGATGTACATACATATATGACATTCATGTACATGTATGTATGTGCTCGGCATTTGTTTGAGTGCGTTGTGCCTAATGAGTTTAATGCTTTGTTATCAGCGCTGTAATCTGCTTATGTAATATGCGGCCAAAACTTCAACATAATTGAATCACAAATTATGTCATTTTGTGTGTTATTCTTTTTACACACACACACGCGCGCACTGATGGCTCAACTTTAAACGCATTAATTGCCAGATTGCTGCCAAAGTAAGTGACTGGCAATTAAAAATTGCGCTGATAGCGGCCTTTTCGACACCACTTTGTGATTGAACACATTAACATTTAGCAAAATGGATGTGTGATCTGTTAGAGCGGGACGACAGCATCATGCAAAATGATCCAAACTGCCATTTGCAATGATTGCCTTTGTTTACATTTGCCTGCAATGTTGCCAGATAGCTAAATTGCAATTAAGCTTATTAGCACATCTGCCAGAGTGAGACAACTGCACATTGTGAACGATCCCAACGGTCTTTTGCAATTATTGCCTTTGCTTACATTTAACTGCATTGTTGCCAGACAGCTGATTTTCGATTAAGCTTTCTAACACATCTGTTAGAGTGGGACATCAGAATACGAGTATTATTAAAATTCAGTTGCAGACTTTTTTTGTTTTTGCATTGTTGTCACATAGTTGAATTATAAATGGCGATTGTTAACCCTCGATTTCATTGTCTGCAGCAATCGTTTAACATAGCAACTGTCATAAAGCAATTACTAACAATAATGCCACACCTGAGATGGTTCTATATTTGTTTTTCGAGCAATTTTCAATACTGTAAGTACACGTGTCCCGGGGCTAGGCCACCATCAATTTGCTCTGTCTTTCTCTCTCTTTCTCGCTCTGTCTCTGTTGCTCACTAGGATTCCTGTCAATGACGGAAGGCCACTTTCATTTTGTAGGAAAAGCAAATGAAACTTAACGGAAAAGAAAATTACATCATGCTCGTTTCAATGGGTCGACATAATATTATTTTCCTTGGTTTTTTTCTTCCTCGTTTTTATTTTTTTCTTCTCTCTTTTTGCAGCCCCGACCCCGCACAGCACCCGCAGTATCGAGCCATATCCACGTGCACAACCATTCGTTGCTGTTGCTATGTGTGCGTGTATGTGCGAGTGTGTATGTGTGCGAGTATGTGTGCTTCATCATCATCTTCCGGAGTGCGTCTCCAACGAAGCTCCCGCTTTCTGTCGATTTTTTATTTATTTATTTTATGCCTACGCACATACGCGCCAAGCAGTTTGACAGGTGTCGCCGACTGAGTGGCTGACTAGCTGACTGCAGGGCATAGGAGAGGGGGTGCTGGGGACGCGTCGCGGGCGTGGCTGCCTCGGATGGTGGAGGAAGCGAAGTCGATGAAAAATGTGTCCCTATTATTCTTTGTATTGTTTTATGCGGCATTTATACGCTTATTTTTGTTGTCTTTTAATAGACGTGGCAAAGTACGCCAAAAACAAAACAAAAGGCGACATCATTCGCCGGGGCTACTTTACGTACCACCCTCCCCTCCACATAACTCCCGGCCACTCCCCTCGCCAGTGTCTGTGTCTGTGTCTGCTGGCGTTTTATCATCATCCAATCAGTAGATAAATAACACATAAAATGAGGTGCTTAATCGGGTTTGAAGTGATGAAAGTGAAACTGTGCCGAATTTCGCTTGTGGTCGTCTCGTCTCTCAGTTTATATCTATGCTCCCCTGCGTGTATGTTTGTGTGCGTGTGTGTGTCAGTAACAACGCCACAAGCGATGCCTTGTCTTTGTCATTGGCGTAACAACTTTATATTTGGATATCTATTACACACATAGACACACACTACGGTAGATGTGCGTGCCGCATAACGTTTTTCCTTGCCGTACACCTAAGAGGCTGTCGCTTGCGCGTGACAACATAATTCAAGATTAAATGCTTCGCGTACGCAAATAATTTGTCAACATTTATAAGCATTATCGGCAAAATACAGGAATTGACAAGCAGTCAAACAGCAGAACATCGAATTTTGAATTTACCGCCCACAGTAATGCTCAAATTATCGATAATTTCACGCATGTCAAATCAAAGCAGTTGGCAACACATTCACACATCGATTTGTGTGCAATTGCCATTTCTATCGGTTTGCAAGCGACATTATTCGTGGAAGAAACGCTAAACAAATGTTTAAATCTATTTAAATATAATTTATTTTTATATTTTATAACGATTGAACGATTATAACTTAAAATAAATGTCACTTCGTCATTGGTTTTTATTAAATTGCTCGACGCGATATTATCGTCTTCAGTTTGATAGTCGTACAGTGTGTGGCCTACAAATACAGACAGCTGTGTTTTTTTTTTGTATTGCGAGTGAACGAAAATCGAACAAAACAGTATTATTCGCTCCGTAAAACATTTTAAATATTAAATATTTATTACCAGTAATTATTGAAATAAAAATAACATTGCGTAAGCTGCAAATTTCGATAAACTGAAAGAGCAAACGGTACACAAATCTAGATTAATAATATTCTTCCAAAGTAGCAGCCGCCCCCGAAGCTCAGCTTAGCGACGAACGAAGCGATAAAAGCCGCATAAATTATATACAAAACAAGAAATCAATTGCAAATGTGATTTTTTACTTTTATATTTCCTGCGAATCGTTTAATGTGTGTGCAATAAAGACTTGTTGCTGATGGCACAGAGGAAAACAAAAAAGTGGTGGTGAACGTCGCTTATTGATTTTGTTGCGTATTTTATTGCAATTATCAAAGTGTGACTGAGACGCGTTTGTTTATTAAACAAATAACTTCAATTTTTGTTGGCATTAACTGGAGTTAACACCGCCTTATCAGCTACAGTTTGGTTAAGTGTATGACGCCGTGCAAACTGTTTTATTATCGGTCATTTATTACTGGTGATTATTAACAAACAAACAGAAAAATAACGTCATTAGTTGAGTGCCTCGCATCGACGCTGAAGAGGCTTAAAGACGCTAATTGAGAAGATTGTCTGATAATCAAATTGGCTACGATTTGTAGGCCCTAAATTAAGTCATCAAGTTGTTTACACTTCAACAGCGGTAACAAGAGCGCAATGCGTGAGTGCTTGACTGTCAAATACCTGTAAATAACAATTGAAAACGAAAGAAAGTCCGTATTAAGTTTTCTTTTATAAACATCAAATTTCATTGACCGATGATAATCGAATCAACATAATACTTTTTGTGTGTTAGAATCCTCAGTCTATGTAGTTCCATTTTTGCCATTTATAGCTGCAAAAAGGGGCGCGGTCGAGTTTTAAATAATATCAATTATTGTTACCAACTGTGATAGCTACAGCTCGCAAAGCCTCTGAGAAAGCAAGATATAAGCCCACGGTCAAACAGACAGAATGACAGGAATCAAAGCTGTCAAAACGCGATTAAAACGCTCGTCACCAAAAATCAATAACTGCAACGCCAATGGCTTTGTTTCGCTTGACGCGATTGTTTCCATGCAACATGCAAACTTTTTACACACATATTTATAATTACAGCAATGCATGCATCTGTCGGTCCCGGGGAAAAGAACAGCTCTAAACGCCTGCTGCACCGCAACACCAACATGTAATTGACAACAGTCGAAAAAAAGTGTGTGAGCTTTTTTCCAGCCGGAGCCAAAACGTCAAACATGACACAGAAAAGTTGGCGGCACAAGCGTAAATAATTGTTCAACGCTCTCAAGTCAGCGATAAAGCTAACAATAGCAACAAACACATTCATAGAAGTTTAAATAAGTCGCACAGTAAAGGGAAATTAATATGCTGGGACGCACACAGAAGCTGCTGTTAGGCCTCGCAATCCTCCTGCTCGTCAACATCCTCTGGGTCTCGTCCGGTGAATTGAGCAAGGTAAACGCAAGGGGCAATTAGAGAAATCATGAATCACAACTAATTTTTGTTTATTCGAGCAGTATCTCTATGAGGATGACAAGTATGACAAGCCCTTCTTTTGCACATACTTCAAAACGTCCATGTTTAGCATTTACTTGCTCATCATTGGCATCATTGCTCCCTGGAAGGAGTCCTGTGAGCGTCAGAATGGCAACTATGTGGTTTGTACAGCATGATCTGCTATGGATTCGGCCAACTAAAACATTTCTATTGCTTTTGCAGATGATGGATCAAAATGGTGACGACGAGAACTATTATTCGAATCAAGCCGCCTTGGTAAATCGTTGAAACTTTAATTGTGTCAGCCAAGCTCTTAACTCTCTTGTTTTCAGGGCGATCCCACCTTTGTGCCCATACGTGTGGCACATCCCATCAACGGCATCATCTCAGGCACCGAGAGCGACGACTCTAGCGTGCGCACCGTGCGCTTTTGTAAAATGGCCGAGGTGCGTGAGATGTCGGCGCATGAAGCCACGGACGCCTTGATGGCACGCCTCTCCTATGCGGCTAGCATGCGCATTCGGCGACAGAAGTCGCATCACAAGACGGCCAAGACAGCGTTGCTGTTCAGCTTGCTGTGGGTGACAGCCAATTGCTTTGCGCAGCTGGCGTTGGACATGGACGAGCAATCTATGATAACGCTTATCAGGTGAGACTAAGATCGCAACGAGTTCGCCGCAGCTGAAAACAAATCAATTTTGTTATTTTCGTTCGCTATCACACAGATCAACATCTGCGACGCTGTTTGTCATTTTGCTGGCCGCACTGTTTCCCTCGGCAACGGGCGATAAGTTAACCATCACAAAGGTTATTGCGGTAACCATAAATATTGGTGGCATTGTTGCCACCAGCATCAACGATCTGCACGACTCCAAAATGACGCGTGGCGTTTTATTGGCGATGTTCAGCGCCTTTTTCTATGCCTCGTATTTGGTGTTTGTAAAGCGAAAAAGTGACACTGAGGAGAAGGTGGACATCCCGCTGTTCTTTGGTATGGAGCATTGTTTAGTATTTTATTATGTTGCTTTCTAAACAGTTGTTTGCTTGCAGGCTTTGTTGGTCTTTGGAATCTGTTGCTGTTGTGGCCCATCTTCTTTATACTGCATTTCACCAAGATTGAAACATTTGAGCTGCCCAGTCAGGGACAGTTCGCCTTGCTCTTTCTCAATGGATTATTTTGCACCATGATAGCGGTGGCCTTGTGGTTGTGGGGCTGCTTTCTCACTTCTTCGTTGATCGGAACACTTGCCATGTCACTGCAAATACCGCTGGCCATTGCCTTCGATATTCTGCTGCGTGGCAAACCCTTTACATCCCTACACTGGATGGGGTCGTTGGGCTTGTTTATATCGCTGTTACTCGTTGTGCTGCTGATGCGCAACGATGATTCAGATCCGCTGATGAAACTGTTTAAAGTTGTATATAGAAAAGTCTGCGGTTGTCGTAAAGCAAGTATTGTAAGGTGAGTGATCGGCTACTTGAAATTTCGCATATTCCTGAACGTAGTGCCTTTTTTCATTTGTGCAGAGTCAACGATGATGAACAACAGGAATCTCTGATTAATAGCAGCGATTAAAGTCTGACAATGACGACAACAACGGCAGGAGGGACGCTTTTGAAAAACGCGCTTCTAAAATTCAAATTGCTCACTGCAATGCAAATCCAAAACTTGGCTGTTCACGACTTCGTTTCGAATCGTTCTTTAATCTATAGCGACAAAAAATATATAGTATATATATGTGTATGTAGTTGTAGATTATATTCCGCACAACCATATATATTGTATATGTTAGAAGTTGTTCTTGATTTGCACTTTTACGTACAACTAAGATTATACCATATTTATTGCCAACCTATTGTATTTTTCTGTAAATAGCTTTAGTCCTAGTGTGTATCTCTATGTGATAGGTCTTACATTTTGCTGAAGCTCATTTTTAATTTTATAATTATTTTGCTAATTTTATGTTTATACTGTGCATAGCCTAATTTTTAAATATAGCGACTCTATAATATACACAGACCATCGAAATCTTTAAAGATTCTCCGTCTGAATTTCCTTCACAATACGATAGCACGGAAATCAAACATAGAATAATGTATACATTTTAAACTCAATTAGACGTTTAAACAGAAACATGAAAGCCTAATCGTATTTAAATGCACATAATTATATGTTAAAGACAAGATAATATACATAATTATGAAATTATTGTTTCGTGATTTTTAAATTAAAAGTTCGATACATACAATACAATAGGTATATTTATTCTAGCCTCTAAAATACGGATATGAGATTGTTTTCTAAATCAGCAGCTAATTATTGTTTTCAATAAGCAAACTCATGTTGGAAATAAATGTTAATCCCAAAAATTATTCCGTGCGTAATTAATAACAAATAAAAGTATTGGTATAACATTGCGGTGCCCATTGTAATGTAAATTATAAAAACAAACAATCGTTTTGAATATTATATTTAAATTCGTTGCAATTTATTCGTTATCAGCGATAATATAATATTACCCAGTCTATCACAGAACTGAAAATTAATTTGTATCTAACTATAGTGCAAAACGAATAATAGAATGGAAACGATAAATTTCGATAACTTATTCGAATCAAGCTGGTATATTATTAAACTTGAACCTGTGGTCACATTGATTCTGCTTTGTCGAGAAAAAAAATCGATTTAAATCGTATCGGTTTCAGCTCTAACTGTCATCGCTCTGCAATACGCTCTTTATTCTTTTCTCGCTGTCGAGCTGAGCGGTCGTCGAGCGGGTGCGTTTGATTCGAAAAGGGAAAACCTGATATAAAATGAAGTTCCAACTGGCGCTGTGCCTGGTCGCCATTGCGGCCGGCATTGTGGTTGCAGATGAAAGCAAAGGACCCAAAGTGACCGACAAGGTAAGCAAGAACGTATCACTTACTCACCCACTCTCACATACACACACAATTGTGTACCTACGTCACAGGGTAGACACAAACACATAAATCATTACTCTGTTCTTTTCAAAATGTTTTTTTATGTATGTATTTGCTGCGTAGGTTTTCTTTGACATCACCATTGGCGGCGATGCGGCAGGTCGCATTGTGATCGGTTTGTTCGGCAAGACCGTCGAGAAGACCGTAAGGAATTTCAAGGAACTGGCTGAGAAGCCACAGGGCGAGGGGTGAGTAGCAATATGCACCGCTAATTGGCGTATCAACACAGCCGCAGCCTCACACATACACACTATCATAGACACACACAAACAATCACTTATACATTTGTAGGTTAGAGCCACAGTAGTTCAGTTCATATCAATTACGTGGCGTTTAAGTGAGAATTAGTTAATCAAAGCAAGTGCTGAATGTAACCAATTGAATTGTTTACACTATTTTTCTATAACAAATTGTGCTTTGTGATTCGTGCTTTTTCATTTACAGTTACAAGGGTAGCAAGTTCCATCGCATCATCAAGGACTTCATGATCCAGGGTGGCGACTTCACCAAGGGTGACGGCACTGGCGGACGCTCCATCTATGGCGAACGCTTCGAGGACGAGAACTTCAAGCTGAAGCATTATGGCGCTGGCTGGCTGAGCATGGCCAATGCTGGCAAGGACACCAATGGCTCACAGTTCTTCATTACCACCAAGCAGACCAGCTGGCTGGATGGTCGCCATGTTGTCTTTGGCAAGATCCTCTCGGGCATGGATGTGGTCCGCAAGATCGAGTCGAGCGCCACCGATGCTCGCGATCGTCCCGTCAAGGATGTGGTGATTGCCGACAGCGGCACCATCGCAGTCCCAGAGCCCTTCTCTGTTTCCAAGACTGATGCCACCGAGTAGAGCGCAAACTAATGTAATAGTATGCCACTTTTAATCCATCTCTTACAACATAATCAATTGAATATCAAGAATAGAGTTTTTCTTTAAAGTACATTGAAAACATTTTATTTTAATTTGTGTCTGCAGAAATCGATTTTGCTCCCATTTGGGAGTTTTGCATTTAAAATTGTCTTGTAAGCAAGTAAATACTCTGTGCTCAATTATTCACAAATTGTACTGTCAAGAAATGCATAAATAACTATGTGATAAAAACAAAATATCTTTTGTTCCTTTTTTCATTTCTTTTCCTTTTGATGGGGTTTCAGCTCGTGTTGCGGTTCATTGAACTGGTTTTTGGATGCCAAGTTCCAACAATAAATGCAAGTGTGTGTGTGTCGTACTGTATTTGTATGTGTGCGCGTCGATTACTTTTGTTGTTTTGTTGGCTTTCTTCGTACTTCGTCTGTCTCCCTTAAACGGAACCGGTTTAAAACGACAACAGTTTCATGCGATTCACTTGCTGACTTTTAACTATTTCGCTAATTTCTTCAACATTTGGTTACTTTTCGCTTCCTCTTTGCTACGCTGATTCTGCTTCGACTTTTATTTTGAGAAAAAAAGCTGACAGTTGCTTGATGCTTCCAATAAAATCTTATTTGTGTCATGTTCTTAATTTTAGCGGCGACTCGACAATTTGTTAAGCATATATTAAGCGACAAATTTCATTCTTAGTCATTGTACATTCAATATGCCGCAAGCTAAGCTAAGCTCCAACCTTGATATGCGCATCTTTATGTAGACTTCGTGTGTAGACTTTAAAAACAACTCCAATAAGCAACAAAAGCTTGCAAGAATTAACAAGTAGAAGATTCTTATTGGAATTGTAATGAATTGGGATCATGATCTTATCTAAACCTTAAGCCGGTATTTTGCTTGCTGTATAAATATATTGGGTATCTGCTAATCGACGATCTATACTTAAGATGAAAATGCAATTACCATACCATACATATGTAGATATACATTTGTGGCATACTACAGACACATATGCATATCAGCAGCTGCACTGAACGAAGAGCGAAGTTAACACCGTGGGACAAAGACAAAGAGAGAGAGAGAGAGAGGATCATTGAGAGGAATTACAAATTTGCCTGTGTCAGTGCAATTGTACCCCATTCGTTTAATGAAATGCTACACACAGCCGACACATACACACTCACTCGTGTATTCGGAGATTGTGTGTGCATGTGTTCTTATTGGCGGCAATCTCATGTGCCACATATGTTTCCAATACACACATCCAGATAGTACATGGAATAACCACAGAAATTCTGGACGCTATCGCGCTTTTCTTACTATTGTGTACATACAATTAGTTTCTCTGCTGCTGGGCAAACAGTGCGCTCGACGAGCAGCAAAAGGAAAGCCGCTAAATCAAAGGAGAAATATTTGTAAATTGTTGCAAGCAGTTTGTTTTTGACTAACTTACTTTAAAATGGTAAGTTTTTGAAATTTTGTTTAAGAAAAATCAATCGACTTGGCGACTTATAAATATTTAATTGATAAGCGCAGAGAGATTGTGAAAGTTCCCGCTGCTGATGTGTACCAATGAAATCTATCTATCTATGTATAAACACACACAATTACATATACAATTTTGCAGCCTCCGCTGAAAGGAGCCGGTTTGCTTTGGCTGCTATTGTTTCTGCTATGCGGCAATAGATGTCGCTCCTCGCAAATACTTGTAATTTTCCCGCACGCCAGCGAGAGTCATTTTGCAGTGATGCGCACCTTGGTTAATGAGCTGGTGGACCGTCAGCACAATGTGAGTTTGTAAAAATTCGAATATTTCGACATGCATACATGCAAATCTCTAATAGGTAACCGTTTATGGGAGTCATGGACTGGGCGAGCGTTTGGAGAATGTCACGGAAATTGTCTCCTCAGAATTTGCGTTCTGGACGAAATGTAAGTTGAGTGAATGATCTCATTTAATCTTAAACTCAAACTGGGCATTGTATAGTGCAGCAGCATGCGGTTCCTGGCGGCAACTTGGAGGATCTGAGCCGCTTGGCGGACAGCAAGTTGCGCAGCTCATTAGCCCATGTCGGGGCCCAAGCCTTGGATCATTTCCTGACGCAGTCGCCAATGCAGACTTTGCTTCAGCTACCAACGGATCAGTTTAATTTCGATGTCATCATCGTCGACTTGTTCTACACAGAGGCGTTATTAGCACTCGGTCAGAAGCACAATAAACCCATCATTGGTATTATCAGCACTGATTTTGGCAGTTATATGGATGCTGTGCAGGAGTCCTTGGTGCCATCTGCCTGCTCGCCTATCGATTTCGAGCAGTACGCTGCTGACATAGGCTTTACCACCCGCTTGGGCAACATTCGTGAGTGCATTGCTCGACGCAAGCGTTTCCACAAGGATCATTATACGGCTCAGGATCAATTAATACGCAAACATTTCAAAAGTAAGTAAAATTGTGAATGAGCAGGTGTTTTGCCAAGTCTGGCAGCTCTGTTGTCACAAAACACCGAACTTAACGAAGGCGCGCAACTACACGAATTCAAATTGAACTTTTACATTGTAGCTACGAAAACTGTTGTGGAGCTGCAAGCTCACCATTTGTCCCTGCTGCTGCTGAACAACCACGTGCCCCTGTTAACGCCCCGTCCTCTGCTGCAGCAGATTGTGCCCGCCGGAGGTCTGCATATACGTGGACCACGTGAGTTACCCTGGCATATCAAGCGTTTTGTGGAAGAATCTCGCCCAGGCATCATCTACATGCAGCTGGGCAACGAACAGCTTTGCGGTCAGTTGCCAAAACAAAAGTTGCAAACGCTCTTTGAGTTTCTGGGTGCACGCAAAGAGCGCGTAATTTGGACGTGCCACGATGTGAAGCAACTCGAAGGGTTGCCCAAGAACGTAATGATTCAGCACGCCGTGCCTCAAATTGACATTTTAGCGCACCCTCGCGTGCGTGCCTTTATCATGAATGGCGATCTATTGAGTTTGCAAGAGGGCATTGTGCGCCATGTGCCCATGATGGGATTGCCAATCTTCCAGAACGAACGCAGGAATATGCAGCTTGCCGTGAATTTGGGAGTAGCATTGCAATTAGATTCCACGAACTTTACGAATGCTGCACTAAATTGGGCACTGGATGAGCTGACAACGCAGCAGAAATATCAGCTTACTATTCGAGAAGTGTCCAGCGAATTTCGGGACAGACCGCTGGGCGCTGTAGCCAGCGCTATGTTCTGGGTCAACTACATGGTGAGGCACAAGAGTGGCGCCGCTATAAGAACACGTGGCATTGATATTGCCTCGAATCAATTACATTTATTCGACCTGTTCATATTTTTCTTTGGTGTGGCGGTCGTGTTTTGCGCTGTTTTGTTGGGCGGTTACTTTGCAGTGGTTTATGCTTTGCAGCGAAAGCAAAATAACGCAAAGTTCTCCAAACTAAGTTAATTTTATGTTTTAACGCAAAAACTTATTAAAGCCAAAGTGAACTAATAAAGATTAAAATGTACTTTTTAAATAATCGATTGTATCATTTTGAATTTGCGCCAATATCACGTTTGCATTGACAACAAATATCAATTAATGAATGCAACCCTGGGAAAAGGTGCTGCCAACTCGTGCGTAATCGACGGTAGCCATCTTCCTTTCTAAAGAATCGCGTTCGCACAGCAGACGTGTTTAAAACCTTTTCAAGTGTTTTAAAAGGTAATAATTGGTTTAAAATTAACAAAAATGCATTTAAAACGTGTCAGAAATGCGTGAAGCCAAGTGCATATGAATGCAAGCGAACTGAAGCGCGTATAAACAAGTGGAGAGTGCAGCGTGTCACACGTGGAGTCTCAACTGGCTCGGAGCGGAGCAGAGTATACGCATTGAGGTTATGTTGACTGCGAGCACAAAACCGAAACAACAACGCGAATCACGACGATTGTGACAACATGCAAATTATGTGTGAAAAAGTTGTCTAATTCTGCTTGTGTCTTACAGCTCCGCCAATATGTCGACTGGTACAACTGCCACAATCCGCACCCGCAAGTTCATGACGAACCGTCTGCTTGCCCGCAAACAAATGGTGTGCGATGTGCTCCACCCCGGCCTCTCGTCGGTGAACAAGACGGAGATCCGTGAGAAGCTCGCCGCCATGTACAAGGTGACTCCCGATGTTGTGTTCGCCTTCGGTTTCCGCACAAACTTCGGCGGTGGCCGCTCCACAGGCTTTGCCCTCATCTATGACACCCTGGACTTTGCCAAGAAGTTCGAGCCCAAATACCGTTTGGCCCGTCATGGTCTCTTCGAGCAGAAGAAGCAGACACGCAAGCAGCGCAAGGAACGTCGCAACAGAATGAAGAAGGTCCGTGGTACCGCCAAGGCCAAGATCGGCACAGGCAAGAAGTAAATGAAGCCCCACTAGAGAAATCCAGATTGTGTGTGTGTGTTGCTGGTGGCGCGCACCGACAATTCCAAAAGCGACTGGTTTATGTGTTAGTTTTGTTTCTTTTATAAATTAAACGACAGCACACAAATCGGTTGTTTACTTTTGGAGCGGCTTTTGTTTTGATATGCTTAAGAAAATAAAACTCTAAAAGTAAATGTAGCCATGCATTTTCACGGGGATGCCTGCAAACAGCTAACATGATTAAACACAGTTTTTAGATATTTTATGTTAGAAATTGGGATGAAACCAAATCAAATTTGGCAATAAACAACGCAAAAATAGAGCTATTTGTTTCAAGTGCAGTTGGCCTTGCCGTACTTTTCAAAACAGCACACGTTTAATGGCAACACCAAATTTCATCAATCTGGCAACGTCAGTTGGGCATTTCAACCCCACTAGCAACGCTACAGAAATTTATTGCAAAAAAGCGAAACCGGAAAAGATTCATATACAGAAATTGTATAAAGTTGTTTTGTTAAATGCCAGTTGATACGCTCGTCAGCGTTGCAAAGGACGTTTCATAGCAAAACAACTAGCAGCGTGTAGTCGTAACGCAACGGGCTTCAAAATGTCCAACTGCGGGGGTGGTGGCGGAAGCAGTGGCGGCGGCAGCATCAGCGTCTCGGCTGGCGATTGGATTTGCCCAGATATTGAGTGAGTGCGCGTAAAGCTTCAAGCGTAATGCTCCAAGTCGAAGTGTACGATTCTACGTAGAATGTCTGAACATCTGGCGTTCAGCGCATTATTCTTCTCTCCTTCCCCACTCAACAACTAACAGATCAGATACAATAAATTGTTGTTTTGTTACTCTTATTCTTCCTCCATCCATCCGCTCGCCTTGGCGCGCGTCTTATGTGTGTGTGTCTGCGTGTGTGTGCATGGATGTTTTGTATGCGTGTGTTGGTTATGCGTTTGTTTGTGTTGCAGCTGTCGCCATTTGAACTTTGCGCGTCGCCTGCAATGCAATAAATGCAGCCGTGATCGCGAAAGCAGCAGCATCAATGAAAAGCCGGATCGGGATCGGGACAGGGATCGAGACCGTGAGCGAGATCGTGATCGTGACCGGGGCAATGGCAGCGGTAGCAGCTCCAGCAAAAAGAAGCTGGGCACAGAAATTGGCAAAGTAGCGGCGGACAAGTCGCGTGGTCTTTTCAGCGCCGAGGATTGGCAGTGCAGCAAATGCGCCAACGTCAACTGGGCACGCCGTCAGACCTGCAACATGTGCAATGCCCCCAAATTCACGGACGTGGAAGAGCGCACAGGTTAGTAGCCATGCTAACATTGTGTGGATCGCTTAGGTAATCGAATCATTGCAGGCTTTGGCGGCGGATACAATGATCGTGGTGTCGTGGAGTACAAGGAGCGCCAGGACTCTGATAGCGAATACGATGAGTTCGGGCGCCGTAAGAAGCGCAAAACCAATGATCGAGGCGGTGGCAGTGAACGAAGCGATGAGGATGGACGTGGCAGAGACGATTCCAAACGCGCCAGACGCAGTGATATTGAGGGCGACGAAGATGATGATGACGATGAGGATGATGAAGGTGATTTGTCCAAATACGATTTGTGGGGCGACAACGAAGTGACCTCAAGCAATGTTAAGAGCAAGGACTCGTTGGACAATGGGAATAGCGGTAGCACCAGCAAGGAGAAGTCATCATCTGCAGCTGCAGCAAACAGTAAAAGAGCTTCACGTGACTCCACATCATCAGCATCGTCGTCGTCCTCATCAAGCTCGTCCAGCTCCAGCGATTCCTCATCAACCTCATCATCCAGCAACTCCAGCAGCAGCAGCAATGCATCAAACAGTAAGCGGGGAAAGAAGCGTTCCAGCACTCGATCGCAATCTGCCGAGCGAACCGTATCCGGACGTCGCTAAATCATGCATTTCATTTTATTTTACATCTTCGCTGGAGATGTTATATGCTTTCGCCTGATTTTTTCATTATTGAAAAAGAATTGCTGTTTATTTATTTTTCTAAGTCTGCACCCGACGCAACTCCCCATGACAATGACATGTAATGGAACTTCGCATCCCGAAGAGCATCAAATAAATTCATATAATTTAAGAATCATACAACGATTTTATTACCAAGAAGCTCCCTCCCTTTATTATGCATTAATGGAAGGTATCATCAGATTGCTTACGTGTCGCAACTGCCTCCGCTTCACGTAATTCTTTCAGCTTCGCAAGCTCTTTGCGCGATTCTTCAATTTGCTGTTCCGTCACAGTAACGGGAACATCGCAATCGATTTGCTCCTGTCGTACGAACACCATTTTCTTAATGGCGTCCTCCAGATAGGGAATTTGTTGCGCCTGCAGTTCTTTGTGGTATGCTTCCAGTCGCTCCTCCTTAATTTGATCGCAGTAAATGTCCGTCAACTTCTGTAGCGATTCCTTGCGTGTTATCCAATGGAAATGCGTCGGTGGAGGTTTGTAGACCAAGTCTAGTTTTTCGAGTATCCACTCGAAACGCGGATAGTCCCAGCGCCTCAAGTATTTAAGAAACTTTTTGCGCTTCTCGATGAGCTCCTTTAGACGCACTTTAATCGAGGTGTCGCGTGGGCTTGTTTCCATGTGCTCCTGATACCGGCGAATAATTGCAGTCATCTTTGCCACTGAAAATCTGATCGGTTATGACATAAAAAAAACTCAACACTTGATAACTTACGCTTCGCTTCCATTGAACCGAAGTCCTGTGCATGTCGTTGCACTTCTCTAACCATTTGATCCCGATAATAACGTGTTGTTAAATGATTCCGATTGTTGCTCAACTTGAATAGCGATTTAACCGTTTCATCAGCACTAAACAAAATACATTACATTTTTACCATTTTCTGTAAGCTGTAATAGACATAATTTTACTTTTGCAACTCTTTAGAATCCTTGTACTCCGGCAATATTTCATTGACGTCCAACGGAGGTAGTTTGCCAAGATCACCGCTCTTCTCGGGCTTGATGCACGAAATCTTTTCGGGCCGCACCCATTTGATTTTCAAATCTGACTTGAACGCATATTCGCGTACAAATTGGCGCGGCACTGCCTGCGCTATATTCAATAACTTATTCATAAATACGATTTCGAATGTTTATCTAATGTGTGAATTGGTCCTCTCCAGGTTATATCATTTGGAAAGTGTGTACCCACCAATGAAAAACACGAATTACCGACAACAGCTGATTTTCGGCAGTGTGTGCATTTTGAACTAAATTGCGATTATTGGCAAGTGTGTACACACAAAGAAGAAGATGAAATTGCTATAACAGCTGATTTTGGGTAGCGTGTACACACTCATTCGAAGAGCGACGCTGCAGCCAACAGTTGTTGCTTTGTTTTGCGAGTGTTCCGCGTGTGGTTTGATCAGTTTTACCGAAAGTTGTGAAATAGACGGAATTTATTTAACCGTGTATTGTTAGTAAATATACAACAATATGTCACACATGTCGCATATGCTACCTCAAGCATCGACGCCGTCGGGTAATTCATCCCGCACTATGTCACTGATGGAAAAGCAAAAGTACATCGAGGAATACGATTTTCCATACTGCGATGAGAGTAGTAAATACGAAAAAGTAGCTAAAATAGGTCAAGGCACATTTGGGTAAGTCAAAATAAACTTCACAAAGTGGTATGATATATGATGTAAATGCACAAATTAAACATATAACTTTGCAGGGAGGTGTTCAAGGCACGCGAAAAGAAGAGCAACAAAAAGTTTGTGGCCATGAAAAAGGTTCTCATGGACAATGAAAAAGAAGGCGTAAGTGTGTGTCGATGTCTCAGCTCTGCATATTAATAATAAAATGCATATGTACAGTTTCCGATTACAGCGCTTCGCGAAATACGCATCCTACAGCTGCTGAAGCACGAAAACGTCGTTAATCTCATTGAAATTTGCCGCACCAAGGCAACTGTACACAACGGCTACAGGTCGACTTTCTACCTGGTGTTCGATTTCTGCGAACACGATTTGGCAGGTCTGCTTTCGAATATGAACGTGAAGTTTAGCCTGGGTGAGATTAAAAAGGTCATGCAGCAGCTGCTTAATGGTCTCTACTACATACACAGTAATAAGGTAATGGCTTTGACTATGATGCATCGCTTGTACATAAATAAATATATATATATATTATATTTATTGTAGATTCTGCATCGTGATATGAAAGCTGCCAATGTGCTAATCACAAAGCATGGCATCCTGAAATTGGCCGATTTTGGTTTGGCTCGAGCATTTAGCATTCCCAAGAATGATTGCAAAAATCGTTACACGAATCGTGTGGTCACTTTGTGGTATCGTCCACCGGAACTGTTGCTCGGCGATCGTAACTATGGCCCGCCAGTGGATATGTGGGGCGCCGGCTGCATTATGGCTGAAATGTGGACTCGTTCACCCATCATGCAGGGAAATACAGAGCAACAGCAGTTGACATTTATCTCACAGCTGTGCGGCTCATTTACGCCAGATGTTTGGCCTGGTGTCGAGGAACTGGAACTGTACAAATCTATTGAACTGCCAAAGAATCAAAAGCGACGCGTCAAGGAACGACTACGTCCGTATGTTAAGGATCCTACTGGTTGTGATTTGCTAGACAAACTGCTAACATTGGATCCCAAAAAACGTATTGATGCTGACACTGCCCTAAATCATGATTTCTTTTGGACTGATCCCATGCCTAGTGATCTGAGCAAGATGTTGTCACAGCATCTGCAGAGCATGTTTGAGTACCTGGCACAGCCACGTCGCAGCAATCAGATGCGTAATTACCATCAGCAGTTGACAACTATGAACCAAAAGCCACAGGATAATAGCATGATTGATAGAGTCTGGTAGATTTAAGCCTACAACTATTCCTATTTCTAAGTTAGGTAAGGGCATATACTACTGGGACTGACTGTATATGCAATAGTGTAAACAGCAAAGTTTATAAATCGTTTTGTATTTATATCCTTAATTATTTGATCATGCTATGCATGAACATCAAACATTTCCAACATAAACAATAAAATCTTAAAATGCATTTAGAGTCAGTGTGGCTGCCGCTTAACAGTTACAGAATATACCATGTCAACAACATACATACATACTTATGAAGAGTGGACACACTGTTTTGGTATTTTTAATACCACGCCGTCAGCATGCAGCACGTTGAGCAAAAGGTAAACAAAGCCAAGAAGGCGGATAAAAAACAACGACGCTGCCTGGCAATAATAAAATCAGATTGCAATGTGTCTGCGAGCGATGTACCTACTCTTTACCTGGCGATACTCAACGTAGGACTCAGCAATGGACTCTCAGAAGAGACGCTTCTCGCCACGGCTGCCAACACCGGCGGACAAGTATCGCAAGTGTTGATGCTACCTTCGAAGTCTTACTGCTTTTTGATATGTTCAACATTAAGGGATGCCGAGGTCGTTTATGAGGGTATGCACAATCTAGCGACAATTGGCCAGCAGGGCGCTGTCGCCTACCTGAGTTACGTGACACAATTGCCCAAGGAAACCGAGGAAAGTGGCTGGCGAAAACCTTTGCCAAGTGGACTGATTCTGCTGCCAGATTTTGTCAGCATCGAAGAGGAAGCAGCTTTAATAAATGCTGTTGCAGATAACGACGTTGGGACTGCTCGCACGGAGGACACCTTAAAACATAGGCATGTTAAGCACTTTGGCTATGAATTCCTTTACGGAAGCAACAACGTTGATCCCACACAACCACTGAAGGACCAGCCCATACCGAGTGCTTGTGATTTCTTGTGGTCGCGCTTGGATAACACCGAGTTGCCAAAGATTTTGACCCCAGATCAATTGACTGTGAACGCCTACGAACCTGGACAAGGCATCCCACCACATGTTGACACACACAGTGCATTTGTTGGACCAATTTTGTCGCTTTCTTTGCAATCTGATGTCGTTATGGACTTTCGACGCAACAACGAGCTAGTGCATGTTCTGTTGCCACGGCGCTCCCTGCTTGTAATGTCTGAAGAGTCACGCTACGATTGGACGCATGGCATCAGGCCCAAGCACATTGATGTGCTGCCCACAGCATCGGGCAGTCTGACGACGCAGGCACGCAGCAAACGCACCTCGCTCACATTTAGAAGACTCCGTCGAGGTCCCTGTGATTGTCAGTTTCCTACGCTTTGTGATACGCGACAAAGGACCGTTCCACAGGCCCTAACCGAAGCATTGGCCACACATGCCAGCCACTTGGAGCTGCAAAACGTGCACGAAGTGTATGACAAGATTGCCGATCACTTTAGTGACACACGGCACACGCCTTGGCCGCAGGTGGCAGAGTTTCTCAACGGCTTTGCGGCATGTTCTGTGGTTCTGGATGTTGGCTGTGGAAATGGTAAATATCTCGGATGTAATCCGCAACTGCTGAGCATCGGCTGTGATCGTTCCATGGGTCTGCTGGGCGTGAGCAATGGACGCGGACAGAGCGTATTTCGTTGTGATTGCTTGCAGCTGCCGGTGCGCAGCGCCAGCGTTGATGGCTGCATATCGATTGCAGTTATTCATCATCTGGCCAGTACTGAGAGGCGGCTGGCAGCGCTGCGTGAGATGGCGCGCGTCTTACGTCCAGGCGGTCGAGCACTCGTCTACGTCTGGGCCAAGGATCAGCGGAAAAACGACAAGAAGTCTGCTTATTTGCGTCAAAATAAAGCTGTCAACAAAGAGCGCACTACGGAGCAAGCACAGCGTCAAAAGTTAGCGCAGCAAATTGAAGATAAGGAGCTGGAGCAGCAGCAGCAGCAGGTGCAAGTGCCATTGCCTGTGCACACAAACCGCACTGAGTTCCAGCAACAAGATGTCTACGTGCCTTGGAAAACCAAAGACGAGCAGCACACTACTTTTCTGCGATACTACCATGTCTTTGAGGAGCAGGAGTTGGAGCAATTGGTATCTGAATTGCCTGGAGTTGCGCTACGCAAAAGCTACTATGATCAGGGAAACCATTGTGTCATCTTTGAGAGGAGTGAAATGTAAATTGAATACTGCAAACGAAATAAATTCCTGAATTTACAGTATTTTTCCTTGACCAATCCCATTCTAGACATTATAATAACTAAATTGCCTGAGAACTCGTTGGCTGCTCATAAATTGGTTGCCCTGACCTTTTTTCTGTTTCTTGACCTCTAGTGGGGCATAATAAAGTTTTATTAGCAATTGAATTGAACAGCTATTAACATACTTATCGGTTAATCATCACACTGCCTAAGGACACAAAGCTTCCCTCCTACAACCGCCAATATTACTTCCACTCGATGTCTAGACATTAGAAGGCTAAAGCTTCATACTTAAATATGACACATTTAAATTATATAGATAGATTTCGTTTATTTGATTTCAAAAAATACACATCCACATATTTTTTATATCGAATTGAACATAATCTAAGTTTTCTTAGTTAAGCTTACTTTTGACCCATTTGAATGGTGTTTGTTTTGTTTTTTATTGTAGCTTTGGACCATAAATTGACAATTCCTTTATAACAACATCTCGTGTTCCATTAGAGTACGTAATCGTAGTTGAAATGGTTTATTCATAGGTTGATGAGTGGTTACAGAGTCTATATTGTTAGTGGGATAAGAGTTTGTAGCATAGGTACGTGTGCGAGTGTATTTACATAAGATTTGAGTTAAACTGAAGTTATAGGATAGGTTCATATAGTATTGGTGTGTAGAATACGTTAGATAAGTTGGGAATTATGTGGGCAAGTATTGCTGTGAAAATTTGAGTAACATAACTAAAATGTAAAGACTACCTAAAGAGGAGAGAGCAAATGATTTCTGTGTGCTTGCATCAGTTCTATAATTTAGATGTATAATCGCTATTAACGAGGAATTCATATAGGTACATAGGTACATCAAGTGAAACTGCTGTTAAAATGCATGCTTAAACACTAGAAGGATACATCATGAGTTCGTACATACATACAGGTATATAATATATATTTATATTATCATTAAAAGTTACAATCTACACGAAAACGTACAAGTACTAGTAGTTTTAAAAACACTTAGAACTCATCCTGGGCACTTTCTTATTTGACGTTAATTACAATATCATAGTAGGAATTTAAATTTATCGACTAGTTTACAGTTTCAACGTTTCGTTTTTGGTCGTGGGTAATTGATATGTTAGCTAAATGTAAGTAACATTCCGATTCTGACTATATTCATTGTGCCTAGAAGCCTATAAATGTAGCATGTATATTTAGTATTGGGTGTAAAGGTGTACAGTGGTGTGGGCCGAAGGGTTCTCTACCTCTAAGGTATAGTTTTGTAGCAAGTGTATAGGCTACCAATGAAAATAGAAATATGTATATATAACTATATAGTTAAATTGATATAAGTACTAAGAGTGGTGTATAAATATGCGTGGTGCCCTAGATTTGGCTATATATCTATATTTGTAAGGTATATACTAATATTTAAGTGGTAAATGGTATTGGTATAGGGAGAACAATAACGAGATTAACTTGTTCAACAGGTTGTTGTTGTTAGTTGGTCTGCCTATGACCAGAAATTCATCATAATATTAAAGCCTGATAGTTTACTTGTTTTGTCGTTAAAGCTGATTTATCAGTTGTGTCTGTCTCTGTGGTGTATACTATAGAACGCCTTATAAACGCCTAAAAGTTCATGTTCGTACATATGTGTATACTTCAGTCGTTGTTGTTGAATATACAAAGCTTTCTTGCATGGCGATGCCCTTTAATTTGGTTTTCCTTTTTGGTACAATAACTACAGCTATTCCTATTGCTACTCCTACGCCTACGCCTACGCCTACTCCTACTTTTAGTCCTAGTTCTAGTTCTACTTCCTGCAGCAGAGTAGAGTTAATTCTCTCTAGCTTCACCGAAACACTTATTTGAGCAGCTGGCATTCTTCTATCCACCTTTCCTTCCTATCTGAGATTCTGTGGGGGTCGTGCAAGTGCGTCTTGGGTAGTTCCATGTTGTAGTCGTGTCTTTGTGTATGGCTGGTGTCTGGTGCTGGCCTGGCTTTGGGGCTGGGAATAGGGACTAAGTCTGGGGTGTCCAGATGCCATGAGTGAGCGCGCTTAGATAAATGTTTCGGCTGCCATTTGTTACAAGCATTCCGCCAGCGGCGGCTTCTCAATGGGCGGCGACGGACCGGACACTGACACCATTGGCACGGCACTAATCTTGGGCTTGACAATCTTCAGACCCAGCCCCAAACTCTTGGGACTGTTGTGCGGCGATGAGGAGGCCGTCGAGGAGCGTTGATGCACCAGCACCCGGGGCTTCGCCTCGATGGCAATGCTGGGCGATGAGGCGGCCGACACAGATGCTGTGGCTGTTGCACTCGCCAGCAGTGGCACGTGCACAAGCTCCTCCACCGTTTCCGCCGAATCCTGTGAGTCGTGCACAATAGCAGCGGCATCGCTGTGAATCAACGCCGATATCGAGTGTGTGTCATCGTCCTGCATGTACGGGGGCGGTGCCTCCAATGAAATGCTGCCCACGATCACATTAGCCGTGGTAATGGCCGAGGAGCGGGCCAACAGACTGGTCGTCGCCGTCGGCGATTGCTTGGCGTCGTGGAGCACAGGCAGTGTGAGTAATTCGCCGGCTGTGTTACCGCACTCCTTTAGCTCGATGTCCTGGGAGGAGTTCTGTTGCAGATGCTGCTGCTGCTGGACGGAGTCATCGTCGGTGCGCCATGGGCGTAAGCTCTTCTAAATTCCCCCCCAAGCAAGCACAGTAAGTAAAATTGTGTCAGATTTCGGCAATGGTTTCGTGCACTTACCCGGCGTCCGTTGTCTGTGATGTTCTCGGCACTCTTGGCCTTGCGGCAAAGGACACTCTGTGAGCCGTGGCGTCGCAGGAACTCAATGGAATCGAATCCGCGACCCTCCGACGAGACGAATATGGCCGAATTGATGCGGCTGCGTGTGCAGCGCTCCGATATCGATGTGGAACGCTCTTCCGCCAGCATGTGGATGTGCTGCAAGACAAAGAAGATTAGCAGAGTAATCGGATAGTTGCGACAATATCTTGGAATCTGCGATGAATTCTCTTACGCGGCTATTGCAGTGCAACGGTGGGTGAGCAAAGGTGCCGCCACAATCACTGCTGTCGAACTGTAATCTCATTGCAATTGTTAAATTATACAGAGAGAGAGAGAGAGAGAGAAAGAGAGAGAGGGAAGAGAGAGAGAGAGAGAACAGATAAAGAGAGAGCGCCACATGGAGCAAGTGATTGAAATGTCAGACATAACACGCACACACACGCTCGCATACACACACACAATTTGTACACATGGAACCCTAAAGATCCCAGAACGATTAGACTATTGGAAAAGCATCCTCAACAGGCGATCAACAACAATAACAAACAGCAAGCGAAAGCGTAACCTGCACAAGACTCTACAAAAGCGATACGAAAACTGAGTGTGGAGAGTTTTTCTTGTTGTTCCTGCAGTTGGCGATAGTGTGTGTTGACTACATTTGTATGCTCTAATTTGCTGTGCTATGGTGAAGCGCGAGTCAAGAATGACCACTGTACAGGGTGTTCACTGTTGTGACAGTGTATGCTGGGTGTTGAATTTTAAAAGAGGTGTGTGGGGTGCGTTTATACTTTGTGCTCTTTGAACTCAACGCCTCAACGCTGCAAAAAACGGCGGGCGATCGATCATATGGTAAACGGTTGAAACGGTAAAACGGTTAACGGTTAACGATTAACGTGCCCAAGTACAACACGAGAGGTGCATGGCGATGGTGCAATTATCGATATCGATAAGCGAGCGAATCAAACGAACGAACGAACGAAAGAACGAACGAGTGAGCGAACACACAAACTGTTCCCGAATTCGAGTTCGGTTGCTTTGCTTTTGTCGTTGTTCGTTTTGAAGCACTTACGCTGGCCGGCTCACTGTAGTTGCTGTGATTGAGCATTGACGATTCGGTGTGTATGGTGTCGCTGGCGACCATGCTGTGGTATTTCTGCATCTGCAGCGACGAGGAGCCGCGACTCTCGCGCGATCCATCGCGACTGCGATCGGCGCACGAGTACTGGCGCCTGTACTGTCGACGCCGGCGTCCAGCATTGGCTGCATTGACGGCTCCCATGCCGCCGGCGGTTGGCATGCCAATGTTGATGCCGACGCCGGCAGTGCCTGGCATGCCAGGTGGGCCGTAATCAGCGTATGCCAGCGGTCTAGACGGCAGCGGAGGCGGGCGAAAGTAACTGGGATCGTAGCTAAACTGTCGCCGTCGCCACTGATCGTACTGCCGGTAATGGCTGAAGAGGCGCCGTCGGCGCAATATCAATTGCTTCTTGGCCTCCAGCACCTCGTTCTCCTCGACAAAGGTGCGCTCCTGCGAGTTCTTTAGAATGCTGCGCTGTTGCGCAAATCGCCGTTGCTTCGACGCATGACTGCTGTTCACCGACAGCGGCAGCAGGCGCTGTGGTGCCGCCTCCCGTTGCAACAGCTGCTGATCCTCAGCAGCCGCCTGGCCGCCATTCTCCCTGCCATCTGCATCCGCATCTGCGTCCGCCTCCGCGTCTGCATCGTGCCGATCAAGTGCAGCACTGTCAATGCTATGCATGTTCTCCAGCAGCGCATTGGCGCCGACAATCGACTGATTGTCGACGCTCGGTCCGCGCACATAGGTGTTGGTGGGCGTGCCATGGCCATGGCCATGACCATGACCATGGGCATGGTTGTGGTTGGCGACGGCAACAACACTCTGCACAGCCGTTTCGCGATGCACTGGTTGCTAGCTCTCCACGTCCGCCTTGTGCAGCAACGCAAACTGACAGCCGCAATCGCGCTCCAGCTCCCTGCGCGGATACTGAAAGCAACGATCGAAGATTCCGCAACCCTCGCAGCGAGGCAAACACTGATTTCGATCGCCAAAAAATATAGATATATAGAGAGAGAGAGAGAGGAAAAGAGAAAGAGAGAGAGAGAAAGTGGAGCAGCAGCGGCGGCGGCGGCGGCAGCAGTAGGCGAGAGCGAGCCAAATGGATTTTGTTGGTTTTTATGTTGTTGGTTTTTTTTTTTTTGGGTGGAAGTAAGGAAACTTTGTCAGTGATTTCATTGAAAGCTCGAACCTCAACAAAGCTCAACAAAAAGCTCAAAACCAAAACCACTAACTAATTAACGAGTATAGTATAGTATAGCATTAAAAACTATGTATAGGAAATGCAGATTGGGGGACACTTGGATAGAGTGTTTCCATGCTCGCATCCATTAAGCATTGAACAAACATGTTGAATATAAGTATTTATATGGATCTATGGATCTGGTTCATTTGGTAAACCGCCTGGGTGCAGCTCTAATAGTGTCTATATATAACATATGTATAAGTTGAAATTGGATTGGAAAAAAGTTGAATCACGTTTCTAAGTACTATAAGTTGAAAACCATCTTTGGCATGCCAAAGTGTCTGCATCATTTAAAAGTGTAGCGCACTTTAAATGATACAATATTAAGTTCTACAAAAAATAGTATAGAATAAAAGAAACGAAAAGGAGACTAGCAAAAGCTTTAGAGTTTTTAGCAAATCATAACAAAATTTTATAAAGTATAAAATGCTGCAGCTGTTTTTTCTAATTTTATGGCAGACAATGACATTTTTCTTATTTATCGAATCATAATATTAGTTCACGACGGATTGGTCACGGGAATTCTCTTTTCTAATTCAATTACTCCTTGACATAATTCTGTGTTCATTATTCGATCAGCATTCATTAAGCACTACAATCATACAAAGAGCCAAATAGAAAATATACAGTTGTCCTAGTTGTAGAAGAAGCATTCGCGATTCTCTGGACGACTTCGAGAATGGCATTTGAAACAGAAAGAGAGACAGAGAGAAAAAGAGAGAGAGCAATAGGGCGAGTCGGGTCGGATCTGTGTGCACTAGAGAAAAAGTAAATTGTGCACGGTTTGTAGTAGGTAAATATCTTAATAATATTCAAAACAGTATTTACTTGACTTGATGCAAAAGCTAATTAAATGCAAAAATATTGTTGCAGTAGTTAATTGAGAAATGAAATATGTTGTATACCTTGACAAAGAAATCGGGGTGTAGGTTCTATAAATAAAGCATAACAAAAACAGGAGACATAGTAAGTTACGTTGTACGCGCTCATACGAGATAGAGATACTTAAAGTTTCCCTGCTTTCAAGCCCCGTATACCCCCCCCCCAAGTAAAAACCACACCCACCCACAATATGCCTTCCACGTGGCCTTTCCCCAATGCATACCTGATGCGAGTGCTGGCCATTGCAGCCGCTGGCGCTGCACACGCCCGTTCCCGGCACCTTGAGCTGCTCGTGCTTGTAGTCCGGCTGATAGGGCAGCAGCATGCGTATCTTGCCCCAGCGATTGAAGAACAGTGCAATGGCGCCGGCCCACACCATCAGCACGATGAGCACAATGCCAATCTCCACGCCGCGGATCTGCAGAGACAGAGACAAAGACAGAGGGGAGTTGAGAGTGGAAGTGTTCCGGTTACAATCAATCAATCGCATTTGTAATTAGTTCGCTGCCCAGTTGGGGATTTGATTGCGAAATCCCATTTGATGCTGCTCTTCTATAAATAGCAAATGTGCAAAAGAGCGTGCTCGACTGCGAGATACTCGCTAACCTGCATTTGCTCGTGTCTACAAGTCTATTTACCGTTGGCAGCTCGCGCGTTGTGCTGTGCGTCAGTGTGTTGGTGGCCGTGGAGGTGACGTCGTCGCCGAAGATGCTGCTGTTGCCGGAGCCGTTGCGGCCGTAGATGCCCGGCGGAAAGTCCTGCTGGGAGGTGTTCTTGGGCAAATCTGCGAGTATAATTGGCCAGTGATTTGAGCTGTGTCGCCCTAATTGCCGCTTGATGACGACGTGCTTACCCAACGTGCGAAACTTGATCTGGCCCCGACTGCGATACTTCTTGCCCATCCAGATGGCGGTGACGGACAGCGAGTACTGAGTGCTGGGCAACAGCCGGTCCAGGACAATGGCCTCGCTGCTGCCGGCGACGTCCTGTACAACCCTGTAACTTAAATTAATTCAATTACCACTCTCGAACGGCAACTAAGTGTGACAATGTGTGCGTACTGATTGATGTGTGTGTGTGTGTGTGTGTCGTAGTGTGTGTGTGTAGCTAATTGCTGAAACTACAATAAATAGTCGTAAACTACATGTTAACTATACGTATATCCCCCGTGTCTGTGTGTGTGTGAGCTTAGAAGTGCGTGTGCAGGCTGAGCTGTGCCCCTAGCCTAGGCTTCTGGCCTTTGTGCAATGTCTCTTGTTACAGCGACGAGCGCGCTACAACAGCCTGACAAATGATTCATTATTCATATACAAGCTACACTCGCACACACACACATGTTCACGCTGCCAGACACACTCACACAGTCGGGTACACAGCTGTAGGGTCCACGAAGCAAAGCAATGGCCCCCCATGGAATCGTCGAACAGACGCAACAGCAGATACAAAACAAACGCTCGCAGCCATAACACAAAACACAAGAACACAACAACAAACAAGAGCAGCGGAATAGCGCCAAGTGAGCAAATAATGAGCCGCAACTCGACTCGCAAATACCCTGTAAATGGCCATAAGGCCTGGGCAAACACACGACCAGCCTGGGGGAATCCTCGTGAAATCATGAAATATGCATCAGCTCGATAGGCAGCTGTACACATTATGGATTTAACCCCGCGCACTGAGCCCGCAATTACACCCGGAATATCAATTAGGTATTCGAAATTAAAGAAGCGCCTTACATGTAATTAGAATTCCACTAATTATCAGCGAGCGTGGAGCGGGCATATCAATTACAGGCAGTTTCAAGACGCAGGGCCAAGGTCACGGGGCGGCAGCAGTTAAGTACCACTTTGAAGGTTGCATTACACGCTCGACAACATTCTCGGCTTTCGCAAAAGTTTCGCTGCTGCTCAAGTTCAAGCGGGTCGCCGTTGATGTGCTAAATTTACATAACAAAACTTGTGAGAATTAAATAAATATAAGCTCCACTGTTGTCTCTACACAGACAGAAAGCAGCAATAAATTTTAAGTTAAGATTCAACAAAATGCTTTACTCAAAGTACAAATTAGCATAGACTATTATTAACTTCTGCTTCTGGCTCAATAGTGAAACTCTTCTCTTATTTTTGGTTGTCTTCTGCTTTTAGAGCTAACAAAATTCCTACTTAAACATCTTAAATCACGCATTAAAATTAGTTTGCCGGCGGCGGCAATCAATTTGCTCGTTAGTTTCTCTTTTTTGGCGAAAAAAAATGTCAACGAAATGAATTTCATCAAAATGTCAACGTCAAGGATGAACTTCTATTGTCAGTTTTCGCCGTGTGTACGTTGATATGACCCAGTGCAGTGCTTAAGAGCCCCACACGAAGCCGCTTTATGCAAAAGTTGGGCAGCCAAGGAGCAGCACATGTGACAAAGGGGCTAAAGTTTTCGTTCGGCTTATTAAAGTTAACGTCAAATGCCGCCAGGGGGCAAATCAAATGCAATACGAACGGCTCCCGCAGTAACCTAAACGCGGCCCGCTTCATTTGACAAACAACAGCCAGGCCGCAAATTTGCACGCACGCCATCATCCGTTTGTGGTTCAATACGTCTGCCGTTTGCTAGGCTGGAGGGGTAGGGGGGCGGGCGAGGGGGCTGTCGGGCGCATTGGCATTATAAATGCAGATGAATTTAGCGCTGGGGAATTGAGTTAGTTGATATGTGCAACGTGCAAACAGCGGCTCGAGCAACTGCTTAATGCCTCAGCAATTTTCTTACTCATATTTGATTTTTGTACTTTGCGCCGCGCCCCCGCCCCCACCACTCCCGCCTTTCGCTCGTTTCCGCCATGACCCCTTTTTTGTTTTACTCCCTTAGTATGTGTGTGTGTGTGTTGTATTTAGGTTTGTTAGTGTAGTTTGCAGCTCACTGGATTTCCGGTTCTGTTGAATAAACAATCAGCCAACAATGCCGCGCGCATGCCTTCCAATTGGCCCTTTAAAAAATGTGTCCATTACTCAAACTCTAAATTGAAAATTCAACCTAAATACAGACACACACACACACACGTATTTGCAACTGTATGTGTGTGCGTGTGTGTAGGTGCAGTTAGTGGAAAACATTTTGCTTCGTATTTTTAATAACTTATGATGGACATTGTGCGGCTTTTTGGCTTCTGGCTTTCGGCTTTTTTGGTCGCATACACGTAAGCTGACAAATTTTCATATTTCCCAAACATTTTCTGACAGCTGACGTACAATTTCCAAGGGTTAACAACTGCCACTACACAACTATACGACTACAACTTGCACGTACTGCGGCGCACGCCAGGACGCAAAGTTGGGGACACCATACATTTTGATGTCATGTGCACACGCACCCACCCACACACACCCACACACCGACGCTGGCAGAAAGTTGTATAGTTTAGACAGCGGTGTCAAGTTTTGTCTGCGCCACAAGCTTCAGACAACGCATCTGCAAGCTTTATTGCCTCGATTAGAGCCTTGGCAAGCGCTGTTTATGCTCGAATTCAGATTAGAGTGCTATTTTACAACTTAAAAACGATAGTAAAACCCGACAAGAGACGTCTATAGCTTGACCCTAAAGCGGCCACAGCTCGCCTTGGCATTCAACTTTATCCCAAAAGCAAAGTTCATCTCAAGTGCTCTCAAACTCCAGTCGCTGTGCGCTCAAGTACCCTGCCGATAAACAGGGTGCCCCTGAGTGTCTAAGCACACGTGCGATTAGGCGCTGTCGGGAAGTTCTAATCAAACAAGAGTGCCACAATAAATACGTGAAAAGTTAATCAACAAGTTTAGTGGAACTTTTCTGATTTAAATTCGACTTTTTTGTGTCAGGCTGCCAAAGTAAATAAATAAGTTCAGCCCAACTTTTCTGATTTAAATATTTGGTTTCTTGTTGCTAAACTGTCAAAGCATTTGCAATTGTCGCCCCACGATTGTCTACAGATGAACAATATAAAGCCAGCTAAAATCGAGACAGATAAAACTTTTCTACTATCTCATTCCCTATCCCTAAATTACCAGTCAAATACCTTGCTCAAAATGACGGAGTTGACTGTCAAAAAAGGTGCCAAGTGCAGCAGCAGTAAAGGCAAGAGTTTAATATGCTCTTATCTGAACTTTGCGAGTTCAATGTTTCATTTTAGTCTTTGTTAAAACTGCAACTTAAACTCAAAGTTAGCTGCTCGTCCCATCCATCACTTTTAATGTGATTTTGTTCGAGTTTTGTCAGCTTAGCGGCAGCATAGTTGGTCACAAAATGTAATTAAGTATACGACATGTGGCAGCGCACTTACAAAACTGCAAGTTAATTGCTCAGCCCCGAGCCCCCGCAAAAAAGATGATATCGAAACTAATTAGGCGATTGAAAAGCCAATCTCTCCAGTCGCAATAGTATATGATAGTGAATCCAAAGCCAGAGAGAGAGAGATAGAGGGAGAAAGTAAAAAAGTGTAGCACACTTAAGTGGGTCATGACTTTTAGCCTTTCGCATTCAATTATTTAGTTCATCTGACAGCAGGAAAATGCACGAAATATGTAAATAACTCGAAAAAGGCAAGGTAATGCAGCAAGCACAATAATTGCAACTTGGCAACTGAGTGTGAGTGTGATTACACGAGTCTGTGTGTGTTTGTGTGTGTAGTACGAGTACTCGGGAAGTGAAGTGCACTTTCAACACAGTTTAATCTAAGTACATAATTCATATTGATTGGAAATATCCCAAGTGCTTTACGCTGTGCAGCTGTCGGAGCGGACTTTAATTGTTATTAATTATTATTATTATTATTGATGGTCTGTCACACGAGGACGGCCACCAGGACTGGCCGAGCAAGTGTTCGAGCATGTGAGCTCGTACTTCAATCATTTGTAAATCCACTAGAAATTTATGCAGCTCCAGATATGTAATTTGAGCGAAGGGCGTGTATGGTTGGTGCCTCCATTTACCCCGCCCAGGCCCCGCGCCCCGAGCTCTCTGTGTGTGGGCAGTGTCCCCGTTGGGGCTTGCCCGTGAGTCCGTGAGTCCGCGACTGCGAGTACGAGTCATCGTCAACGTGTCTATGTACTAATCATACATTATTCAACGTCACAATTTTACTCGAAAAACGGCTGGAAGATACTCGAACGAACCCCGTCTCCGCCATCGCCACTCCGTAATGAGCGCCAGTCCGCTGCGACTATATAGTAATAGTAACGCAGTAACAGTAACAACAAAAATCGATAGCAAAGAAACACAGAAATTAAAAAACCAACTCAAACTGAAACTGAAACTGAAACGGGCTTATAAATAATGGCGGGGCGAACGCAGCGAATGAAAGAACTACAGCCGAACTGAACTGAACTGAACTGAACGGCGCAGAATGTAATAAAATTTTGATATAGGCGTGAACTTTATGAAACAAATACAGTGGCAATGAAACTAAAAGACAAACACGCGCATGCAGCCAAACTTGGACCTCTGCACACACACGCGACATCGGCTATTAAATTGAAAACACCTTGACCACAACAACAAAAACCACAGAGAGGCCCAGCAGCAGCAGCAGCAACGGCAGCAACAAAAGGCAGTGCAATAGACGAAAATGTCAGAGAAGCCGAGCACTTAACTTATTACACGGCATTCCAATGTCCTTCAGCGTGATGTCTTCCCGGCGTTCCTCGTCGCGTCTCGCCGAGAAAAGCAAAAGCAAAAGTAGAAGCGAAAGCAGAAGCCAAAAGCCAAGAGCCAAAAGCGGAAGTGCTTAGTTTGTAGTCGTTACCATAGTCCTACTCGAAATATGCAACGCCACTTGGCTTTATGTATATGCATAGCTACCCGGCACGTCTGCTGCACAAGTCCGTGCTCGGTTTGCGGCACTGCACGCAACGCTCTGCAAATGCCGAAGCAATTTGCATATCATACACTACATTATAGTTCGCTTCCGTCCGTCTGTAGCAATTACTGACGGGATCTCGGACCACTCAAGAGATTGATTCGTCATGTTTGGCAGCAATGCTTAGCCAAAGTCTTGAGCCTCGACTTTGAGTGATACTGCAAAAATTGCAGTTGCCAGAAACAAGACTTATTGAGCAGCAATGCTTTGTAATGCTTTGTATCAGCTTTCTGACGAGACAGAGACGAAAGTGCACAATTTAAATTCTGCACTCACTTTTGTATAACATTAGATAATCAAGAGCTTGTCAAGACACAGAGTAAAAGGATCTTCGAATCAAGAGCTTGCTACGACTCAGAGAACGAAAGAACATTCTGATCAAGACTTTGCCAGAACTCAGAGAACGAAAGCACCTTCTGATCAAGCGCTTGCCAGAACTCAGAGCCCTTCAAATCAAGAGCTTTAAATGACACAGCGAACGAAAGAACCTTCTGATCAAGAGCTTGCTACGACACAGCGAACGAAAGAACCATCTGAACAAGAGCTTGTCACGATACAGCCAACGAAAGTAGCTTCTGATCAAGAGCTTGGCACGACAAAAATCGTAGCTGCTGAAGTTAGGATTAAATTTATCGATTATGCTGGTTGGGTAGCGCGCCGTCGAACGTACTCAATCGTGGGTATTGCGTTTGATTTCGCTTGCCGCGGTTTGCTGTGCTTCGACGAGAGAAATCGCTAACGCAATGGCCAAGCGGGGAGTGGAAAGGGGAGGCGGGTTGGCATAGAGCAACCGCAGCAGGCGGGCAACTTAAATGTTACCATTACAAGCATGTTTTGTTCTGCGTCGTTATCTCGCTTTTGTTCTTAGTTTGCCTTGCTATGCAGCGGTTTACACGCTTTGCTAACGACTGCAATACACTGCAAGAAAGTGCTGTGCATATGCCGCCCAATTGTTGATGTTTCGCCATAAATAATTAATACTAATAATGTTGTTGACTTGCTGAACTTGCACGCCGCTCGCTGTTTTCTTGCAGTGTAGAACAACTTTCAAGTACACGCGGCGCTTGTTTTTATTTTTTCGGTCTTTACCACAGTCGCGGTCAGTTTGGCTTCAACTTTGTATTTGCTGTTGCGGCCCTAGTTCCGCCTCCCCCCCCACTCCCTTCGTCAGTTACTTCACTTGTTATTTAGCTCATGGTCAGCACACACACAGAGAGAGTGAGAGACCCACCCCCAGCTTGCTGTACAGTGGACTGCAGCCTGTCAATTGCATGAAATATAGTCGAGCGAGCGCGTCGCCTTTTTGCATAATTGCAGCTATGTCTTCGACTGAGTGTGCATTGTGAGTTAGACTAGACTATGTAGCTTTGAGCCTGAGGTACCTACCTGTCGTCTGTGGGCTTGTAGGTCACAATGTACTTCTCGATGGGATGCGCCTTCAGATCGATCTGCGTCTGCCACGACACACGCACCGCGGTGGGCGTCAGAAATGTGACGGTTATGTTTTCCGGTGTGGCTGGCATCGCCGCTGGTATGGTGCCTGTGGCCAGGGGATGAGTATCACTCACTATTGCATGTATTGTCGTCTCGATTATGTGTTAGTGTACTCACCAGCCAGACAGCCATTGACAAGCAGGACGGCAATAAACACAAACATTGCGCTTCAATAGTTTCACTTGCTAAGCGAATGATGATGGCGATGACGATGTCGATGTCGATGATGACGTTGATGGGCACCAGGATAACGTTGATGTTGATAATTATTGTGTTGTCCTGGCAGCGGATTTGCTAAGGTTTCCGCTCCGCTGCTGCTCGTTTCGTTTTGTTTCGTTTCGTTGTTCTCTGTTTGTCTAGCGCCGCTTCCACTTCCGCTTCAGGTCGTTGGTTCCGTGTCTATCGCCAGGTTTATTTGTAGGCATAAAGCTAACTAAAACATAAAAATCAGTCTTGCTTTCGTCGTCGTCGTCGTAGTCGTTCTCGTCTCGTTTGCACTTGTTATTCGTATTGTTCCTGCCTTTGTCCTAAGATCCTGGCCAATTATGCATTGCACTCGACGTTCAATTATTCAAGCTTGAACTTGAAACTCTGCTAGTTGGGCACGCTCTAATATTTTCAACTAATTCATAAGCTTTTCATTTCTATAGCACACTTTTATGGGCTATGCGTGTGTGCGTTGTCTTGAATCATCATCATGGGGCATTATGACTTGTGTTGCTGCTTGGGGACAGAGGTAGAGCTAAATGTGAGTTATACGCCAACTCTTTCTCTATCTCCTTCTCGCCGCGCTTGCCGTCTCGCTCGCTCTCTCCCGCTCTGGCACGCGCTCTCTGCTATATTGTTTTTCTCTATTTGTTTCTTATTGTTTCGTGATACGTTTGAGTAAAATTATTCACATTGCGTTCGAGTTTTGTGTTTTTTTTTTTTTGTTTTTTTGGTTGTTTTAGCGGCAAGCCGTAATGTTTTTCCTTCCTCTATTGTTCATTGCCATCTGGTGTTCTAGTTGTTATTATTGGCCGTAAATAAAATCAATAAAAAAGAGAAGTTCTTGTGTGTTGTCAACTTGTCGCAGGCCGCAGTCGACGGTCGACGGACGACAGACGACAGACAGTCGTTGATTTCTCGTGCGGCAACTATTATTGTAAACTTGTTTCAGCGTTTACAATTTCAATTTTCGGTTTCTGTTTTTAAAGTAGGCAATTGCCCTTATATCTGCGTCGCTGTTGCTTTCGGCTCTTGTCGGCTCCTGTTGCCGCCTCGTCCTCGTGCCGCACACAAAGCCGAAATTAATTCAATACGACGGACGGCGACGGCTCTGCTGGGGGCCAATCTGCCACCTGTCGTCGTCCTGTGCCGTCCTGCGCGTCCTCGCTTTAAATGTTTGCTTAGCTGCTGCCTTGCCTCTTTTTCCTCTGGTTGTTGCCGCTGCTGAAGTAGTTGCCGCCGTTCGTTGTTTAATTTTATGCATTGCGCATTTTGTTAACAATTTTTGGCTTAATTGCCAAAGCATTTAAGCAGTAATTTTCCCAGTCGTTCCACGTCCTCTTGTTGCGCTTTTCTTTTTTGCTTGTTTGCCTGCTTGCTGCCTTTGCTCTGCTCTTTGTTTTCTTTTCAATTTTTTGTTTATTTTACTTTCGTTTCGTTTGGCTCGTTGTTGTCGTTAATTATTGCCGCCGCTTCGAATATAAATCGTTGTTTCTGCTCGTTGTTTGCCTCGTATATGTATTGTGTTTTTTTCTGCACTGCGCTGCGGCTGCAATAAATCAAAGTTTTGGGGATTATAAATGTGTCTCAGCAGCGTATTAGGTAAATTGTTTTGCATGCGCATTAATTATAATTAGCATTCAATCTGAGCGTTTTCAATAACAATTACTCACGCCCACACTCGCTCTAATGTCGCAAGTTCACTATCATTTTCATTACTCAAATTGAATGTAAACAAAGTGCTGCATACTTGAGGGGCAACGTTGCGTATACGTCACGCATAACCAGCCCAGTGGCACTCACACACTCGCATCTACATTTTTAATGGGCTGCTGCTGGTGTAGTACATATGTAATGCCATTTCATATTCATTTCACGCTCAAATTCAAACGCTTGCACTAGCACGCAATAACATTTCCCTGCCATTCGATCATGCGTAAACATTTTCTCGGTATCAGTGTCCCCCGTGTTGTTGCCATTAGTGCAGGTGAGCAGGTATTAGTGCCAAAGTTCGAGTATTCACATTCTGTGTGCTCACATTCTTTTGTTGTCTTTTGCCCAAAACATCTCGAATGCCTGTGGTTTCTCATTGTTAACCTGGCATTCGAGATATTTCTTTTATGTGTTTTATCTGCTCATCTTCCTGCGCTCTCTCTCTCTCTCTCTCTCTGCAAATCCAAATGACAATTAAATTAAAACAGCTTGACTCTAATTTAATTTTTGTGAGGAAGCTGTGAAATCACTCAGGAATCTATTTTTATTTCGATTTGCTGGCCATAAAAAATAAACACGTAAATACAAATTATAAACAAGCTGACTTCTTGCAGGCAAACAAAAATATTACCTGTTTACTACCTACCAACGGAAAACTAAGTCAAGGTACATGTGTTTATATCAAATGATAGTGTAGACACAGTAAATTTAGAGTACAATATATCATTGATAAAATATGAGTGACACTTTAAATGCTATCTGGCGAACTGACAGCAGCAACAATGTGGATTATATTAAAACAAAGTGAAGCCACGAACGGGTTGCCCAGAGTATTGACACTGAAAATTACCTATAGATTTCAATTAAAATTTGTTTGTGCTAAATGTTGATCTCGGCAACTTTTTGTTTATCAGCTGCGGGCGTGAGCAACGAGCAACGAGTAACGAGCAACGAAAGCGGAAAAGCATTAACAGCCAGCACAAGTTCAAATGCGACTCCCGCACTTGGCGAGATCCGAATGCCATCAAACGAATTCCCGGACGGCTGGAGGGCAAACTAAGTCAGCTGCTGTTCGTCGACTAACACAATTAGATTAGCAGGCAGTATCATATGGTTTATGGGCATCAAAGATACATAACCACAGTCCCAGGCGGGATCCATGTGTGTATCGTAAAACGAGGCAACGGGTGCAACGCATTGAATATTGATAGATTTAAGTTGGTTTAAGTAGCTTAAATGCGGTGTTGTCTCTTTTGATTATACTCCCACTCGCTCAGTCGTAGTCCTCTCTCGAATTACCTGGCTATGGATTGAGTTACACGCTCTGTCTTGGGATTTACGAGCACACGTAGCTGCCATACGACTGACTTAATGTCCGTCTACGTCTCTGTCTGCGACGGCATGTGGCGCTGTGCGACTGTGTTTAAGCGTACGTGGCGTCATTAAAGTGTCACACGGCGCATTGCATTGGCGGAGTCGAAAGGGCAAACTTAATTGATGCAATTGCAAATGAGTTTACTTTGCTGACAAAATGATTTGACATCTGTCCAACGGTCGCGCTTTCGCTTCAATTATGCAAACAATTTCGGTGGAATTGTTATTAAATATGAAATATGAAGCACACGCGTCGGCATGTCACAAATTCAATTGAATACCAAATGTGAAATGCGTGATGCGTGAGGCAGCAGGCGACAGGCGAGAGGAGTGTGCCCCAAACTCCGACTGTGCGTAATTTAAATGTTAATGTCCAAGGAAAATTTCATTTGACACTCGAAATAAAAAGCGAACTGTTAACTACGCTGCTGACGTGCTGTAAAAATATTTCCTACTCTGTGACGCACTGCGAGAATATTTCTTACTTCCACTGTGTGTGTGTGTTTATGTTTCTCAGTGTGTTTGTGTTTCTATGTGGCTGTATGTGTGTGTGTGTGTGTGAATGTATCGGCACATGCAGTCCGCATACAGCGCTAGCTGGAGGCAAGCAAGTAGGTGAAAGCAGTTATCGTAAAATTAAAATGGCGGCTAGTACGCGCTGTCGCCGCTGACGTCGTCGTCGTCGTCGTTGTCGCCGTCGTCGTCGTCGTCGTCGTCGTCGTTTTCGCTGCTGTTAATTATGGCGACAATACATGCACGCATACAAGCGCACGCTTCGCTCGCTCACACACACACAAGCACAGCCCTTTTGCTTGCATGTCATGCTACCGCGTATACATGTGTGTGTGTGTGTGTTTTGTTTCTTTATGTTTTTACTGCATACGTTGCGACTCCGGCTTATTGAGGACTTTTGGCATTTTGTTCGTCAAGTGTTGTTGTTTGTTGTCTTCGTTGTTTGTGTTTCTGTTCATAGTTTTTGTTGCTTGCGGCTCACTCGCTCTGTTTGTTTGTATATTTGCGCCAGTGTTTGCGGTAGCCAGCCAACAGACAATAAATCAATCAGCTGTGTTAACATCAAATTGCTGGCCGCAGACAATTCTACCACCGTCGGCATGCTTGTGTGTCTGAGCGAGCAACTAAATGATAGTCCGCATGAGTATAAGCTTCTATGTATGTGTGTGTGTGTGTGTGCGCGTGAGTATTAGTGAGCGCAAGCTGGCGTGCTATTAACAAAAAGGTCAGTTTAGCCAGCGGGCTAACCCAAAAGGCTTGATGTCCAGCTACTACGACTTTACTTCATACAGAGCTCGCTGCTCTCTGCTCGCTGCCCGCTGCGTGAGTGCGTTCGCTCACTGAGCGAAAGCGAGTGCGACCCTTTAAAGCTCAATTAAATTCGGGCAACTGCAGCTTCGCAGCTGGAAAGCTACCCATAAAAATGCAAAGAGGAATGGAATGAAGGGCGAGTATAAGTTGTAAAATGCTGGCCTTAACGTCTCTGTTGCTTTGCTGAATTAATGATGAACTTATCTCTTAATTGGATTGCTCGACGATTTAATTTTTCGAAATGAAGTTAGCTCTGTGCACTTCTTTGCTTATTCTTTTTGCTGGTGTGCATACACAGCATATATTTGTTCTTTTTCTCTTTTGTTTTGTCCTTTGTGTGGATGTTGTGAAAGGTTTATGCTTGAGTTTATCGCATTTTCTCGCTGTGCATTGTTGTAAAATGGTGTAGAAAGCACACACACATACACACACACAATGGTATTATTTGCTGGGCTGCTCGTAAAAACAAAAGCACTTGCTTCAATCCGGAGCCCAAAAGCGCGCTTTAGCTATGCGTCTGTGTGTATTTGTGTTCTCGCATACTATATATGTGTGTGTGTGTGTGTGTGTGTGAATGTGCGTGTTTGTGTGGTTGTTGGTGTGTGTGCCTTGGCCGTGCACTTTAAGCTCAGCTACTGCTGAAAATTTGTTACTCTCACTCTCGCATGCCCCTCCCCGCCGTCTCCATTGTACGCCACGACGATTCCCCAACGGCAACTATGCGCCATGTTGTTGCTCCCGCTCCGCTCCCACTCTTCGCTGGCTGCTGAGTGTTGCCCATTCCACCGTTCTCCTTGGAATTTCAAAAGTGTGTCGCCTAGCAGTGTGTGCACACGTCCAAACACACAGATATTCGCATTGTCATAGGTTCTACTACACAGACATAACATATGCATGTACATATTTACGAGTCTTAATATACATGCAGTAATGTACACACTTTCTCTCTCTTTCGCACACACACATGCAGCATATATTTATATTGGGAAAGTGAAGCGTGCTGGCAGTCTGAACTGATTTCGCTGCGTGCAATTCACTTACCGCTGCTGCCACAGGCCAAAAATAACATAAATCGTATAAATAAATTGCCACATTTCAGCATTGCCACATGTGCAGCAAGTAGCAAGCAGCAAGCAGCAGCAGCAGCAGCGGCGGCAAAACACGCAACGCGTCTGTGGCTGTGGCTGCGACGACGACAGGCGGCAAATTTATTTGAAATCGGGAAAAATACATTTGTGCGGCCATTGCCACCTTTTACCATAAGCATTTCAAATTCAATTTGAATTTGAATTTGACCTGTTGTATGCATGTGAGTGAGTGAGTGGGTGGGTAAGTGAGTGTGAGAAGGTGTGTACACACTGGCAGCGACTTTGTTTATAAATACGGATTTCGTGTTATTTTGGCGCGTTACGTTCGTCGTACGTGATACGTGCTGCGCTTCCGAAATGGCCAAAGATGAAACAGATTTACAATCGCAGGCACACACTCACACGCACATGCAGAATACACAGACACACACACGTAGACTCCCACGCTCAAGCATTAATTGTAAATTCGCATCAATTGTGCCGTTGTGTGTTTGCATAAATAGGGCATTAAAATGAGTTTTTCATTGCGACAGCTGCTGTTCATCTTCCCATCTACTTGTTCATTTTGTGCCTATTATTGATATTGCTGTTGCTGTTATTGTTGTTGCTGCCATTCGGTCTTTCGCTTTGAGTCTTTGCACTGGCATGAAAGTGAAAACTAACAAAATCCATTAGCTGCTGTTCGTTTCGTTTCATTTCGTTTCGCTTTGTTTCGTTTCATTTCATTTACCGTTTTTAATTTTAATGCCTTTTATTGGCTTAACATGCAGCTCTCAAGCCGCAATACAATAACAGCAACAGCAACAGCAACCACAACTGAAAAATATACAGCAACAACAACAGCGAACCACTTACCAGGCTCAGGCTTGGCGCTCCGCTTCGGGAGGCGGGACGTTAATTGAGAGAGGCGCGAAGCGACGCAGCCACAGACAGGAACAAACACGCCCTCGCACAAACACAAACACAAACACACACAACTCCAGGTGTATGGACAGACGCTTAACAAAATGTGTTTATTTGTATTTGTGTATTGTGTAGCTTTTAAGTTGTTAATTTACTTTGGTCTTTGTGGCCTTTTGCCGCCGGCTACAGGGCTCTGGCAACAACTGCAGGCACGGACGGCACTTCACTCTATCGCCGCCTGTCAACGTGACTATTCAAGTTGTCACTAGCACCGCTGATAACACAAGACTAAACACTGTCACTGTCTACTGACTGCGCTTGGCCTGTCCTCCTGCTGTCTCTCTGTCTCCCTCTCTCACTTTCTCTCTCCTTCGCTCTCACTCGGTGTCTTGGATATTTTTCACTTTCAATCGCTTGGTATAAACACAGCTTTCAAGCGCACTGTTCGAACGAATGCGTTGTGCTGCGATCGACGCGTAAACTACAACTGAAATCGGCAGGCTAACAGCGCTTGATGCCAGAGGACGCTTTCGCTCTTTGCGCTGGGAAGCTCTCAACAACAGCTGGCCGGAGAGCAGCCATGCACTGAGCGACATTCTGCTGTAAATATCTTGCTTTGTCAAAATGCTTGTAGTATATACATATGCATCTACTTTTTTGTGGCTGTGTAACCTGCAGAGCTTTTACTCTTCGATTTCCTTGCTCTTTTGCACAAAAAGTAAGAGCTAGCGAGCGGGCAAAAGCTTTGAGTTGTGTTAGGTCGCGGTCGCTTGGTAGCCGGAAAGTGAAATGGGCTACATAAAAGTATTAAGTGCGAGCACTTTGACTTGCTGACTGAATGTCCAACTGGCGAATTGACTGATTGACTGCGGCGACCGCCGTTCGGTTCTTAAGCGCATTATTAGAGTTCAAGTACAAGTGCGAGGGAGAGCACACCACGAACAGCAGCAGCAGCAGCAGCAGCAACAAGAATAACAACGGTCAATATCCGCCGCCATTTTCATCGTTAATGCGCCTCGAGTGCGTCCTAGGAAATTAAAAGCATACTTAGTGGCGTTTAATTATTTATTCATGGCCTTTTGGCACTGTTTGATTAAACGACCGCAAGCTTCTCGCGCGCGCAAAATGGAGGGAAAAACTACTGCGGACTCCCTGGGAACGGATGCCATGGAATTTGCTGTCAGGGCTGGCAAACATTGCTTCGTTGTTTAATCGAAATTAGTTGAATTTGCTGGACGAGCTTAGGACGCGGAACTTTTCCTCGTAAAAAGTGCACACACCAATCAACTCTACACTCACATATATAAATATATATATATTTTGTATCCACAATGGAGGACCAGAAGCGGCCCTCGCTGGTTAATTCGGTGGTAATCCGACCACGCCTCATCTACGGCCTGCGCACGGATGTCATCGGCAACATACAGTTCAACCTGAACAAGGAGGTCATGTACCCGGTGGAGGGTGTGCTCGCCTTCCACGACTTCGTGACCAACAAGCAGCGCTTCCTGCGCTTCCCGGAGGACACGCGACCCGAGATCATCGTGCTCAGTTCGCATCGCAAGCTCATGGCTGTGCTGGAGCGCCACTCGAAGAAGTGAGTAGCTGAAGCAGTGTCACGTTACCTTACTCAGCCGTAATCCTTACCCTTTTCAGTGGTCGCTACATCTCCATCTACGAGCTGTCCACGCTCAAGAAGCGTCGACACCTGGAGCTGCCGGGCAACCATCGGAATGCGGAGGTGCAGCAGATCATCTTCACGAACGATTCGCGTGCCGTTGTGCTGGTGACGAAGCCGCCCAACGAGATGATCTTCATGCTGGTGCTGGACAAGACGAGCACCGTGATCGAGGGTCGTGCCACAGTGCCGGGCTCCCACGGCGGCGCCGAGTGCATCGCTGGCAATCCGAGCGACTGCAGCTTCATTGCCGTCGCCGGCGATCGCACCTTGCTGCTGATGAGCAAGTCGGAGCGTGGCTTCACCATTAGCAACAACCTGAAGGTCACGTACCGCGTCACCTCGATGGCCTTTCTGTCTATGGATCTGCTCATGGTGGGCACCGATCACGATCAACTGATCCTGGTGGAGAATGGTGAGCAGAAGCTTAGCCAGAAGGCCACCGTGGCCGAAACCGTCGACCTGCTCCTGGACCAGGAGATGTTCGACAAGGAGCGCGAGGCACTCGACCAGCGCTTCGTGCACACCCAACAGCTGTCCCTGCCCGACCTGCGGGTGCTCTGCATGACGGCGTTCGCCCGCGGCTTCGCCTACATCATCTTCAACAAGGTGTTCGTCTTCGAACGCGTCTCCAAGTTCAAGTTCGAGCGCAAAACGGTGCTCACCGTGCCCGTCACGCTGTACGCGGAGCCGCTCTACCAGATCACCAACCTGGCCATCGACCACAAGCAGGAGACGGTGATCGTCACCTGCTCGCACGCCCAGATCTACGTTGGCATTCTTATCGTGCCCGAGACGCTCAAGACCAAGCAGCTGAAGTTCGAGGCCCTCGGCGTACTCATTCACATCGGCGAGGTGGTCGACTTGTCCGTGTGCGCCTGGAAGCCCATCATCATGACGGCCTGTATGTAAGCTTGCCTCCCCGGCGTCTCCTTTGAACTCCCGTTTAACTTTCTTTGTGTTAGGCACAGCAATTCGAAAGAGTCTTAGTACTTAAGGGAGACAGCTCCGTTCTTTTAAAGTATGCAATATTCTTATACATAGACAATAGTTTTGTATTGTGTGAACTATTTTAGGTTTGTACGCAAGAGGCTGAAGAAGTTAGCTTTAGCTCTAGAGTATATAGGAAATTCCGGACTTCATCTTTATACATAAGAGCTAGACAATAGTTTTGTATGGTGGCAAGTATTTTAGGATTTTACAACAGGTTGAAGGAGATAGCTTTAGCTCTAGACTATAAAAGATATTCTTGATTTCAGTTTTATACATAAGAGCCAGACAATAGTTTTGTAGTTTTTTTTACGCCATAGGCTGAAGGAGATAGCTTTAGCTCTAGATTATATAGTAAATTCCTGATGTCATCTGTCTATCTACCGCTTTTTTAAACACCTGGATCTGAAAGACTTTAAAAGCTAAAGCTGCTGAATGTGGTGATAATGTTCATACCAGGATTGCAAGTACACAGCTAAAATCCTTTCAAATATAGACAAAATTGTTCATCAGTGGGTTTCGCGGATGTGAAAAACTATTAGGATTTGAAAGACTATTAGGGCTACAGCTAATAAATTAGTTATTTACATTTAGAAGAATGGTCCGTGGGAATTTTATTACAAATAGTCCGCAAGTTCCTCTAGAGTTCATCCTTAACGCCCTTGTGCGCCTCTATTTAGTGGTTGCCTCAGAGCCCAGCTGCAACTCGAATGCAGCTTTCCAATGTATTGCTTTCAGCGCGCGATCAGACGATACGCATCTGGAACTACGAGACGGCCAAGGTGGAGCTGGTGCGCAAGTTCCAGGTGGACGTGAACATTGTGGAGCTGAACTCGACGGGCCTCATGGCGGCCATTGGCTTCTCCGACCAGCTGCGCATCACACAGATCTTCATGGATGAGCTGAACGTGAGTCGCACTGCGCACCCCAAACAACTCAACTCCCTTCACTCTTCCTCGACAGATTGTCAAGACGTACAACTTCCCGCACTGCAATGACGTGCGCTACTCGAACCTGGGGCACCTGATGGCCGCCGCCTACGACAACAACATCGCCATCACGTCGGTGTACAATCTGGACGTGATCATCCACCTGAAGGGACACAACGGCACAGTGCTCTCGGTGTCGTGGACGAAGACGGACAAGTACCTGATCTCGGGCGGCGCCGAGGGCGCCATCTATCAGTGGGACATCGAGACGGGTGCGCGCCTGCAGGAGATCGTGCAGAAGGGCACCGAGTACGTGACCATCTGCTGCAGCTTCAACGATCCGCTGACCATCTTCGCGGGCACCAACCACGGCACCATTCGCGAGTTCCAGAACTCGGCGCTGCAGCGCGAGATTGCGCTGCCGTCGCGCAACAAGGGCTCCGTCTCGGATCTCTGTCTGGCGCGCTCGGACCTGATCATGTTCATAGCCGACCACGAGGGCGGCCTGTTCAACATGCAGCTGCCCTTCCTGGAGGCCGGCGGCGGCACATTCACCAATTTCCGCTTCTTCGACGGGCCGGTGAACAAGCTGCGCTTCACCTACGACGGCACCATGCTGGTGGCCATCTCGAAGCGCGGCACCGTGGCCGTCTGGTCGATGGAAAACATAGAGCTGAAGCTGCCGCCCATGGATCAGGATCTGATGAAGAGCCAGGAGGTGTTGATACCACGCACGCAGCTGAGCGACAAGATCGAGCAGATCACGAATCTGGAGCTGCGTCTCAAGCAGCAGGCCGAGGAGTTCCAGTACCAGCTCAGCCAGAACGAGATCTTCGACGGCCAGCAGCTGCAGGAGGTGCATCGCAGCTATTGCAGTGCGCTCGAGGAGCTCAAGGAGCTGAACAACGAGATCGTGTCGCGGCACACGGAGGAAATGAATCTGATCACGTTCCAGATCAGCGACATCAAGCAGGAGCATCGCGGCCAGATGGACATGCTGGCCAACCAGTACTCGGAGCGCATGCTTATCGAGTACCAGAAGTTCACCAATCTGCGCGAGAACATGCTCGAGCTGCGCGAGAGCTACGAGGAGAAGCTGAAGAACTCGACGGGCACGCTGCAGGACACCATCGAGGCGCTGGAGAACGACTACAAGAAGCAGCTGGACGAACGCAAGGACCTCATACGCGAGCTGATGAAGGAGATGCAGGACAAGAAGGACGAGTTCATCAAGTACTGCCAGGAGGTGGAGAACGAGAACGATCGCAACATGATTGCCACGCAGACCGAGTACGAGAACAAACTGACCACGGAGCGCAACGAGACGCAGATGTGGCGCGGCAAGGCGGGTGTGCTGCAGAAGAAATACGAGTCGCAGAGCCGCGAGATCGAGAACCTGCTCGAGGAGGTCGAGACGCTCAAGGAGGAGCACGTGAAGTCGCAGATGAAGATGAGCAAGCAGATGCGCAACGTCGAGGACTTGCAGAAGGACATCTCGGACCGTGACTACGCCATCGGGGCCAAGGAGAAGCGCATCCAGGAGCTGCTGCACAAGAACCAGGAGCTCGACAAGTACAAGCAGGTGCTCAACCACAAGATCGCCGAGCTCAAGGCGCAGATCGAGCCGCGCGAGTTCCAGATCAACGACAAGCGCAAGCACATCATCGAGATGGAGCACGAGCTGGAGGGCCTCAATCAGAACAACATTCAGCTGGAGCTGCAGCTCAAGGAGATGCGCGACAAGTACCTGAGCAACGTGGCCGAGCTGCGCAGCGAACGCCATCGCGCCAAGGCGGCCCGCGAATGCCTCTCGGCCATCTGCACGGACATCTACTACGTGGCCGGGGAGGTGAACACCGCGGAGGGCCTGAAGAAGGCCGTGAAGCAGCTGTTCCACAAGCATGCCAGCGATGACGAGCTCAAGCGCTTCGTCACCCTCGATGCCGAGGTGCGCGACGAGTTTCTGCGCCAGCGCAAGCAGATCGAGACGGTGCTGGCCCGGTACAAGCTGGTGGCGGAGGACAAGAGCGTGCAGAAGAAGTACGACAAGCTGTTCCAGGAGAATGTGGTGCTGCTCGAGGAGGTGGAGAAGATGCGCGAGGAGAACAAGGGTCTGCGGAGTCGACTCAAGGAGGACATGCGCAAGACGAGTAAGGGCAAGTTCTAGTTGTAGTTCGTGAGAGATTCAAGCTCTGGCTCTGTTTAGCAAATGTTCTTATAAAAAATATCGGACTTATATACACGGGATACATACATAAAGTGTTAGCTAGTTAGTTATTGGTTTGGTTAACGCCTCGTTTTCAGGCCTCCACAAGCACCCTCTTTGTCTTGGTGGCCGCCGTTTTGGTCGTTGCTTTGGTTTCCTCCTCCTCCGTCACGTCCGCTTCAGCTTCAGCTGCGGCTGGCAGCTCGTCGCTTGGCACGCTGGGCAAGTTTATAGCTTGCTCCTCGGCCTCGAGCGCATCGAGCTCGGCCAGCACATCCTCCTCGTCCTGTGTGGTCAGCACATCTGTCAATATGGCATCGATCTCCTGCTGCTTTTCGATTCCTTCTCGCGTCTCGTCCATGATCTTTTCCACCTCGTTAATGTCAAGCATATCGTGCACTTTTTTCAGCGCTGCATTACCGTGCTTCAAGCCGTCCAACACCTTCATTTCAACCTGAGCAAACTCCAAGTCGGCAGCCAGCTTTTCCAAGTTCTCCAGCTGCTTATCGGCGTTCGTCAGCAAACTCTCCTGATACTTCTTCTTACGCAGCAACAGCTTGGCTCGGCTGAAAGTGGAATTACTAAGTGAACAACACCAAGCAGGCATTATGTAAGCTACTCACTCTTTGCGACCCTGCTGTAGGCACTTCTTGGCGACCTGTCTGTCATTCTCCAGCTGCAGCTCGATGCGTTTCTGATACTGTTTCAGGCGATCCCGCTGCTGCTTCAGTTGCTACAGTTTACCAAAGCATTTACGTTATTTCGATATCGGCACGAATGGCTACAGCAGTTGCACCTACCAGCACCGCTTTGTCCTGCTCGGTGATACGACTCGGAGCCGTTTTCTTGCTAGATTTTCCAAACAATGCACCCATTTGGAGTTACTTATGGCCAGTGTGACCGCCACGCGACATTCAAAATATGCTAAGGCACCGCAATAAATGAGTCACAACAAAGCAACGGCAATGGTTCGCAGTCGTTCATCTAGTTCATTTTGTTGCTGTTAAGTAACAGTTTACTGTACGTTATTAACATCACACTGTTATTCAATGATTGGATTATTATTATTGATTGGCTTATATTTTATATTGATTGTACATTTATATCAAATAAGTTTGCTGTACGAAAAAAATTGTTTATGAAATGTATAATAAATTTTATATTGTTGTCAAATATAAGTTCTACTATTAATTACATTCGTTTTGTATTAAGGAAAATGTGTGATTGATTCCTATGAAATACTGCATTCACTTCACCAAATATTGCTTAAGATTGGATTTATTTTTAAAATTATTGAAACACATGTTTGAATTTGAGAGTATTGCATGCAAGCAATGCAATTTAGTTAAACTACTAAGTGTGGCGTGCGATGTTGTGACTGGTTGGTGAAAGCACCAGTAGTATTAGAGCTTAGCTCGCAACGCTTCGTAGCAATCCGATCTGTATTTCTTGTACATGTTGTGCCAGAACTGCATACGCTCGGCGTCCGGATTACGCTGCATCTTGCACTCCCGATCAATTTGCAGATAATCCAACTGGAACGCCTCGTTGGCCTTTGGTCGTGCGACAGGTGTCCAGCTGTCCAGAGGCTTGCCGTGACGAGCAAAGTTCGCCCACATGTGACACAACTGCGTGGACAGTTGGACATCGTCCTTGTGCGCCGGCAGCTCATCATCGGCCTGTTGGAACAGATAGAAGAGCTCGTCCGCATGCGAGGCGCCGCGCAAATTCTGCCCCTGGAACAGCACTTTGTACATGTTGCGCTTGCCCACGTAGTCGAAGCGATAGAAGTACAGCGGAGCAGTGTGCTGGCAGTTGGCGTGAATCTCTGCTGCGTGCTGCAAGTCAATGTTGAAATGGTAGTCGGTGAAGACATCGACCAGACTGTCGAGACGCTCCTCCGTCAGTGGCTGGCCATTGAAGTAGAATTGACGCATATCGTTGGCCGCTTCCAGAGCCTCGCGCGCCGCGGGCTTCTCCACAAGATTGCGCGGCACGACGCGTGCCAGATCCTCGTCGTAGACCTCCAGCTTGCGCCTGGCATTGAGCATCATGGCAATGCCCTCGGCTGAATTGTAGCCCATGATTGTGGGCATGCCCTGCAGCCGCTGCTTCTCATGCATCAGCTCGAGAATGCTGGTGGTAATGAAACTATCCGGACTGCTGTCATCCTCCAGCACGGGCTTGAAGGCCAGCGGCAATTCGCGACGCCGCTCATCGGGGGTCAGCACATTCAAAGTTCTGGACAATATGCCATTTGGCGTCACCTGCTCCGACTGCAGAAACTTCAACAGATCGTCGTCCCGTTCGATGTTCTTGCCCTGTAGCAGCTCGGCCAATCGACGTGCCTTGTAGGCGCCATTCCGCTGGAAGACCCACTCCATGTTGCCGGTGCCGCTCTGCATGATGGCCTTATGGAACAGCTTGTTTGCATGCGCCGCGTACGTGTGCAGATGCACTGAAGCCGCTCCAGCACTTTCGCCGAACAAAGTCACGTTCAGCGGATCTCCGTTAAAGTTGGCAATGTTCTGCTGGACCCACTGCAGTGCCAGACGCTGGTCCTTCAGACCCGCATTGCCGTAGATGCCCGCTCCAGGCAGACTAAGAAAACCCAAGGCTCCCAGTCGATAGTTCAAGGTGACCACAATGACGTCCTCCTGCATCAGCTGTGCCGGAAATGTGCTGTATTGTTGAAAGTTGCATCAGCGCATGTATTTCAAGCATACCTCTGCACTTACTAGTCGTTGTTGCCGCTGCCGAACCAGAAGCCACCACCATGTATCCACACCATCACAGGCAGGGGCGTCTTCGACTTGGACGTGTTCTTGGGCGCATAGACATTGAGGAACAAACAGTTCTCGGAGCCAACAACTTCTTGCGTGAAAGGATCACGTTGATGCGATACATCGCGCTCCTTGCTGCAGTCTAGCTCATGCTCCGTGAAACGTTCCAGCGGCACAGGACTCTTTGGACAGAATTAGCACTTTAAATGCTACTCAATGTGCAGAAATCTTACCCGATAGCGTAGTTCTCCAACTGGTGGTTGGGCGTAGGGCACGCCAAGGAATCGCTCATATTGCAGACCATTGGGCAACTGATGCTGCTCGCCAACAAGAACACCTTGCTTCACAGGCACTTTTACCTGCAAAAATTGTGTCATCAAATTATAGTACTTTGTGTTCCGATCGTGAACCGCTTACTTTCATGTTGCTGTACAATCTAATGAACCTTTGAGAGCGTCCACGAAGTAGACTAAAGTTTAGCCACATTGCTATGAGTATGCGTCTAAGCAGTAGCAATGTCCAATTGACAAATCTAGCAGACAAACCAGCTTTAATATGAACTTTAGACCTGCGACTCAAATGTAAACGCAATCAGCTGTTACGTTAACCCATCGATGGGCGCTGGGTGCTCTCGACGCACATCCAAATTTTGTAGTGTAAACAAACTTATCATGCATATACTCGTTAGGAGAGTATATTTTGTTCCTAGCAAAATTTGTGCCGCTTGATAGTAGGCGTCGTCCAAAACTTCAAATTATTATTTACATAATTTATATAGGTCTCTTCTTGGTCTCCGTCGATTAAACCACATTTAATTAAGTGTTAGGCTAAACTCTTTGTAAAATAAATTATTCACGAGCTCTACAAAGTTTTCGAATTAAACTTTTTAATGAAATGCATAGCCGGTAGCTGGTAACAAACTCATTCTTATTCTTTAATTTAGATACATTGCTGCTTTTTCTAACATTTTCTTACTTCGACACTCTGCAAGGGCATTTCATCTTCGGCATGCTGCTTTAGTTTTGCTATCTCATTTAATTGGTTGTAGGACAAACTTTGTACGTCTGCCGCGATTTGCTGATCTCACAACAACTAAGCACTTTTGCTGCAGACTATGCAATTGATTAGATCAAATTTGTTTTGATCTCTTGCACTTTATATAGCTTCCACTGATATCAAATTTAGCTGAAATACGCCGGTGAAATAAAACACATTAGATTACACATTTATAGTTACATTTAAAATGTTTCTAAGTTTTATTTGACTAGTTCCATTGCATAAACATTAATACAAGTTTCGAATTCATTATTTATGTTTTCAATATAATTTGTTGTGGTTTTTTGTTTGTTGTTGTCATGAAAGAGCTAACTTTTGCTGTAACTAACGAGGTTCGGCTGTAGTAACCACAACGGTCGAGCTGGCAGTTTTGAGATCCGAAAGAATTGGTGTTTTAGTCAGTTAGAGACGGGACAAGCCCCGAAACAACTTGAAAAAGGTTTGAGCTTCTTTCGGTTTCAAAGAGCTGCAAACTCACCGTTGTTGTTCTTGTTGTTTGTTTGATTTTTGTTGTTGGGGTTGTTGTTTTTTGCGTTTGCGAAGCCAAAGGGCCAGCACAATAGATAAGGTAATAATAATGTTAATTAACTTTAGTTGTAGTTTGTTGTTTAAGCATAGTTTTTGTTGTTCACACCAAAAAATTGGAAACATTTACACTTATGTACATACATACATGCACACACATTGAACATACATACATTCAAACACTTAATAAACATTTATAATAGTAATAATAATCATAATCATAATAATAATAATAATAATAATCATATTTAAACTGTAGTAATAGGTAATAAGTATATAGCAAACATTGACAAACAATTTCTTCGTCTACAAAGTATGCCATATCTATATTATTTATGTATATATAAGTATTTATGTTCGAGACTCTTTTAGCCATGGTTTTGCATTGTTCATTTTTTTAGTTAAATTTTTTGTTTGTTTTTTTTTTTTGTGTTTGTTATGGTTGCTTGCGATTTCGCCTTCATCGTTATCATCGAGTTGTTGTTTTTGTTCTTGGTTTATAGGTTGCTTTTAAAATAAGGGTCACAAAATTCTTTTACAAATAGTAAATTGGTGTTTTGTTCTTCTTCATCCTGATCGTCATCGTTCTTTTCGACTATAATCTAAAAACGTCGTAGCGCCAAAGTGCGCTTCAAATAGAGACAAATGGCGCGATGAATCAGCTCGTACTGCTCGGAATTTTGCACCATGCCACCGCGTTGCAGACGCAGATTGCACACAATGCCCAAAATATCCACAAAAATGTCTGGCATCTTTGGCAGCTTATCGAAACTGACGACATCCGCCTGCTCCACAATGTGTCGTATGTGTAATATTGTATTGCAGCTGAAGCTGCTCTCCGTATCCGCATCGGCGGCATTCTGTGTAGCCTCTGGTGCCTCCGTCATGTCCGCCATGGTCAGCGTTCTGCTCAGCATGCCCGTCAGCGAATATGCCAGCGATTGTCGCAGCTGTCGCACAGCATTCATGATGGCCGTAAAGCAGCCGGTGCGTCCAATGCCCGCCGAGCAATGGATGATGGGCAACGGTTGCACAGCATTGAAAATGTCCTGCTTGTAAATGTCCAAACGTTGCGCCATCAAATGGGCGTTGCACGTGCTGCGCTTCTCATCGTAGTTGTCAAACTCCGACTCGCACTTGCCCAAATTAAGCACATGCAAACAGGTATCCAGCAGCGTGTTAATATCCCGCGGCGAATGATGGTCCGGCCAGTCGGGATACCAGTAGTGATAGCAGCAAATCTTCTGCAAATAATACTCCAATCGACCCGCACTATCCGGCACATTGATGCAGTACAGCAACACCAGTTTCCGCACCGAGTAACCATTGCGTCGCACAATGCCTACGTTCTTGACCAAAAAGAAGCTGCCATCAGCGGGCAGCACACGACGCAGCGTCTCGTTGAGAGTAACTTTTGTTGAGTCCACAGCAATGTGCCAGCGTATATCCTGCTGGTCTCGCTCCCGACCCAAGCACACAGCGCTCTCTGTGCTCTCCGCTTGCAGCGTTGCTGTTGCGGGCACCAAGTGCGGCTCAAAGTATTCGCGTGCCAAAGCGTTCAGCTCAAACACTTCGCCCTTGGCCGCCACGGCGAATAGTTCATTCACCTCGATGGGAAAGTAAACGGCGCACTTGTTGCGATTGCTCTCCGTGAAATTGGTGAGCATAACGATCTTCTGATAGTACTGCTGCAGAATGTGAGATTTGTCCACATGGGGACTGCTGCCGCCGTCCACGCAGCGGCGAATGTAGCGCTGCGTATTCTGATACACCATCAGCCAAAACTCGAAGATTGTGTTCGGCAGCGGGCCTTGGGAGGCCACATAGCACTTGGACACATAGTCTGGGCCCTGCAAAAAAAGTTGTTGGTCAATTAACTGACTTGTTACCTACGCTGACTGCTCACCTTGATGTAATTGGCATTGATGTAGGGCAAATCCTCGTTGACCATTAGTGCCGCCTTGTTCAGCTCCTCGCCGCCTGCCTGGGGTGGAGGGGGCGGCATCAGACCGCTCTGTTGATGCTGCTGTTTGAGATTCAACAGCTCGGTGGCCTCGCTCTCGAGCAGCACACGCGAATGCTCGTTGGGCAATATAGTTTTGTAGCGATTCTTTGTCTGCGAACCAAATACCATCGGTTTCTCCTGATGATTGGGCGGCAAATCCCAGAACTCTTTGTGCAAGTCCCGAAAGATGCGCTTCTGCTCGTCCCCATCCAGCTGGGGCAGAGAAGTTACAATGCTCTTCACCACCGCCTGATACATGGCCAGCAGTTCGCTATCCTCGGATGTGGGTGGCAATTGATTTGTGGGTGTGCCGCCCTCACGTCCCAGCACCAGCACTGGCGGCTGTTCCAGGTTAGCCTTGTAGCTGTGGTCGAACACATGATTCAGCTTGATCAGATCGAATTGATTGAGTGGATTCGTGGCGCTCTGCAGCATCTGTATGCTGGCCAAATAGCTCTTAAACTCCTCACTGGTTGTCTGCGGCGACAGAGGACGCGTCATAATGTTGCGTATGCCACCAGCAACGCCACCCGCACCCACGACGCCTGTAGCACAGCTGCAGCTGCACAAGACAACGCCCGCATCCGCTTGGCCAGCTTCAGACTGCAGCTTTGAGGGCTCGCTCGGCTGAAGATCGGAGGCGGAGCCAAAGCACAACGGCTGCTTGCTGCTGAAATCCAAATACTGCGAGCTGTTGCTGCCACGATTGGTGTTCAAGTTTTCCGTGCTAAAGAACTTGCGTTGATGCGGCGCCTGTGCGGCGGCTGCAGCGCCACAGCTGCACACCGTTAGCTTGGGCTGTTCCACCTGCAATTGCTGCAGCTGCAACTGCTCCTGGCCACCAACCGTTTGGCCACTCATATTGAGGGTAAGACTCTGATTGCTGCCGCGACGCTCGAGTAGGCCACGCTTGGGCGTCTGATTGGCCATAGAGTTGAGCTCTCCACACGAATTCGTGGTGTGACTCTTCAATGTGATGCTGTGATTGCTGCCACGACGCCTAAACAATCCTTGGCGCGTGCACTGCGCGCTGCCCGCAGCGACAGTAAGCTGATGGTGTGACTGCTGTGCCTGCAGCTGTTGCTGCTGCTGCTCCAGATTGCAGCTGGACTTGGAGTTGCTCACCGAGCCCAGGCTGTAGTTGGACACACTCAAGCCGCTGTTCATTAGATTGCCACACGAACTGTGGAGGTTCAAAGTGAGACTGTGATTCGAGCCGCGCCGCTGCAGCAGATTCATGGAGCTGGCCATGCTTTTGGCCTGCATGCCCTGGCTGCCCGGCAGATCCATGGACTTTTGTTTGTACGGCGACTCCACACTCGAGCTGGGCGTAAACTCGACCAGAGTCAAGCACTCCGGCAGCGTCTTGAGATTGGTGCTCGACGAATGCAGCAATGGATTCAGTTTGTGGGCGCTGCGTGGCGCCAAATTTGCGCCTAGCGTAAATTTACTGCTGCCGCTGCCGCTGCTATCGACGCTGGATGCCGACTTCAATTCGTCCGCATCCAGTGAGCTTTGATATGCATTCAGCTTGCGATGATGCATCAACCAGTCGCTGTTACTCATGCCCGGCGACTTGCGACGTGTTGTGCGGCGACTGTGCAACGACTGCTGTGTGTCCAGGCGCGACAACGAGGTGGAGTACAGACTGGAGGCTGTTGGCTGTATGAGCATATTGCCCTGACTGACATGGCCGCTGCTGCAGGGCGTGGACATGTCATGAGATTCATTAATGTGTTGCACCACAATCGACAATTCCGTCTCATTGGCCGCCGAGTCCAGAGATCGCGCCTTTTCCTTGGTGCTCTTAATGGTGGGTGTTTTGGGTTTGGCCAGAGTTGATGGTGACAGCTGCTGCTGTTGCTGCTGTGGCTGCTGCATGGAGTTGCCGCTCTTGCTGGCCAACTGCACATCGGTGATGCGAATGGTGAGATTGTTTTTGTTTTTGCGATTCTTGCGCCCCGCCTCCTGTTGTTGCTGCTGCTGTTGTACGGCGGCAGCTGCATCGTTTGCTTGCTGTTGCTGCTGATTGTCTGGCTCCTCAACGGATGCTGCGATGACAGTTGCTGGTGCGGCAGGCGCTGTATCCTGCACCACACGATCAATTTCGGGAAATCGAAAGAAATTGCCATTTTTATAGCCCGCAGAATTGATGATGTTCAGCGGAGAACCGGAGAGCGAATTATTCAGATTAAGGTTATTGATGGAGGCCAGTAGTTTGGGGGAATAGCTATGGCGGCTGTTGGAATCGTTGTTAAGGAGATTCGGTGTCGTTGTGGTCGTAGTCGAGCTCTCATCTCTAAAGAGGATTGTGGGTGAGTTGTGTTCGCTTTTCGATAAATACAAACTATCGCGATCGCGATCTTGCTCGTTATCGTGGTCGATGCTACTCTTCTTTGGTATTGTGTTCTCCTTGTTGGCAAAGAAGGTGCGTCCATCCTGTTGCGGAGAGCAGGAGCGGCGGTCGTGCAACGAGAAGCGTTTAAATTTGCGATTCAACGTAGTTGGCGACTGCGGCAATGGGGATTGATGCTGCTGCTGTTGCTTTGGATTGGCTATTGTAAATTGTTTTGGTGTATATTGCTGGGCATCCTCATCGACGAGTCCTCCTCGTGGCTGCGCTGCGTCACTTGATGCATTAGTTATGGCTGATGATGATGATGTGGTTGTTGTTGCTGCTGCTGCTGTGGGCGAGGGAAACTCGAAGGAGGTCTGCAGATAGTCCAGGGGTGTAAAATATGGAGTGGGCGTACTCTTGTTGCTCTCCACGTCCACATCAGCATCAGCAGCGTTTGTATAGGGGCACTCAATTGATGCAATAACTGCATGTTCTTTGTTGTTGTTTTTTAACTTGTCCATTATATACACACACAAAACACACAAAACGCGCTCCGCTCCGCTCGCTCGTTCGCTCCCTCACTCGCTCTCTCTCGCTCACTCGCTCGCCCTTCACTTTGCTCGGCTGCGCTGCTGTTTTGGCTAGACGGACGCTGCCATGCAGATGGTATAATGCCGTCAAACGGTTAACATTATTGGCTTGCACTTTGGCCACTAGCTGTTTGATTAACTAAATGAGCATTGCAACTCAATTACGTTTTTCACGCGACTCAACCGAAAAAAAGGAAAATAATCAACCTAAACACAACTAGTGTGACCAGGGTAATACGTATACACAAAATATGCGCATGTATCGATATATGTATAAATAGTGCCAACTGAAGTCAGTATTTAGTTTGCTAATTTTGTTAAAAATACTTGCGTTAGCAGCCCTATTTTAGAACGTGACCGTTGCATTTAAATATAAGTCTGACAGCACAAAATAAAATGTATATACAAATGTTTATGCATATAAAGTTATTGAGCAGATTTCATCAGCATATTCTTTTATGTGAAAAAAGACCATTAAATGGGACATTGCGTTAGCGGGCCAATTTTATTTTGGCCGCATCATTTCAATGTGAATTTTGTTTTCGACAGGCATATATAACTTAGAACACACAATATAGCTAATTTAACTTTAAAAATTTATGTAGTTGAAAAATGTATACTAGCTTATCAGTAGATCAGAGTTCATCCACAAGCGTAGCATGGTGCGATTTTGTGCCAAAAGTGCAGCTTCCTCCAGATATTTAAAATGCTTGTCCTCAAATTGTGGTATCATCATTGCCTCCGGCGATTGCAAACATATCGCACAAACGCCTTGTTTATCGATAATCCGTTGCAATCGTTGCTGATGAAAGCTGAAATAACTGACGGAATCCGCAAATGTTGGTGCCTTATGACTGTCGTTTGCATTTGAATTTGCGTTGCGTCTCGCCGCCTGTCCATCACAAGCTGATAATGAATTGCCCTTAAATGCAACCGTTGTAGCACCTGCAGCATTGCATGCCAGTCGTTTGAATTGCAATTTAAGCGCCTTAATATCAACATCGTTGGGGGCAGTGCTTGCAGACGTTGCCTTCAACGGCGATTTGTTGATTGGCTTCTTCGCTTTGGATGAGCTCTTCATTCTTGACTTTTGCTCAGCATCGGCTCGAAACAATTTGGGATCAACACGGACAATATGTGGCTTCTTAGGCTGTTCATCAAATATCCGAAACTTTGTGTCAGCGGTTATCCTATTATTATTGTTGTTCGATTTTCCCGCCTTGCTGTGCTGCTGAACTGACTTGCTTGAGGTATTTGCCTTGTTCAGACGTGGCGATATCATAACCTTAACACCTGCACCGGTCTGGACAGCGGCTGCATAGCTCATTCGCATGCCCTGCATAGAGGGAGACGGTGAAGCCATTGGCATCGTCGTTGACATCGACGTTGGCACCTGCATCTGCATCGTCATTGGCATCGATACCTCGAGGTTCATGTATTCACCGAGAGGTTTGCGACGCACAGGAACAAATTGGCAGGGCTCCTTGCATAGATTATCGATAGTTTCGTGTTGTTGTCTCCGTTTTGCATTGCGGTTTTTGCGTTTGATAAGCGCAGCCGCTGATTTGGATTTGGGTGCCGCCAGTTTCGTCTTCGTTTTGCGTCGTCCTTTGCTTACCACTGATTGACTGTCTTTTTCGAACGGACGCATTTGCAAATTTCAAAAATAAATGATTATTTAAATTTATGCGACAATAAATGTTGTCTTGTGAGAGTGACTTACCGATACCGGGATGTAGTTTTCGCGGAGTTCTGTGTTTTTTTTTGTTGCTGCTTTCATTTTACAAAATTTGAAACTTATGCTACCTTTGCCTAACATTCAATTAAATTTTGATGTGCTCACACTTCGTTCACAGCCAGAAAGTTTTAGAAATCGTATCAAACATTCAAACAAATACTTAAAATACGTAAAATGTTTTCTGCTCGTTTTTTTCAACTTACACAAGCTCTCAATCTAAATTATGCGTAAGTTGCCCGCACACATTTTAATAACGGTCGTATCTCTAAACTCAACTTACTTTCTTCGCTTTTGACCGTGGCCCGTGAAGGCTATGCTCCAATCGACGTTACGCGGAGTCAAAAAGTAGCTTATCAAATGTCTTCTTTTTGGGCGGAGGCTTGGGAAAGTTGCAAGGGGGAATAAAAGAAGAAGAATATTTTAGCTCAATTAATCAGGGACTTATGTGCAATATACGCAAGCATATTGAGAGCTCCAAGAACGCCGATTACATGCGCAAATGGGAGGAATACCAGAAGACTCTGGACCACGATGCCCTCTACAATACCACATGTCTCAACAAATACAAGGATATTCACGAAGAAGCATTCTTCTTAAACGAGGTAATTGCATTGTATCGTGCACTACTAGTACCGTTAACGAATTGTCACCCATCAATTAGAACACGGAATGCTTGAAACTCATGATGATGAATCGTGCCAAAATCCATGACAACACAGGCGAGGATGCTTGACTTGCAATTAAATGACATTGAAATGCACAATTTGTTTTACGAAAATTCGTTTCTCTGCACATACATATATGCCTAAGGTATTCCCGTTTTGAACACACACGCAAAACATCAAGTTGTTATCAAAATGAAATAAATTGTATCTAGACCGTAAAAGCGTTTTTCGATTCTTCGATGAGTTGGCATCCCCGCGCACACATTCAAAGCATCTGCTCATTTCATATTTGCTCGCAATACGGTCCATAAATCACACGCTATATATAGTTAACAAATATATAGTATATTATTTACCGGTATATAAATCAACATGTTTACATTGCGTCGCATTAGTCAACGTTTAAATCCAAAGCAAATCAAGTAAGTTCCATTGAGAAAAGGGTCAGCCACTTTTTCGATTGCAATTTGGGCTGCTGCATTGCATAAGATTGCATAAAAATAAACTTTGCATCAATTGTACTTATTCGTAGGCAATTGAGAATGTCGCATGTTGGTGAACTGGGAAGTGGAGCGGGCAAAGGCGGTGGCGGTGGTGGTTCCATTCGCGAAGCTGGCGGCTCTTTCGGTAAAATGGAAGCAGCCCGCGAAGAAGAGTTCTTCTACAAACAGGTGAGCAATATTAAATAAATACATATTTAAACATGGCAGATTACAAATCAATGCATAATTTCAGCAAAAGGAGCAGTTAAAGAATCTCAAGACCAAGACAGATACCAAGCCCGATACGAACAAGAAATGAGTTTAAGCTTCAACAAATTTTCGTTTAGATGTATTTTGTATCGATCAACAAATTAAAAAGACTTGCCTGAATGTCTTAAGCAAACAGCTGACGACTTCATTTGGTTCCCAAAAAAATTCAAATAAAATTAAAGGAAATCTACTAAAAACAAAACAAAACATTAATTCGTGGGGGAGCTGAAGAAGACGGGACTAATATTGGCTTTGAAACTTTTTCTATGTTATCAATTAAAGCCGACGTTTCTGTTGTTGTTTACGAAATTAATGTGAGAATCAGCTGTCGTTCACAATTGATAGCTAGTGTTTGTTGCTCAGACTGATAAGCGTGAAGATAGAGCAACGCAGATTAAACAGAGGCCCCAATTGCCTAGGGGCTAAATTGGAAAGCAAATAGAAAGCAGTTTTCATTGGTTAAGTCAAGTGTGCACTCTCCACATGGCGGCGTCAGTACAAAACAGCCTGAAAGTAGCGCTGAGGAAGCGCATGAAGGCGCTACTCAGTTGCATAACACCCGAGGCCCGCAACCAGCAGTCCCAAACGGTGACTGCAAAGGTAAGTCAAGTAACCACACCTCTGAATGCAAGTAAGCAGCTGCTTTTTCTGGTTTCCCAGGTGTTGCAGAATGAGACATTTCGCCAGGCGCAGCGTGTCAGCATATATTTGAGCACCAGCGATGAGCTGGACACCACTGCCATCATATGCGAGATGTTTCGGCTGGAGAAGTCGGTCTTTGTGCCCAGCTATCAGGGCAGCAAAATGAAGATGGTGCGTCTGCGTGATATGAGTGAATACGAGAACCTGCCACTGACTAAGTGGAACATTAAGCAGCCCGACTTCAAAGAAACGCGCGAGGATGCCATGACAAATGGTGAGCTCGGTCGATACCAAGGAAATGCGCCACTAATTTAACCGTTGCAGGTCATGGCATTGATCTCTTCATTGTGCCTGGCGTGGCATTTACACGCAGGGGCGATCGTCTGGGTCATGGCATGGGCTACTACGACAAATACTTGACGCAGCACGCCGAAAAGTATCCACACAAGAAGACTACGATTATGGCGTTGGCACTCAACGAACAGATCGTCGGCGACGACGAGCTGCCCGTGGATGATCATGACGTGCGCTTGCAATGTGTTGTTACAGACAATTCTTAAGTTTAATCACGTTACGTACAAAATTTGTATAAATCGAATATAAACAATACACATTGCTAAATGCAGTCGCCATGCAGATGTTTCTCCTGATCCTAGCGCAAGTAAGGCGGCCTAGAGCGAAGTCCGCGGCCACGCGATCGACCGCTGTAATGCGGCGATGTGTAATGTGATTCGCTGCTGCTGAAGTGCGATTCCGCATTGCTGGAACGGTATGGTGTGCCAGTCGATTCTGACCAGCTGGAAGGAGACCCGATGCGCATCAGTTTCTTTTGCCTGCAAGTGCAATTGAGCTGATGTAATAACATGTCTTTTTTAATAACAATTTGCTGTGTTTACCTATAGGCAGCTGCAGCTGAGATACGTGAGCCGCGATTGCGTCCCACACGTGAACCGCGCAGCATTGAGGGTATTTTGTTGTAGCCCGTCGGTCCAGTGGGCTGTGCGCCACATGTCTCCAGCGCCAGGAAATCGTCCACATGCAGCGAAGGCGGCCGCGAGGTATTTGGCGGCCTGGAGCGGAACAAGTCGCCTCGCGAGGGCGGCGGACGGGCAAAGCCACGACCCCGGACTGCAGATACAAACATCTTCTTCTCGGGCCGTCCCGTTGCGGGCTCCACCTCAACGCGACGAGTGCGGAAACATGGCGCCGTGGGTGTCATTTCGCGATTGGACTGCGGCGAACCCGATAAATGCAACACACGCTTGCAGTCGCCTGTGAGATTCAGATCGGGATTTAGGCAGGCATTGGCCAAGTCAGTCAAGTCGCAGGCAATGCGCTCGTAGAGCGGCTCATTCATATCCTCGATGACCTCAATGGGCAACGGTTCCAGCCAGTAGCGCGCCGTCAGTTGGGCATTCTCAGCCGTCGCACAGAAGCGTGTGAAAATGGGACGTGCCTCGTACTGGGTAACAATGCCTTCTGCTTGCGGCAGATATGGCTCGACATTGAGTGGCCCCGTGACGCCAGCATTGCTTGTGCCTGCTGCATTTGCCTCGCCTTCGACAGGCGCCTCTGTGGCTGGCGCAACAACTGCAGCGGTTTCTTGCTCCTGCTTTGAAGCGTAAAGCATGATAAGTTGTTTCAGGTCACAAACAGCAGCTTCATTGGCCACCGCCTTGTGTTTCTCCAGCACTTTGAGTATGCGCTGCAAAACGGGCGGCTTGTCCAGCTCTACATCCTGGAACTCGAGCAGCTGGGCAAGTTCTGTGGCGCCCAACTTGAGTGTGCGGTGCGGCATTGCTGACATGGCTGCGGGTGGTTCGATTTGAGTCAGGGAGCGCAGCAGCAAGATCAATGATTCAATGTTCGCATTAAACTCGACCGTTTCGTTGTGCAAGATGACACGCTCCATCCAAGCCTGGAATTCGCTGATCTTCTGTTTTAGTAGCTGCGCCAAGTGATAAAATGTAAAGCTGCAAGGTAATAAAGAAGCGTTAGATCATCAATCTGAAGAATTCATTGCTGCTACTTACTCATGCTCAGTCAGTATGACGAGATTACGCACAGCCAGAATGGATATGCCGTGTGTCACCTCCACGCTGGCCAGATTGCTAAACACAGCATCGATAATGCGTGGTATCAACTCTTTGGGTGGCAAAGCGGCCGACAGATTGAGGGCTGGCTGTGCCGTCGACTTGTGCGATATTAAAGAGATGCCCGAGTCAAGAAAACTGTCCAGTATGCGATGTACCGCCTCCTGGCAATTGGACACAGTTTCGTTGAACTCATTGAGAGACAGCAGCGATTGGAAGAGTTCCCAGAATTTGCCCGACAGTATGGACAACATTGAGCTCTTCAGCGGCGCAAAAGCGCACAGACGCGTGGAGAAACGAAGCAGTCGCTCCAAATTAGTGGTGGGCATACAGTTGGCAGTCTGGTACTCAGTGCAGAGCAGTTCCATGATCGTTTTGGCAATCAGCAGCGTCATATTCGGCGCCAGATCGGAAAGTTGCATGCAAACGCGCTGCAACAACTCCGACAATTGTGGGAAACTCGAAGGTGCGAGCGCTTCCACTAGCTTGGCAATCTGTCCGCTTTGTGGATGCAGATGTGCCGACCACAGCTTGCGCTCCGTAATCAAGCGCTGCTTGTGCTGTGCCTTCAGTTGATCGCACAGTGGCTGTGACATGGGCAGTGGCAGTGGCAAGAGCTCCGCCAGCAACTTGAGACCGGGTATGAAATTGGCGGGGCCATCGATGTTCTTGAGCACCTCGCGCACCATTTGTGTCCAGAGCGACTTATGCAGCGACTCCTCGTCCTGCTCGTGCGGCTGCGTATAAGCCAGCAGTGATTGCACCACCTCCAACTTGCACTGTTCCACCTCAGCGCCAGCTTGGCAGCGTGTGGGGTAGTAGTAGAGCAGGAAATAGACCTTGACGAGGTGATCAATGGCCGTCAAGTCCTTGTAGGTGCCATCGCGACACAATATGGCATAGGACAGTAGTTCGCGCAGTATCTGCAGCGTGGGCAGCATGATCTGACAACAGTGTACGCCCTGAATGGTCATCAGCGCAGGTGAATGCATGCCCGGCTGCTCGAAATAGGTGCATAGACGTTCCATGATCTGAATCATTAGCTGCACTCCATCAGCGGCATACAGCTGCAGGGCAACAAAACGATGTTTCAGCTCCTCGGTGCCCAAACGCTTGGATTGCTTGATGCCTGGCGGCGGCGTTGATTTTGTGGTGACCAGATAACGGAGAATGCGCAAGGCCATGATCAAGTCACCCGGAAATGTGGTCAAATAATCGAGAGAGCGTCCAATCACCTCCACCAGTGGCATAATATCATCGTAGATGAATACATTGATGGCCTCCAATGGCTTCATATACACATACATTTCCTGCAGCACAGCCGACACTGAAGGCTCGAAGGTTTCATGATTCTTGGCCAGCTCCAGGATGACAGCGCCATGCTCAATGAGATAGTCGAGCTGCTCACAGTAGCGCACACATGCATCGACCATGTCAACGGCATAACTAAGCACTGGACTCTTGTATTTGGTGCCAGGCGAGCTCAATTGACGCTGCGACTGCAGACGCTGCTCCTTCTTGATAAGGTCCATAAATATCTTGAGATTATTATTCAATCCCAGCACTTCAATGGTGTGCTGACGTCCGGCGGGATCGCAGGTCTGCGAATATAGAGCATGCATATGCGTGGCCAATTTGATGGTATCGTATTCGGGTGCTGCAGCCGTATAGACGATGGCATCCAGATGGTAACGCGTCTCCACCTTGTAGGCCAGCTCAATTCCCAGCCTGGCTAAACGTGGCAAAACGGGGCGCAAAATGCGGCCAATTTGCTGGAATACATTGCCTGCGAATACGGGATTTGTTTCGGTTTGCACGCCCACATCAATGGCAGCAGTTGAGGTTGCATCAGACTTGGCTTCGGCATCCTTTTCCGAACTATCTGACGTGTCCATCGGCTTATCCGGCTCTTCTTTTTTAACTGTTTAGGAAAGATGAACTTCAAATGAGAATGTGATCGTATATTGACACAATCCCTTACTCACCTTCCTGCTCTTGCTCCATGCTTGAGTTATGGCTGGGATCTCGGGGCACATCATCCAATCCAAGCAGTATGGCGACAATCAATTGCGTCACTTCAAAGGCATCATCCACAAAGTAATCGATGCCCACGTGCGACTTGAGCATGGCATGCATAAGATCCAATGTGCACAGGAATGTTGTAGCTGGCAGATCCTTTGAATTACTCAAGATGAGCAGCAATGACTCAGCTAGTGAGAGTTGTGAAAAGTAGGCTTGCAGCGCATTGGCAAAGCTCCGCTGTGCACTTGGATCGGTGACCAGTTCGAACTTCTTGGAGACAGGCAGAAAGCGACGCGGCTGCTGAAAGCTTAACTGATTGGCCAGCAAAGCATCCATGAGCATTTCGAAGGCAAACTCAATTTGCTGATACACTTCCTGGGGCTGTCGTTCCATCTTTCGCACGAAGAGCTGAATGCAACTCTTCCTCACACTCTCCAACGCCTCGTAGAGATGCAGTTTCTTGATGATAGCCTGCAGAGCGTATTTGGTGCGCGTCAACTTGGCCGTCTTTATCGACTCAATAATCTGCTGATAGCCTTTAGTTTTTTCCGCCAAAAAATGCTTGATTCCCGCCTGTGTGTCCAGCATGGAGTAGACAGCTTTTAGCAACTGCAGTTTGATCGATAGAGCCATGTACGGCTCATGATACAGACTGAAGATGGCCGCGAATGGATCAAAGTTATGCTGCTGCAGCAGATCGTTGAACAGTGGCTCATAGTTGCATAGCAACTCGGCCATACGAGCGCCCAGCTTAATGTGACGAATCTTAAAGGCTGGCTGCGGTTGCATGCAGGCTGCCTGAAAGCTCAGTGAGATCTGTAGCACATTGGCAGCCTGCCGCAAGTGGGCTTCATCATTCTTGAAGAATTGTTGCAGCACAAAGTTGCGTCGTTTGTAGTGTTGCGTCAAGTAACCCAATTGGTTGTTTAGCTGCTCGCCGAGGTAGACAAACTGCTCACGTTCGTCGACAGTCACGCCACCGTGCTCCTCATTGAAGGCACTCACATTGTCCCAGCGTATCTGCAGCGATAGCTTCTTGAAGAGCAGCCGCAGTGTTTCCAGCTCCTTGCTAAAATGGGCCTGCAAATCGCCCTTGTAGGCTAACAATGGACGCTGCCAAGGCTCAAATGCATCAATGGCTGGCGGAGCAGCAGCTGCAGCAGCCTCCAATTCTCGTTCGTATTCTGCGGCAGCCGCTGCATCTACGCCATCGTCTTCGTCCTCTTCGTCATCGCCAATAATCTCGTCATCACTCAATATGGGCTCAAATTGCTCTTGTGGTGTATCGGAACGTTCTCGTTCTCTTTCCCGTTCTTCCTCCTCGCGTTCACGTGGCAGCGACTCCGAGGAGCGTCGATATGTATGCGAACTCTGAAGCTTGTAGTGTGAACGGGCGTCTTCATCGTCATAGTCCATGTTATCTGGCGAGCGGGGTCTGGTAGGTGAATCAATTGATACGGGCGGCGTGCGTGGCCACTTATGCTCGTCTGCATCGGAGCGTGAGCGTTCCGACCGCTTGCGACGTGAGCGGTGACTCGAGTACTCTGGGGAACGCGACCAATCTCGAGGCGCCTTCTCTCGAGAACTGTAAAGAATACAAACAATATTAACGAATAGCGCTGTCAACAACGACTTTTAATATTACCATCGCAGGTATTCCCGGTCGTTACTTTCCGAATGCGTGTGTGTGCGTATCGGAGGGGGCGAGTGATCTGTGGAATGCGTGGAGCGTCGAATGCGACGCAATTCACGTTGTTCCTCGTCCGCATGCTGATGGTAATGATCACGCGACATGCCATACTCGATGTCATCGTGCTCGTAGTCGCTCACGCTTACGCTGGCCTTGTGTGCCGACGCCACCAGCATCTCACTCGGCTCTGACCAACCTTCTTTTAATACTTCATCGGGAAGCAGTGCATTGTGCGTTTCGCCACTTAGATTGCAAATCTCCGGACCTATGATGGCGGGTTCGCATGGCAGTGTTGGGCTGGCAATGGGCTCCGTCACCGAATTTGTCAGAACACCGTAGACAGCCAGTGTGATAGCACTGTACCAGCCACGCAGAACAAGACCATCGGTTGGAATCTTCTCTTGCGAGCAGTCAAGGTGTATGCAGTCGTTCTGATTGTATCGCAGTAGCCCCAAAATCTCAAACGCCGAAGCGCCCGGCATGCCCAAATCATTCACAAAAAATTCCAGATCGAACTTTGAGGGATTCGTGGCGCCCAGACGAACGCCACCTGGAAAATCTGCCTGCACTCGGGCGCCTAACGGTATAATGCGAACTTGGGTTATGAATACCGGTTTGGGGAACTGTACCAAGTCCAAATTAATGTCCTTTTAAGGCAAAGAAAATGTAAATATATTACAAATTAATATCTTTTTGTCGCATGTGTGTCAGTGAAAATGCAAATCGTGCACTTACGGTAACTTCTTCGTGCGAGAAAGTGTCAAAAAACAACAGCTCAGCTCCATCGTCGGCGTCGGCCATTATGGCTAGAAACTAAATCTTTCAAATGTATTGCAACAACAAGCGTACTTTTAATATTAAATAAATTTACTTTAAACAAATAAACAAGCGTCCGTCGGCAACTTTTTATAAGAATTTGCGAAGTGTGACCGCTTTGGTATTATGTTAACAAGTAGCCAAATAGCGTTGCCACTTAACAACCTAATAATGTTGCCACTTAAAAAATATTCTGTTTCTCATATGTTGACCAAAAATACCTACGAGGAATAAGTTTCACAAACAGTTAAGATTAACAAAATAGGAAGTTAAATAATATATATTTTTATGTAAGCTATGAACTGCAAAAGAGTGGCAACGTTTGAAGCAACCGGCTCAAAGCTTCGGCCACACTGACGCCACACAAGTTTCATACGCCGAAGAGTCAGGTAAGTTTTTTGCGCCACAATAAAAATTCCGCAACCTACATATACATATGCGGATTTATACATTATATTGTGTTTTTTTGATGTGCAAACAATAAACAAAAGAGCTATATATACATTAATATTTGAATACATAAGGTTAACCACCACAATATATTTGTGTATCTATTTATGCAGCTTTTCTTTGTTGTTGTCTTTTTTCGTGAACTCCAACGAGGCTTCGTATAGAATGAATTCTTGCGGATCATTGTGTTGTATTTAATACATGTATTTTCTCTACAGATTTTCACATCTTCATATCTAATTGACCAGAATGTTCGTTGTACGTCGTAGTGCTGCCCGTTTGTACCCAGCAGGAGTGCAGTAAGTATCTCAGCTCTAATTAAATGCTAATTACCCGACAGCCAATATACAAGAAAATAGCTGTTAAATTGTGTTACAAAACTCTTTTTTCACTAACACGCATACATATACGTAACTCTCATAAAGTGCCATTACTGATAAGATATAGTCAATTGGAAACCCAAAATTTCTTTTCGTTTGACCCGGCACTTTGAATATGTGTGCGTGCGTATGTGTGTGTGTGAGCTTGCGACTTCAGTATTACATAACAAGTGCAGACAATAAGCTGATGTGTGCTGTGTGAATTTTCCCGTTCCTATAGGCTGGCCAAGATGAGCGGCAGCCAAGTTGGCGACTTGGGCAGCGGCGCCGGCAAGGGCGGTGGTGGCGGTGGCTCCATTCGCGAGGCAGGCGGCGCCTTTGGCAAACTGGAGGCCGCTCGTGAGGAGGAGTACTTCTACAAGAAGGTGAGTGAATCGAATTGCTAAATGTGATCTAGACATAAATATTTACAAATTTATTTAAATAGCGTGATAATTGTGTACATAAATACGTGGTTTTTGCTAAGAATGATACATCAAAGTTTTGAGCGGAATTTTGTTGTTGCGCGTGAAAAATATACTAAAATATGTACAAAAATGGGCCAAGATGGCAACGCTAGCTAAGCTAAGCTTAGTGACAAGGCAACCCATGGAACAACTCGTGAATGCCGCATTTTTGTATACGGAAATTGATTTCTTTGTAATTGAGTCCAGAGCCAAATGCCTTTTGCAAACGATTCGACAGCGCCCAGATTTCTTCCTTGCCCTCATGGTTTCTAACGATCTTCAGGCCGCTGGTGAACTGCAATCGATGCTCATCTTGAATGAGCAAAACCAAGTTCTTGGGATTGTAGGGCTGGCGTATATTCCACGCCATTATGGCCGATGGTTGCACCAGTCCGCAAAGCAGCATGCCCGTCTCACTCATGGCTGTACCCACACACTGGCTGCCTCGCTTCCCCAGCATGACAAACTGATCCAAGGCAATGGTGACATCATTTGGCTTCCAGTTGTTTACATTGTATAGGCTAGCATTGTTGACCACCCGTAGTGGAACAGCCATTTGTATGTCACTTGACAGCGAATGGAAGTACAGCATGCGTTCCATTTCACCAGCCAGTCCATGTGGAGTTAATGTCAAGGCTACGCTGCCATCCCACAGATCGAAGCTCTCGCCAGCGACGGTGAAAGTGCCAAACTCGGGCAGAGGATAAGTGAACTTGTTCTCAATGCGCCAGGAGGTCTGTGTGGCCATCTCGTACACCACAATGCCATGACCGATGGAGTCGGCCATATAAACGTGACCCACATCGCAGTTGTGGGCATCCAGTTCAATGGTGATGGTGACAAAGCGACTCACGTTCATCTTGTAGATGCGCTTTGGGAAGCGATAGTGATGCACCACATTGCCGCTGGCCAAGTCGATGGCATACACCTGGGGCGGACAGTGCTGTTCGAAGTCAATCTCGCCGCTGTCCAATATCCACATGCGTCCGCACTCATCGATTTGAATGCGAAACACTGAAGTGAGGCCATTGCAGTCGGCGCCATGGGATTGATGCCATTCGTAGTTAGGATAGGCGCGCAATTCTGTGCCATTTGGTCGTGCCTCGTTGGTCACGTAGGCCAGGGAGAAGGGCACACCTTTGGCAAATCGCGGAATGGTCACAAAAATCGAAGGTGTTTTGTCGCCATCTGAAAGGCGAAACTTTGGTCAATGTATGTATAATTGGCATTATGCAGATTGCGGTTCTCTGATAAATTTAAACAACTTAATGCCGTTTAATTAGTGCAACCGGTTTCAAGTTTGATAAACGACGGTCAACACGATTGGGATTAACTTACGTGTGTAATATACGTCCACATCGAGGGGCACGACCGAGTCGGGAATGTAGAGTCCTTCGCGGAGCACTCGCTCTCGTTCGTGCTGGGTGGGAAATCCAAACTCCAGATTGCGGGCTTCAAACACTCTCTCAAGCGCCTTGGAATCGTAAGCAGCACCAGGTCCTGTGGCGTATTGTCCTGCCGCAACGGTCAGACAGCTGACTAGAGTTATAATCCTTATGCAATGTTTGCGCTGCATCCTTTCACTTTCGTACGATGTGCTCTATGTAACGCCTGAATGGTTACTGCCGCTGCGTTGCCAGCAACCAGCGCATGTCTTTCTAATCGGCGCAAGCAACTTCAGCGGCCGACAAGAAACCAACCAGACCTGGTCAATTGGGTCAGCTTCGCTTTAAACTGGTTTAAGTGCACATTAATAGCGTGCATTGAAATTCTCATTGTAGCGATTTGTTTGCGACCACTCCTAATTAACAACAAAAATAATATTAATCAGTCAAAAATGAAAAAAAAACCCCAAAAACCAAAAACAACATCGATAAATACAAAAAAGTAAGCTGTGCGATTTGGCTGTCTAATTATGCACAACTTCCAGCGGACTTCCAGTCAATTCCAGCTTCCACATTGTGCTGCACATTTGCATCAAAGTGGAGTCCATTGGCCTCTTACGTATTGCAGCTTATTTATAAATCACGCAGTACACTAACGTGCGGCTTTGTGGCTCGATCAGCATGTTAACACCTCGCTGTTTACTCTATTCATATTCGCCACACAACGCATAAAAGAGTATTATACTTTTGTGGTGGTGTTGATAGCGTTCAATTGTTGAATAATTTTTGGTATTATAATTATTATTACATTCGTTTTGTTATATATTTCATAATTTTTGAAGCAGCCCCTCTGGTGGGACTATTGTAATCGTAATTTTAATGCTTATCGCCGGCAGTTCGATTTAAATAGCGTTTTGTTTTTGTTTCCTCGAAGCAAACGTGTTTTGACTGCAGCTATATAGTTGAAGTGTAGAGCTGTCGCTTACCTTATAACCCAAATGCTTTCAAAGTGCAATTTGCGATTTTATGTCTTGCTGATACTCATTCTACATTAATTTATTGACTAATTTGACATTATTATAAGCATCATGAGGCAGCTTACAGTCGAATGCACTCGATTCCAGTTTTCATAATTGCTTTAATTGCAAGCTTAATGCTTTTCCTGTTTCGTCTGTCTCTCTTTCCATTTCTTTTGGCAGAGTATTTGCGTTTCGCATTTGTTATACAATAGTTTGATGAATTTGTTTATTTCGCCGGATCCGGTTTTCTTTGTCAGCCTAATGAATTTCAATTTAAGATTCCACACGTTCCACGTGTCCACGAATCGTCTTCACTTCACAGTGTCGCAGCATCTGCGATAAGACGATCTTGAACTTAGCAGCGACGAAATTTATTATTGTCGAACTGATAGCATGTGGAAATGAATTAATATTATTGTGTATTTTATTGATTCCGGTCGATTGGGTAACCGACACTAGGCTTAACTAAATGCGATTAAAATAGAGTAAAGAGTGCATAAACTAAGTGAAAATCAGGCGATTGGTCAAATCATCGTCGCTGGCGAAGAATACACCGCTGTGTATATCGTCAAGTGGGCGCCGCAATACGCGGAAATTCACCTCGTTTGCGTTCAAAGTGCCGCTTGCGATTTTCTGCAACCAAATGTTAATTTGTCAATGTGAACAAGGTTGCAGAGTTGGGGGTGCACTTACCTGGAAACGATTCGAGAACATCCAGAGCTCCTCCTGGCCGCCGTTGTTGCGCACAACTTTCATGCCACTGACAAACTGCAAATCATCGGACTTGGCTGGCAAATTGCCAAAATTGCGAGTCGTATACGGTGTGTTGACATTCCAGGCAAACAGTTTGATGGGATTGAATGTGACGCAGTAGAGATTGTTGCGACTGTCGATGGCCGAGGTGGCGCACTCGCTCTTACGCCTGCCCAGCAGCCTGAACTGATCCGCCATGGCGTCGACCCCATTCGCCCAGTTCTCGCGCGCATTGAGCACACTCAATGGCACCGCATACTCACTGACACTGGCCAGCGGATGGAAGTAGAGATTACGCTTGTCGTTGTTCACCGTAAAGATGCCGTCCATCAGCGTAAAGCTCTCGCCCGCAATGGTGTGCAGGCCGTGATCGGGGTCGGGATACATGAACCGATGCTCGACACGCCAAGCAGCGTTCGCAGTGTGATCGTAGACAACCAGACCATGGAACGTTACATCCGGCACGTAGATCATGGTGCGCGCACAGTTGCCACGCGGCGGCGGGTCCTGCACAAACAGATTGGGCGCTATGAAGAGCGAGGCACCCGGCGTATACGTGTTATTCGGAAAGCGGAAGCGATGCATCAACGTGTCCGTGTTCAAGTCGAACTGCAGCAGTTGTGGCGCGCAGTGCTGGACGCCACCAACGTTGCCCGAGTCAATGACCCACATCTGGTTGCACTCGTTGATCTGTAAAGTTCTGACAATTGAGCACAGCTGCCGTAGCAAGAGATTCAGCCACTTACGGATACACGGAAGGCCGAGGTGATGCGGTCGCAGTTGTCGCCGTTGTTGTTGTGCCAGGCAAAGTTCGGATACGGCTGCAATTGGGGTCCATTGTTGCCCTGCTGGTCGGAGACGGTGGCCAAAGTATACGGAATACCCGTGACGAAACGTGGAATGGTGGTGAAGATGCGAGCCTGGCCGTTGGGCAGGTAATGTGCCTGCACGTCAATGGGAGTGCCGTTCTCAGGCACCAGGTTGCCTGCGGCTTCGGCCTCTTGGCGATCCTGCGGGTTCGCGAAGCCGTACTCCAGCTGCTGCCAACGATGCACCGTCTCCACAGTGCGCACCGGACGCAGGCCACCAGGAGCACGTGACGCATTGTCACCTCCTGTGTAGCTGCGCTGCGAAAGAGCTGGCTCAAAAAATAGGCAGAACAGCGTGAACAGCAACAGGGGCAATAATATTTCTCGTGGTCGTATCATCTTGAATGGTAGTTCACAAGTCTCTGCGTATTCGGGGCGTAGTGACTGGTCAAAGCGCTTATCAACACTTTTTATAGAATATTATTTATGTTTGTTTTGCTCTTTTGAAATTTTTATTTCGTATTTATTTTTTTGGAGCTGATAATTGTTTTATTCAAGGGTCTGGATTGTGGTCTCACTGTCTCATTGATGATTATTGACATTTAATTAGCTGTATTTGAGTTAGAATGTGGACTATTCGTATTTAGCCAGTTGTATTCACAATGCACCTTGAGTTCAAATTCTACTTTCTCAACAATTCATTTAATGTCTGGTGAATCTCCTTTCGCACACCGCGTTTGCCTCTGTCACGTTGGCGACTCTTTGGCTGCCAATTAACAACTAAAACGGGCTCGGAAGCATCGCAGTCCAATAACCGATACAGAATCAGGTTCAGGTTAAGTTTCAGCTGGGGATGACAGGCAGATGCCTCAATTTTTAGTTCAACTCGCCACAGCACAGCCCAGCGAAGCGCAGATGCTGTTGATGATGTTTTTCCCGCAATTTGTTAGCAGTTTTGTCTCTTGTTTGACTTTTATGCGCTCTCTCGCTTGCTCATTCTGGGCTTCAGCTTCAGCAGATAATAATATGGCTAAGTCGCATGAGCAACGCGATTCCACTCAGCTCGTCTCTTGGTTGACGATTCTTTGTTTTTTTCTCTTTTTTTGGGGAATTTGTTTGCATTTATTTTTACGTATGCGTGCTAAAATATTTTTCAACTTAGTATTCGTGTCGGCAGTCAGGCAATGGGAATTACGAGCCATAGCTAAGCGGCTTTATAATGCAGGGAGGTTGGCCATTATCGGCAGGTTATAATTAGTTTTTTGCATTTGTCAATATTGTTGTCATTGCCATAAATTATATTTAATATTTTGCATATTCATCACAACACCTTTGTTTGATTTATGTTAACGCTTTTTGCAGCAACGTGAGCAGCTGGAGCGCTTGAAGAACGACCAGATCCATCAGGCGGAGTTCCATCACCAACAGATCAAGGAGCACGAGGAGGCCATCCAGCGCCACAAGGAGTTCCTTGACAACCTGCACAAGTGAACAAAGCAGACTGGAGATTACAACTTGATGCCTAACACAGTCCAACAAACTATTTCCGAAACATTTACATTTTAAAGCATTTCTCTATCTTTACTAATATTTTATATATTGTTTGTAAAACGATTCTATACTCACTATACGCGGATTGTTCAGTGCTTAAATAAAAATCGTTTTTAATATTGGTGTTTTTTGTTTTTGCGTAAAACTGGAATTTAATTGCTTGGGTAGCGTTTTTAATTCCGTAATTTGTATGTTAGGGTCGCCAACCGGTTTTTAATTTCCACACGTATTCAAAATTTATTTTGATTCTACAACTAACCCAGACAATATAAAAGTGCGAAAGTTTTAGAAAGTTGCGTATTATTCGGCATCCTTCTATAGAAAGTTACTAATATTTCGGAATTTGAAACTGGTTGGTTTGTTTACATTGCTAATTAACAGCTTTTTAATGCGAATGTAAACGCCATTCATTAAAATATTTACGATTATTTGTATTTTTATACGCTCAACTGTAAATTAACGCTGATTGTTAGTCTCTCTCGCGGAAAGGTGTTGCATTCCAACAATCACTTTAAAATAAGGAAACATTTAATTGTCGCCTTATTAATGTATTTTTTTTTTTGTATCAATTGATTGATGGGATTGCTAAATAAAAGAGAATGAAACATTGCTTGCATCATTTTTATATGCGACGTCTTTATAGGTCAGTGCCAAGTCGCTACAATCACAGACTCAGCCTAAAAGCATGCAACGTTTTTTGCTGAGATTGCGGAACAGTGGCGTCCCCAGCTGTATGTTGTTTGTTTTTCAGTTTTCCCAAGTTCACTCACACATATAGATGTATTTGCTCTTTAAATAGTAAACAATTTTCTGTTGTCACCAACTTCAAAAATATTATTTTGTTATATATTTGGATTTGGTCAATTCAAAATTGTTCTAAGTGTGTACATATACATTCGATACATAGATTAGTTGGGAAAGCGCAGGATGTCGAAACTGATACGGAAAATTCTAAACCAAACCAAAGAACTAACTCATTGGTGAGCAGTTGATCTACACTGGTAATTTGCTAATAAAAAATGTGTGTTGACTTTAGGAAATTTTTGATAAAAAGTAACTTTAACTTGGCCAATGTTATGGGCAATAGTCTAGATCTGAAGCTGGAAGAGCTGCGTTTGGTAATGAAATATTTCTTTGTTATTTTAGCAAGAAAATATAATATATTTTTTATAATACGTAGGAACGTTCTCAGCTGGAAGCGAGATCTAAGACGCTGATGCAGAAGCAGCGGTCAGCGGAATCTATGCTGACAGACTTAACGCGCAGCATTAAGCAAATGGAGTACGACATTGTTCAGATGCAAAAACAAAAAACACCTGCACCTCCAGAGGAGGAGATTCGAGAGTCTCAACAAGCATCAAACAGTCAGCAAAAAGGCTAGATAGGTGGAAAGAGACAACCTGTAGTCGGGGTGTTTACTGCGGTTATCAGTAACAGAAATGAACTTTCATGAAATCACACGCGGGACTTTACCGTTTCGAACTGAGCTAGGTCTACGTGGGCATATATAAAGAGCTGGCGTTCAACTGTGCTCAGTAGTGAAATAAAGTGTCGCATTAAAACATCATGAAATTCATTGCAATCTGCAGTCTGCTGCTGGTGCTGTGTGCTCTGCTGGGTCTTCTGCCTGCCGCTTCAACAACGCCTTCGCGGGACAGTGGTGGCAATAGCTGGAGGGGCGGTTCCCCTGGATCTGGACATATCAAGCAGCGGCCGTTCATTTACGATGCACCTATTCGACGACCTGGTCAGCCCCAGACCATGTACGCATAACTCTCAAGCGTGTTCTTAATTTGCGAACAAAAATAATAGAATCTTAGTTATGAAATAAACTTACAAAACAAATAAAAAATGAAATTCGTCTTGCCACCGGACTCTTTAGCCTTTCCTTAGCTTTCAGATTTTGTACTATTCTCAGAATTTATTAAATTGGTTTCTAGTTTTACAATTTTCAAAATTTACGGTTCGTCATAATATGGCTCAATTTATGCAAAAAGTAGTAAGAAATTATAGATTATTGCCGTCCCACCAAGTATGCTGTCAACAAATGATTAAGTGAGTTTTCGCTAACGTTCTCAAAGCGCAATTAGTGATTCAAACAACGACCTCTAGATACTCCGAAGAGATTTATAAATTGAGCAAAGCTCAGGACAATGTGAATTTCTTGAAAACGGTAGGTTCGCCTTTACTTGGTTTCTTCTCGAGTGTAGTTTTAAATTGCGTCTCGATGCCATTTAGCAACGGGAACATTTGAAGCAGTTGCGTATTAAAATTATCAAGGAACGGGATTTGATAAAGGAGAAAATGAACCAATTGGATGAACAAATAGAGAGTATAAAAAAGAAAAACAGTGAACGAAAAATGAAGAACGAAGAGCTGTAACAATAGAGCTAAGATTTTAAGATTTAATCTTGGCAACAGTTGCTCTGGTTTTCTTTCTGTTGTCAGTTTCAATTTACGAAATCAAAATTTATTCAACTGTTCTCGTGAAATTTTCGGTAAACCAATGGAACGACTTGTGAATATAGTATGCAGAAACACTCGAAGAATACTGCAGGTCCAGAGAAGTCCGTTCCAACAAAATATCAAGTATGTATTCAACGACTTTCTGTTTGCACCATTATTGTCTCAATTGTTCTTCATTTCTCCAGGTATTTTCGAATTAATGATGATGAGGCCGCTTTAAGAATGGTTGGTAACGTAACATTTTCGTTAGATGTTGCATATTATCTATAGTCTTCATCTGTCATAGGTACAAAAACAGCTTGCTTACTTGAAGAGCAAAGCAGTTGATGAGCGTCATCGGCTTGATGAAAAAATAGCTGAATTGCAAAAACGAATTGAGCGCGTAAAACGAAAGATGAGACAAGTTGAGAAAAAGAACTCCCGAGAGGGTAAGAAGTCCCGTAAATAGTCGAAAGAAAAAAATTGACAAACCAATATCACTTATTCAAGGGAACTAAAGCCGTTTTTCTCGTTAGGCTTAATTACAGCTCCCCATACCATTGAGTGACCTTTCATTCTAAAATATGCACTACAATCTTGAGATTCCATGAGTTCCCAATTGGAATTTTTAAATAAATAACTACAATGTTGCATTACAATTTGAATTCGTTGTTGTTAATTCACAGCGAGCACCTAAAAGTATGCTATAAAATGTTTGCTTCACGACAAGGCTTCCTGAGCGAGTCTATTTTTTTGTTGCCTAGGTGGAATGACGTAATAAAATTGTTTCAACAGTTTAGCTTTCGTTATGCCTTCAACTTTTTGACACTTGGAGTTTTTGGTTGATAATATTCTTTATGTTGTATAGAATTCTCAAAATTGGTATTTTATTGAAACCATGATAACCGCAGTTCAAATTACGAGAGTCAAAATGATGCGCCCGAGCTATAATCCAAACATGGCCAGGTGAGTTATTTGGCTCACGGATCACTTCATATTATTTGAACGAATTGCAGGTACACAGATAAAGTCCGAGATGCGGGGCAAGCTAAGGAGAACGTTCACTTTTTAAAATTGGTTTGCATACCGTTTAGTTTTAAGTATATTTTAAAGGACTTTATTATCTAAAATTAATTTTAGCAGCGTGAGCAACTTAAAGAATTGCGAAGGAAGATTGCAGAAAGGAAGAAAGATATTCGAGAAAAAATAGAAAAGCTGGATTCCGAGATTGAAAAAATAAGAAAGAAGGGTAAAAAGGAGAACTAAAATCAGCAAGCGGCAACTCTGTTTATTTTCTTTTTATGGCGGTTATGCAATAAAATTTAGTTGGCTAAAGTCTTTGCTTTATAAACTAAAAATATCTCAATGTACTCATTTAAATTGAAATAATCCCAATAGTTTACATTCAGAGGCTCTTTGGAAATATTTTCAAACCAGATTTAAGCCCGAAATTACAGTAACTTTCTGTCTTTTTCGAAACACGCTTTTAATTCACATCAAAATTGACTTACGTTTTACACTCCTCAACAAGATGAACAAGACAATTGGCGCATCTTATCGAGGTGTTTTTACCCTAATCAAACGTTCAGGAGTCTGGAATACACAACACTTCAAGTGAGTTTAAACTGATTTATTAATTAGCTTCGCCTATTAATGAATGCTATCTAGATACTACGCCAAAGAAATTTTTGAGAGAGGTAAAGCCAAGGAGAATACGTATTTTCTTAAAATTGTTAGTATCTCAAATTCAACTAGTAGTCGTTCATTTCAATGGTAATCATCTGATATGTCAACAGCAATATGATCAGTTAAGGAAGTTAAGAGAGAAATTCATTAAACAACGTGAGCAACTGAATAAGAAAATCGAAAACTTGACGAAGAACCACGCAAAACATTGATCATGTCCTGGAAATATAACTGTGACAGATTTTAAATTGATTGTGACGCATAGTTTCACAAGAGACGAATGAAACTTGAAAAAATGTGTTTATTTTCTCAGTAATCCATGATAATTATTTCTTACTTCATTTAATGCCATTTGAATTTGGAATTCAGCTCAAAAGATATTTTCTTACAACTCCAAATTAGAATACTGATAACGTTGGATATGGAAAGTTTGTTTGGGTTCCGGTTTAAAAGTGCTGATAACTTTTTGAAGCCACAGCGATTATACTATGGTCGCGAGTGAGTACAATGCATTCTGTGGGTTTATCAATAGCTTAATCTTACAATACAAATCGATTACAGATACTCGAAGAGAATTTACGAGAAGAACATTGACAATGATAATGTGTACTTTCTGAAATTGGTGGGTATCGAACGCATGCAGAACTATTAACATTCAATAATACTCGTGTCTCCTCAATTCACTAGCAATATGATCAATTAGTGGTCTTGGTGAAGGCAAAATTCAGGGAGCAAAGGAAACTCAAAAGGAAGATCAAAGCACTGTTAAGCCAAATCGAGAATGTGAAGGACAAAATTGATGAGAAAGAAAATAATTTAAGTGAAATCGATTTTTAAGCAACGCTCGGCCCGTTGCATTTTTGTTCGTGTGTCAGCCGTGAAGAACCCAGACTGAATCTCAGTAGGCGACAAAAAAAATAAACCGTTTGCTTTCTGCTAAACTTTCAGATGTAACCATTATTCCAAATTATACAACAAGTTTATCAATATTCAATCTATATTTTTATTTGTTTCAATTCGTCTTTTTTTTTATTACAATTTCGAGAATGCAGCGAGTGCTGAAATCATTATTGAATAGGGAAATATCCGATAGTTGGGCATGCGTTGGCATTGCAAGGAAATTCTGTGAAAAATACCCCGATAGAGGCAGGAAGGAGGATTCGCACTTTTGGAAAGTTGTCAGTAACCCAAGTGCTAGTTTTTCTTCCACACTTATGTTAAATCCAATTCTCGCCCATCGCAGCAAATAGAGCAGCTAAAGCAGCTGAAGACTAAAAAACCAACGCGAAAAGATGAAAACGACCGCGACGATGAAGATGAGAAACGAAACAAAGTAAACAAATGATTGACATTAGGAAAACAAAAAACGACAAAATTTCAAAGTTTATGGTTGACGACGTGAATGAAGGAACAGGCAGTAAGCTTTTGTAATTTCAACCTATTTTTTCCCAAATTCGAAGCACAAAATTGAACATGCTCAGCTGTATCAGGCTCAGATGTGTGGTGGCTGGTCCCAAAGCCTGGGGCCCAGGATTCCCACAGCAGCTGCGCCTGTTTGCAGACGAGGAGAATATAAATCACCGTGACAATAAGGTAAATAACATTCCTAGCCATCGCCCAACTGACTAATCCATATATATAAAATTTCGTCTGCCAGACTATGGATCTTTGGAGTAAGCAGATTGGTCAATTGATTCGAGTAAGTATCGCCACTTGGCTTAGACCGTACCGTGTGTGTTAACTGATTTGAGCGGTTGGTGTGCGTTGCAGAAGCGAAACATGCTGGCTCTGATCGGCGAGTACATTGAGCTACAGGAGCAGTATGTTAATTCCAGGCTGCGCAGCAATAAAATGCTAATCGAGTTGGCGCGATCAAATTGGAATTCCGATCAATATCATTAGAAATTAGCCAAAAATTGAGTTGTTGCACACTTCATGACAAGTTCATACCTTAATGTTGATTTTTTATTCAAAATAATTTGCAATTTTCATTTACATTCTGAAGCCAATAAACAAATTAAAAATGCTGCTTCAAAGAAACGCGTCTCTTTGATAATGTTTAAATTGATGTGTATAATATATATGTGTATATATTATATATGTGTATGCGCTTAACAACATTTGAAACAATAAATGTGTGTGAAGATACATGGAAATTAATATGGCATTTACAGGAGAAACGTTGCGACATTAGAACTAGACAAAATAAATACAAATCAGCATTCAAATTTCGATCCAATAATAATAGATATGCGTAAAATAGTTGTCTGTGTGTTGGTGTGTGTGTGTGTGTGTGGGTGTGTGTGTGTGTGTGAGTAACTTAGGGCTAAAATAAGATAAAAAGTATTGTGCATTTCGTTAGTCGAACTCAAGTCAAAAATATAAGTATAGGTATAAGTACATTTTAAAATACATTTGTGGTAAGTAGTTTATGTCAAAGCGGTGTTTGTGTCTCTCTGTGTGTGTGTGAGTGTGTGTGAGTGTACATTTGAGCAACTTGGAGAAAGAGTTACAAGTACAACTACAACTACAACTAGAACTAAGTACGAACTAAAAACTTGAATGCGGGCGCAGGCGTATTCCAAAAAGAATCACTTGACTTGGTCAAGTGCCGAGCCGCAAAATACGCCTTTAGCTCCCACTCTCCTCCTGCTCCCCCGCCGCAGCACAACTGTCTGTCTGTGTGTGTGTGCGTTCGTGGTGTGTGTGTGTGTGTGAGGTAGGCTGTCTGCTGCTGTTGTTGTGGTTGCTGCTGTGCGCGAGTGAAGAGAAGCGTGGAGGAGAGCGAGAGTCCTTTGCAACTTTAAAATTATATGGCATACTTTTGTGCGCCGCTGCAGCTGCAATTGAAACGAGCTGCCATCTGCTTGCTGTTTGTCTGGCTATCTGGCTATCTGATTACGTGTCTGCGTGTCTGCGTGTGTAAGTGTGTGAGTGTGTGCTTCTAGCTTTTAAATACTGGTCAAAACAATGCCAGGAATGTTGTGAATGCAGCTCAATCTGTAGTGTGTGTGTGTGTGTGTCTGTCTCTGTGGTTCCTCTCCTCATCTGTCGCTGGTTACAAAATCGGTTCGCTTAGCCTAAACTTTAACTTTAGCTACGCCCTACGTGCTAGGTGCTACGTGCTACAAAAGAGTTACAGCTACAACTAAAACAACGGTCCAGAAAAAAACGATGATAATCAAGCAATCAACGAGCACGCGATCGCGCCTCTAACTGGGCAGCCGCTTGCTGGCCAGCTCCTGCAGCTTCTGCAGCGCCAGCGTCTTGTTGATCTCGACGAGGTCGCGACTGTGCTTGGCCGCCTGCAGTTGCACCTCCAGTATCTTCATGCGCATCATGTGCTCCTTGCTCTGCATCTCCATGAACAGGCGCAGCTCAAAGGAGCTGCCGGCCGCTGCCGCTGCCGCCGCTGCTGCTGCACTGCTGCTGCTCGCCACGCCGCCGCTGACGCTGCGCTCCAGCGCTTGACTGTCGGCGGTCTGTGGCACGCTGGTCGCCAGCGGCAGGGGCAGCGGCAGCGCCAGCGGTTGCTCCTCCCCGACCAGGCTGCTGCTGCTCGTGCGCTGGCGCTTGGCCAGCGGCTTGGGCAGCTCGTCGTCCTCCTCATTGTTGTTGTTATTGTTGTTGTTGTTGTTGTTGCTGCTGCCAGTGCTGCTGCTGTGGTGTTGCAAGGCAGCCGCCTGCGCCTGCGCCTGGGCCTGCTGTTGATGCTGATGCTGTATGGCAGCCGCGGCGGCGGCCGCAGCGCTCGGGAACTGGCCACTGCGCAGGGCGTTGAGCGCCTCCAGGGTGGCGGATATGTTGTTCATGTTGAAGCCGGGCTGGAAGCCGGACATGTCGCTGCCGCCGGCGGGCAGAAAGGCGCCGCCCACGCCGCTCGTGTCCAGCGCTGCGCCAGCCGGACTCTCGGGCTCGTGTAAACCATTGCGACTGTGGTTGGGCGAGACGCTGAGCCGCTCGCCGTTGACGGTGATGTCGCTGCTGTGATTGTTGTACGTCTCGTTGAAGGTCTCATTGGTCTCCTCCTCCTTGATGTCCACGTCGCACAACTCCTGCGGCGGCGTGCGGCTGCTGCACAGCCCAAACAGAAAGAGTTAATTAATGTGTGACAAACTTCACTGGCATGGTGCACTTACTCGTCCATGTCGTGCTCGTCGGCATTGAATTTGTAGTCGTCGCGATACTCGAAGTCCTCCTCGAGCGCCAGCGGTATCTTGGAGTAGTCGATGCCGTCCAGCGCCTCCGACTTGCAGGCCTTCTTCGCCTCCTGCATGAAGTCCCAGACCTCGAACGTGAACGGCGACGGCTTCTTGCGGTCGGCCACCTCGGCCCCGAATCTGGCCAGGCGATTGTTATAGTCCAGTATCTCGTTGCGCGTGCAAGCTGCAAAAGAGTTAGTTAGTGAGCGACTGTTCTTAGTCGTTTGCTGGCTGCAGACGAACCTTTCATGCGTCGCCATTGCTCCTTGAGGCGATTGCAGGTGCGATCCGTGCCGAACTGGTGCGAGAACTTCTGGTGTATGATCTTCCAGGCCTTGTTCTTGACGGCCGTGAGGCCGGCGTCGAGTCGCTTGTTCTCAATGATGCGCATGTCCTTGCGGCACAGGTCCAGCAGGTACTTCTTCTCCTGATGGTTCCAGTTCTGTGTGCGCTCGCGCTTCTTGTACATGTTCATCGACGGACTGTTCATGTACTGTGTCATCTCTGATGGTGAAGTGAAGATGGTTAAACGAACTTCCCGTTTGAAGGGGTTTCTTGATCTTACCTTGCTTCAGATCGACACCCTCCAGCAAGTTGTGGTTGGTGCTTTGCCAGTTGGCGGCTATTTTCATGAAAGCCTCCAGATCGTTGGCTGTGTACTGTTTGTTCACCTGCAAAGTAGAAGAGATTGCGTTGAGTTCACTGCTGCGCATTATTCTCATTCTAATCATCATCCTTCCTGCCCTTGCCCTTTCCCTGCCCTTGCCCTTGGCCGTCGGAACACTCCCAATTTGGGGTCTTAGATCTGAGCGGCTTGCGAGCTACTTGGGCATGCAAAACTTGTACGCTTTCAAGAGTTTGCGTTTAAGACGCACTTGAAGATTCATTGAACCTCACTTTCGACAGCCATTCCACACACATCAATAAACAACGAAAAAACCCCAAAACAAAAGGATTCAACTTGCTCTTGCAGTTGTTCGTGTGTGTTTTAAAGCTTTTGTTTTTGTGGTTGAGTTCTGACATCGCCTGACATTGGCTGATATGGTGGCAATATGCGGCCACATTAATTGATTTTCAATTAGCCAGCAGACAGCCAGCAGCGCGACAGAAGGGGAGGGGGGGGGGGATGAGCATTATGAATGTTTGCAGGCCATTTTGAAATGGGCTAAGAAATTGTGAATAACAATGGCACGACTGCATTTGTATAAATTGAATAAAAAATTATACAAATTAAGAACGCACACTCGCAACCAGCTGCCGACATTTTGCAGCCGGATCGAAGTCTCTCTGTGTGTGTGTGTGTATAATTCCATGTGTGTGTGTGTGAGTATCTGAGGGGCGATCAAACGTCGCACTGACAGCCAATTATATTAAGATCGCATACACTCAACTACACTCGCATAAATTCTTCATAATCGCGCACACACACTCAAGCATGTATTCGTGCTCTGCACCTTGGTTCAACTCCCAGTCAACGTATTGATTGGCTTCTATTAATATAATAAGCTATTTATTATTCCGTTATTTTCATTGATGCTTTGTGCAAATTCCTGGAACATATTTGCACAAATTCGTTGAATCAAACATCGGGCAAAAAGGTTTCTTGATAACACCTACAGTGCGAACTTTAAATAGAAACGGAAACTCTAAATTGTTATTTATATGCTTCGATCTGATAAAATCGTTGCGCTCACAATCGAGTTTGCCCCACTGTGGCCGCCGTCGACGCCGCCGGCGCTGGCAGAAATCGTCAATCTTTAAGTACGTTTTATTGTGCTTTATTTAATTTCATTTCATTTCGATTTTTCAGCTCGTTGCGGCCCCCGCCGCCCCCGTGGAGCCGACAACCTCCCCCCCCCCCCCTCGGGCGCCCAGCAACACCCGCACAAACTTCTCTCTGAGCGGTGCTCCATCGCCATGTGTTCAATATTTTTATGCCGTATCTGATTTACAATTTGCATGTATGGAGGAATGTTTCAATGGATATGTATGCGCGTTTAATGGGCATATACGAGCACATGAGCTTTTGAGTGTGCTTGCTATACATACTCGTACATTAGGGAGCCAACTTAGTCATTGAGGCGAACGCAAATTATTATGACGATTGCGACGACGCTGATGATAATCATTATTATTGTTATTTACTACAGAACACATACGAACATATAGTTATTAACAGTTGATAATTAGTGTGCATAATACGGCAGTGCTTTGCCACCACTCAAGAACTCCCCACTTCCCCCCGGGACTAATTGAAATGCGTGGCAAGCGCTGGGGCGTGGCTCAGACGATTGTTGAATGGGCTCCGAGAAGTTGCCTGACAGTTGACAGATTCCGCTGGATGCTGAGCCATCACAAACGCTACTCGTCTAAAGGATTTTGTTTCAGTTGCACAGAAGGCTACAAATTGAGAGGCTACTTTTGTAATAGCAACTTAAGAAACTATACCCAAATTGCAGCCAGAAACTACTCTAGTTAGAAGCTACTCTAGATAGTTTGCAGTTGAAATTTATATTTTTGCTGGCATACTTTCTAAATAATATAATATTTCTATTCACTTGAACATTTGACAGTGAACGCGCTCTAACGTCAATAACAACTCGAAACGTTTATTATAAAAATAATGATCAATTGTGGCCATTAAGCATTGAAATTAGACAACAAACAAACTGGCCAAAAGGATTTTGTTACAGTTGCACAGAAGGCTGCAAATTGAGAGGCTACTTTTGTAAACTATACCCAAACTTTCAGCTAGAAATTGCAGTCAGAAGCTACTCTAATTAGAGACCACACTAGATAGTCCTGCTTAGCAAAAAATCTTAAATCGCAATTCATATTTTTGCTGGCAGACTTTCTAAGTAATATAATATTTCTAGTCACTTGAACATTTGGCAGTGAACGCGCTCTCACGTCAATAACAACTCGAAACGTTTATTATAAAAATAATCATTCCAATCAATTGTGGCCATTAAGCATTGAAATTAGACAACAACACAAACTGGTTTATGTAGTGTATGTAGTACTATTATTATTGTTAGTGTTGTTAGTGTTGCTTTTTAATATTAAACCCAAAAATAATTATTGCCAGTGCTTTACAATCTGTGGAACCTACACACAATGCGGCGACAAAATATGTGTTAACCTTGTGCCTTAAAATAAAGCACGGCATTGTGAGAGGGTCTCCACAACAAGCAGCCGAAAATCAGTTAGTAACTGTCCGACTGTGCTAGTGTGTGTGTGTGAGTCAAGAGTAATTACGACAAATTAACAAAGTTATTGTGTGTACATACATCCAGATGCCAGCTTAGTACAGTGAACTATTTTTGTCAAAGACGTGTTTAAAGCCATGTTACTACAGTTGAGCTCTCGGCTCTCGGGCCTGTTGAACATCTTTTTCTTTGGTTTTATGGGGCCCTATATAAGTACAGCTACCGGCTAAGAGGGCAGCCGTCGGACAGCCAGACAGACAGCATGCATATATTTATTTAGGCGAGTACGTGAACTGGAATCATTAAACTCTGCGCCGCACTTGAATAATGATCTTACAGATTCGGGGAAATTACCTCGGCCGAGCATTCGATACACTTTGCGTCGAATGCTCTCGTCTGGAAAAAGGTTGAGGTTCCCTGCGACTTACTAAAATTTTTGTTGAATTTAGCCTCCGCTCTGCCATTAAAATGAATTACAACAAATTGTTGCGAGGCGAGTTCTTCGTTGCCTCTTCTCGCGGCAGGCAGCATAAATTTATGTTTTATTATAATTACGGAGAGGAGACGCGTAGAAGTACTAAAAAACTGAAATGTCATCGAACGTTCAAGTGGGGTTTAAAAAGCCGTGGAAACCCACAAAAAAATCATACGCTACAATTGGGACGGCGACTGGGATTGGAATCGAAATTGGGATTTGTATTGGGAATGCCGCACTCGTCCCCTCTCCGTCTGTCCGTCTGCCGCTCGGAATGAACTCAAGTGGCATCGAGCATTGATTTGTATAGTGTTTATTGTTCTAGCGTCGCATTCCCATTGCCGCATGGCCCAAGTGGCCGCCCGAGTGCCGTGTGCCCCGCCAACCCCTTCGAGCACTTTCCACACACAATAACACATGCATTTTGCCTTTTCACATCTCCATTCGTATTCAGTCAGCACTCGTAACTATAACTCGAACAATTTTGTTATAATTTGGACAAAGTCGACGTCGTCGTCGTCGTCGTCGTCGTCGCAGTCGCAGCTGACGGAAATTGACTCATGGCTGGCGAATTATGCTCCAGGTGTGCATGACACTGGCGCTGCCAACAACAAATTTATTAGAAATTGATGCAAACACACTCACACACACACACACACACGGGCGACTTATGCAAACAAATAAACTAATTTCATGACGCACACGCGCGCGCCTGCGCAGTTGGTTCAACTGCCGTCGTCGTCGTCGCCGTCGTCGTCGTCGTCGTGTGCTACTTACAATTGTAACTAGCTAAAAAATGAAATAAAAAACAACTAAGATTTTTTTTTTACCAAACGTGCCTTTGTTTACTTCCCAGCTCTAACCTGGCCTACACCCAAAAAACACAACAAAAAAATGCTGGAAAAAGCGCCGCGCGTCGCGAGTTCAGTGACATTTTTTCTATTTCATTTTGCCGCACTCTAAACAAGAGTCCTTTAGCTAGGCTGAGTTACTAAACACACTCTTTAAAGTGCATTGTATTTCAGTAAATGCAGAACTAAACTCAAACTAGTTAATCTAGTTAGCAACTGCAGTTAGATAATAACACAAAAATCAGCGAGAATTTCCTGGAGAAGTGTCAATTAATAGTAACCACAAATACTAATAAAAGACAGCTGAATATTTTATAGTTATAACAATAGCAAGTTGGCATAAAGAAAATATATATGATAATAAAGTCGACAGCTCCATGTTGAATAGTAATAATAATACCAAGTTGGCATAAATATAGTAACATATAAGATTTCAACATGATTGCAAACTAGACAGCTCAATTCATCCTAGTAATAATAAAAGCAAGTTGGTCTAAATATTAAAACATGATATTAAAGTTGACAGCGCAATGCTTTAGCAACATATTAAGATTTAAGCATGACAATAAACTAGACAGCTCAATGTTTTCTAGTAATAATAAAAGCAAGTTGGTACAAATATAGTTAAAGATTTAAGCTTGACTTGAAAATTGAAATCAGATTGCCATATACATCAGTTTTTTTGTTTATAATATTAATGACATAACATTAGTAGCCACTACTTTTATATTGAAATCATAAGAGGAAAATTGAAATCAGATAAATCAGTTTTTTTGTTTATAGTATTTAACATGTATGCAATTGTAGATGAGCTTTTTTATTTGTCAGCCCTTCGAGCTTTCTTCTTTGTGCCCCCACAAGCTTTTGTGTGCATAATGTGTTGATAAGCGTATTCAAACTTCGTCGGGGCACAAAATGCTGGCGACTGCTTTTTATGCGGAGTGCTCGATGTTGTTGTGGTTGTTGTTCGTTGTTCTTGTAATTCGTTTCTGTTGTCTGTGACAATTGTTGAGGCATCGACTGTAAAGTTGAACTGCGCATGCGTAGGTAAAACTTACTAAATTATTGGGTTGTGTTTCATTAGTCAGCCCACATTGGCTGACGGGGGGATTTGGATGCGGAATCTGAATCCGAATCGTGGAGAAGCGAGACGGGAGACGGGAGAGACTTGGAATTGGGCTGGGATTTGGGTTCGGTTGCAGCTGGCAAAGAGCTGGCCAAGTGTGCGCATACTTTTCAATCAGACTGTGCTCTGTTGTCTGTCTGTCTGTCTGCTGTTGTTGCTGCGGTGTCGCCGTGACAGCTGCAGAGATATCGGCACGCCAAATGGATTACTCCAAACTGGAGACGAAGTCGCGCTGCTAGTCTAACTATATGTTGTGTATCTCACAGTGTGTGTGTGTGTGTGTGTGTGTTCCTATAGCACACTCATTGACTGACTGACTGAGTGACTGACTATCGCCATCTCAATCGGCCTGGAAACAAATGGAGCAGCTCGCATTTGAATAGTCATTATGTGGTTAAGACTCACAGTCGTACTCGTATTCGTATTCGTATTCCAATTCGTACTCATATCTTTATATCCATTGTGCTGTTGTGCGTACCGAGACCGACTGCGACTTTCTTTGGCCCGCTCACACACACCCTAAACATGGCTGACAAGTTCATTACACCGAGCCCAGCTCCGCTCCCGCCCATATATGGCCAAAGTCGATTGTTATTGTTTTACGAGCACACACCAACGACTCGTCGTCGTTGTGGGAGTGGGGCGGCCGAGGGTTCCGAATATTGGGAGTCATAACTAATTGGAAAGTCATCTGCAATTGATTTGCCCCATTCTAATGGGCCATTAAATCAATCAACTGCATCACGCGTCTAAGCAAATCAAGAGCTTAAATTTTGTTGCCAGTTCACAGTTCTTCACAACTTTCTTGCTCGTGGCTCTGCAATTTGTTTAATTTCAGTTTATTTTGCGCAAATGTCCGGCGCACAGAGTTGTGTTTGTTATCTAGTTTGTGAGTTTAGTTTTCATTGTGTTGCCAAGTTGCTTTTTTGGCCATTGGCAGGCAGGCTCATTGTCAGTTGTGCCACCCACCCACACCACACCACACAACATAACTCATTTCAGTCGACACCCTGGCACTTCAGCTGCCCCGCTGCTGGCTCCCCAATTGCTGACTGGCATTTGAACATTTTTCGTAGCTGCCACTTTTGAATTTCTATACAAAAGTTTCTTTAATTGTTTATAACTTGAGTATGCGACTGTCTCTCACTGTGTGTGTGTGTGTTAAGTTGAGATATTTTTTGATGTGGGTTAACATTTCTTTAAGCATTTCACTTGGTCTCGAACTCTTACTCGACAATTCTAAGACCCAAGCAACGCAAACTCTACACAACAAATTTCGTTAGTCATTTTTTCCAAAATTCATTTGAATATTGAGACTTATTGTTGTGGCCCCACACTCACACACACATATATACTTTACTGTCTATCTCTGTGTGTGTGTGTGTGTGTGTGTGTATCTAATTTCTTTTTGTACTTGGCAGTTGCTGCTGTAGCATTTTATAATCGCATCAAGTCATGATTACGCTATGACTTTATGCTTCTTAGACTTTCAAGTAAGTGTGTGTGTCAGCTGTCTATATATATACATATATATCTTTGTGTGTGTGTGTGTGCAGCACTTGAAGGCGTTCAAATAATTTCTGGTTCCATTTAACTTGGACTTAAGAAACGAAAACTGAAACGCTTCAAACGACGAAACTACTTACAAATGAAACGAAAGAAAGCCTCAAATTCTTGTTGCCCCCAACTCCGACTCACCGCCCCCCCCCCCCTGGTCTTTCAGCCATGTGGTTACAGATTTAAGTTATTTTTTTGAAGTTATTGTTGGCTGGCAGTTCTTTATTTTCTTTCCTTTTTTTTTTGGCATTAATTGTTCCATGCGCCGAATCTAAGATTGATTGAACGAGTTCAACGAACCCAATGTAAATCATTATGATTACTTGAGGGAGGAAGGGAGGCAAAGAGGGAAGGCAGCAACGAGTTAGAATGCAGTCATTAAACGAGTACCGCGCACATCCAGAGAGTATATCGAATGAAATCGTGGCGCTGCCCTATACTCGAGCACTCATTTGAATTGGCCAGCCAATGCGGGAGAGATATGTTACTGCTGCTACTACAGTTGCTACTAACACAGCGACGTCTTGAAGCGTATTCAATCGAATCGTATTGAATCGAGTGGAATCGAGTCGAGTCGAGTCGTGGCCACGCCCCGCCCAGTGGCTGCCATGTCATGTCGCAATGCGCAATAATAATTACAAATGATCAGATGTCAATTTTTCGTGGCAATATTTGCTTTTACAGCCAGCTCCCAGCTCCCGGACCCGGGCCCGGCGCCCCGTCCCTTGTGTCTCTTTTAAACAAATGAAATTTATTGTTAACGGTTAGTGACCCGAATTACACGTATCGCTTATTTATATCTATCTATCTGTGCGCTCCGGCCAGAGAGCTCAGCTCTCGAGGCCCCCGAACGCAGGCGATCAGCATCGACTCCGTGTTGTGTGTGTGTGTGTGTGGCATGTATCTTTAAGTAGCAGACACACACACACACAAGTCGCGACTCGACTCAACTCAGTCAGCGACTCACTCGTCGACTGACTGACTGACTGGCTGCTTAGCTTTAAGCGTTTTAATTGCGCCAAACGCCGCCTACAAAGCGAAGACGCAGCTCAGCGCAGATAATGTATCTTTGTATCTGATCTTAATGTGCACACAGCTCCTCACTATGCCGCACAGCACACAAGCACACATTCATGTCTCTGTGTATCTTGTGGCTTCGCTCTGATCGAACAGCTTCAATTAGTTAGCACACCAAGTCACAGCCCGAACTTTTTCGAACTTTTTCAACTTCGCAAATAAAACCAATTATGAACTACTTTTTCAAGATAATATTTCAGCGAACTATACAATAGTTGCGGCAACAGTATTGAGTTCTGTTCTTCAACAGCTGCAAATTGTCACAAGAATTCAAATTTGAATTTCAAAGTAGAATATTTATGTTTCTAAATCAATTCTGTGGCATCGCAAGCACAAGAGATTGTAAATACAACAGTTGCAAGTACGTTAAAATATCTAGAACTTGTTGATGTTTCTTAAAGTCTGAAATTTGCGAGTCTTTAGAGCAGATCTGCTACATTAACTATGGAATACTTTCTACTCAAAACAGTTTCCAGTAGTTTCTTTAAAAGTCAACAGTTGCTTCTTTAGACTAGACTGAGATCAGCGTAGTTTAAATGCATAGTTCTAGCAAGTTTTCAAATATAACCAATTATGCACTACTTGATTTTATAGAGGTAGTATTTTAGCCAACAATACAGTATTTGCTGTAGAGCAATTCCATTTTTCCAATCATTGTTTTAAAACTGTCGAGAATTCAAATTTGAATTTGAAAGTTGCACAGTTACATTGCAAGCACACCAGATTGTAAATATAACAATTTCAAATCAGCATAAACATTTGAAACTTGTTAAAATAAAACTTGTAAAAGTTCGACTTTTGAGCAGATTCCTTGCTTAAGTTTTACTTTCTGTAGGTTCTTCTGAGGTCAACAGCTGGGATCAATGGAAGCCTTTAAGTATTTGTTGTAGCTAATTGAATTTGTGAGAAATGTTCTCCAATTTTCCTTTTCGTTCGTGAAGAAGAAGCAGCCTGCATTTCCCCATGCATAATTTGTATCTCGCGCTGTGTCTTGAGGGTTATGCAATGCATTAATTGAAATGCAAGTCGAGTTTCGCTTTAATGGAAAAGCAGACACGCATACTTCTTGGAGCCTCTCCCTCTCTCTCACTCTCTATTAACACACACGCACTCTCGCACACACATACGCACACACGCAGGCGCGTATCAGCTAGAGTGTATCTCTGTATCTGTATCTTTGGGCTGCGCATTTGGCCTTTGCTTTGTCGCATTTGTCGCTGTTGCTGCGCTCAATTGCCGCTCACGTTGCTGTGCCCTGTGACAAACATGAACTGTTGCTGTTTGACTTTGTGTCTCTTGTTCTTTATGACTTTGCACGTACGCATTTTGGCTTTTCCTTTTCGCTATTCAAATCTATTGAAAACACAGCAATACAACAACACAACAACAGCAACAACAACAACAACAAAAGCGAGCACAAAAATGCTGCTCAGATCCCGCCTTGCGGCTCTGCTGGCTTCTAATGCTCATTTCCCATGCAACGTCACATTGTGTCAGATCGTAGCAAATTTATAAATGCGGCAGCTGCGGCGACGACTTGTTGCCGTTGCACATTCTTCAACCGCTGTTGCTTATCGCCCATGTATTTCACAGATATTCTATCTACACATGTACCTTACATACAAGCATGTGCAGATTTATATAAATATGTGTAGAAGTAGTGGGTATCTATGTTGTACATATGTTCTGCTTTGGAGCTTTTGCAATCGCAATTTAAATGTTGATTTAGGCGTGTTCTTAATGGCTTATCAGAGCTGTGGCGGCTAAAAGCCAAAGAGAAATTAATTTAAATGCGCCCCTCAAATGGCATAAAATACTCGCACAAATTGTTTAATTATGAGCCCCACCAACGCCAGCGACAACGACAACGACAACGACAACGCGAACGCCAAAGCAAATGCGTTAACTAATTCTAGGCAATTGCCCGCAGTTGATAATCGGCAACAGTAAGAAAGAAACAGCAGCAGCAACAAAATAAGCAACTCGAATAACAACAAAATAAGCAACACGAATAACAACAAAATAAAAGACAACAACACACAAACGCGCCCCTTTCGCCAATGTGACGCCTTCCGCCGCGGCCTCTGTCGCTTCTTTTAATACCCTTTCCGAGTACTTCGCCGACTGCGTTCTGCTCGGCTAGCTCCGCTTAACTGCCTTTAATTAACTCAAATATGCCATAAGCTGGGCTATCATCACTCACACACGCACACACATTCAGCAAGTTTAATGCGTAAATTGTTTGAGCATAAATTGTGCTCGATTAGCAGCTCGTCGTCTGATTAATGCGAAGCTGATACTAAAAACGCTCCTCGAATAGTTCTCAAAATACTAAAAAGCTAAATATTTGTATTTGCTGATTTCTCAAGCTGGAGAAGTAAAAAGATGCCGAAGTTTAAAACAGAAACTTCAACAGCTTTTAATACTGTATAAAAACACATAATTTTTAATTTTGAAACAAGCTGATTTCTCAAGCTGAATAATTAGTTTAGATTAGATGAACGAATCAAAAGTTTAAATCTATAATGAATAGTTTAGAAAATCTCTTCACTTTTTAGTATAAGTTAAAATTGTTTAATTTGTATTAAAGAAAGGTGAAAAGAAGCTGATTTCTTAAGCTGATATATTGAAAAGAATCAGACGTTTAAAACATAAGCTTCAACAGCTTTTACTTGTTTGAAAAAACTACCTTTGAAAAAAAATAACTGTTAAGCAATGTTGAAAATACTAAAAAGTGAAATATGTTTAAGCTACTTCCAAATCTTTGTAATTGTATTAGCGGAATTTGAAACTAAGCTGATTTTCCCAATTTAAGAAGTCTAGAATAGTTCTTAAAATACTAAAAATTGAAATATGTTAAATATTTATATTTGTAATTAGGAACTTCTAAAATAAGCTGATTTCTTAAATCTGACAAAGTGAAAAGATCAGACGTTTTAAACAGAAACGTTAGCATCTTTTAACTCTGTCAAAAAAAAACATAATTTTCAAACTCTATTTCGTTTTCAAAACGTAGGCAACTACTGTTGGAAATACTACACCTTTTAATGCAGCCAGAAACTTGTTATTCTATATTGATTTCAAAAGATTCTAGGCAATTTGCTTCATCAAATATAAGTTCAAAATGTGCTAAATTCATTATGGATTATGTTGGATAAACATTAAGAATTATCTATATATTTGCGGCACATCTAAAGTTTGCTCAGATATTCCATGAAAATAGAGCAAGCTGTAGGAAGTATTCGGGTAACTGGGGCGGATATGATGCATTTGCATTGAAATATATATGAACAAGGTTTAAATTTTAATTAGGCGCTCGAATCAATGCAAACGTCTTGTTAAATAAATTTACACAACTTCTTTCCCATTAATGGGTGTGCAAGTGTGAGTGTGAGTGAGACTAGGTGTAGTCATATCTAGATCGCATGTTATACAATAATTGTGCCGCTTATCGAACTAAATAAATATTAAATTGTAATTAAAGTCATGCGAGTGATTTTGGGTTCTCCATTTGTTGTCAACAAATAAAGTACCTGGGCGTCGTAATTGCGTTTATCGGCGTTATTGTGTGCGTCTGTTTCGGGCCAAGTCGCAAGTCGGTGCACGTAATTGAGAAATAAGTCGAAAAGACTTTCCTAGCATTAGGTCAACGGGAATTTAATTGCTAATTGCATCGTTTATTGGCCGCGCGAAGGCTTTCAACTTTAAACTGGCCCAAACTAACTAAGACCGCTCGTTGATAGATAGCCTTAATTAAGTTGTCATTACACAAACACAAATGACACATCGAACACAACAGATTCGAATCGACAGCGCGCTGCCAGTAGCTCGCTTGCTCTCTCTCTCTAAAAAAAGAACTATTGGCCCGATTCTGGGCGCTCGATTCTTGATTCCTGGCCGGGGCTGACACACGGCATTGGCGCGCTCCGCTGGTCTGGAAACTCATATTGAAATTCGCGCAAATATTTGCGAGGCAATAAAAGCGGCGCACAAATATCTTAAGCAACATGCAACAAATTGCGCGAGTTTGTTTTTGGGACACACACAGCTTGCTTGCAACATTTTTGCGGTGCACACCTGGAGCGACACACACACAGCCAGAGTATCTAGAATCTAGCCGCAGTCGCAGTCGCAATCACAGTCGCAGTTGCAGTCTAGGCTGCCGCTGCCTGGCAACAACAATGCCACAAGGCAACCCAGGCGGCAACAAATCTGCAGATAGCGAAAAAGACTTAGCTGACAACTGGGCAGCCGGGCCACCGCCAAGCTGCCAAACAGCAGCCGCAGCAGCAGCAGCAGCAGTCGCAGTCAACGCCAACGCCAACATTGACTGCCTTGCCTTGCTCTCCCTCTCCCTCTCTCTTTCTCGCTCTCGCGCTTTGTGCGCTGCACGCGTCAATGTCGCTGCCCGTCGCCATCTGCGACTGCGCGCCTTCGCTGCTCTCCTTCCACGTGCCATTCTGTTGCCTTTTGCTCTGCTTCGACTTCTTTATCTACTTCGACACTGGTTTGCTGCTCCTTTTGTTTTCATACCCGCACTGCACAGCCAAGCAGAGTGTCGGCTAATCGCATCTCTCAGCTTATCGCAGGACCTCTGTTAAATGACACTAAGAGAAATCTTTTCGGCTACAGACAGCTGCAATATCTAGCTATTTTATCTACTCCCATCTAACTAAGAATTAAGTGCAGTAGCATTAAAAGTATTTGCTTCTATTTGTATTAAAGATCTAAAAAAATAAGCAGATTTCTTAAGCTGGAAAATTGAAAAGATTAAAATTTTTAAACAGCAAAACTCCATGCTGCCTTCAAAGAAAAACTAGCTATTTTATCATAAGTGCAGTAGCATTAAAAATACTTGCTTGCATTTGTTTTAAAGATCTACAAAAATACGCAGATTAAGTTGGAAAATTGAAAAGATTTAGCAACATTTAATTATCAAACTACATCTTGCTTTCAAAGAAAAACTAGCTATTTTATCTATAAATGCAGTAGCATTAAAAATGCTTGCATTTGTATTTAAGAACTACAAAAATAAGCAGATTTCTTAAGCTCGAGTATTGAAAACATTTAGAATTTTTAAATAGAAAAATTCCATACTCCCTTCAAAGAAAAACTAGTTATTTTATCTATAAGTGCAGTAGCATTACAAGTACTTGCTTCTATTTGTATTAAATTGCAAAAATAAGCGGATTCCTTAAGCTGGAAAATTGAAAAGATTTAGAATTTTCAAACATCTGATTTTTAATTTCATGCTGCTTTCCAAAGAAAGCACGAAAATTGAAAAGATTTAGAAATTTGAATAGAAACATTAATATTTGATATTCAAACTCCATGGAAAATCGAAAAGATTTAGAAATTTGAATAGAAACATTAATATTTGATATTCAAACTCCATGCTGAACTTCAAAAGATTCTAGCTTTTTTATTTATAAGTGCAGTAGCATTAAAAGGACTTGCTTGTGTTTGTAATAAATAACTGAGAAATAAGATGAATTCCGAATTTTCAAACAGAAACTTCCACACTTGATTTTCAAACTCCATGCTGATTTAAAAGGATTCTAGCTATTTTATCTACAAGTACAGTAGCATTACATATTTGTATTAAAGAGCTGCAACAAAAAGCTGATTTCTTAAACTGGAAATTTGAAATATTGCAGAATTTCAAAACATAAACTTGAGCAGTTTTTAATGCTGACAAAAATTTGATTTTCAAAGTCCATACTGATTTTAAACCATTCTAGCTATTTAGCTATAAGAAAAGAACTTGCTCCCTAAATTTGCTAGCTCAAAGTTGCAGAAGTGAATTAAAAAGTTGAATATTATAAATAAATATTAAATACTTTTCACATGAGCAGGGTTTTACGATTGTCAACGAATTAAATTGTGTTGGAAATGCATTTGCACCTCGATAACAAATAAATTTCAATTAAAGCCAAATGACACTTGGCTGGGCAGTTTTAAGAGAAACAATAAACTGTGCAATATACGTGGACATGAAAAGAAATGTGAATATAATGAATTGCAACGAAATTGTCGGCAGAATTTGGGAAGTAGCGCCCCCGGTTTAATGGCGACAGAGTGCAGTTCGGGTATTTGGCAGTCGCACAACTTGCAGCGCATTCGAGTTAATTTCTGTTCTGGCTGTATTCGGTTTTTAGCCCTCTCCCAGCTATTATGCGCAAGTGTGACGCATGAATCATGGCAATTTATTTCGCTAGTCGTTGCTGTTGTTGTTGTTGTTGTTGTTGCTGTTGTTATTTCTGTGCCATTTGCTCTGAAAGTCATGCGCTTTAAATTTTAATAAATTAATATTTTCACAAGTATGTGTGGCTGTGTGTGTGTGTGTGTGTGTGTTTGGCTGCTTATTGGGTGGGTGACTGATCAGGGGCAAGTTTTCAATGCCTTCGCAATAATTGTACAGTTTCGAATTCTAATGCCAATGTGCATTTCGTTTTCACTCTCGCAGCAACTAGGTAGCGCATGTTCTTCCTCCAAATCAGGCAAATACTTGTAGTTGCCTGCGTTTCTTACCTAATCGTCGGGCATACCCTAATCAACTGTCAAACGCTAAATTAGTGGCTGGCTTCAGTGCAGAATTGGTGTCTAGACACACATCTAGCTTGGGTGTGCTGGGCTTGGGGCATATTAAGTCAATGCCAAATGCGATCGGCGAATTCGGCTTAAAAAATGCTGACGACATTTTTAATCCTAAAATTGAGACTAAAAAGGGAAGCGAAAATGAAAACGAAACGCAGATTTACGAGTGTGTGCAAACTCCTCAAGGTGGGGGAGGAACGAACTGACGAAATGCTTCACAAATGTACCTGGAGCGGAGTTCGTGCGATCGCAACGCTGTGCCATATTAAAGATTCTCTCCCCACAGAGAACTGTAACTGAAGTCGTCGTCATGTGTGTGTGTGTGTAATCAAGATTAGGTTTTAATAATTCAAAGTGAGTCGCACGCGGGATTAGCTGGGAAACGAGTCTAAATGTGCAGACGACGACTTCAAGTAAAAACAGAAATCATGTTACTTTTTGACAAATTCGAAAGAAATTAAACACACTCAATGCCAGTCGCGACTCTCTGTGTGTGTGTGTGTGAGATACGAAAGGAAGTGGCAATGCGCACGCGGCTCGTAGCGCTATTAAAATACAGAACACACCCAAAAATATTTTAACGACAGTCAAAGACTCGACAAAAACAAAAAGAAAATAAAGACTCGACGCAGACAGCGACTGAGAAGGTGAGGCGAGACAGAGAGAGAGCGAGAGCGAGAGCGCGAGAGGGGAGTGCGGGAGGACAGTATCAAAGTGTGTAGCTAGTTGGGGGACTCGCATTGAGTCCAATGGATGGATGACTGGATGATGGCGATGATGATGATGTTGCTGCTGATGACAAAAGGCAAGATTCGTCGTCGCTGGGTGACAGCGCGCGATTTATGCTCGAAATTGTACGCGTTGATGCATAAGTTATGCCCCAAAAAGAGCGAGAGCAACGTATCAAAAGTATCTTATGGATGCAGTCGCTTTAGCAACTCACTTATACATTCAGCTCACAAATTATGACATTAGGCAAATTATAAACCAGTTTCGACTGCCTGCAAATTCTTTAATTTTGATTAACTTTGATTAATCTCGACTTGCGTAAGACTAGCAAGGACTCTATTCTATCTATCTATCTGTGGTGCTTGCGCAGCTGTCATCATTCCATTCAGTTGCAATAACTGGTTGTGTGGCACAAAGGCGACACATCAAAAGAACAGTCAACAAAACGCAGTTGCTCAAAATTCACACAGCGACAGAGACGGACTGAGTGCGAGCAGTAAAGTTGCCACTATAAAATTGTTAATCCTATTTTATTAAATGCACGCAGACAACTTGAATATCGAATGGAATACAACCCCTACTTTATGGCCAGAGGTGGCGAGTCATCGCCATGTGGCCAGCTGACTAACTGGATTCCACAATATACATACATACAACATATATGTTGTGTTGCGAGTGTGGCAAGTCGCATATGCGAGTGTTTGCTTTATTCTGATCCTGCCATTGAATGCAATGCGCAAATCTTTTAAATTAATTGCGCAGTCAGGGTGAGAAACCTACAGATTGTCAGTCGCACAAATGCCTGAATAGAATACGACAAACATGAAAGAAAACACAATGCGAGTTACATTTCGATTGCTTTTTTGATTATGATCATTCTCCCTGGTAATTGTAGCAAATGCCTGACAAAAGCTTGCACTAAATACACGTAAATCAAAAGAAACGTTCTCCAAAATATTTACAAATTTGCAAAATGAAGAATTTATTGTTTATAAGATTAGAAACGAAAAACGTTAAAGCATCATAGTTTTGCATATAATTATAGCGCAGTTGACTTTTATATCTTTAAGAGCGAACACAATGAACCTAATCTTCTTAGGAATAAGTGTCAAAACACAGCCTTTTATGAATTTAAGATCTTCAATTCCAATATAGCATAGCATATAGCTTCATATAGCATCATAGCTTTGATGCAAGCTTAGCATACAAGCAAATAATATTCTATTTAAGTATCGATTCGAAAATATAGCTCGAAAATATAGGATCTTTTAGATCGAATCTAATATTATCTTAGCAAACTCTGGAAACATAAAACATATGCAATTTAAGAACCAATTTAATTATATAGCCTAGTCGACAACATAATCATAGTTTTAGTATCTAGAACACAATGAACTTATTTTTTTTTAAGAATATCTTTAATAATGAACCAATTGCCTTTAAGATCTTTCAATTCCAATCATAGAACATAACATGTTCATAGTTTTAATGCAAGCTTAGCACATAGCAATATGTTCCATTTCAGAACCGATTCAATCATTTTGCCCAGGTGAGTTAAGGATTATTCAATTCCGATACTAGAACATAATATGATCATAGTTGTAGTGTTTAGCCCACAATGAGCATATTCTTCTTTTCAAGAATCAATTTAAACATATAGCCCAGTTGATTTTAAGATCTTTAAAATCGAGCACAATATTCAGTTAGTTTATATGCAAGCTTAGTGCGCATAAAGAACATGTTTTTCTTGGGAATCGTTTTAATAAAATAGCCCAGTCATTCTAATAGTTTCGACGCAAGCTTAGCAAACAAGGAACATATTCTTTTTAAGAATCGATTTAGTAGTATAGTCGAGTGGACTTTAAGATTACTCGATTCTAATCCTAGAACCTAAGATTATCATAGCTTTAAAGTTTAGTACGCAATGAGCCTAGTTTGAAGAAAGAATTTAATCAAATGAATTTAAGATGGAGCATAGCTTTATCATAGTTTTTATGCAAGCTTAGCACACCATGAATCTATTTAAGAATCTTATAAACAATAAAGCCCAGCTGACTTTGAGCTTAGCACACCTGGAACATGTTGCATTTAAGAACCGATTTAATCATATAGCCGAGTTGACTTTAAGATCTTTCAATTCCGATTCGTTGAGCATAAACATTTGCACAATATTTGAATACTGCTGCCCGGCTGCCCGGTTTCTGAGTGTTTGATTAATAGTTCTGGCTGGCTGCACATTCTGATTTGTCAAATCTTTTTGGTATGCGGCTCAAACAAAAAGAGAGCCACGCAGTTTCGCTCTCTCTCTCTCTCGCGCTCTCCTTGTGCGTCGCTCTTTGGCTTGGGCATTCTCGGCGTCTGCCTTTTGGCGTCTTGTTCGCGCCCAAGTGCCGACAAGTTGGGGCGTTACCGGAGCAGCTAGCAGCCAGCAGCTACCTGATGCGGGGGATCAGCGGCGCTGCTTGATAATTTATGATCGAGTGCGCGACCAGCGAAGCAATTGCGAACGGGTCTGCTCGACGCAGCAGATACCCTGTAGTCTGCTCTCGTTGTTGCTGCAGTTCTAGGGTTGCTTTTCCATTTGCATTTGTGACTAATTGCGATTGGTTTGTTGTCGTCAATCGGTTTGCATGTTGCACATAAACAAATTAATGGGCATTTTGCGTTGCAGGGGCCAATTTGGGCAAAAGGGGGAAGCAGTTTCGGGGCCCGCATCTGCGGCCAACTGTCGACGCAGGCGGCACATGAAACGTAAACATTAGAAGCGTATTTGTAAATTGTGGAAAACTCCACCACTCCCCCACCCCCCTGGAAAAGCGACTAAACTGGCAGCAGGAGCGGGTTAAGCGGCGATCAATTGGCAATTGGCTGGCGTGATGGGCCGCGGGTGCCCGTAGAAAAGCGCAGAGTTCGCAGTTAGCTAGAGTCCCATATGTCTGCTAATTAATTCATTGCTTAATTGCTGCCTTTATCAAATACAGATACAAATACAAATACAAGTCGAGCGGGGGGAATGCGTGAGAGCGAGCGAGAGGGCGCGATGTGGATCGCAAGTTTTAGTTGCGCCTTGAAAGAAATTTTCATTTCATAGTCGCTCATTGAAAATAATTAAAATTAATTAAGCCATTTTGCTGCCGCTGCTGCTGCTGCTGCTGCATTGGCTAACTGCTTGCCAGCCAGCCCCTCATCTTCTCCCCCCCCCCCTGGCAGCGTATCTATAAATTTAAATCGCCTTTAATTGAGGCGACTTTTGGGTGACGGAGCGACTTGGTTGTGGAAATTGTCAGGAATTTTATTATGTATGTTTGTATGGTGCATGTTGCTGTTGCCGTTTTGCGCAATGTTTTAATTAATATTTAATTACGTGGGGCTTAAACTGACTGATTTGTCCAGCACATTTGCGGCACTATCAAAAAAAGAAAACACATTGAACGGCAGATAAAGCGGCGCAAAATGTAGAAAGACAACACGTGCAATGATTGATTGTCAATTAATATTACTAGTTGATGGCAGCCAACTTCGTCTCTAGCTGCTATTGTTGTCTCTTTCAAAGAGAGAGGGAGAGAGAGGGAAAAGGATGTCAATGCATGACGGACTGATGGAATGATGGACTGGTGGACTGAGTGACACACATTGTCTATGGCCAGTCTCGCATTTCTTTACAATTTACATTTCACATTTAATTCGTTTCGTTTTTCCCGCTCTTGAAGTTGTCGGAAAATCAACTGTGTGAGTGATGGAACGAATTGGCATTCGACATGTTGCTAGAGTGAGACGCAACTATATACCTAACTATATATACATGTGTGTGTGTGTGTGTGTGGGTGGGTGGATGCATAGTGTACAGCTACTTAATACCTTCAAATCAAACGAATTACGGCTGCTAAAAAGAGTCCTATAAATGCACTCGACAGCATTATATAATTATATAATATAATGGTGTTAATGTCTTTGTTTCGCGCGACAAACCAAAACAGTTTGTAAATTGGTCGCCTTTGGGGATGGCAGGAAACAAAGCGTTTCCAATTCGAAATGCTGATTCGATGGCATCAAGTCGCTGTTGCAGTCCCCAGCGACAGCGATCTGGGGACAAACAGAGATTTATGTGTATTCAGATCAAAAGCCATACATATTCATATGGCAATAACATATTCGTATTTATTTTTAATGCACCCATATGCCTGCCTCTTTCGCACCAGCTCAGTGCGTCTCGCTCGCTCGCCAGCTAGCTGACTACTTAATTTCCAAGTGCCATAAAAATGTGTTCGATGGCGATCGATGGGTTGGGAGAGAGAGAATATCGGGAACTGAGAGCCCGGCGTATTTGGCGTTGAAAACTAAGTTGGCTTATTTATTGTGGCCATGCTTATAAATATTTAAAAAGCCTCAAATGAAATAAACAATTACTGTATTTATTGACACATCCAAACGCCACGCCTCCCCCCTCCCCCTCTCCACCCGCGCAGCGCGGAATAACTCAATCATATACACATATCCAGCGATTTATAGAGGAAGTACTTATGCGCCCAGATCGCTCCCAAAGTGTTCATGCTGAAAGGTATTCGAGGCCGGCTCCCTTTACACACTCGCATAGTTGCGACTATGAATCAGTGCTGGGTGTCAAACTACTTGCAAATTAATACCCGGGGGCATTATAATGGCGGAATTCGCAGACAATTTAGTCAGAGAGTTATTAAAATTATGCCAAATTTGGGGTAATCCTAAGTTCTTGAGCTGCGCAAATTGTGCAATTTATGGTTGGTGCAGCAAACATATGTTAAATATGGCAATTAATAAATAAAAAGACCCCCATGCCGCAGCCCCCTCGCCTCGATCGGGCGATCGCTTGTGGCACTTTGAGTGGCCGTTGATTTAAAACATACATTGCGGCCTTTAATAGTGGCGCATTTTTGTCGAATCCGACGAAACATCGGCCACATTTCGTTTCCTTTTAATGAAAACAAATTCAATCAAATGGGGCAAGCGAGTGGCGGGTTGCGAGAGGGGGGATTGCCGAGAAATACCTAAAAACAAATCGAATAGCGAGGAACTTGAAAGAGGAGCGCGCACTGGGAATTATGAGTGGTATTCATATGCGGCGGCTACTCGCCATCGTACTCGCACTCGCACTGAATTATGATTTGTGTAAAGCGTCTTTTGCTGCGTCTTTCTTTTTTTTTTTTTTTTGCTTTTTGGCTGCCCGTGATTAAGCACTTTAAGTGTAATTCGGTGCTATAGTTGCTGTGCCCTCTTTGGTTAGGGAGGGTACAACACTCAGCCACACACACACACACACACACATAGTTACACTGGGCCTATTTATAGAGACGGACGGCAAGCAGATGATGTTGCCTAAACCATAACTAAAATCTTTATGGCTAAAGATATTTGTGCGATCTGCCATGGGGACCAGCCTGTGATTTCTATAACGATTCCGATTCCGATGCTGATTGCGATACCCATTCCCCACTTTTTTCATATTCACATTTGGATTGCGCTGTGGCGGCTGTTTAAAGTCAATTTTTGAATAATTATGAATCGTTTTTCAGTTGTTTCAGTTTCTTCGGCTGCTTTGCGTTGTTCTCTAATTATAACAACATCATAATCATAATAATTTCAAATGAGTTTTTATTTTGGCTGCCTCTTCGTCTGTTCTTAATGTGCCAAATATATTTCTATCTAGTATTTCTATTGAGCAAAAATCGCGAATATTTGTCCAACACACACACACACACGTATACAATATGCAATTGGCGCAGAGAGATTTATAAAGCAGGCAGGAAGAAGAGATATCTGCGAGTGGCATATGTATTGAAATGCGTTTAAACTAAATGCTAAAGCAGCTGTAAAATCTATGCCATCGATGATATATCGAGCAGTGCGCCCGGCTGCCAAATCGTTTTTGCACCAGTGTGCGTATGCGTTGCGTTGCACACGATTGAGCGGAAGTTCTTTGAACGTCACTTGCACTTTAAAAGTTGATATCGATGTCGATGGGCGATTGAGAATCTGTGCATATGCGAAATAAGTTAAATCACAGCTCCATCTATGGCGGTGGCTTAATCAAAATCGCCGGAAATTATAAGATGCCAATAATAAAAATTAATATGCAAGAGATTAAAACGATTTATATGTACGCCATGGCGTCGAATGCGTGCGACTGCGCCATAAAAATGTTTATAATATAGCCCCACTATAAACACACTCACACACACACACACACAGAGACACAGAGAGTCGTTCGGCTAGAGAGACAGAAAGTAATACGTATATAGTTTGGCTTGTTCAGTTAACACTTTGGTTTAATGACTAAGACTAAGGAGCGCCCCGCGTGTGCTCGAAAACATTTTTGTCAATAAAATAGAAATTAGCGACGCTGAATCACAATTCTAGTTAGCCCCCTCTAGCCAATGGATGGATATATGTACGTATGTAGATGATGAGAAGTACATGCTAAATCGGTAATCAAAGTACTATTTACCATTTTGGCAGCTTGTTTTTAATCCACGGTTGTAATCCCAGCGAGCAGTATTATTAATTTGCAAATTGTTTTTAGGGTTTTTTAGATTCTTTTGCTTATAACTTCTTCACACTTGGCACATATTTCAAATGTTTGCACGTTGTAGTTGTGGTTGCAAATTTGCTAAACTCAATTTGATTTCGCGTTTATTTCTGTGTAGTTTAAGCACTGTTTCAAATTGTCTGTCCGTTGCGCGCGTGCCGAATAATAAGTGATTTGCTCCGAAGAGAGTTGCGTACTAATTACATTAGCCGATAGATATCGAGAGCGTTGTGTGAATTGTGTAGTTATTATTATCTCTGGGCTTATAACAATTTTTTTTTTATTAGAGTAGTCGTTGAAGTGTAGAGCCGAAGCCGGAATGACGCTGCGCGCGTTCGTGTTCGCACTGCTGCACGTTTAGTCAATGACTAAAGGGCGGGCAATTCAAAATTTTTTAAAATTCATCAACGCTGCCAGCTGCGGCAGCGGCAGCGACGGCGACGCGGCAGCGGCTACGCCAACGTCGCGTCAACGCCAGCGTCGACAGCAGCAAACACACAACAAAAACCAAAAACTAATAAAATCAATTACAAACGCACACAAACACATCCACACACAAGCGTTTGCCGAAGACGACGAACGACAACAACGACGCGACCGAAGCAAAGAGCACGAACAAAAACCGACGACGACGACGACGCCGCCGACGACGACGACGACGCGACGTGCTATACCCGAAGTTCTCGTTCTCTGGAACAACAACAAACACTCGTAGCAGCAACAGCGGCGCGATAGCGGCAGCAAAGGAAACGGAGCATGGAACTAGAGCTGAGAGCGTGTCTCGTGATTTTTACCCTATGCGTATGTCGACGAGCTTTTCGTACAACCAAAATAATTATTGTTGTAATTTGAGCTGATGGTGGCGCATTCTATCATCAGTAATCTGATGTGCAATTTACACTTTTCTCATTTTTCTACAAATCATGTTATATGCATCCTATGTATGTATGTCTCGCACAAGATATATCGTAAGGTGTCGCGTGCGTGTTTTACGCTCATCGCTAAAGGGAACACAGAGCAGCCACGAAGAGAACGTTTTTGGCAAAGCCGATGGTGCTCTTTGCACGCTCTGAGCTCGCTCTTGGCCGTTTGAATGTGGGCCAAAAGTAATGACAATAGCGGCAATTGTTTGGCTTGGACATTTTCCACGTACTTTTTGCACTCCCGTCGCTTGGGTCGTTGCCAACAATTGGCTCTTTAGCTCTCTTTCGCTCCCGCACTGTGTGTGAGTGTGTGTGTGCGTGTTTGCATTGTTGCGCTCTCACAGGCGTCTGCGAGTGTGTGCGTGTGAGTATGAGTGAGCGCTTGTGTTGCTTGCCAAATGAGCCAAGCAAAACAAAAAGGCAAAAATATACATGGGTATGTCTGTATGTATGCACGTGTGAATGTACGAGTAACAGCAGCAGCAACGTAAGCACAGTGCACCGACAGCAAAAGCTGACACCCCCTCCCGCAATCGTTCACAGCCCACGCACACTTGTGCAGCGTTCGCAAGAGAAATATGCAAACAATTTCTGCATTTATGGCGCGGCAATGACGTTTGTCTCTGTTTGTTGCTCTTGAAACGCCAAGAATATTCGTGCTGATCTCGTTTTACATTATTTACTTGTGGGAATAGATTTTCGCAATCACAGCTGCCCCTAAGTAGATGATGTAAAAGTGTGCGTGTGTGTGTGTAGCATAAGTTTGAGCGTTTTAGAGTGCGGGCTTTATCGACACCCCTCGAATAACGTTAGCACTTACTTTCATTGTACAGATGCTGCATCCTTAGCGCATAATTCGCCGCTACAAAATGTCCTTTTTCCACTCACATTTCAATCGGCGAGCGTTGAGTAACCCTCATAAACTGAAGCTGCTGCTTGCTACAGCTACAATCCATAATTACACACAAAAGTCTAGCATATATCGCATTTAAGCCGCAGCGCAGCGCATAAATCGCAATTAATCAAGTGCAAGCCAATGCCGTTAGCTCCCTAACACCCCTCCCTTCCTCTCCGCTTTCCCGCTCTCCACAACATAGCAACCCTCCTTAGCTCAAAGCAAGAACAGCAGCAGCAGCAACAACAACAACTACAACAACGACAAAGTTCAACTGCTGCTTTGAGCTGAACAATAATTACAACTCGTGCTCGCTCACTCCAGCACTTGCAGTGCACCAGCGCCCCGTCTCGCTCTCGCGCTCTTACTACGCATAACGAGAGCTACTAAAAATGTAATCATTATGCTTTATCGTAATAATCAGCAGCCGCAGCCAGGGCAAGTTTTCGCCCAACAGCCACCAGACGGCGCTCTCCACTTGTACATAGCTCACACACACACACACACACACATACAGAGCGACTACTACTACATGCTAGCATAACAAACAGGCAAACAAACAAAACTAAATTACAACAATTCCAAAAATTTATAATTGTGCTGCGCACACAGTTAGAAATCTCAAACTACCACCACACCACCAACAGCAGTAACAGCAGCAGCAAGAGCAGGAGTCGCAGTCGCAGTCGTCGTAGTCGTAGTCGCTGCCACCCCTCCGCCCAAGCACCCAACCCCCTTTTCAAACTCATTCTCAAGCTCATACTCTCGGCTCTCAATCATCGTCCTCATCATCATCCTTTTAGCTTGCCTTCTTGCCTTATACAATTCGCCAGCCAGGCTGCCGCAGTCGCAGTCGCTGCCACTGCTTTCGTTCGACAACGACGACGACGTCGCCACTAGCACACTCACACACACACAGAGAACAGGAAAAAAAGGCAGTTAAGTTAAAATGTACTTAGAGTTTAAGCGTAACCCCGAAATCCCGACCGAACCCAAACGAGATTGTGTGTTTTAAGCGTTTTAGTTGCCCACTTCTTGCACCCCTCGCGGCGAACGCTTTGCCAATGGCAGCGACGCCAGCGCCAACGTCTGCGCTAGCGGCGACAGCGAAGTCGTCGTTGGCGTCACTGCTGCTGCTGCTGTTCAACTTTGTCAGCAGCAGCAGCAGCAAGGCGAGCAAAGGCAACAAGACGAAGGCAGTCAGTCAGCCATCTTGTGCGGCGTTATTAAATTTTATACAAATACTAAAAATGAAATCAAAATTTTCTTATTACAATGACTATTTTCTCTTGAACAGCTGTGCGCCCAGCCCCAGCCCCAGCCCCAGCGCAGGTCCGACCCGATCCGGGACCGACAATTGTTTGGTTGATGGTGTGTGTGTGTGGGAGGTGGGAGGGCGAGGAGGAGGCGAGGGGAGCTGCGTCCAACTCTGAGTTTGTCTTGCTAGAATGGAGTTCAAATGGGAGGGAATGGAAATTACAATCTGGGGACAGGGAGGGGGACAGTAGTCTTGAGTGGCACTCGTTCCTCCCCACTCCCCTCCTGCCAATGCCGCCGCTGCTGCTGCTGCTGCTGGGGCTTGTAAGTATGTTTGCCGAATGAATTGTACTTATGCCATACTTATCGACTGCATTGTAAGGAATCCAAAGTTTTTTGGGTGTTGGCCCTAAAAATCGTTTGCTCTGCTGGCTGCTGTTGCCGTTTCCATTTCCATTTCCATTGCTGGAAGTCCTGCAAAATATTTTCTGCATTCATAATTTGGGTGTAGAAAGTCCTACAAAATGGCCATAAATTCAATTATGAAATGCTCGTAATTGTTGCCAGACTGAACACGTATTGCTTCCACTTCCTGCCACCGTCGTTGCGGCTGCTGTTGTTGTTGTTGCAGTCAAAACAACTAAATAAATGAATTCCCATTAAAACGGATTCTACCTGTTTTAGATAAGGCAACTCGCTAGGCTACCTATCGACGCCTGCACTACCTGCAAGACATACTTAAAATTTAAATTAAACAGCAACGGAAAAGGTACGACGTGTATGCTAGCGCAGCCTAAACAAATTCTGATAAGCACTCTGCAGATAGCCGCAGGACAAGTGATGAATAATACCAATCACGTACCCACCACGCCACCACGCCACCACGACCAAGTCCAATACAGTTCGGGCCACCTCCATCGCCATCGACAGCGACATCGCGCTGCCTAATCAAAAGTGCATTGTAAACTAAGCCAAGACACGACAAGACAAGGCAGCACACGAGTGCTACAGGATCTACAGGCGAGTTCGTAAAAACGAGCGAGATGCACACAGTGCGAGATACACGAGCGAAGTCAAATTAAAGTCTGATAGACCAAGCAAGACCCTGTACAGCTGCGAAGTCCAAGAATATACTAAGAAGATAAATTTCGGCAAAGTTGAAATACATTTTAAATACCAAATTACTGCAATCCAGAATAAAACTTATTAATAAAATAGAAAAATAATATGTTAACTAGGTGTGTATTTCATTCAAAACATTAACGATATGCTTATAGAAAAATATATAAAATCGATAACGTTAACATTTGAGCGTTATTAATTTCAAGTTTCAATTATATTCAGAACAAAATTAAATTACTTAGTAATAAATTGCTTTATAAAATTAAATGAATAAAAAACTTATAAAATTAATACAGTTAATGAACCATTTGTGAGTCATTATTCGTGTTTTAATTATTTGAAAAATCGCTTAAATTAATTAAAACAATAAAAAAGTTATTAAATTAATAAATTCCACATTTGTGAGCCATTACTCAAGGTTATACTATATTAAGAACAACATTTAATTACTTAGTAACAAATTGATTAAAGAATTGAAAAAATTAAAATGCTGTATAATTAAAATGCGATTATTATTCAAGGTTCAATTATATTAGGAAGAAAATTGAATTACTTAATAATAAATTGCTTTATCAAAATTAAAAACATAAAAAAGTTATTAAAGTAAACATTTATAAGTCATTATTCAAGGTTTAATTATATTTAGAACAAAATTGAATTACTCAGCAATAAATTTCTTCAATAAAATGCAAAACTTAAACAAAAAATAATGTGCAAAATTTGATATAATTTTTTTAAGTTTAAATAGTTTGCCAAACATATGCAAAATAATAAGTTATAACGATTACTAAAAATGGAGTTAAACAACTAAAAATACAAATGGAAATCAATAGTAGCAGTCTTGATGCTTAAGATCTTCGCAAAGTCGATTTAAAATGGATATGAATACTAGCAATCTTTAGGCTTAAGATTTTTACAAAGTCGAATAAGAACAAAGAGGAACTCAGCATAGCCGCAATGCATTTGGTGCAGGGTATAGAGCAACTTAGTGCTGTGTCCGGCCATATGGAAAATGCGTAATCTCACACCAACGCCGCAGACAAGAACAACAAATTAAGTGCCAATGCAAGACACACACACATATATACGAGTGCAGCACACACAGGGAGCGAGGTATACAAATATCAATCTATAGCTATGTCTATCTATCTATGAAATGAAAACATTTTTCATGCGCAAGCGCAAAGACTGACGAGAAACGAGACGAACTCGCAAGACAGGCGGACAATTAGTTCAGACAGCCTTCCATCTCGGAGCTGGTCTCTTGTGTTAAAAGGTCAGCATTGCGGCTAAGAGCAGCCCAGAGAGGCAGCCAGAGCCGGACCCTGTTCTTTGATAGCGTTGATCTATTGTGTGTGCATTGCTTTTTACATTTTATACGCATATGCTTCTCGCTCTCTCGCTCTCTCTCTCTCTGTCCTTCTTTCTCGATTCTTTTCTTCTCGAATCTTTTTAGTGCCCAACGACTAGGTTCGTCAAAATGATTGATTTGTAGGTGATGAATTACAACAACAGCAGTGCCAGTCTTAGGCCGGGTTAGTTAAGAGCATACATATCTTCTCGATGTGTGTGCGTGTGTGTGTGTGTGTGTGAAAGGTACGACATAGTGAGGATTAAATACGAAATTCCATTTAAAAATCTTTCATTGTTCGCTTATTGCTCTTTTTTAGGGGTGCAGCTTACGAACATGTATAGAATTTTTACAGATATACTGATATCGAGGTTGGAAAATTAATTATCATAGCGAAGAATAGGACAACATTTGAAAGTCACAAAAATGTAGCCAGGGTAGCTAGCTGGCCACAAAATACTAGGTACAGTTTAGAATTCACAAAAAGCGAGTGTGTGAAAAAAAAACGAAGCAACAAAAGCGATATTGCTGAGGATCGCGCAGAAAGCGAACGAATAGTATATTTAAATGGTGGAGAGAAGTAGCTGACTATGACATCATCGACACATGTCAACAGCAATTGAGATCATCTAAGTACTCGCCGATTCCCAAGAATTTAGTTCAGTCAAGATAAACGACGAATTCGCCTAAATTGAATTGAGCTGACTAATCAACGGGTTAGCTGAAACATCTGTCAAGAAGCAGCCAAATGTTCCAGTCTTATTTGTAAACAAATTATTCGGTTTTCGAAATCATAATTAACAAATGGTGACTTCTGTAAACAACAAACAATTCCTTTTAAATAAGTTAGTTATTATTGATGCTTAAAGTCCAATAGTAATAATTTCAATAATAAGCATCATATAAATATCAATAATAGCAATATTAATAGTAAAAGTAATAGTAATAGTAAATAGTAAAATAATAAAAAAAAAAAAATAATAATAATAATAATAATAACGAAAATAATAATAATAACAAATATAATAATAATAATAAAACTAACAAAGATATTATATATATAAAAGTAATAAGAACTCTAGCAAAGCAGACAAGTGAAAGGTAAATGTGTTGGGCAATATTTCAAGTAAAAAAAATGGAGAGCCTTCGTCTGGGTTTTCTTTTTAATTCGTTGAAATTCTATCCTTCCGTCGCCCATGAGTTAGGAGTTCGTGCGTAACAGCCTAATCTGGCAATATGATGATTTCCTTTTAGCATGCACATAACGCCCATTTTTTCTGTGAAACCGATTTGCACTTCCTTTGCCAGGACTACAGTTATTATGGAAAATTAATGCAGGCTGGAACAACCCCTGAGCCGAGGGAAACAGGTCGAGGGTGCGCTCCAGGACACAGCATCTAAACGTGAGTTAACCTATTGATAAGTCCAACTATGACAAAGTTGGCGTGGAAATGGAAAACGGAGTGAAAAGCGAGTGCCATATTGCCGCAAAGTGCGCAAAAGAATCAAAATGTGGACAATAAAAGCGAATCGCAGCCATAAAACAATGCGCGACAGAGAGACAAAAGGGCCCTGGCCCTTCGCCGCCCCCCGCCCCTAAAAATTTTGAATTCAAATTCAAACTGAGAGTTCGGCTAATGGCTGCGTAATCAAAAACTTGCTCATTAATATTATTTTTGCCGTTGCTGCCGCCTCATTGTTAAAAGCAGAGCGAGAGCTGCACACACACACACACACACTCTAAAATGTAGCTGTATCTGTAAATGTATCTGTATATTATGATTATTGCTTTGGCTATCCCTCAGTGCCAGCAGCAAAAGTTCCCCCTTTGGCGGGTCTCATCGCCTCGCTGTGCGTCGCAGTTGACGTTACGTATGCGATATCTCGGGGTAAACATCTGAAGACCGGCCTCGACTCCACGCTGCCACGCTGCCACGATGCCACGCTGCCACCCTGGCGTCGTCCTCTCCCGTGGCTGCCACTAAAAAGTATCTGTCGAGCGTTTTTCTAAAATGTAAATACTTTTGCCTAACTTTAGAGCGGCTGTGCGATTTCGAAATCGCTCAATCAGCTTCGTCGTCGCCGTCGCGTTGTCGCTATCTTCGTCAAAGGCACAAAAGGGGGATATTTAAATACGACGCTGCTTTCAACAGTTTGCGATTTGAATTTCAAATACTGCAGAGCACTCGGAGAGTTGCCGTTAATCTAGATACGGGGCTAGCGCACATATTTGACTTGACATATTCTATGACGCCTTTCATAACTCGAACCTAGACGCTGCCAATACTCCTTCAGCTACCCTTTCTGCAGCTCAAGCGAACAATGCAAAACTTTTGTGCAGTCGAAAAGTGAATTCCGTTTTAGTTGAAGAGACATTTTAATTTGCTTCAAATCGCCAGGGTTGCTCGAGAAATATCAGTGCTCGAGAATGAGTGGGAGGAACTAAAAAGCTCTATACAAAATAACTTTTTCTTGGCAACTTCAACTACTGAATTTCAAAGTCAGTTCTCTATTGAAAGACGTCAAATTTGTATATATTGTTATAACATTCCTTTGAGCTTAACTAAAGATTTTTAATCAAATACTTTATAAACATTAAATAGAGTCTTACTTACAAAATAATATACATAAAAATAAACGTAGCAAAAATTGTTTAATTTTGCAGATGTTAATTTGACAAATAGTTTGCTGATTTCTCCGATTGCCAACTCTATTAGCGACCCTTGCTTCAAGTTTGAGCACTTCCCAGGGGGTTGCTTTATTAGTTGTCAAACTTTTGAATAGTCAGACCTCGAGGGTGGCTCGCCAACTCAAAATCGTACAATCTCAAGTTCAGCACCTGTTTCTTTTATGTCGAGTTGAGTTTCGTTTTTTTTTTTTTTTTTTTTTTTTTTGTATTATTATTTTGGCAATCCTCTGGTGAAATTCGATCTGTTGGCGTGACAGAAGTGTGTAGCTGAAACTAAAGTAATCCGCAAAGAGCGACCAGACAATAGATGAGTTCGTAGAGTTTTGCATTTTTCATTGAAGCGTGCAGCTGTGCATTAACCAACAAAAAAGGAACACACCAAGAACCAGCTCCTAAACATAGATAAACGCACAAACACAACAATACACACATATATACACACGTCTGCACACAGCTGCAGTCGTCGATACATTTGCAGATACAAAGGGAATTTAGTTTTCCTTCAGATTGTGCCATTTGTTTAGGCAAGACTGAAGCCAGCCGCCAGAAATTTGCTATAAGCAATGAAAACCAATTTCAATTCTTCTCTCCACACTGATATTCGGCATTTGGTATTTGGCATTCGGCATTAGCCGCTGTTATTATATGCGCCCCTTTTGAAATGAAGAAAACCATTAAATATAAAAAAAAGGGATAACGTGTTCGTAGCCATTGTTTGCACAAGACGCAAAAACATCTACGACGTACCAGCTGAAACTTCAGGTAGTCAGCGATTTGCTGTTAGTGGAAATTATTTTGCGTGTTGGCCTCAACATTTTCCACGATTCCTTAAACATTCTGATTGCGATGTCATTTGATATGTGCGCCCATGAAAAATTACCTCAGGCGGAAGTCCCAGGAATTTTCAACTGTGACAGTTTCAAAGTATTTTCCAGACTTTGCGATTAGACACAACAGTTGCTGGTTAGGGGAGCGATAAAAATCGGCAACCCTTTAATATTTTTACAAGTTCTCAAAATTGCCTAAATGTTCAATATGTTGGTTGAGCAGAATTGTAAACAAAACGATTAATAAAAGCTGAAATTCTTGAATAATCTTAAGCATCTTAAGCATAGACAACTTGAAACCTCCTGTAGCTTTGAATGTGCGCAGGAGGCTGTTAACTATTAGCTTTATAGCTTCCTTTTGCACATTGTTGGTTTTTGCAACGCGCTTCGGGTTTTTGTCTGTGGCTCGTTCAACATGTGTCACCAGTGCAGCCGCAGCCGGCGTTGCCAACTGTTGAGGCCAGCGTTGTGTTGGGTTTGTTGTTATTAGTGCTGTGGCTGTGGCTGTCGCTCTTATCATCGCCATCATCGTCGTCATCCGCAGCGGCAGTAGGGCAATGTTGTTGTGACAAGCCACAACACCTCGGCATTACCCTCTCTGCCTGCCGGGCCATTATGTTGCATATTTAGTGGCATTTAGCTTCCTCTCTCCTTCTCGCTCTCTCGCAGCGCAGCGCTTGTTCGTGTCTCGTCCTGACCTATGACAGCAGCGTTGTCCTGTTGCCGACTCGACCTCGAGCCGTGCACATGTTGCCAAATGTGTGCCGTGCGTGTGTGAGTGTGACTGTGTGTGAACAGCAAGAGAGCAACAAAACACAGAAGAAGCAGAGGAGAAGGAGGAAGCAGAAGAACAACAACAACAGCGCTGTCCTCACACAGGCTGCTTGCCTGCCTGCCTGCCGAATGCCTGCCTAGCTGCGCTCTCTTCTCACCTTCTCACCTTGACAGCAGCATGTGTTTTGCGTTGGCCTTGCCTTCTCTCTGTCTCTCTCTCATTCTCTCTGCGGCTCGGTCGCTGCCGCTGCTCGCGCAGCGTCGACTGCGGCTGTTGTCCTTTTGCAAGCGACGCGACGGCAGCAGCGACGCGTGTCGATGTGTGCGTGTCTGTGCATGTGCGTTGCGTGTGTGCCCCTCAACAGGTGTCGGTCGTCTGCTGCTGCTGCCGCCACTACTGTGTGTGCCACATGTGGCATGTGTCGGTGTCGTTGTTTTGACTGCGTGTCCTTGCCTCGCCTCGCCACGTCTCACCTTGCCAATTCATTCATACGTTTGAGCCTCAAACTGCCTACCTCTGCGTAAGATGCGATAAAAAATTCAGTACGAGCTTTTACTCTTGCTGTTTGCACTAACTAAACACCCAAAGTGTGTTTGAGAGGGAGTGAGAGTGAGAGGGGCCGATTCATTAAACTTTTTGTGCGACCATTCATTTGTCTCGCTCAAACGAAATTCATTTGTGACGACAGCAATTTTAGCTTGATTTTATAAAAGCCAATGGAAAAGCACCAAAAACAGCAGCAGCAACAACAAGAGCAGTGAGAACGAGAACAACTGAAATCAAAATGGGCGCAAGAATAATGGAAAAAGTAACTGCTCAACAAGTCAGGCAACTTTGAAGCTCTATGTACGCACAAACACACACACAGAGCTACTAATATAAGCATGATTGTGTGTGTGTGTGTGTGTCTATGTACATTTACATATTAAGTGCCATTGGAGTGCGGCAAGAGAATCGAAGAAGTGAAGCGAGAGAGCAAAGACAAATTGTTTTCAAACGTCGTAATCAAGAAATGATTTCTTAAAATATGCGTCTACTTTTTCAGTTCGGATTATTACAACAACAACGACAGCAACAACAACAACAACAATAAAACAAGACGAGCAACAACAATAACAATGACGACAGTTGTTGGCATTTCACCAATACTCACACACTTACACAGTTAACACAAAAAGCAGCGCAAAAGGGATGCAAATACTTGTCGCTAGTGATGCGCCAGTGACACGATGTTAACGAGCAAGAGCACGACTTTGCTGAACCACAGTTCAATCGAATCGCTCACAATTAGTGCAATTGGACTTAATTTTGCACTGCGCTGCTAATTATCGATTATTGCAGTAGTTTAAGCAACTGCAAAGACTGTGTTACAATAAGTCTGTATTATGAAAAGACAATTTACTTTTTAATCATCGACTGCCTCACGCACCCATCTCTAAGACCTTAAATATAGTTTGTTTGATGAAATCGCTATGAAAAGGAGTTGAACTGATTCTATTTAGATGTATTTGTAACTGTGCGAGTGTCTGTGAGACTTTTTGTCTGCTCAACAAATTCAGAGCGCAAAGTGGTGCGAGGGGCATCAAAGTACAGTTGATGCAACCAACCGCAAAAGATACTTGAACCAAATTGAGGCGTCGCATTGTGTTTAGATAACTCGTCATTGCGACCGAACTCTAATGGAAATTAATAGAATAGCATACACAAAATACAAACGTCTGTACATATAAATGTGTCCATATACAGAAGATACACACATAGATATTCATTTATAAATTTATGATTTGATTACATGCGCTCAAGTGTCGTCTGCGCGTTGCGCATCTCTCCTCCTTAGCTACACATTTGCTAATGGCAATTGTTTATTTGACGAAAGGGCAGCTGCTGCCTGATTGCTCGACTGGCTGACTATTTGACTGCCGCCTGCAGATCGGATCGGATTGATTGGTGTAATGTGCTCTGCTTCGCGAGCCCCGCTGTGATTGCTCAAAACACAAAAAAAAAAGCAAATGAAAAACGCTCAACGACTTGAAGCGCACTTGAAGCAGCAACAAATTGTCACATTTCAATGGCTCTTCAATGTGCTCCATTTTTATGCGCGTATTAATACTTTTTGCCTTGCCTCACTTTGTCCCATCTGGGGCAGCGTGTTCGATTTCAGCACTCAACACCCAAAAAAAAAAACCGAACACAAAATCAAAAAACTGTTCATGCTTAAGACAATCAATGAATATGATACATTAATATCTAGGAGTTTTTTTGTTTGCTCAAAAAACTTGCTTCACCCATCGTAAATGAAAAGGGCGCATAAATATCAATGAAATCGTTGCCTCAGCATTTCAGAATTTTCCTCCATTCACTTCAATCAAGTACATGCTTTAAATGTTAAAAAAAAGTCCTGCAATCATAACTCTAAAAATAATAATGACATATTAAAACAGTTCACAAATTAAGCTGTGACTTTAAAACTAAAAACAAGTCAAACTTACTCCAATTACAATCTAAAAAAAAATATCAATAACCCTTATAAGGTTGACAGAGCACAATAATATATTTTTAAGGGGCAGTCGAAACGCTTATCGTGATGCAAAAACTAAAGGCTCAGATCAAAGTTGAGGCCGATGGGAATAAAGGATTGTCTGATTTTGTCATTTGCACAAATTTTGCTACAAATTGTGTATGTAAATGTGCGTAGTATCATTAGCTGGATTTGTGCGACATGTGCGGGTGGGAACGGGACAACATTTATTTATGGTGTTGACAAGCAACAATGGGTCCAAAGGTCGATTCGTCGTAGGTGGGAGTACGAGTGCGAAGGGCGCGTGAGCACAGTTGACAACCCTGCCCAAGTTATGGCGAGCGTCCGTTGATTAAGCTGTGTGCAGTCAACAAAAGGGGCAACTCAAGAATGCGGTGAGGGTGACGACGGTGTCAGGCGGGTGTGGGGGTGGGGGTCGCATGCGGGTGTTGGAGAATTGCCGCCAGCTAAAAAGCGCGAATCAAAATGGTTGTTGTTTAACAAATACACGAAAAAATAACACAAAAAGGCGGCAGCAACAACAAATACACTAAACAAATTATCAGACAGACTTGGGTGGAGCCAAAGACTAGGCATTGTGTGTGTGCGTGTGTGTGTGTAAGTATGTAGATATATAGCGTATGTGCTAACTGGTTTCTAAAGTAAACAACGCTTAAATTAGCGAATAAAAATGTATTATTAATGCGAAAACATGTTTATAAGAGCACACACACACTCACACACACACGCACACACACTTACACTCACACACACGCACACACACGGAACGGAACTGGCAAAAGAAGCAACGCGATGCGAGCGAGCGAGAGAAACGTTTTCAATTGTTTTTGCTGTTGTTCTTATTCTTGCTGCTGCTGTTGTTGTTGCTGTTCTTGTTATTTAAACAAATAAGTAAGAAGCAGAAAAAGTATCGCCATGTCGCTTGAGGCGGAGCAAGCTGAAAGCAAAAACAAAAACGCAGCACGAGAAAAAAAAAGTGAGCGAAACACAAAGTCGCATTTACTTATCTTAAATTAAATTAATAAATTAGAATTGAGCATTCGAATTGAAATTGAAATTGCTGGTACGACTATAAACTGAAAACTTCCACCGATAAATGTGGATTAAATGTGAATGGGTTGACTGTATGTGTGTGTGTGTGTGTGTGTGTGTGTGAGGGCGATAACGTCTTTGCATTTAATGTTTATTTATTTCTATTTAATGGCTATATAATCACGTAGCTAAGTGCGGAGGCGCAAGCACACATATAAGTATTTATATTGACTCTATACAAATCGTATATTAGGCGAAACCCAACTGCTCCGAAACAACAATTATATATGTATATATTTATATATATATGTGTATCACAAAAACAAGTTTTGGGGAGAGCTACAATTTAATTTCAAGTGACGCACATAACATTTGCCTATACGAAAGCACGTAGAGCCAAACAACAAATGTATCTCGCGGATACCAAGAGCCCACAATGACAATAGCAACCCAGCTGAACTTTTTGGCATTTAATTAAGCCAAGACACACATGCGATGCACAAGTCAAATTCCAAAGGAGTACAAGAAGAAGAGAGAAGTGTCTAAAGAACATATTTACAAAGATATTACTTGCATTAGCAGCAGGTGATAAGGCTGGAATATTATAAAAGTATAATACATAAAATACAGGGATTAGAACTGCAATGTAAAGGAACATAGAAATGTGAACTCGGAATATACTCGGAGAATATAGAAATGTGAAAATACGACAGTTTATCTTAATAATTGCATACTATGACATTTAAAAAAACACTTATATTTTTTAGAAATATTGTGCAGACTGAAAGAACTTTTAAATTTATTGTTAGCACTTTTAAAGCTAGGCTAAAAAGTAGCTGATACTGTCATCATTTTTAACTAATTATGGTATTTTGCAAACACTTAATTGTTAATAAGAAATTCGGTGTAATTAAATGACAGTTTGGGTGTTTTTTGAGCATTAATGACACTAAACTAAACATTAAAAGGATAAGAATATATACCCACAAAATATTAAATTATAAACAAATAAACTTCATCACATTTTATGGCAAGCTATTTCTTAACACTCTGTAATTGGAAAATCCGGCAAATTAAATTAGGCACAATTAAATGATAAATGGGATATTTCTTGTGAGCATTATGCACACTAATATAAATATTAAAATCATACGAAAATATACCCGCGGGATATCACACTAAAACTCAAACTTTATCACTTTTTTAGCAAACGATTTCTTAGCACGCTGTAATCGGAAAATCCATTTGAAGTTGAATTCCAAGAAGGCAGCAAATTAAATTAGATGTAATTAAATGACAGTTTTGATGTTTGCTCTGAGCATTAATAACAAACACTAAAATAAATATTAAAAGCATAAGAATATCTACCCACGAAATATCACACCTAAACTAAAACTTCATCACTTTTTCTGGCAAAGCAAATTCTTTACATGCTGTAATTGGAAAATCCATTTGAAGTTGAATTCTAAGAAGGCAGCAAATTAAGTTCGCAGCGTGGCAATCAATAAGTCATTCGAACTGCACGTTTTTCAGGCACGAAAGTTCAGCTGGGTAATTGGGGCTCTGTGGGTACTCGACACGCACACACATGTGAGCGACCACAGCAATAGCCACAGCAACAGCAAGAGCAAGAGCTGGAGCCGCATAGCGGAGCGGCCACAACGTTACGCATACTTAACGCAGTCAAGTGACAATAATTGAATTCATTATGGGCCAAAAACGATTGTGACAATAGCGAACCAGTTGTATGGTGTTGGATATTAGCTGATATGCTGGCTAGAGGATTAACAATGGCGGGTTAATTAACCCGCTGGTTACGTTGGCCTTGAAGTCCGGCCACTGCTGCCAAATAGTCGAGTAGTCGAGAACAGAAGACAAGCTCAAGAGAGACCACAGCAACAGCAACAGCAACAACAGTGAACGATCTGTACGGCGGTTTTAAGCAGTATGCGGCATAGTTTAAGTTCTGCTACCATTTTTATTTTGGGTACGTGTGCGTTTTACTTATGAGCTAGCTAACCCCTTTCGTAGCGCAGCTAGTGTAGCGTTGTAGTGTAGTTGAGGCCATAAAATCTGGTTATATTGACATGATCTTCGCGTAAGTTGTTTGCCGCGCTTCGAACGCGTCTTGCAAAAATCTTTATCAGACGCGCCATTCGCGGCGCAAGGGTCAACAAACCCCCTGCGGACGAGAGCTCCGTGTGACAGCTTGGGTTTATCAGATAACGAGACAAATACGAGCACAACAACAATAGCCAGCCAAACAGACAACGTCTGTCTGACTCAAGACCCATAAAACTTGACGCTAACTTAACGGTATTATTGCCATTATAAAGCCATTGCCGAGGTTCTGATTTCACGGATAGCTAAACTTTTGAAATTAGCCAAGGCACAGCACTAAAAACGCATTTCCAAATACCTATTTATGTCGTGTTTGCTTCTGAAATTCTTCTTTACTATATTCTCATAAATTTTAAACAGTTTTCTTTTCGCAAACTTATTCAACGTATCAAAACAAGATCTAATTATATTATTATATATTACTATCAATTGTTGTAGATGAAAATACAAGGAATTAGCCACTACACAAGCCATAGCATACTTATGAGAGTTCAGGATATGCAATAAATACTCCACTGAAATACTACTAAAGTAATTTTGAAAAACAAAAACAAATTTAGCTTAAAATGTAAAATTTGAATTCATGAAAATCAAGTTTCTCTGTAGTAAATTGCTTATAGATAGAACACTTAAGGCAGATAAGAGTAAATAAAAAATAGATACTAAATTTACTAGGAAAAGTTATTCAAAGTTAACTTCGAGTAATTATGATTCCTGTTAACAGAGTACATAGTTTATTATCTCTGGCAATTTGCACGTTTCCTGTGCCCGGTGTATGATGTTTAAGCATATTAATACCTTACTTTGTATACTTTTCTTATCGAGCACTCACCATGTAAACAGAATTGGAAGTGAATAACTTTTCCGCTTAATAAATTTGCAATCGCCGGAGTTAGTTGAGTTAACCTTCGTTTTGCAGTTAAATGCTATTGTTCATATTGTGCTTGTGGATGCCACAAATAGTTGCACACACTCGTGAGTCAAAACAAATACGGGTCTAAATGGCCAAGAGCCAAGACGCGTCACAGATAAGAACGGAACATGAGCACAAAAGAACCGAACAGAACCGCAAAAAAACACACACACAACGCTTGGAAAATAGAGCAATAAAAAATAAACAAATATGCAAACACGTGCGAAGTGTGAAAGATTAAGAGTGTATGCGTGTGCGTGTGTGTGTGCGTGTGAACGACTAAGTATTTAGTTGGGGCGATTAAATGAAAATTGCGCGCTAGGACAACCTAACCAGAGGCGGCCGAAACTGCACTGACTCTGCCACAACTTGGCCCCGACTCCGAGCCCATTAGCGAGACGGCGACGGCGACGGAGACGGAGCCAGAGGCGGAGACAGAGACGTGCACGTAGACGTAGACGGAGCCCGAGACCGAAGCAGAGATTCTGATTCCGAGTGCTAAACGGGTAGAAAGAGAGAGCGAGAGAGAGCGCCCCAGTCGCAGTCATGGTCCCGGAATTGAAATCATCGGGCAATGAGCGGCGATTCACACACACACACACACTCACACTTATGCACATAAATAATAAATACTCACTTGCATATCGCAAATCAAAAAGCAACCAAAAACTTGGCTAAGCAAAGTGCATAAACAAAGCGGCAGCAACAACACTCTTCTTATTTTATATTTTCTCTTTCATTTTTTTTTTTTGCATTTGATGAAAATTTGCTGACAATTGCAATAGAATTTTGTGTTGTGTCTTGTTTTCTTTTGTTTTGTTTTTTTTTTGTCGCGCTGCTTTCGTTTGTTTTGTGCTTTATTTAGTTCTCATTTCGCGCTTAACTGTTGCTGCAATGCAGCCGGAGAAGGTGATGATGAACGGAGGGGGGCGGGTGAGTAGGGGAGAGGCGAAGAAGACGCTAAGGCGAAGGCGGCATGTGGGTCTTATTTCAATTTACAACCAAGTGACGAAGTATCACAATTCAATGTTTAAAGTTTTTATCACGTTGTGGACGCCAGCGCCACACACACACACACTCCACACACTCACATACACATAAGCACATACTCACATCTCACTCACACAGAAGGAGATCCGCGAAGCATACTAACAAATAAGAGCGATCTAATTAAACATGAACACAACGTCACGCTACCCTGCAATGCGCGCAAGCACCGCAAATTGCGCTACACGAATTGCACATGTTTTGCGTTTATCACTGCCTGTCTGGCCAGTGCAGTGCAGGGTGTCTCACCAGCAAATGGAGCGTCTAGCGGTTTGGGGGCTCGCATTGGACGTTGGGCCACATGCAAAACGTAGCGAGTGGCTGTGTGTGTGTGAGCGGGACTTGGCTGACACAGTACACAGTTAATATGGTGCGACAGTCGTCGTTCGCTGGATCGTTCGCTTAGTCAGCCCGATCTGGCACTAACTATTTAGTAAGCAACTGAAATAGTAGCACCCGTGTTAGTATCGTTTAATGAAATACAACAACAAAGAGCATTCTACTGACATAAATACATTTACATACATACTTTGTATGTACATACGTATGTGAGTAGAGTTCTGCGCTTGTTGCGCAGCATTTGAACATGAGTATGACTACGAATGTGCATGACTCCGAGAATGGGCATGCAAGAAGCAGCGAACGACGTCAGCGTAAACTGATTACCCCCACTTTGATCTACACACACAAAAACACGTACACATACAAACGCGTACTAACACATGTGGTGTATTGGCACAGCGTTTACTTTGGATTGGCTGTCGTCGTCTATGGGAACCTTCGTTTTGAAGTTTGGCTTACAACGTCATATTTTGAAACGATTCACTTCGCGAGTAGTACCCAACTAAATGGTGCTACATGCCCCCAGCTCATATTATTTACATATAAATAATCAAGTAAATAGGAAGTCATAAATTTAGTTTAGAATTACACTATGCACAAATGAGTGCAATCGGTTTCGACATAAACTTCAAGTCGATTGCTTCATCGTGTTATCGTCACTTATTACTTCTTCATAATCGATTACCGATTAAAGGCAAGTTCCACTATCGAGCATTGCTGACGTCACAAGAGAACACGAATAGCTCTGCGTATGATCTCACACTGTGACTCGCTACAAGCACACTTATCAATTGCCGGCAAAATAAAATAGTGAGAATTTCTCCAGTACAATTTAAATGACGTTAAGCCATCAACAAAATGCACGTAGTTATAAATTGTTGTCATCAAACAACAGCATACATACATACATATCATTCATATGCATTTGCTTTTCCAGACACACAGCCAAAAATTCACATGTATGCAGATTACAAATTTTTGCACGAAAATGAACACGTGCTGCATGTAGAAGGAGCGCGAGAGTGAGAGTGAGAGAGGTAGCCTGCAGGCACAGCCGGCTGTCAAGCACATGGAGACCAAGGAGGGGAAACGTATGCGCTATGCTTGCATACCAAACGCAACAATAACAAAACGCACACTACAGCATTACGTCGTGTCTGACTCATGCTGCTCCAATGCAATTGTACTTGATGCGCTCTTTGCCGTTAAGAGAGTGGGCTACGCAGAGAGACAGAATGAGAGTAAACGAGTTCGGTATGTGTAGTAAGAGCGGACAAACAACAAGCAAACAGGGCAGGAGTTGGACTAGGATGTGATTGTGGAGGCGAACCCGAGCGGCAAAATTGGTGGTATCTGCAGCTGTGCGACGGGCTGTGGGTTGCGCTCAAACTTTAGTAGCCCCGGCTAACTTTTAGCAAAAACTTTTGATTTGAGTACCTGCCACTAACTAAGCACAGACAGTACGTACGTATAGTACAATTACACACACACACATGCTACAAAAAGTTGGCAATACGAACCAACAACCAACCGACCACACCACGCATAGAAATTGAACTATGAAATCACAAAAGTTTGCAGACAGAAATTTTCCAGGAAAATGCATTGGGTATAAAGCAAGCGTCCACAAACTTCACTTACCGCACTGCTCGCCATTAGTCTTAATGCGTTGTCGTTGCTGTAATTGAACTTTCTCGTGCGCCACACGCCGTAGGGATTATTCTAAAAATCCAAAATACTTTGCACACACCAAAAAACTTATAGTTTAGACATACAATAACAACACGTCCGGCTAAGGTTTCAAAACAGCTGTAAATTTGAGCGCGCAATAAGACAGGGTTGTTTGGCATACAGCTGATTATTTGATTGTTATCGATATCGGACCATTGCAAGACTTGCAACTATGTGACCAGCATTTGTTCAAAATGTCATTTAAATTTTCAAAGCATAATCAAACAAGCCAATAGTTCGAATATATAGCGAATTCTAAAATTCAATTCGCAGCCAGTAAACATATAAAATGAACGCATGCATGAAAAACATTTTGTCAGTTATGTGGATAACTAACCCATTGCCTTTCAATTAAAAGTCAAACAAGTAAAATAATATAATATATATTTATATAATACACTGTAATGTAGGCGTGGACTGCACCTACTGCAATTGGACTAAAACATAGATACGACTTTAAAATATATTAAATTTAGAAGCGCAAGAATTGTAGATCTATTTTCGCCAGTATTGCGTGAAACGATGAATTTGTTCGACGAGCGCCGGCATCACCGCTGTAATGGAAATGTCCAGCAGACTTTGCAGATGCTGCACAGCCTCCTCATCGGTTAGGCCCAGCTGCAGGTTCTCCTCCACCTTCTTGACCGCCTTGTCGGGCTCCAAAGCAATGTCCGGCACTGTGGCGTCCACCATCAACGAGAACAGATTGAGCATGACGTTGGCATGCCGGCGTAAATGCAAATACGCCGTGTAGCATTGCTTGCGGAACTCATGATGATGATCGGAGCTCACGCCACCCATTGCCTCGACCATTTCCTTGCTCAGTTTCATGGGCGGCGGCATGGGTTTGGG